>FR990096.1:106104253-107304253 GCA_905404275.2 Hedya salicella | reverse complement strand
AATTAAGCCCCGCCGGTAAGCACCGTCTTCATATATGCTTCATAACTAGCGGCCGCCCCAGACTTCGTCTGGGTAGATATTCGATAGTAACAAAGATATAACTGAGTTCCTCTTTTTTCTGTCAGTTGTCCGATGCTGTTACTCTTTGTAAAAAAATACTCTACAGAAGATATTCACCGACGAATATAGAGTAAGAAAATGGGGATATGATATGAACATTATTTCATAAGAAGGCAAGACTGGCACTTTTAACGCCAGCCAGACTATGAAAAGAAGAGACAGGCGGAGTTCCCGACACCGGCCAAACTGAAATGTTTTAGAATTTACCTCAGCATTTTAAAAGGATAGTATTTTATTAAGGCATAGCAAAAAAATGCCAAATCCTAAAATATTGGACACCAGCCAAAACTTAATGCACGTAAACGAATTTAATCATGCGATTAGGACCAGACTGCTGGCAGAAGACCCTGGAGATAAACAGTCCTCTCTTAAATCAATGCCTGCCATTTTCAGTGCCTGTCCTTGGGATTGTCATTGCCATTGCAAAGCATAACTTAAGATGTCATTGTGGTACTTTGAACTCGAACAGGTAGTCTGATGGAATTTACGGTATTCTAGGAATAACCACTATTTCGCCTTGAGCGCAACCAGTGATTACTGTAGCTTTTATGGGTAGCTTTTATTTGTAGTCTAGTTCTATTACATACGAGTAATTTAGGCGGTCTAAGATTCCTCATTAACATAACAGGTGCTCCAACTTTAACATTTAGTATGTGAGGTGGAAGGCTAGAAGGATTTTAACTATTTAAAAACTCTATGGGATTGTGTACGGCGTCATGACTCGGGGGAATCACAGAACGGAATCGAAAGATTTGTTTTAAACAATCTCAGCTTCAAAAGTATTTAGTAGTAAATTATTAATATCGGCAGCATTGTCATTTTTTGGGATTAGGATTGCAAGTTCGCACAACCGTTCTATTGATTTGTTATGAATATTTTGTAAATCAGGATATATTGCGGCAGTTAGTTCAGGTAAAAGTGTAACTATTGTAGGGTAGACCGGGGTCAATAGTACCACGGGTCAAAACTACCATCGCCTAAAATTCTGCAACTACATCAAAATATGTAATTGTGGGTATACATGAGTGTGCCTTGAGCGTGTCTCAACCTGCCCACCAGTCGGCCACTCGCCACTCGCTGCCGCGCGAGACGCACGTGCTAGACGACAATTTGTGTTTTTGACTGACCAACGTAAGTATTTACGATTTAAATTTTGTACTAGGGTCTATAATTCTCTAGTTATTAAAGTTTGTAATATGTCACAGTGTGGGAGTCAGTTAGATAAAGAAATCGAGATTTGTGAAGTTTAGTGAGTGCGAGTAAAAAAGGACAATTGTACCATAACACTCGGGGTCAATTGTAACGTTACAATTGACCCCGTGCTACAATTGACCCAGAGTTTTTACACGACTGCTAAAAAACTGAGTGTAATGTTTTTAAGGTTCATGTACGTATGCATATATGTGAGTTAAAGCAAAAGTTAATTTATACCTTTAATTCATTTCGATACTTTTTTATATAAATTATAATACCCGCAATGTTATTTGTTTCTACTGAATACTACTATATTATTTAAAAATAATTTGTTGTAAACGATGGGGTTGAGTGTACCAGGGGTCGAATGTAACTGTATGGGATTAGTAATTGTTAAATAATTCGATATTTTTGTTATATGCAGAGGTTGTTATTACTTGAAAGGTGTGCTATGAGCACCCTTAAGTGTTTTTTATAATAAGTCGACACAATAAGTATCTAAAACTTGGAGAACATACATACGTTTAGTTCAACTGAAATGCTAGCTTTGTCTGTAGTCTAAGTACGAGTATATTTAATTAAGATTGATGTAACGTAACATACTGATTTGTCTTAAGAAATTAACAATGAATACTAATTGATTACTACATTATTTTGGGTTTTATTTACCTTTGTTTTTCTGGTACAATTGACCCGTACTAGGGGTCAAATGTAACACAAGGACTTCATGAACAAAAATCAATTTTCAAAATTCTGATGCAATCAAATGTAAATTATTTTCAAGATTCTTATAGCCAATTAGACTAGAATGTTAAATCCTAAGTGATTTTTACGTGGTGGTATTAGATTCTGAGTTATAGGTCATTATTTCGAAACTGGTTCTATTGCCCCCGGTCTACCCTACATACATCTTATGGAAACGTGATTTTACCATCGCGTGATGGATACATTCCATACTACATTCGAATGTTTTGTCGTTAATCAAATGTTAATCAAATAATTGTATATATTAATAAGAAAACTTTAAAAATATATATATTTAATTCGTATCGCCAACGCTACTTGCTGCCGAATATGTTAACTACTCTCCTTAAAACATTGACTTTTTGTTTTGTTATTTAGCAGATGTACATGAAATGATAAAGGAATAGTATGTTTTATCATTTATCAAACGTAAATCTAATTATTTTAAAACATGTAAGTAAAAGTAAAAAAAAAAACAATTGAAAATGTAATTACATTTGTACTACTAACGCTACCTATTGATGAATAGCCTTACAACTATATGTAAATCAAAGAGAAGTTATGTTTTATTCTCTTCAAGCAGATGTACATCAAATGATACTATAAACATATTATGTTTTGGTTATTTACATACACAATATTTTTACAAACTTTCATCTCTAACTTTTACCCTCTTAGATGATGAATTTATAAACGCAACTTTCAAAATTCAAAAATTTTACGATTACCCCCTTCAAAAAATCAAGAATTCAGGTTTCTTGATTTTGAACAATCTTTTTGCGAAATTTCGAGTTTCTAAGTCTAAAGATTACGTTTCCCATATAAATTGTTTTAGCCCCTTAGGGGATGAATTACAAAAAATGCTTTCTTACCCCTTGCCAATGTTATAAATGTAACTGACTGCGCAAAAATGAATTCTCTAGAAATTCGTTTAACCGATTTGGCGTGATGTAGCCACAACGACAAATACAAACATACAATAAATACACAAAAAAAAAAAAACGATTCAGTGACCTTCAAATAGCCCGTTACAATCTTTTTTTCAAATATCTCTAATGTACACACATTTCATTTTTACAACTTTATAATAGTATAGATATATATATATATATTAACTAAGAACGCAAGTTAAACAGAGGGAATGTTTATCTTCCACATAACAAGGCGAGATAGAAAAAAGTTTGGGAACAGCTGGCGTAGCAAATATTTTGCTTAGAAACAATAGACAAATATGAACAAAAATGCACTTGAAGGTCATTTGGTGGTGAAGGTCACATGGCCGTTTTTGCATTTATAAACATCTTTTAATTAGCATCTATAATTAATTATAATTTTGTAAAACGAGGGCTGTTTGAAAAGTACCCGTTTTCAAATGTTGTTCGTATGACTGGCCGAAAATATGCATACGATCGTTTTGACGCATCCTTCATGGCTTCGTTGGCGGCAGTTGAGTGACAGCATTCGGTTGCAAATGCAAACAATGGAGAAAGAACAATATGGTTTTTTTTTTCGTTACCGTTAACATTGATAAGATGAAATCATGACTTTTGTAGTGTAATTTACCAATTGTGTTGTTATTAATATATCTTTAAAACTGATGCTGACAAAAGTCTCGAACTGCCATTTCTTTCTATATATAAAGAACAATATTGTTCGGTAATCCGCTTTCTGTTTTTAGAAGGAAAAACTTGTGATGAGATTAAAGTAAGGATGCAAGCAGTTTACATGGATAATACCCCTTCGATGACAACGATTAGATATTGGTTTAATTAATTTAAGCGGGGCAGAACATCCGTCTTCGATTAAGACCGACCAGCCGTCCTATTGAAGTATCTGGGGAAGATATGGTCAAGAAAATTGTAAAAATCGTACTGGCCGACCGCCAAATAAACTTAGGGAAATTGTTGACACTGTTAATGTTTTAATTGAGTGGGTTCAACACATTTTAGAAAATAAATTAGGAATGAAAACGGTATCTGTGAGATGGGTGCCGCGTTTACTCACAGAGGAACAAAAGGTTACCAGAATGACTACTTCGAAATAATTTCTAGCTAAGTACAATAGTAATCCAAAATAATTTCTACGGCGTTTTGTAACTGTAGATGAAACCCGGACCCACAACTATAGCCCGGAAAATAAAGAACAATCGAAGCAGTGGATTATAGCAGGTGAATCGAACCCCAAAAAAAGCAGACCATCCCATCGGCTTGAAAGGTGATGGCAACCGTTTTTTGGGACTCGCAAGGCATCATACATATTGATTACTTACAAAAAGGAAAAACTATTGGATTCACAACTATACCCCGGAAAGTAAAGAACAATCGAAGCAGTGGATATACATATTGATTACTTACAAAAAGGAAAAACTATAACAGGGGATTACTATGCTAATTTATTGAGCTTCTTTGATGATATTTTAAGGAATAAACGCCCCCATTTAGCTAGGAAAAAAATTAGATTCCACCATGACAACGCACCAGCTCACTCGTCGAAGATTGTAGCGTCAAAATTAAAAGAATTACGGTATGAATTGCTGCCTCATCCACTATATTCGCCAGACAGCTCCGTGCGATTTTCTCTGTTCCCAAACTTTAAAAAAAGGCTCGAAGAGGTCATTGCCGTTACAAAGGCCTATTTTGACGACTTTCCGAAGTCTTGCTTTTTGGATAGCTTATTAAAGCTAGAATATCGCTGTATAGAGTTAAAAGGTGACTACGTTGAAAAATAAAGTTACATCAGTAAAAATATATGTTTAATTTTTCTACATATGGCTACTTATCAAACAGCATCGCATTGTGTTTTAAAAGTAATGTTCCAAGAAATTGTACAATAGGTACGAGTAGCCTCTCTTCTGGATGCAGTCTAATTAACATCATTTTATTGAAATATTATGGTGTACTTAATTAGATTTATGCTAATATAATAGATTAGTTAAGATAAGCAGGTAGACTAAATATTAAGTTACTATATTCTATATTAAATGATACCTATTTAAATCTTCAGCAGATTATAAAACGCGCTATATTCCGACTCCTTAAAGTATACCTTATCTTTTTACGGGCCAATTTTCGGAAATTATTGGAGCGGTTGTTGACTCCGAGTACTATCAAAGTCATGACATTTTTCTGCCCTAAACACGACCACGCTGACCTATGAAGGTTAATGTATAGTCGGTGACCTGGCTTAGGTAAGTATATCCATGCCTGTATTACCTACCTACTTAAGGCTAGGGTTGGTCCTGTTTATTGTACTAAGAGTATTGATACCTATGTACATGTCGTGGATAAATCCTATTTTTAAATTAATATTTAAAAGTCCTGGATATAAATTGTTGTTTGTTCATTCAAATATTTTACTAAAACAAAACATGTACCGTATAAAACCGCGAATGAAGAAATTTGAGTATATTCCATAATAAATGTAATAAATAGGCGAAGTCCTCATGTTGCTCGAAAATTATCTGACTTACCTATTCGACGTACTTATTTAACTATGGAACAATTAGAGCGTGTCACACAAATTGATACATACCTATACCTTTTAAAGCTAAAAGTTGAATTCCATCCTTGTGTTGTTTTCTGAATGAGAAATCGATATCTATAAATGATATCTAGCACTTTCTCGCGTGACAAAATTATCCGTCTCTTTCGTTGCAATATAATGCGAGAAAGACGGATGATGGTATGTCGCGCGACAAGAGTAGTCGCGGAGAGTTGTGCTAGCCCGGCTGAGTGACGGACCGAGCTTCGCGCAGTTAGAAGGCAAAACTGTGTTTACATAACGATCCAAATTGTCAGAGTATTCTTGTTATATATATACGAGTATATGTGTGTAAATATATATCTAATTGGTTTCCGTAAAACCAATTACATCTTTATCTTAAGTTGTAAAAATGAAATGTCTGTACATTGAAGATATTTTCAATAAAATGATTGTTATGGACTATTTGGAGGTCACTAAAACGAAAAATATTTTTTTTGGATTTATGTATGTTTGTATGTGTCGTTGTGGCTTCATCACGCAAAATCGGCTAAACGGATTTCAACTATTTTTGGTACACGGGTAGCTGAGTATCTCCAGATGGTTATACGATACTTTTTACCCGACTACGCTGAAGAAAAAACGAAGGGTTATGATTTTTTCTCCTCCGCGAACGAAGTTGCGGGCGCCTTCTAGTTATTTCTTCTCTACGTGTGTTTGTCACCTAACTCCTAAATGATTAGACCGATTTCGATGTTATTTTGTGTGTATACATATTTGAGTGGATCTTTGGATGGTTTGAAAAAATACATTTGAACTCTTGTCGCGTCGCGTCTCTTGTGACGTCGTGATCGCGTTTTCATGAAAAAACGGATTATGTGATTTTTTTGTGTGCATTTAAGTGGGACCCCAGATAATTTAGATTTACAACTATACCCGGTAGGTGGCACTACAATCGGAAATTTCTTCTGTACGTGTGTAATGTGTATATGCCACTAAACTCCGAAAACATTCTACAACATTTGACCCATTTTATAGATTTTTTTGTGCATTCAAATGGGTCCCTGGATGGTTTAGATTTTGGACCCAGTAGGTGGCTGCACTCGGAATCTAGAAAGTTTTATTAGTAGCGGGACTTGTCATTATGTTTGAACATTTTTTGACGTACAAAAATATTTTTCCACGAAATTCTTCCATTGGAGCCGGTAGGTGGCGCTGCAGTCGGAATCTAGATTATGTTTACACTTTCACAACCGAGACGCTACATGCACAGCCGATAAAATGCGTCTGTAGAACTTACAACGAACAGAGCACCCACCTAGCAAGTTAGAAACAAAAGTACTTCGTATGAATGCTCGTTCTTTTTCCATTTCCAATCGACGTTGAAGATTAAGGACCTGTGTATCATCAAATCTGTTCTCTGATTACAATGCCTGGAGGCAATCCAAAACTATTACGTAACCCTAAAAACCGGCCAAGAGCATATCGGACCATGCTCAGTGTAGGGTTCCTGAGCCGTTCATACAAAAATATGCACTACTGATGTAAAAATACGATGTGAATATAAATGTTATAGCAAAAAAGCTTATCTCCACGGCACTTACATCCTTTTGCTGAGAAGCGCAGATTTTCGGCAATAACTCAAAAAAGGTATATCCGATCATGTAGAAAATTATTTTCATTTATAGTATTTATTAAATTTATTTTTATTATTTTTCTTATTTTAATATGGTTTAGAAAATAGAAGAGGCATAATGCTACTTTCGGAGCTATTATTTCCGAAAATATTCACTAAATCTAAAACATATTTTAGAAACCTCAAACTTTAAAAGAACTGTCGAAATATGTGCCAGGCATTGATAAAATTTTTCGGTATGGATTATACGTTAACGTTTAACGTTTTTCATATATTTTCACAAGCTATTTAAGTATTTGCATATGGTAGTCATCATCGCATCATGCTGAGCTGATGACGGAAGGTACAACTCCTTAATAGTTAACAGTTAGAGGATAATTCTTAAAAAAATCATTTATTATAAACTCACTAAAAATAATATGAGTAACAGTCTTAACGTACCTACACGTTAAGACTGTTAGTCATATTCTTTTTAGTGTGTCCCTGAAGTAGTCTCCTTATCAGCAAGTCAGGATCAGATGATGGAATACCAGGGAAATCGAGAGAAACCATCAAATATTATAGGCATTAACAATGTTTTGTATATATTTTTCTAAAGTTATCGGTTTTTTTCCTCTGGTTTTCATCATTTCATGCTGAGCTGATGATGGAAGGTACAATGAACTAACCAACTTTTACATTTCTTACTTCCAAAGACTCGAGATGCGTGCAAAGTGCCTCCTCAATCTTCCCATTTTGGGCTCTAAAAATTACTTTATATCACTACTAAAATCCATCACTAAAAAGCAATAAAATAAAAAAAAATAAATAAAAAAGAACCGACTCCTAATAAACTTAAAAGCCATAAATAATCTTTTATGTACGGTACGGATCACATTTGAATCACCTTTTGAAGTCGGTGCCAAACCTGAAGTAAATAAAGTTCTTTATTCAACAAAAATACGAATTACTTTGACTTAATATATATGTAGGCAGATAATAACTAAAGGCTCGCCGCCGCGGTTGTTAATAGTAAGAAATGAATGGTTTCGCACCGACTTCAAAAGGTGATTCAAATGTGATCCGTACCGTACATAAAATACTTTTATGGCTTTTTAGTTTATTTTGAAGTCGGTTCTTTTTTTTTTTTATTTATTTTTTACTTTTGAATGCTTTTTTTGGAGTCGGTTTTATTTTTTGTTTAAAAGTTAATTTATTTAAGAAGTCCTTTCAACTCAAACCCACAATATTCACTTCCGACCCTTTTTTCACAAATTTGTAAAAGATAGGTAGTTGGTTAAGCTAAGTATACGAGAGTAAGAGGCATGTAAGGCTCCCAACCTACATCTCTCGAGAGCCCAAGCCAACCTCACCTGCTCGTGGTGAACACTGCTGACCAACGGACGAGGCCCTGATGGCGACCGCCAACCCGCACCGGACCAGCGTGGCGGGTTGCAGTCCAAACCCTCGTTTAATGATAACACTACCACGGCCCCAATTTTTTTTTTTTGTTATTTTAATAAGGTAGCGACTTATGTAATACACCTATACTCCAAATTTCAGCAATATGCATCCGTAATATACGCGATATAATCCGTTAAATTGTTTTATTTTAATAAGTAATAATCGCGGAAACAGAAGAAAATATTAAATAAGAGTTAATTTTTTGCTATTTTGGCTACGGAACCCTCAAAATTACGATGTAAAAAATTGCACTAGCAAAAGAACGTATGTTAATGGCTTTTGCTGAGAAGCGCAGTTTTTCGCCAATAACTCAAAAACGATATCTCCGATCATGTTGAAAATAATTTGCGTTAAAAGTATTTATTCAGCTTTACTTTCAATATTTTTTCCATATTTTTGGGACATACGATTTAGAAAATAGAGAAGGGGAGACTCAATTTCTGCTTCTTTCAGAGCAATAATTTCACTAAGTCAAAAAAAAAAATATAAACCTATAGTTGCGTTATTTTTTGGTTTTTGAGGATAAAACCTATCCATAAACTAGAAAAGCAGAACTAGGTCCACACACCAAATTTCATCCAGATCGTTAGAACCGTTTCCGAGAAACCAATTACATACATACAGACACTGGCTATGCATTACTGAGCTGGTGAATCCATCTAAAATATAAAAATATCTACAATTTTGTACAAAGTAAATCATTTTCCGAGGGAGAGAGTTTCCGAGAGAAACAATATTTGGTATATCATTTAAAATATAGAGGAAATAAACAACTTATAAACAAAACTATGTACCTAGTTGTGTGCTGTGAGTAGAAATTAATGGTGCTACGCTACGACCATCTAGAAAAAAAATGTGATCGATTTTTTTTAATAAATACAAAAGTCGGGGAGAACGCTGATCTGGAGCATGCCCGTGACCCTGTCTCTCCAATCGAACATGTATCGCTAGACCTTAGGAAATACTATTTCCGTGCCGGGGAAGTAATAAAATGGACAAGGCTTAATCAATTAATTGGTATATCTTCAAAACAATGTAAATATCTCCGATCACATGACGCCTTAAAGGTCAATGCCAGGCGCGCGCCGTCCGTTTTACTACCTATATTTGAAAGTTTCAACATTAGTAAATTTATAGCTTTCTATCATTCAAACACTATAAACCACATTCGATATAACACGATATATTACGGAAAAATAATCGTATGCATACCATTTGCCCACCATTTACTAATTTAATATAACAGCATCTGGTTTTAATTTAGACGCAAAGATAATGTGACATGATGATAGGGTCCCGGCTCCCATGAACCCGCGGCGCGGCTAGGCCGGCGCGCGCGCCCGTTGCCCCCCATACTCGCGCACGCGCATCCCCGCTACGCCGACTATATAAGACATCGCCCAAACCAGCCGCGCGCTATTACGACAGTGCCTCTGTGATTTTTCCCGCCGTCATATATAATTGAATCAACAATAAAGGTAAGTGAACTTGTGATTATGGGATACGGGGAGATCATCCGGGATATAATTCGGGTCTTAATTACAAATAACGTTATTTAACATTTTTTTGGGTTAATTGCTTTGGTGGTATTTCGTAGGCTAATCAAAAAATAAATTACGGGCACACCCCTGACCTGTCATGTTCGAAGATGTTGCGTCAAACTCTTACAGACGGTGGGGCTCGTCACTCACGTCAGGGCTGACACAAAAATTGCTAATCCGTGCCGGCGCTTATCAGCGTCCTTAACAATTTGCGCGGACCAAGTAGCGACTGCGAATTACAGCGACCATCTCGTATGTATGTCAAGCCACAATTGCAACACGGACCAACGATTCTGAGACTATGCCTAAGAGCCCTTTTCTATAGGGTCATTTCGACACTTAACATAGACGTCGAAGGGCGCTGGTCGCGGCAGACGCTTAGGTTTCTAAACATCAAGGAAACTATTGAACTTACAAAATAAAACTGAGCTTTAATCAAATATTGATGACTCGAGCTTTAATAAAATTTAACGAGGTCGTCATAAAGCGTGTTTCGGTTAACTGATGTAAATGATTATACAACCCATATTTCCATCATTAAATAATATTGGCTTTCATAACTTGTGGATTTTTAAGAGATCTAAACTTTCACGTGATATAAAAATACGAGTATGAGCGAAGTAGGATATGATCGGTATTATAAGGACCTATTGCTGCCTTGCCACATCTTGTGGGCTATACTGATGGCATCCGATCACTCATTAATTAATTAAACATGGACATCTGATTAATCTGAAATGGTCATTGAGTAGTGTTACTGACGAGCAATCCCGAAATCGGATAATTACATCTCCAGATTCTCAGCGTTCGTAAAGTTGTTGTCAAATTGCAAAGCGACTGTCAAAAACATGCTATTTTATTTTTATAGAAATCTTATAACATCCATTAGTAGCGAACGTAAATTTGGTAGCATTTTTGGTGCATCGACCATGGTATTGCGTTATAGCTGTGGAAAATACCAACTTAATAAAAGTCGACGGTAATCCTAATCCATCATTTCGGTTGAAATTTGCCACACCTTTGGCAGTCTACCATGATCGCTGCACCAAACATGCTACCAAGTTTTCGATCACTGGTGATTAGTGACTACTATACCCTTAAGAATTTGAATTCAATATCAATATGAAAGTGTTATGATAAACATGTAAAGGTTACGCTATGCCCGCTATGCTAGAACTTGATGTCCATTTATAGGATCAAATAAATAAATGCTGAGGAAAATTCCAAGTGCTGCGGTTAAACGTTAAACCTTGAAAAAGCATAGTCTAAGTCTAAAGTTAAGTCCGCCGGGTACTTTACTTGGAGCGGTGAAGTTTGTAAACTATGGATTAAATTCTCCGAAAAAAAAAAGTTAGAAATTAAATGAAAACAAATCGATATTTTTTCCGTGCTCTAAGGTTGGCTGATAGATAATGTTTTATGACATTATGTCCACCTTTTAAGATAAGTTCCAATCGTGCGATAACGATATGATAATTGGATAAATTACAGTCATTATATTGTTACTTCAGTTTGTGACGTGCTAATATGTTCAATTGTTTATACTGGCACTCGGACTGCAGTAGTGTAAGCTATTTTGGACGACTTACGTTATACTCAAAGCTTGATTCAAATAGACCCGGCGAGAGAATCAATTTGTGTTGGATTTTATTATATAATTTCATTAAGTGGCTCCACGTTACCGGTTTTCTGATTAAGGTACCCCTGACATTTATATTGATATCAGGGTAATAAATATAAGACAGAAACGCGTGCACGATAATGTAGTAGACTATTGGTTATATTTTAAAGTTTTTTGTTAATAGCCGGTTTCTCCGAAAACTTCGTAAAAATTCTATGACTGTTTGTTGAAATAAAATACATAAATTGTAATAATACATATTCATAATCATAATAAATTGACTTTTAACTTAAACAAAAAATTGTTAATAAATAAGTGAAGTTACTAACATCACTTGATTTGTAATAACCGTGTCATCCTTCCTCTAAAATTCGTTATTCTTTATTTAATTAGTGTACTGCTAGTTCAAGATAGTAAATTGTATGCTAAAACAAGTTATTATGTCAAGAAGACAAATACAATATAAGTGAAATAATGCCTGTTAGCTACGAGAATCTTTACTTTTCACTGCAATTGCAAGAAAATAGTAGAAACACATACCTAAAACAAATCAATATAAATAACCTACATACATTCCCAATTTTGGTCAGTATTATTTATTTTTTAAGGTTTGTGCGCCTTAGAAACTTACAGACCAAAGACTAGATGCCAAAATGTATTTTAGTACATTTGCCACATTAGGCAGAATTAGCTCTCGGTCCATAGGTTAAGGACCTTTGTAGATACGTTCGTTGATCATCAATTATCATATTACGTAATATTCATAGCGAAGGAATTTTTATATGTAAATTATTTTAAATCCTTTAAGGTGGCCCATGATTTAGAATAGGTGTTTTTTTTTAATACAGTATATTATGTTATAATTATAAATAATAATATCGTATAAAACCGTATATTAGTTTTAATGTCCCACTTAACAAGTATAGATAGGTAATTCTATACACTTTTTACTATTTCTATTAATTAAAAAATCGGCTGGATATAATATTGTTCAATCATCATCAAGTAACAGAAATTAAGATTCATAGTGGTAAAAATAATGACATGATTACGCATACTTGGACAAAGGAAAAGACTTTGTCTGGAATCAGATATTCCGAAAAAATGGTTAGAGATAACGCAGCCACGCGCCTTCTTTTGTGCCATCCTTAAACCGGTCACCAAATACATTTCAACATTTTAATTTTCCTTTTCAATGAAGATGTCCAAAATGTAAAGTATCCCTTTCCTCGAGTGTCACCGCGTTACGTATGCGTGACGGCGCTGACAGCAGTCGCCTGCAACGGTGCCGACGCATCTGCATGGATCTGTGTCAGCCACTGGGCATATTTACCGACCATTGTTGAACACTCATTTCACTGCCTTTGTTACTAGACTTGGTATTACGTTGCTGAAGTAATGTTTTAGAAACTATGGTAGTTTTTGAGGCTACAATTTCAAAAATAGTGGATATACGAGTGCCTACAGTTTGAGATATGTGAGTTTTTTAAAACTAGATTTTTTAAATACTCAATTTCGACCTTAATTGAGCTCAATGTATTTTGGTGTGATTAGCCATATGTACTTCATACTCTGGCGAATAACTAACAATAAAGTTAGTCACAAATGGCAGGAACTCGCTCTAAAGATTCCTAACTGATAGGAACAAAATACAATTTCTAGTAATTGCGTGGACATTACGTGATTGCGATGGTACGCAAACCTCGGCGTGCGAGTTCGACTCGCTTTGGCGGATATATGATTCCAAATACCTCCTCATGGTAATGGATCCTCGTGAAATGTTTTGCAGATACGTATGAGTATTACCAAAGTACCAATTTTTACACTTATAAAAGTTGCATTATTAAGAGCAGGTTATCGAAGTAAACTTTGCCTAAAATGGTATTTGAAATTTGGTGCTTCGACTAAACAAACTTATTTCCTATGAAATCAAATAAAGGACAAATAAATAAATACAACATTAAAAAAAACATTAAATTCGCTCCATGATTGGCTTTTACGTAAAATGTGTTACTCGGTAAAAGATTATTTAGAATATAAGCAAGGATTGTATTAATTAAGTATACAAAATACGAGTAATAATGTATCCCAATATAATTGAATTCAAAATTAATATTTGCATGCTGTTTGTGAACAGCTGAATTAGGAGACACAAAATCAATGTATCTGACATCTGTAAACTAACCCTATTCAAGCAAATAAATGATTTATGAATAAATTAACAAAATAAGTGTCGTATGAAATTGACTTGTAAATTTGAAATGTTGCCAAAACATGCTATTCATACGAAACGGTTTGTCCTTTTTCACGAAATATGCTGATTCAGCATCGTGCATTGGCTACTTATTGCGCTCTCTACAATGTCTAACAATCTGGCAGTTCCACTTTTATCAAGTCTTAATTATTCCAAAATTTGGTTCGTGTAACAAATATTATTCATTGAAATAAATCAATTTAACGGATTATATCGCGTATATTATCTCATTTTAGTTCCCGACGTTTCGGAAGCTGTCCAGCTTTCCATGGTCACGGGTGGACTGAGAAAAGATGTATTTTCCTCTGTCAAAGTTACAATTTGTGCAAACTACCCATTTTTTTGAAAAAACACAAAGAAAGGTGTACATGCCAGATGGGCCTAAGCTGTAAAGACAGTTATACATGTGCCAGAAGGGCTTAATTATTTTATTCTAATAATTTACTAAGCAGCATTTGACAAATGAGGCGTACTGAGGAGAAAAGAAACGCTGCAAAGAAAAACTCCCAGGCTACCTCATTACTAATTATAATATTTAAAAAACAGAGACTATTAAATTACTTATAAACAGATAAGATATTTTACACCGTTCGGAAATTAAGGCTTTGCAGTCCTGTGTCTCGCTTGTTCCTTGATGAGATGTATAACAGGATCCCAAGCTGGTGGTAGTGACAATCCATCTTCTCTATTGAAATTAGGATGCTTTTTAATCTCAATAGCCTCGCGTAGCATTCTGGGAAAATATCTTTTTTCTTTGGCAAGGATAGAAGGAAGGGAACTAAAATGAGATAATATACGCGATATAATCCGTTAAATTGTTTTATTTCAATGAGTAATAATCGCGGAAACAGAAGAAAATATTAACAAATAGTATTGTCATTCTTTAAAGTAAACTTCTCTATCACAACACAAAACGGGGTTTAATTGCATATAGATATGATTTATTTAATTACCTTTCGTTGGTAATTCTTCGACGTCACGTTACGTCCATACTATCGGAGGAACTGGAGAGGTTTGTTGTATTATGATAATGAGTGAAGATCGTGTAAGTTTAAATACTTTAAATCAATGTTAAACCTTTTTAATCATAGGCACAGAGCTAAGAAACATTGTAGGCTATAAAAAATATGATTGATATCTATCAAAATCATGATCTTAGCAATTGTTGAACTGATTTTTCTAAAAAATAATAAAAAAGTATACTTTAGTTACATTTTTGCAGTCCAACCTTCCCATTGATTACATTACAGTGCTACATTATTATTACATTTGTAATACATAGAACAAAAAGGCGATCCCACGGCTACAAAGCCATGAGTTCAGCGCATTAGGCCGTTGTGAAACCACAGTGCGAAATAGTTCGACAACCGATCGTATCAGCTTACAAGATCAGGGCGATTGTGAAACCTGATTCTTTCAACTGGCTAAAAATATAACGATTAGCAGGTCGTTTCCGACTGTTTCAACTTCGGTTGTGGAATTTGTATAATCACCTCCTTCATAGGATCAAATCTTACAGATGAAAGCATATTTTTGGCTACTTATTTTTTGGGCATCCATAGTGAGAACTTTGTGCGAACAGGTGACAGGGATCGCTATCAGCTTATAAGATCGGCCCTAATGTGAAACCTGATGGCGATACTATCAGTTGGTTAAAAATATAATGATTGGAAAAGCCAATTTTTATTTTGTTGTATTTTTTTTATTTCGTCCGATTTGGGTGAAAATTGGTACTTACATAGAGTCCATCATTCTATATACGATAAACATAATTACATGATGTGCAAAAGTTGTATGAAAGCCTCCACTGATTTACAAAAAAAGTATGTGGATTTCGTAACTCAATGGAAGTTTTCATACAATTTTTGTAGGAAACATCGGGAAATTATTTTTCATATGCAGAATGATCAACTCTATGTAAGTACCAATTTTCACCCAAATCGGCCGAAATAAAAAAAAATACAATAAAATAAAAATCGACCCAGAAGGTTATTTCTGTGTTTTTCAACTTCGGTGGCAACATTATTTAGTACATAATCATTTCGAAGTTAGAAACAAATTTTATAGAACGAGAGCGTTTTTGTATGTCTATTTATTTTTTGGGCAACCGTAGTGCGAATTAGTTCGTTAACTTATCGAGATGGCTATCAGCTTATAAGATCGCGCCGATTGTGAAACCTGATACAATCAACTGGTTAAAGATATAACGATTAGCAAGTCGTTACTGAGTGTTTCAACTTCGGTTCTACCGTTTGTATTATCATTGAACAGTTGTAGAAACCCATGATAGTCATAAAACTCTTACACACAGAAAGCATTTTCATCACTTTTTTAGATATTTGAGCATGTCACCGACTGTTTTCGTTGGCTTATGTTCGGTGTTAGTGTAATGCCAAAATTCTGCAATATTCTGCTCTTTCGGATATTATGTAGAAAGTTTCACTCAACTGCTACCAAATGCACTACTGGAAGTATCCACGCCCTTGAGAATATAGGTCAATATGGAAAAAAAAGCTACAGATAAAAAAATTGTTTCAGAGGTAAATACATATTATATATACGAAACTCACTAATATTTTTGCAATGTATCATTAAGTTTTTTAATTTTTACTATTTTTGGGCATCGTTAGATATTTTGTTTTACATAAGTATTTCGTCGCCATAAAGTTTGAGAGCCGCTGGACTGGAGACCATTGCAGTCGATGTAATTTTGTTTATTATAAAAATATGTTATAAAAACTTGCAGGTAAATTGTTTCCAACATAAATCTGGTGCCTGAATCATCAACGACTATAATTTGTATGCATATAGCATTTTCACCTAGCAACCTTTACAAACGTTAGGTACAGTTAAGTTCCTGTACAAGTGGATTTTAGTTGTTATTCAAAATGTGGCCAGATCAGCGAGGCCTACGGTGCTCCCTTTATTGTGCAATAAATACATGACAAAGCAGGCATCACTTTCTTATAAGTACGTATGTGCGGGAGTGACGGATACCTCGTCATATTTCCATGTAGATAAATAAAAAATATTGGAGAAGTATTTTGTCTTTTTTTACGTTATTAAAAAAAAGCCATACATTGAGTTAAAATGTAGCGTGATGTCACAAGCCCCCCACTCCTGAACTTTAATGAGTCTTTTTTTATTATTTTGAATGAGCAAAAAATACGTGTCCAATATTTTTGTAATTATCGAAATGGCGGATTAATTAGAATTGTGATTTTCATACCCCGTCATCATGTCTATTGAACGCGACCATCGTAGGCCTACACTCTTAGTCATGTACAAAATCCTAATATCAATGGTGGGAGATGATATGTGCTATCTACAGTGGGTGACAATAATCATTTAAAGAAATATTTGACGTCAGAGCTCAGTATTACTGGCCTAGTTGACAAAGCACCAGCAAAGATCGAGTGCAAAGCGGCGTTACAAATCAGCGAATGCACTTATTTGATGGCAGGTCATTACGGCGAAGCCGGCAGTTCATTTCGAAAGGCGAACTACCCACAAGGTGTTTACGTCTCAGGACAAATGTCAAACTGTTACGCAACCGTTCAAGGCTACAGAGCCTCTCTGATCAACTGTCGTTATGTTTTAGGTAATCTGGGGAAGTACACAATTGACCTTAACTCAACAACTGATGTCCGGTGAATAATTGAATTATTAGTCGCCTTGTGAATTATGGCCATTATAAATTAAAATTACTGCGTAGTCAGTTTGGAGATTCGTTGATGTCTTTTGTACGAGTAGCTTTTGTTTAGGAAGCATAAGTTATTCTCGCGGTTTTTTTATAAAAAAAACCGGCCAAGTGCTGGTCAGACTCGCGCACCTAGGGTTCCGTACAAATTTTCACTTACTCTAACTTTATTACCCGGTTCTAGTTGAGTTAAGTTTGCATCTGATATCTATATAGCATTGCATACAAATAAGGTGCAAACTTAACGCAACCGGGTTGTTCAAATAGGTTATTAGAAAAAAAATTGCTAGTTATGTCTCTAATTCTCGTGGAATATTTATGTTTATTTGTACAAATTGCGAAAATTTCAAAATTTTCGTTTGGTAAACTTCGCAGATAAAGGGGGTGAGTGAATGGTGGTTTTTTTTTCACATTTTCCTTAATAAACTAAATCTAATCGTAATAAAAATTAATAAAAAATGTGCAGGTCAAACCCTTTCATATGAAACCCTACTTGACCCAGTAGTTAGACTTGAAATTTTTGCACCCCCCTCACATACGTCGCTTTTTTAGAAAATAAAAATATATACTAAAATTATAAATGTAAAAATATGTCTGTCTGTTACTATTGTACGCTTTAAACCGCTGAACCAATTGGAATGAAATTTGGGAAGGATAAAGACTACTTTCTATCCCGGAAAAATACCCTTATCCGCGATAAATGAATTTAAGGCGGCCAAAGTCGCGGGCAGAAGCTAGTATATTTATAAATATTTCCGTTGCAATGCAATACATGTGGGACTGACCATGTTTATTAATATTCCAAATAGATAGCGCAAGTAGTTTTTGAGATATGGTGCTCTAATAGTCGAACAGACAGACAGAGTCGCACCATAAGGATTTCCTTTTGTATCTATTTGGTACGGAGCCAGAAAAGACGTTCGTCGACTAAAGTGACAACTTAGTTGTACGTGTTAGTTGTTGTACTGTAAGTTGTTATCTTTACGTTTTTTAAAGTATGTTAAAATTCGAGGCAGTCTTAGGATGTTGGGTAACATTAGCATATAGTAATTTCATTCGAGACACGCGTGTATAGCTCCTACCTATATCAATTTACCCATTACACTTTTGCAATAGCGATCTAGCCGCTTTCCTCATCGATAAAAGCCTCTATTATCTATCTCCTTTGTTTAAACTTACGCAAAATAAGCGGGATTAAATAACCCACCTCCAATCAAACCGAAGTGATTGATTGATACCGCTCCATACGCGGCTTAGAGATAGTGATAGCTATCTATATTTTTAGATAGGTAGATACGTATACATTACATATACATTAAGAGTTGATTACAATAATGAAATCGCTTATTAGCCACACGTTAGTCGAAAGATGAACAACAAACATACAGTCTTTCGCTGTTACTCAGTGAATATTCGATTCAATTTTGAGATTATCGTCATTTTGACCAGGGGCCCTATGAAATTTGTGTTACTTGCGTTTATAGCGCAATGGATAAATAATAACCAGATCTGGGACAAGTCATTGCAAACACAAAGACGGAAATAGAACAAGATAAAATAGACCTGTCATATGTACACATATTATGTTTCACTGGTAAAGGCACTTCATTTGTCGGTCTAATATATGACATTCTACAAGAAAATATATTTTTGAGAAAATTAGACCATTTGGGCCATCTCATAGTCAAGACATACTTTGTCCTGAACCCCATCTGCCAGCACCTCAGATGATCCATTAGAAAGTTTTCCCGAAGTGATACTTGCTTTGTCTGAGCCCAGTAGCGGTGGACTTCAGTCTGTACCGAACCAGAAACGCAAAAACCTACCTGCACTTATTGTGGTTAGCTAGGTTACAGAAACTAAGTTCGCCGCGGTGTCAATTTTTTTAGAAATAGACGTTCGGAGTAAGCAAATCTCTAGAGTCACGTAACTCGGCCATAAGAACCCTTTTCTTTACATATAAGTAATATAGTCGTAATAAGATTACCTTAAGTACCTTTTCATTAATGTATGGAACAGACTGTTATTGTTATCTAACTTTAAATGATTAAAAATGTTACCTTGCTCCATACCGACCACAAGGTAGCTTTACCAGTGAAACGTACATACATGATTATCGTAATCTTAGACGATAGTATCGCAATTGACATGTGATCTATTATATTTTCATTTTTGTCATAGCGTTGTCAGAGTGGCATAAGCAGTTTTATGCACAGCTGGTAATCTTCGTATAACAAAACGCGTACGTTAGCGCCATGTTGTTTTTAATGTTGACTGACGTTTTTCTCTGCTGTGATTAGCTGTTGCTTTGTCAATACACTCGTCTTGTCATCTATATATTATTTGTCGAAATTCATTCTGTCAATGTCACAGTAATGTGTTATCGAGTGATGTCCTTGTGTTTATCCTGTCTTGCTTTTTGCAAAATGTTTTAAGAGTGCTGTGTTTGTAGAACTTTGCGGAAGGACGCTATTTTACACCATTTCCCGTGCTCTGAGAAAATACTTAGTGGTTGAAATGTTTAAATCGTGATGATCTTGCAAAATTATCGCCCGCAGAACTAGCAAACATTATGTCCAAGAATTCATTTTGTTTATTTGACTGCGCCGAGCACAAAACTATTCTCAGTTATTTCATTGCTCTGACATGCTCTGGCTGTCCGATTTACAATTATGAATTGGTTCAACACAACCAACAAAATATTAAAGGGGACACACGTATTACTTGCAATACAGAAGAAAGCTTACGACAAATATAAAAAGAAATTGAAAAATAAATCTTTTAAGAAATGTGTTTTATTTTTTTGCCACTGAGGTATAATTCTCAGCATATAATTTGATCACGTAAATACAATTACTGAAGTTACGTGTTCATATTTACGTGCCGGGAACTATTCATTCTAAATATTAGACCTCATTCAATGAACCTAGACCACTTTGGCTGAATACGTTACGATCCCTTGCTATATTGCAATCTCAAATAGAAAAAAAATTAACGTCAGTCAACACTAATCGTACAGATTAAATATAGTTGCCTAGTGCAAATAATATTTGTTTCTGAGTTGGCAGTCTGATACGTAGTATCTCTTATTAGTCTGTGGTTTTATGACAAACAAATGAGTAAAACTATTTGTTGTTATTTAAGTATGGTCACTAAGTGGATCAATAACATTTCTGAGCCGCCTTACAATGAAGATGTGTGTGAGATATTGTGATCATAAATATAAGTAAAAAATATTATTCAAGAACATTATTACACCATGACTCAGGTAATCAGGCCGGCGGATTACGAGTACCTAAGCAATGATAGCCTCTCGGTCAACGTCTTAAGAGCATGATGCGCGTCTTTTTCCTGTGTTGTGCTCTATATGTACATCTTGTTCTATTTCCGAGTTGTAATTGTTTTGCGTTGATCTGTCCGAGCTTTGACAATGACACTCGAGAAACCTTCTAACAAGTAGGTATATCTGTGCTAGATTAACACGGCCACCAAAGGCTCGCAATGGCGTGGTGATAGATATTTCAATATTGTATTGTGATGTGGCATTCTAAGGGTATCTTTGAGATTTTTAAGGGTATTTTAGTTACATTGTCATCACGAAAAAACTTCACATCCTATAAAATATAAAAGCGAGTGTTTGTTGTTTTTTCGGTTTACCAGTTTGTTGGCTTATCCTGCAACGTAATGCAATAATTAGACGTATTTTTTGGCATTATGATAGAAAGGCGCTGGAAAATTGTTTCTTATCCCGAATTGTTTTACGAGAGGCGGAAAAACTTAGTATCGAATATTTATACAGAAAGTTTTTTTAGCAGTAAATTCGCGGTATCGTTTCATATTTATCGTGCCATTGAACTTGACGTAGTTACGGCGGTTGCCAGTGTTCCGCCCATTATCGGTAATTACCTACTGCCACATATTCGCCACACCATTGACGGCGGATGTTCATTCAAAAATCCGCAATTATCACATTCGTTGGCCTCGGGCAACAATAACCGGATATTAATGTAGTGTTTAGTAAAGTTAAATACCCGCTACAAAATTATTGATATAAAAATGTTTGATTCACTAGATGCAATTTGATTTAATTTGCACTCTGGAATAAGAATACAATAGAGTAGGGGTGTTTCGCTCCATGAATTTCTGTCTGTCAGTCATCTTTACGACTAATAGATGCTCCGAAGCCTTCTTTTTAACCTATCTAGGTTATATATATACCTAAGATTATATATATAGTAATGTGAAACACATCATAGACTTATTTTCGGGTATATACAAATCTATGCATTTGTAGAATAGCAATTGTGTGAAAATACAAATTTTATCGCTTGAACAAACTCAGTTCAAATTTCACGTGTTACATTATTTATAACGTAACTTCAGTAGGTTACTAAACCCAACAACAAAAAGCTAATTTGTAAATTATTTATTATTAAAAAATGTCCCTATTATTACATGGACCTAGCCATAAAAATTATCACACTAAATGGTGAGGGCGGAAATAAAGTTGGTTTATGACTGAAAAAATAATCTATAGTACAAGGTTATAAGGTTGTCTGGAAGAATCGCTCATTAGCGATAAGACCGCCTATTGTCTACCGTATTTCATGTTAAGGCTTTATTGTACTGTTTCTGTTGTTGGTGTGCAATAAAGAATTGTTGTATTGTGTTATATTGTTATATAAGCACATATAACTATACAAAAAAAATTAGTTTCGACACTAAAACATGGCCCATTAGAGAGGCTAAATGTAAAGTCTAATGTTTGTTTAGCACCTTGAGTTATAGTGGAGCAGAAGGAATAATGTTACAACAACAGACTCACTTACACACGATCATACACACACTCACACCTACTCAAATGCATCCTCATTATATAAGTACTCCCAAACCCCTAGAATTACTCTCAATAGCTTTAATTGCTCTATTCGATTCTATAAGATTCGGACACACACAGTTACCCATGAATGATTATGTATTTTATGGAGCCGAGTGTCAGGCACTGCGAGCTTATTTCTAGTTTTGGTATTTATGTATATCACAATTCATTTTAAAATGGGCAATGTATTTATGTACATACTCATAAATGTATTGACAATATATTGACAATTACATTAATATCCTTAAACTTATCATTTAGTGACTCTCTGTGGTGCATTTTATATATCGGACGAATAGCCTGTTTCTGTAGAACATAAATAATATGAATATCGGAAGCATTACCCCACAGTAAGATACCATATGACATAACACAATGGAAATAGCTAAAATATATTAATCGAGCGGTATTCACGTCTGTTAATTGACGGATCTTAGTTGCTGTTGTTGCTGCAGAACTCAGTCTATTCGAGAGATTAGCAATATGAGGACCCCATAGGAGCTGCTAATCTAATGTGATACCGAGAAAAACTGTAGGTACTATCTATTAGTTCCAGTTCCACAATAACACTTGCTTGTTCGTGTTTCACGTAACTCGTGACAAACTTAACACAATTGGTGTTTCCTCATTTAACAATAAATTATTTACCTTAAACTAATTCACTACTTCACATATTGTATAGCATTGTTCACGTCATTGTAGGATTGTTGCTGTCATGCAACTTTGAAAATAAGTGAAGTATCATCCGCAAACAAAACTATATCATGGTAGGTCTTTTCGAGGTGTGGCAAGTCATTTATGCAGATAAGGAACAGAAAATGTCCGTATATTGATCGCTTTTCATTCACGTCAACCATTTGTATTCTACCTTAAAATAAGACTAACAATTTTAGTGACAATCCTCTAACTCCATAGTGGTGTAGTTTCCTGATCAGTGTCTCATGATCAACGCAATCAAAAGCCTTTGAGAAGTCACAGAAGATGCCTAAAGCATCTTTTCATTCCTTTCAGGCATCGAAAATGTGTTTGACTAGATCGACTCCAGCGTCGGATTTGGAGCGTGAAACCGAATTGCTTATTATGCACTAAATTATTCGAATTAAAGTGCCTTGATAGTTGAGACAAAATTAACTTTTCCAAAATTTTACTGAATGTTGGTAGAGTACAGACATTGGTCTAAAGTTAGGGGGTCAGGAGTACTACCCGATTTAAATAAATAAGTTATTTTACTATGTTTCATCAGATCAGGAAACTTCACCGCTAAGTTGGGAATACCTTGGTTGCCAGTACAGATGATTGTAGATATTTTTACATATTGATGTCTAATGAAATTAATGAGTAATACCAATTTCCCAGAAAGTTAAAGTTACCTCATGAAGTCATGACGTTTTTTATTATTTATTAGTAAATAGCGTATTAAAATTGTTCAAAGTATAAAATGAGCGGTGCCGAGGGAACGACGATGCAAAAGCGTTGTCGAGTCAATGAGTATAGGATTCTGATTGTGAACTTGTCTCTATTATTTTAAATGAATTAGACTCAAATCCTTTTGTGTGTTTGAAATCATTGCGCTTTTGTATTTAGATCCCAAGACATAGGCCCAGCATAAATTGGTGTCTGCAGGATATATCAAGTGTTTTTAGCTCATGTGTATTTTAGTAAATAAATTATTTGTTATTGTTATACACATATCAAGTTTTGATAGTTTGTAGTTATCTGGCTACAAATGAAATATTGTGTGTAAGAAGAGCAACCCTAACATTAGGCCGCTGCAGGATCGTGCGTCGTGACCGAATGTGACGGACTAACGACTGACCTCGACGTTGCGGGACACCCCGTGGAAATACATTGTTTGAATTAGAAGGAACCTCGCACTGAATTCGCGATTAGCCCATTCGCGAACCATTGAGCGGCACCTTGCGACTCCCCAGCCGATTGTTGATCGAGCACAGTGGGAAGCTCTGGTCATTAGCAAAGGGCGAATAGGTCACGCGGCGACTTTTACTATCATTTTAATTAGTAACATTGTAATCTATAAAATTAATTATTAAGCTGTGGGAAATGTGATCTTTCAATGGAGTTAACAAATCTTTTGTACCATGTAACGAAATCTCGCAAGTAAGTTATAGCCCAATTAGCTTAAATTTGATATGTGTATGAGGGGACGGAGAACAATGTACATTTAAATAATAATTAATTGGCTTGGAAATGTGTCGACTGGAAATTTACCTTATAAATTTAGGCCCCCTTTATGAAGATAAATATTTAGCATGTCTTAAGATTCAAATACTTAAAACGTTGCATTTAAAACATATAATTTTTAACGTAACATAAGAAACTATATTTACGAGTGTAACAAACACGAGCGGCAGAAGGCGCTACGATAAAAATAGAAAAACATTAAAGAATAGATCACTTAGTTAGGTATAATCCGAACAACCTTACTGCCGGCAATAACTGTCGTGATATTCTCTTCTGCTTCCGCGATTATCACTCATTTCAATAAAACTTTAAACGGATTACGTCGTCGCGTATATTATCTTATTTGAGTTCCCAACGTTCGTTCGACTGAGAAACTGGATTTTGTAATATGTATTACAAAATCCTCATCGTGGAACAAGCAAGACACAGGACAGCAAAACCTTAATTTTCGAATGGTGACAAAATGTGTTATCTGTTGAATAGTAGTTTAATAGAGTGTTTGTTTTAAAATAATATAATTATTAACGAGGTAGTCTGGGAGTTTTCTTTGCAGCGTTTGTTTCTCTTCAGTAAGCCTCATTTTATGAAACAATGCTCGTAGTTTATTTTTAAATAAAATAATTGAGGCATTCTGGCCCATGTGTAACTGTCTTTTTTTACACTTTATGC
Organism: Hedya salicella; assembly: GCA_905404275.2. Taxonomy (NCBI): domain Eukaryota; kingdom Metazoa; phylum Arthropoda; class Insecta; order Lepidoptera; family Tortricidae; genus Hedya; species Hedya salicella. The sequence continues at coordinate 107,278,770 of FR990096.1, read as the reverse complement.
CAATCTGACATGTATGTACCTTTACTTGTTTTCTCAAAGTAGTTTGCAGAAATTGTAACTTTGACAGAGAAAAATATAGAAATTTTCATTCGTCCCGCGGAAGCTGCAAAGCTTCCGAAACGTTGATAGCTCAAATGAGATTATATACGTGATATAATCCGCTGAAATTATTTTATTTAAATAATTGACATTTTATTATTTAAACGTAAATTACAGATGATTACGCCAGTCAAACCTAGCGGAACTGATGCTGCATATGCCCGTATTGGGGATCGGAAGCCAATTATCTGTGACCCTGAGAGCGCACGACGATCCGATATTTATTGATGAGATTATTGATGAGATGAGCTCGCAATTATACCTTCGCAAGTATCCGTGTCAAGGCTGCGAGTCTCCGCTTCCGGGTCCGTGTAAACCATAAACACGACATCGCTAATTCTGTTTTTATAAGCCATGGAGTATAGATAGATTCTTAAGTCGTGACCTTTTTTTCTGTGTCATCTAATTTGTGTAGCGTGTAATGTAATGAGCACAGTAAATGTTTATTTGAAATATAGTGTGAATCGCAAAGGACATATTATTTCGTAACTTGGTTACTCGGACTTTTCAGTCGAACCCTTACTTTTCGAATACGCTTCAAATAAATAATTAAAATAAATTTATTAATAAATCTAGATTTGGCAGGTCAAAATTCTTAATTTTACTCTGCAAGTAGGTATGAGCTTGAAACGATTGCCATCTGAACTCCAATAACCCGTGAGAAGACAGGTCGGTCACGTCTCACCGCCATTTAAGCATTGGTTATTGTTGCAGAACTTCAAGTAATTTTGATACATAACACATAACTATTAGATAAGCTCATCGATACGGACTGGTTAGTCACAGTTGTAATTCAGTTTTAAATAAAAGAAGCACATTTTATATGTCACATGACGGATCTACAGATCATCACACGCGTTTTTTGCACTAATCCAACATCTAAAGTCATTACATGAGTTAGTCATTACTTTAATGGCTAGCACCGCAAAAATAGTCTGGTATAGACACACCACTAACTACTCAGAGCGGTATTTTTTGTTTTTGATTAGATTATTCACAGGATTGTGAAAGACACAGTACTTTAACTTGTATCGCTCTTGTACCTGGAACTATGTATATTGTTTATATTAAGTTTTAGAGTAACGCATAGCAAACACTTCTTTTAAAACCGGCCAAGTGCGTGTCGGACTTACCCTAACATTATTACCCGGTTCCGGTTAAGTTAAATTTGGACGTGATATTTATAGCGTTGCATACAAATGAGGTGCAAAGTTAACACAACCGGGTTGTTCGAATAGGTTTTTTGAAAAGGAAAAAAATACAATTTAGAGACAGAATCTTTGGCCCCGCCTCCTACGCGTCGTTTTTAAAGAAAATAAAAAAAAATGTTTCCTTAGCAATACATTTGGACGGACAAAGCAAGGCTTAATCAAATGTTCTAGGGCACTGATTGGCAAGGAGGTAGAAACATTATTAATGCAAGCTAGGTTATTACGTGTGTGACATAGTTAACGGTTATCAGGTCGAGAGTTTGGGCGTCGTGTCACGCGTCGCCTCGGGGAGTTTTACGTAACGAAAACAACATTTGACCAACGGCCTGTGTGACCTGCAACCGTAAAACAATCCTACCACTTATAACATCACGAGCAGCCTCTGTGTGGGAAACACACACACACACACACACACACCTAAGTATAAAAAAGCTGATCTTCAAATGAACAGATTATGATGAATCGTAGCTACACCAGACACTTTCGATTAAATCACCTTGCAATAAAAATGATGCATCCGCCCTGCTTGTTAAGTATGTACGATGCTACAGACAGATATACACGATAAATGAATATCACCCTTTATTTGTAGTTGTGCTTTAACATTTGCACCAATTTCACGCTACTGTCAACAACGACCCATCAAGGTAGAGTGCTACTCTACCGTACCGCGTAACCGTAACTGATACCTAATTTACAATGTGTTTCTATTACCGTTTAGAAAACAAATACTTAAACAAAATTCAAACTGATGTATATTCACTATATTCAGTACGCTTAAGATCAATATTTGTCCCGACATTTCGAGTTATTTTCAAAACTCGCTATCACGGAAATAAGTACAGTCACAAAGTAAGTAATAGCTTTACGTAGCGGGGGTAGAATGGACAGCTCTCACAAGTACATCATCAGCACTCCGAAAAAGAACTAGACTGTAAAATATGACCAACATAATGACGTTCTCACAACCAAGACCATTCTAACGACACCTCTTAGGTTAAAATCTATCGAGCCGTTTAAGCTTTAGGGCGTGACAAAGAAAAATACATACGTTGTACATACATTACACTCGAAAAATATTAAGAGACCTTGCTCTTGTTATATCGTCAGCTCTTGCTTTCACTGACTGTGTTGGAAGGTGGGTAAGGGTGTCACCGATCGATGCCATCAATCTGTTGACCAATTGGTAGTTTTGGCTGATCGATGGGTACCGGATTGATCAACCACTGATCGATGCCGTTGATCCACTTTGATCGATTAGTGTGGTAGCTTTAGCTGACCGGCGGATACCGATCGACTAACCAGGTCATGCGACTATGTTCCATCAGTATCTCGAGCGTTCGGCGGAACGGGGTAGCTGCTCGAATAATCAAGTAGGTCAATCAACGTCGACCAATCCTTGCTACCATCGATCGATGATCGATCGTTTGATGTGGTAGAAACAATCTATCGTTGTGTACTAATTGATTCTACCATCGACCGAAGCCATCAATCGTCGATTCTACCATAGATCGATGATCGGTCGTGGTGCGATAACACCCTTACCCACCTTCTGAAATTGGTAAAAATTCATTTCCTCTCTCATTTTTACCTTGCTCTTGTTATATCTTCAGTGCTGAAGATATAACAAGAGCAAGGTCAATTGTATTCCGCAACAGCTCGCGAAATATAGGTACCAAAAAAACTTAACAAGGCTGTGCAGTATTGGGCAGTTGTATTTAAGGCGAACCGGAATGTTTGCATGTCAAAGCTAATATTTGATCGCATCGGGGCTTCCTAAACCTATATTTGCCCCAATATATTCAAACAAAACCTTGCCTTTCGTAATGTATCATTAGCTCTAAAATACGATCTTTAATTAGCTGTCAGTATTGATCATAATAGGAATTATTATATGTATTTAGTTATTTGTGAATGTGCTTGAATATATTCATAAAGATGAACATAAGAATTTAATTGTTGGAAATGTGATTTGTATTATTTATGGTTGTAGACAAATTTTGGTTGAATTCTCAAGATAGGTTTACTTCTCTAAAAAACAAGTAATCATCCACTCCATACCTACGATCTCACAATGAAACATGCTGGTTGATTCGCGCAATTTACTCCGCAAAAACCATCGTTGAATGTCCCGATATCCATGCACCAAAATTGGTCGAAATTCGTTCGAATGACATTGCTCGATATACGCCATCTTACGGTCGATACCAGTTATCGACGAAGTCAATTCCATCCAAAAAGGTTGCGTTACCCAACGACTGGATTGCCCCAGTCCGTCCTCCGCCCACATTCTTGCTACTTTCCAACTGCAACTTATAACTTTTGGAAATAATTCAGGCTTCCGGTGGCGCAATCTTTTGCATCGCAAGCACCTGCACAAGGCTTTACCACTTGTATTATTACGTAAATTCAATTGATAGATAAGTCAACTCAATGCAGATCAATCAGGTTAAGCTAGAGCTTTAGATATAATATGCATGTGACAAACACACGCGATATTGCTAATAGGCATCAGCAGTCTTTACATTATTTTATTGAATTAGAGAAGAAAAGTAACCCTTCATATAGATTTCGTTTTGGAAGTAGCATCATACAGAACATGAAAAGCAAAAAAATATTCCTTCTGTTTCCTAAATTTTCTATCATAGAATAGAATATTGGAACCTATTACTTTGGTTTGAGGTACCATCGCAATTTCAATAAATGACGGGCAGCCAGGCCCTGCTTGTCACATCGAGCGCTATTCTTTAAGAAGATGCTAAGTGTTGGTACAGTATCGAACACTGACACATTTACCTTAACGCTACCAACGAAGTTTTGTCTTGAATTAATGCTCCCATATACTTAAAAATTCTCAGTGACAGGCTATTTGATATTGACTGTATATTAACCCGTCTTTGCAACTTAACTATTGCCATCTTATAGTACATAGCTTACAACACCAATTTACGGAGAAGTAGTTGGTCGTTAATACACATCACATGACACAGGATGAGGTTGCAGGCTTGCGTCACGACACTGCCTTCGTGAGACCCACTTGCCACCATCCACCGCCACTATGAAATAACTATTAACCCTGCTGGCATTTAGAGTAGCTTCATAATGCATCGGCATGATAACTTGCAGATCTTCTGCCATACGAAAATTATAATGCGCGTTTTCATTAGCACAGCAATGAGTGTCACTGAACCGGCATAAGAAGTACTTTATAGGTTAATTTGTGAGTAATTTTATGCAAATCTTACTTGATCCTATTTATTGTATCATACATGCTATGATGATTGGATATTGAATCGGAAAATAGTTCTTTTATAATTGTGAACATAAAAAAATCACATCATATCAAATTAAAATGGTAAATATAATGTGAAATTTTGTCCCAAAGTGAAAATACCAATACACATATCAATATATTTTTAGGAAAGGTATTTTTAAGTCGCTGTTATAAATAAGGTTTTTTTAAAGATTGTGAAATTTCAAAAACTTTCCAAGACCACCAAATTATAACTACTCATACCTGATATATCATGGTATGGTAAACACTTAATAAGTTAGAGGACCTTAAACTTACCCTACACTTAATTTTAAAATTAATTAAAATTGATGCCGTAATTTCGTAACAATGTAAATGCATGGGGATAGCTAGATTAGCTAAGGTAACCAATGACCCCGGTATAAAAGAAAAGATTGCGGTCCCGTGTGAGGTCGAGATTGCTGGACAGGGGCCAAGGGCCCTGAACAAGCTTCACGGCCTCAATAAGTGTCACAGTCTAGACCTCCGATAAATGCGAGCAAGTAAATACTGTAAAGTCTGTAATAACAGAGACGTTTTGGACTTTATGAGCACACGTGAATATGATGTAAATACGTATATAGTGTGATTGAGATTTGTCTGTCTTCTCTCATAAATGAGAAATAACCGACAATTTTTGAACCGCGGGATTTCCTACTTATCAGATGTATTTACTTTTTCGTTTGAATATTTACACTTGTTTGACTATTTTATTTTATTTTAGCAACATGTCGTTTTGTCCGCAGATGCAAACGTGGTTGGTGGTGGTGTTCGCGGCTGCGCTGGTATGCCTGGCGCACGCGCAGAAGCCGGGCCGGTTCCTTTCTTTGCCCGTACCAGAAAAGTGCGCTAACAGTGAGTACTCATTCTTTACACAAACTACAGTCCGTGTGCCCTTAGAATAGGATTCTGCTATTGTCGAGTAAAATGGATCATATTCGTGTAATAGAATAATCGCTGCAATTGACAATCTTGAAATGTAGGTAGAACAGAGTACACCGGTAAATATTTTGTCCGAACTTTGTTGCTATTATTGTGTACAAGTGGTTTTCCTATCTCTGTATATACTTTTAATTTAATGAGGGAATTTTCTCATTACTGAGGATTATCATCACTTATTTTGCAGCTTTAATGATCTGTCTAAATTAGTCTGGGCCCACCGTTGCCCTTTTTGCAGTTATTTTATTATTGCAAAACTCTTCCCATGCCATTGCGCTTAGGCAACTTGCTAAACTAGCGAGATCTTGGGGTAAAAAAATCATAAGAGGTGCGTGGATATTGACAGTTACAAATCAAGGCAGTGAATGGCAAAATTCACAAATTAATGTGATTCGTAACACAGTTACAATATAGATTCAAATAAAAAAATACTATGTATATTATTTAATTCAAATTTTACGTATAAAATCCTCTAAGATCTTAAAAAGGTCATAAACTTGATTAAGTCTTATATCTCAAAAACGACTACTCTATTCCCGGGCAGTAAAGTTATGCAAACGGATATAGCAACTCCAAAAAAAACATAAACTAGAATGGTAGCAAAAAACATAAAATTTGTTCAAAACACGACATTTTAGTCATGTGATAACTTCCCATACCAAAGATTTATTACACCGCTTTGTGATATTTAAATTTATTCCGTCTAGTTTTATAAATTACGGGCTTTACACAGTAAACTATAAATAAGTACTGTCTTTTGCCTAGTAGATTATTAATTAGGTTTCAATGATTAATGGCTCTTTCTAGAGTTCAATATTTAATATTAATGTAAATTGATACTTTCAAAGAGTTATCAGAGCCATGCTACAAACTTGGTTATAGCAAATTTCGGTCTTAAGTCGCTACACTTTAGCATACAAATATTATAAAAATTGGCTTACGTTCGAACAGCAAATATGAAGAAGCGTTGATCCGGAAACTGCCGAGCCCGAGCCGCTTGTCAACTTCACTTCATTAGCCTTCCTCGGATGGTTTCACGTGATACGATATCTTTTATTAGATCATCGTGAGCCTCGTGTTCAGAAGGATAACATCTTTGTATGTCATTTATATGAACACCCACACGGAATATTAGTGTCAACTTATTTATATCGACTATGAATACCATATAAAAAAAAAAAAATATTAATATCGGCTATTATGAAATTTTAGCAGAGCTTACTTAGCGCAGGGTATTCCATGAAAAGTCTTAATAATTTAAATAAATCAGATCAGAGATTGGCACTTAACACTGTCAGCTTTTACCTGGAAGAGATCTAAATTTCAATTGACAAAAAATACATACGATCTCATCCATACTAATATTATAAATGCGAAAGCCTGTCTGTCTGTTACCTCTTTACGCTTAAACAGCTGAACCGATTTGGATGAAATTTGGTATGGAGATAGTTTGAGTCTTGGAGAAGGACATAGGCTACTTTTTATCCCTAAAAAATACCCTTATCATATAAGGCACACGAAGTTGCGGGTAAAAGCTAGTTTCATATATGTATGTCATTGTAAGAGTAGGATTAAGCAACCGTGACTAAGTGATATTGATATACCTAGTAAATTAGATAGAGGAAAGAATTAAACATAGGGAAAACCGCGGCACCGCAGGCTTTGTGATGGAAAGTAAAAGTGAAGCTCTCGCCGGTCGTTGTCCGGAAAGGTCACGTGCGACGCGCCCGGCGTGCTCCCGGCTCCCCGGGGCGTCGCGCGTCGTGTCGGCCCGGCGTGCTCCCGGCTCCCCGGGGCGTCGCGCGTCGGGTCGGCCCGGCGTGCTCCCGGCTCCCCGGGGCGTCGCGCGTCGGGTCGGGCCCAGCGTGCTCCCGGCTCCCCGGGGCGTCGCGCTTCGGGTCGGCCCGGCGTGCTCCCAGCTCCCCAGGGCGTCGCGCGTCGGGTCGGCCCGGCGTACTCCCGGCTTCCCGGGGCATCGCGAGTCACGCCCGGCGTGAGCCCCGTGGGCTCGGCAATAACCCCCTCGGTTTCCAAGTGCATTCATTCCGGGACGTTTTCTTCAGATATTCATTCGGTTAGTAGCCGTCCCGCATATTTGCAGATGACAGCCGTGTAGATGATCTTAGAGAGAAAAACATTACGAGTCTCTCAATTCAAGCTGTAATCATAATTAATACAACTCTTTCCGAGAAACTAATCATGATTTTTTTTTTGCTTTATATAAACTAATTCATCTAACAAACAGTATAGTAAAATGTTTTTGAATTACTATAAAAACAATTAGGATATAAGCCATGAAACATTTCATCCTAGCTCTTTCTAGCAAAACAGAATTTAGCATGGAGTCTATATTGCCGTAGTTCATTAAAGAAAAAGTTAATTAAAGAAATATAGTCTTCATAAAAAAAAAACAATTTCAAAATTCAAATTGTACAGGTACTCTTATATTTGCAGGATTATGGTTACAAGATCTTAAAGCGGCAATCTTACATGCGTACATACCTATTCAACCTGCAATAGATATTTGTGCAACAAGAGAGCAGTTGTTTTTTGCTGCGAGTGCCGATGTTGAATCCCGAGCAAGCGAAGGATTCCATTATTGAATAACGAGCATAGCGGGTGATTCTAAGTTAGGATCCTGACTATACAGTGAGTGATTCAACGGCACGAGACTTATAAGATACAAATAACTTTTGGTCTCGTGTGGCACTTATAACTTTTCACCTCAGCGCACAACGTTTATTGTTTTTGTTATGCAAACGGATATTTATTATGTTAACAGATGAAGGAAATATTAACAATTTCATTCCATCTATTATAACATTAACTATCCCAATTCGTAAAAATAAGTTTGTTTTTCCAATGTTTTCTATGATTTTTAATGTTTCAAATGTAGGAAAAAAACATTGTAGCGTAACAGAAGATAAAAATTGTATTTTTACATCTTATTTTCATAAAGGGCGTTTAGACACTGCACTACTTAAACCCATGATAAAAAACTCAAAATTGAAATTAATATTTACAAGTTAAAGATGAAAAACATCGTTTTATTTCATCTATAAGTACGTATGATAACTACATTAGATTATACATGTGCATATTATAAAATATAATACAAAACAATTTTAAATCATCTGTGAAATATTTTTTGCTATTATTTTAAAATAATAATTGCGTAATAATTAATCATTATCAACGTGTGATTTCCATAGGAGAATATATTGGCTGAAAAAGCAACACGTGTATTTAATATTGCTTTTTTTCTATATAAGGTTGAGTGACAAACAGAATGTATGTCGAGTAGACGGATGGCAGGGTCGAAAGAAGGCGGCGTCGGTGAGATCGACCAATCCCGCTCTAATTAAATTAGTGAAATGGACAGACCAACACCCGTATGATGAGGTATATACTCCTCCAAAATATACTCAATATTGTTTTGTGTCGGAATGTAAATATGATTCGCCCAAAACACGGGTTAAACATTTCTTTCATGTGCCACATAAAAATAAAGTAGATTGGTGTAGAAGTATTTATCTCGTAGAATCAGTATCCGTTAATATTGCCAAAGTCCTTAAATAAATCTTAAATTCTAAATAACAGAGCAAGGAAAACGCTTTATCCTCAACATCCACTCCTATATTATTAATTTTGACAGAGTCAACCTAGACGTCTTGTTCTTTTTTTACTAGAGAAGAGACTAAAGTAATCGAAAGAAGTTAAGTGTTTACGCCCTTTTTGAATGAGTACCTACGTTTTCAAAAATGTATAATAAATTTATTATTAATCGTATTCAAAATATAAAAATATTGGTCAATTTTTCTTTTCAATCAGAATATAGAAAAGTAATAAAATGGCAGTCTTCAAAATATGAATTCTTCGTATACAAGAAAGTGCGGCAAGGAGTCTAATATAATATAGGTTCCCATATTGAGTTCTTTCGTGTATATCACTGGTATTCGAACGAGGAGTAAAATAGTGTGAATTATCCTTGACAAATAGACATAGACTCGTCAAACGAGTTCGAATAAACTTCAATGCGACGCCGCTTAAATAAACCTGCTCAGAAAAGCCGTTGACTGAAAACATGCGTCATTTAACAACAATGACATCAATTAGGCAATTCACTCAAGTAATACAGACGTATACATCGATTAAAATATTCGTTATGTGACTTAAACTCATAATTATGCAGGGCTCCGTATTCCAATTACGTAAGTATTTTAATTACTGTGCCAACGAAGTTCACGTCACGACGGTGATGATTGTTACTCTCACTTTAATACGTTTAATTATATTTATGAACCGTATAATGACCTCATCCAACATTACTGATGCTATCTGTACTAAACACTTTAAGTGTTGCGTGATTTTCGTAACTACTACTATTAATATGCTTAGGAGTTACATTTCTTGATAATGAAATTTAGAGATGGCGTGTAACGCAATTAAACGTATTCATTTGTTGACAGTGCTTTAACTAGTACCTACTTCTACGCGCCTAAATACTAGTACGGTGAAATAGATAATGTACAGTAAAATTGCATAAATGTAAACGAAAAAGCCTACGAGAGAAAGCATTACATAGATTTTGAGAGGTAGACAATATCTGCGCATGCTGTTGGGGTGTGTTTTCACTAAATGTATTTACAATTTTAAGTCCTCCCTTTTTTAAAAAATAAACATTTTGCCCCTACCTTGCATGTACATAAAAAAAGTATGCCTATTTGTCAAGGAATATCCTGTTCTCTGGTCTGGTCCGATGTTTTTATAGGCAAGCAAAGATCCCAGTACAAGAGCCTACTGTATCAAACTCCGTGTCGTACCGCAATATATTGTACGAATGCTTAATATAATATGTGCATATTCATATACAACAATATCCCAGAATATATAAGACAAATGGAGTATAATACATTTGTACGAGAAATTACCAGATGAGTCATTGAGAATTGTTTTTATAGCTTAAAATGTTTTGATTATAGTCCGCATGACTGAGTTATTGTGCACAACTTAAAATATCTTTTTGCATGTTGTTCACATAATCTTATGTCATATAAAATAAAATTATTTTTGAAAGTCGGTGACTGACCGAATACTTTGCTGATGTACCTTTATACCTTGTACCACATGTTTTGTAGTATTCTAGCAAATAAAACATTTAAATTATATTCTATTCTTGGTTAAAAAATGAGGCTTTCTGTAAATCCAATTTTCGGTGCGGGGTAATCTAGGAAAGCAGCTTAGCTAACGGGCCAAAAAGCACTCGCTACTCGCGGCAATGTAATAGTAATATACATTGGTCCAACTTACGTTATGTCCAGTCACAGCATGACAAATATGGATGTCGCAGGGAAATAGCCAAAACACAGATTTGATCAAATCTCTAAGGGTTATGACCAAACCACGCAGGATGTTAAAATAACGAATCATTTGTATCATTTGTCTAGAAACTGTCAGTCATTTGATTAAATCCCTGAATCAGTTTAGTAAAATGACGAAATCAGCCAAAAAAGGCAACTTGTTTTGTCATTTCACCAGATTTGTTTAGTGATTATGCTAACATATTTATATGCTATATGATATGCTAAAATTTTATTCGTTCCGCTTTCTTGAGTAATACTCGTACAAGATTTATTCCTATCTTGCAACTTTATACCTACATATTCCCTAACAAGCTTACCCGACACGATGAACGTACAAAGATGAAATTATGATATAACGTTTGTAGACACACTAAACTCTTGTCGAGTTGGCCGACTTAGTTTGTGTACATACCTACAACTTGCGTATTTGCCTATTACACACCCACAAAGCATATCTTCACATAATGTATTCTTGACCCAATGTCAGAAGACGCACTCCTAAGTCGTAGGTTCACATACGCACAGTCGAGGCGTCCTTCATTCAATTAAACCTGCTTTGAGACGACAGGCTTTGTAATGATTAAAATTGTGTATTGTTTTACTTTCGAAATATATTAGCAAGGAGTACTACTAGTACGCTAGTACTGTACTAGTAATTGACTTCATCGATTCATAACATATATCTACGAGTATCTTAGTGGTATGCCAAGCTAATTGTCAGCCAAGATAATAAGTTCGGTCGTTTAAATAGATATTCCTTTCGATGATACAGACCCAGACATTCTGATTTCTAAAGCTCTGGTTTCCTAGGATAGCGGTGCCGTCATATAGCGCCCGTCTCCATACTTCGTACTAGTGCGAAGTAAGTACGAAGTATGGAGACGGCCGCTATGTGACGGCACCGCTATCCTAGGAAACCCGAGCTTATCGGAGCAGGTTTAGTCAAACGGTCACGGTGAAGGCTCTACGAGGCCTAGTTATAATTTAGGTTTATACATTTTTATAAACATGTTATGTCAACGTGTTATTGTTACTGTTCTACACTTATTATTACTTAAGATTTGTGAAATATCCCATAATATAATTCATGCATACATTGCATTTACACCAATATGCAAAATTATTTAATTATGAAGAACATAATTTATCATCATAGGTACTTAAAAGTTAATAAGAGAACTTGACAGTACTTAATTTACTCACAATATTTTTTGAAGTCGAACTATGTACTTATAATAAATGATTCAGTAAGCATTGTAAGATCATTTCGAATTCCGCGTTAAAAGAAAGCAAGATATGTCCATGATATTTGGAAATCGCAAAAAACCTTTGAAATACAATACAATAACTTTTTATAGCACACCTCACAAAACACAGTACAAATAGTAGATTGTTTGACAAGGGGCTAAAATAAGCCATTATGACACGAAGTGATTATTTGGACGAGCTCACGAAGATTAAACACTCTGCTTTTCACTTCGACTGCGAGAAAATAAAAGAGACTTAACATTAAAATTGTATGTTTCATGTTTTTTTTTTTTTTTACAATTTCATTGAAATTTGTATGGGATTGTATGGCTTTTTTTAAACCCTAAGGGCTAAATGTACTATTTTAGTCTCGCTTCGCGAAGCTAATATGACGTACTTATTGAGCAGGAGAAGTAAAAAAATATGTAGGTACATTCAAGGAGAGGTAAACAGGTGGTGTTATTGCTAAACAGCCAACTCTTCCAGACAAACTTTGGGCAGTAGGAGCAATAAACTGTACTGATACAAGTACACGTAGGTGGCGCCAATCAGTTTGGAACTGAAGTATTTAAATGGAACTGAAATAAATACTCATACTGACGCTCACCTTTTTATTATGATTTTTTTTTTCCTCAAAAGCCTCCATTTCGAAGCAAAAAATCAAATTTTAGAGTTACTCATTCTAAAAAAGTGTTACCACCATAAGGACGTCATTTAGTTGGCGACGTGTTGCCAGTGAAAAGTTTTATGTTTGTCAAAAGACTGCCATACACGCAAACGATTAATAACTATATACATTTGTGTAAACTGACTCAGATCTGATTTCGTAAATGTATGAAAAGTATTTATTGCATCAATGTTTTCATGAACGTATGTTTGTAAAATAGAGCCTAATTAGCAAACGAAAGTTAAATAATCTGCTTAGTTACATCAATCGGACATCTGTCGCGTGTGTCAGCCTTAACAGTAGTTAGAGAGTAAGTATCTATGGAATTTAATAGACGTTTGACCCTTTAGGCGAGTCCGGTCATATTCAGATTTTGCCAGTTTAGCCTTAGGTCAAAATCTAAGTAGGTACGACTGTAAGGTTGTCACTTTCTATTTAAGTCGGATTCTCAGTAGGTATGATTCCGAATAGGGTATTGTCTATGATATCCAAGTTCCTTATATGTTAGATTATTACTAAGTCAAATTTCTAGCACTTCAGATTCTCATAGTACCGCATTCTGAGTAGGTCAGAAAATTGTATATCCAGAATCTCAGTATGTCTAATTCTAAATACGACAATTTATGTGTTGATTAAATTCTGCCTAAGCTTTATTCTGAGAAGGTCAGATAATATTACAGTCAATGTATGGGTACGTTAGGCCGATGTACAGTCAGAGGGAAAATCACAAAACATGTTTTGAGATTAAATAAAATACGTTTGTATTTAAATGTTTATAATATAAGAAAAAAATATATAACACAAAATGACACTTACTTTGGACATAAAACAAAACTTAACATGATATGATTATTTGTTAATCAAATCTTGATCGTATTTTTGTTTTCTTTATTGTAGTTCGTCTAATGCTTCTATTATGTCGTTTGTTGTAATTATTTCCGAGTCACTAAGAGAATCATTGGATGAGTCAGCCGAAGAACTGGAAGAACTACTTTCAGAACATGAGCTGTCGGATTCTGATTTATTATTCTGGTTGCCGAATAATTGAGCATTGACATGTCTTTCATAACTTAAGTGCGAAGCTTTTCTGAAGAAATCTATGATGCCGATAGATTTGTTCTTCACGTCCGTTACTAAATTTTTCACGTGCTGATCATATTTCAAGTCCACTTTTCGTGATTTTTTAGTTGCTCGATGAGCACACGCTTGTTTAATAATGACATCGTAGTGTTTAGCCTCCAGTCTCAAAGTGTATAAAAATTTAAATATATTCGGCTTCTTACTTAATTTTTTGTTCAGTCGATTGTGCCACCCCTCTAAATTATTAGTTGTCCGGTATTTTTCGTCAGAACAGCCAAATAAAGTCGGCGTGACCGTGGTTAACCAATATTTTTCGAAATATTTCTGGAATTTCTGGATGTTTTTCACATTCCAAAAAATTGTGATAAGTGTACGCCATGCTTCTTCAATAAACTCGACCGGTAGTAGAGGTAGATATGTCAGATACCTCACAAATCTCTTACCTTCATCTTCGGTAGAAATATCCATTTGTTTAGATTTTTTCCAGATTCCTATTATGAAATGCAGGTAGCAGCCAGTTTTCTTTACTGCTGGGAAGACATGGGATACCGCATTTAGAGCAGCCAACTCGAAGTCAGCCTTATAATGTTGAATTTGTATATTCAGAACCGTTTTTAATGTTTGAAACAATCTAACATATGTTTTCTCTTGCTTGTCTGGCAAAAGGGCGTATATTACTGGCACAATAGTGCGGCTGCTATCCGATTCATAGTTTAATATAGCATGAATAGTATACAGCTGGTGGAAAGGCTTAGGGACTACTTTAAAGGTCCCATCACCTAGAAATCTGTATGTTTTTTTAAATATTTTTCTCGACGAATCGCTACAGAAAATAAACAGCTTATCATCATCATCGCCGTTTTCAGCGATTAGGAAATTGTCACTTACAATTTTGGGTAATTCTACGTCTTTTATACGGTCGAATTTCAAAGCGTCGGTGACTAAAAATTTTTTTTTCCATGCATATATAGAATCTTTTTTTGATGCGAATGTAGGCAGCAGTATCGAATGATATAGATGTGCCAGATCCTGTTGCGCTGCCTTTTCTTTGCAAGTGAACATTGGCCATTCAATAGAGTTTCGATCAAAATCGGGCAAGCATGTATGTTCACTTACTCGACAAACTGTAGTCATCTCTGAATTCCCTGTTAAGGACGCACTGCACATATTTCGGTTGGAACATCTGAAGTTTACTGTACCCGATTTATTTTTTAGTTGGTAGCAATACTTAAACCCATTTAAAAGTAGGCAGGGTCGATCTTTAGCAGTTTTTATTAATTTAAAATTGTCCTCTCCCATTTTACAAACGCCTTTCAAACAGAAAGATATTAATATGACATTGTCATTGAGAACAATACGTATTATGCTTATCGTGTTTTATGATTCTAAGTGGCCAATATCTTTGATATGTATCTAATAACCATTTATTATTAAGTC
The DNA here is from genome assembly GCA_905404275.2 of Hedya salicella. Taxonomy (NCBI): domain Eukaryota; kingdom Metazoa; phylum Arthropoda; class Insecta; order Lepidoptera; family Tortricidae; genus Hedya; species Hedya salicella. The sequence goes on along the minus strand of FR990096.1, from coordinate 107,263,434 downwards.
TGAGTAAGTACTCCGTGGTATTTTTCTTGCGAATTATACCTAACCTTGTCAGTATTTAACTTGTATAGAATCTGGCCTACTAAGAAATAAAACTTCTCAGAATGAATTGACATAACATTCAGATTTATTTATAAAACGACGCGATACGAATCTGACCTAATAAGAAAATGCTATTTTCCGAAACAGACTTATACCTCAAACGACGAAATACTTTTATGACCGCGATCCACTTAGAATCTGACCTACTCAGAAATTCACTTCCAGAGAAACTGATTTCGACTTCATAGGTCATATAACAAATCTATCGGAACCAGAAGCAGACTTGTGGCGAATCTGTTATGATCAGAATCCTACTTATTCATTTTTTGACCTAAGACTAAACTGGCATAATCTGAATATGACCGGACTCGCCTAAAGGCGTTTGACGTTATAGTGATAGATAGTTCAAATATGTATGTACAAACTTGATAAATTTTGATCAATATGTTTTCCGCAAAAACTAAATATTTTTACGTGAAAACGTCTAAAATGACAGCTGTAAAGTGGTGGTTAGAGTAAAAAGTTATTTGCAGTTCCCGTAGGTCCTAGAGTCTAGTAAATAAAGCAGAATGGTGTCCCGAGGGCGGACTGCTACTGCTTAACTTTAAAATAAATTTTGAATTTAATTTTAAATTTAATTTTAAATTAATCGATCTTACTAAATATACGTCTTTTTGTCCTTCAACGATAGATTTAATCTAAATATGTGCATGATATAGAACAAAAAGAAAATATGAACATTATTTACAACTTATAAATGTAAATCTAAAGTAATAAAAGAAAAGGAAGAATCTAAAGCTAAGTTATATATTATATATTAGAGATATATTTATTTATTTCAACTTTATTGCACAATACAAAATGTTACAAAACGGTATCCTTTACTACGCGATGGTCTGGAGTCATACTTCATTGCACAAAACATATTTTATTTAATATTAAAAGTGGACTCGTAAAAAAGGTTAGAATCAGTGTCCGTGGTCAGAGTCGTAAAAAGAGTGAGACCGAGAATCAATGTCCGTGGAAAGCCGAGTCTAGAAAGAACAATCGTAAACGGGAAAATAGAGCACAAGCGAAATGTAAGCAAGACAAAGCAATGACTATTATTTGGATTTAACTGTCAAACGTGAGTTGGTGACAGCCGAAAGAGTTTTTTTTTACTCCATGGAAGGCACAGACCTTCCATCCTGTAAACGACGTCATCTTCCGGTTTAGCACTTTAAGCTTATTTTTTTTTCGAAAAATATGAGCAACAAAAATCTTTTAATATATTTTTTGGATTGTACATACATTTTTCTATACCTACATTGGATATCAATTCAGGCCTATAGCCAAATATGAAATCTTTTCAAATCCGCTTTGTTAGCGGACCGTCATTACTTGGCTTCTGTTTGTTTAATGGGGAGTCATTAAGATGGAATTAATTCTGATAAGTAAGCGCGGCTCAGTTTTGGCTCAGGGCCGGTCGGTCACGGGACACATGACTTTGCGACGTCCTCGATGCCTCAATATTCATAAAGCTGTCACATTTTATTATCTTCCTCGTAAAACCATGATGTTCATAACACAATTTAGCTGTAAAGTTCTGAGAGTCAAATCCGGTCCGCAAAATAGCACTCTGTACCGTCAACGATTAAATACTTTCTTTACCGACTTACAAATCATTGCGCGCGTCTATTGAACTTCTTCATCTTCACCGGCTCTTGCTAAGCTAAGTTCTTTAAAAATGTTGAAATAATCGGATTATAACATATATATTTTTTAATTGCATTGATAACCTTCAAACAAACTATGATTGCTGAGGTGATATCGATTTAGGGATTATTTCATCATCTAAAGGTCCGACAGCAATCAATCTGTCGACGGACGGCCAAAGCTTTCAACATCACAATGTGCTCAACTATTTTATACACCGCCCATGACTTATATGGCCGTCACCGGTCACCCTTAATTAGTTTTTCAATATTTTTGCATTATTTGCGCTATCTTCTGTTATACCTATTTGAATGCAAATCAAGCCGTCGATTTGGACAGACGTTATTTGGCTTCCCACCGCGGGGCGTGATAGGGTTCCGCCTATAGACGAGCAAGCGGCACGTCTTTTGATGCAAGCGCAACTTATCTCAACGATCGATACACAAACTAGACGCCGCACAATACCTACAGTCACGAGATCCTCTGTTTCGCAATCTAGCCTTCGTCCAAATACCTCAGCCGCTCAATATTACTAACACGCAACTTATTACATCTTTATGCAGCCTTTATGCTAAGAACCTATAAGAAGCGGTGGCAGCGACACAGACGCCACGCTTCCAGACTTAACTAAGTATGTGAATGCTGTATCATGTCTCATGTCTAAGACTTAGGTACCAAGGCGTTTTTGTACTCGGCTACCTAAATAATGGCACGCATTAGCAATGTACTCGTGTGTGAAAACAGCAAGATAGCTTTGTAAAGGCGGAGTTGCGTGCTCGATCGACGAACAATCGTACATCCGTCTGTCTGTCACCGCGCAAGGTCCTGCTGCCGTAATTGTTCGCCGTGCGACTCTTAACACATTCCCAATGCAATCACGACTCATTACTAATATTTGTGCAATTTGATGTATGTAATTATCTGTAGCGCGTTCTATTGTATTGCGCAGCGAAAAGGGTAGAGGTTTCACGAAAGAACCGGCTCCTTCGAGCTTATCGGGCGATTTCTTAGCTGCAGGCGCAGGCGCAAGTGCGGGCTTCGTAATCTACCGCGAATAGCAACATGTAATATTTGCATAAAATGTGATTTACACGTTTCAGAATGTTAACATTTTTACGTGGGATTAAGTAATTGGCTTATCCCCGTGCTAACTTCGTAGGATTGTAGAGATTTAAAGTTGAAACATCTTCGTCTCTTACCAGCGTCTTACCAAACTGTTGCCTTTTGTACAATTATAACAAACTAGAAGGCGCCTTCAACTTCGTTCGCGGAGGAGAAAAAGTTATAACCCTTCATTTTTTCTTCAGCGTAGTCGGGTAAAAAGTATCCTATAACCATCTGGAGATACCCAGCTACCCGTGTACCAAAAATAGTTGAAATCCGTTTAGCCGATTTTGCGTGATGAAGCCACAACGACACATACATACATAAAATCCAAAAAAAATATTTTTCATTTTAGTGACCTCCAAATAGTCCGTAACAACCAATTTTTTTTTTAAATATCTGCAATGTACAGACATTTCATTTTTACAACTTTATAATAGTATAGATAAGGAAACGCAAGCATACGTAATACATAAACTAACCACATTATAGAATGAATTACCCGCCTTCAAAAAATACACCGTCAAACATAGAAACTCAATGTCTGACGGTGTGTATCTTTTTTTATGTATGTGTTCACCGATTTTCCCGACAATTGTGAACCGATTCTCAAAATTATTTTTTTATTCGAAAGAATATACTCCTGATGTTGTCCTATTGTCACCAAGACAGGGTATGATGATGGGATCCCAGGAAAATCGAGGGCAACCCCCAAATGCTATAGCCAAGATAACTTATAGGCATTTATATAGCAATTCTGCTATTTTAAGAAACAAGCCACTAATTTGCATTCAGTAAGTATAAATTGGTGAAGTGCAACTAATTGAGGAAGACGAAAGACGGCCACCGGAACTCCTCAACGATAAGCGATTTACGGGTAGCGATAAGATATCTCGACTAAGATAGCTAAGCGACTTCAAATGCACAAACTTAAATGTTCCTGATGAGAATGGAAGGTAGATATCTATAATCGAACTGATTTGCTGATGGACCCGGAAGGTAGGCACCGGATCTCCATAGTAAAATAATGTTTCCTAGCCTTGTTTGGACATCTTGGAATCGCCACAAGATATACTTTTACATAATTAAAAACCCTGAAATGAATTAATTTTTTAATCTATACTACTATTATAAAGTTGTAAAAATGAATGTCTGTACATTGAAGATATTTTCAAAAAAATGATTGTTATGGTATATTTGGAGGATTATGTTTGTATGTGTCGTTGTGGCTTCACAACGCAAAATCGGCTAAACGGATTTCAACTATTTTTGGTACACGGGTAGCTGGGTATCTCCAGATGGTTATAGGATACTTTTTACCCCACTACGCTGCAGAAAAAACTAAGGGTTATGACTTTTTCTCCTCCGCGAACGAAGTTGCGGGTGCCTTCTAGTAAAAAATAAAACCAACTCGTTAAAAATGCACATAGAAGTAAAAAAAACTGCTTTTTTTGCTACAGTTAACAATGAAATATTTATATTTTTCTTTGTATATTTTCTTGTCTATCTCATACTGTAGAACGCCGCAAATTCTCTGCGGTGAGCTGACATTTCGGCAAATGAACGCAGCGGCGAAGTTTGCCTCGGGGGCATTGTATTGTTAGTAAATAACAATTCGACGAACATTATCGCCCGACGCCTTGGCCTAGTTGGCACCTCGTGACCGACGCATCTGCCTCCGCCGCTCCACGTACTAATCGGACCAAATTTTCACTGAGCGTCGTGACGCTATAGAACCACAGTTATGAAATAAGATGAGGCAAATCAATCATTATTGCAGCTCGTATCAAGGTTTAGATCAGGGGATATCCGTCCAAAGTTTATTTTAACTCTTTAAGAACAATTAATTCCATCAACGACTACAAAATTTAAGTAAATTTTGAGAAGATCCAAAGTACAGTCAGCTGCAGCGAAAAGTAACCCCCCTTGCCATACTAACATTATATGGCAGAGGGGTCACGTTACTCTGCGGCTGACTGTAGGTACATGCATACCTATGTAGTAAATGATTCAGACATCGACAAGATTAGTTCTTGCCTATGTTTAGCTAATGTATACGAATGTTTGACGTAGTAAGTAAAGATGAAAGTTGGCAGTGAAAAACGAGTGCATTCCAGATTCAAATGTAAAGTAGGTACAAAGGTTTTCGAAGAACCGAAAATGGTTGGTGCTATTTCGATCTTGCTATATATATATAAAAGTTTGGCGTTCTAAAGTTATGTTACCAACCCCGAAAGAATACCTACTACTCGTAATTCTGTGCATTTAGCATGTTCCAACTAAACCCAGGACCAATGTCACGACCATGGTGTTGCAATTTGGGTACACGACCTGTGCCGAGGGCCACCTATTAGCTGCTCCGCGTATATATGTAAATTATTATTCACTGCTGCCTATTTATTTATTCATGCAGCCATATTACGTGAGGTTAGAACATGCGACCTCGCGACAATGTTTATTATTTATTTATAGATGAGTATGTATGAGACATAAGGACAGACTTATAAGGGCCACGGTACTTACCTACTCGTCTTAAGGAAATTGAATTCAAGTAGGCAGGTTTCGTACGGTCGCTGCAAAGAAACTTGACTCCCTGCCAAATTGTTCAAGACAAAAGACCAACCTAGTTAGTGGATTTAACTGTGTAGGGATAAATATAGGTAGTAAAATGTAGGTACAAATATGCTTTATCAATCAGTAAGGACTTGGTACATAGGTACTGAATAGTCACTAAGAATAGGCTAGTGTCCTAAAAAAATATAATTAATCCGTCACTTAGATTATCAGAAAATATTGAACACGTCAATTAAACAAAAAATTATGAAGATATAGCCCGTTAAAGTTCCCCGTGACGTCATGCACCCCCACTCTCAAACTGACGCGCTTTATCTTTTTCTTTTTTTCTTTTATTCACAAAAGACATCAAAAAATATTGGACATGTATTTTGTCCAATATATTTTGATAATCTAACTGTCGGACTAATAAATAAATATTATATTTTTACCTTTGCAAGTGCCCTGCACACATTACCCTTTTAGAGACGAACAGATTGTTTCACATAGAATCATCATTTTATCTAACCATAGACAACGGCATTGCTTTTCCGTATAAAACAAAACTAATAAACAACGTTAAGATACATCTAGAAGACTATAGTTTAGGTAAGTGGGAACGTTCGTAATCAAAGTTATTGGTATTTACGAGTGGGTATAGGTAACTACATACTTATTTTTTTTTGTACCTATAAGCTAATCGAATGGAAGGGAATAGGTTTTGAAGTAGGTACACTAATAGGTAGTAAAATTGTCAAGCTAATCGGAATTTATTGTACAATGCACAAATTTATTGCACACAGTATAAAAGTAATGGAAGTCTTCTATTGGTAAATAAAAATCTTTTTTGTATGTTGTAGTTTTAGATTTTTGGATTTGACTTTAAGATTTTAGGGGGGGTTCATGTCCCCTGTGACCCTGCCCTTTGGACCGCGCCTGACATGACCTTTAAACATTTCAAATAATGGTCAATTATATTGTTGTATATAAAGTGCATTGGGGTAATTTAACGAATAATTTATGATGCAGTGTAATTTCGAAAATTATAATTATTTTTAATAAATCAAATACAAAAGGCTTTACAACGCCATAGGAGCAATGGATGGCTAAAAGATGGTGAGTGTGGCCATGGCCTTTGATATGATGGAATTGTGAGTAATTAATAGAGAAATTACCGCCACCATTCAAATGATTCCCATGCACTTGATGTAATTTCTACAACTGTTGTTACAAAATTACACATTAAAAATGCTTCTCGTCTTCCCCAGGACCAAAGGAATTCTTTTACCGGGGGCACAACTACTTCTACAGCGGGCACGTGCCCGCGCTAGCCAACCGGAAGGTGGACTGGCTCGACGGCCGCAACATCTGTCGCGAATACTGCATGGACCTCGTATCCATGGAGACGCAGGAGGAGAACAATCTCATCTTCAAGCTTATCCAGCAGAGTGAGTTACATTCATTTCTTTGTCTGTCAGTAAACTTATTTAGTAAACTTTTCTTGTAATAATGCGAGTTGGAGCAATATTTCTCGGAAAAAATTTGCATTTTTCCGGGATTACTAGTATATTGGTGTCGTTCTACAGGCAACCGTTATCAGTTTCCTGCCGTATATGTATAATTAAAAATTGAACTATACTGACATTTATTTATGAATAGCAAGCATAGTTTATAGTTCTTCCAAATGTTTGCGCTCATTTTGTCCCTTCAGTACATGCAAGAGGAAACTGATAGCGGTCGAAACGCTCGCATTTAAATAGAAGAACTAGCGTTTTCGGCTACATGTGTCTATTATGAGATTTGATAGTTTTTGATCAAATAAGACGTTTTCGTATGGATACACTCTACTTTTTGGCAATATCTACATGACTAGGCTATTGGAACGTAGATAACAGAGGGCTTACAAACACACCACCATTTACGCGGCTACAATCTTCTGGACCTTAATCATACATTTGCGACAGACAGTGCAAGCGATAATCCAATTTCACAGTAGGTAAACCAAGAAAATAATGCTGAAACGAAACGGCTCTCTTTAACGCTTTGCAGATGATGTGCCGTACATCTGGACTTCTGGCCGTCTCTGTGACTTCAAGGGTTGCGAGTCCCGCAAGGACCTGGAGCCCAAGAACATCTTCGGCTGGTTCTGGTCTGCCAACCGCGAAAAGATGTCGCCCACCAACCAGGCGAGTACCTACTACATACTTATGAAAAAAGACAACTAAAAACACACTTTTCGGAGCGATTATGAAATGTAAACCTTAAAATATTTATAAAACAAAATGCATCTTTTGTTACATTAATTTAGTGTTACACGCCAACGGTGTTCTGGCCCGATCGCCACGTGTAATTAGGATACGTGTAATTACGATACGTGAACCCGTGTAAATGGGCATGTGGACACTTAGGTGCATAACTGTCCCAACCATACGTGTTTTGCTTCAAAAGGGAAAAAATGTTACTATAGGATAACCTATGATACCTACATTTAATAGTCACACGGTATTGTCCAAATAATAACACTATATTTATCACGAGTTAGTTACGGGTAATTACCGAAGGCTGTAGAAATGCACTCGCACTTCATTGTGAGGCACTATTGCACCAGCCATGAAATGAGAAAGTTTATACAAACGTGTAAAGGTAAAACTGGCCGTTGAATTTTGAATTTGGATTATTTTCAACGATATTATGATTCCTATGTGTATTTTAGGAATTCATATTATTGAAAGGCAGGGGGGTCGCTCGTTTTGTCTAAAGTCACAATCGCTGGTGATATAAAAAAAAAACAGAATAACGCCAGAACCATTATAACTCACGCAAGCACTTTGACGATCCGCTATACAAGGTCACAATACAAACCTAACCTAACCTACAGTTCTCGGTTTTTGACCCATTTTGACGCTAGGCTCGCTACGCTCGCTCCATTATACATGGTCAATTGGTCACAATACAAACCTAACCTAAAGTTTTCGGTTTTTGACTTATTTTGACGCAGTAAATAATAGCATCATTATACTTTATTTCATAATGCATTAATTTTATGGCAATCATGGTGGTTTATTTAGGTAGAATAGTGCCGTTAATTTGCTCGCTAAGATTTGTTTTACCTTCAACTGGGCCGTGCGGGGGCCGGTGCGACGAGTGTTTAATATTCGAGCGGAGCCGAGATCCACGAATCCGGACTCTAACACAGACACGGCGTGTAACACGGATATTAGGAGCCCTAATCCTAATGGGACCTTCATTGTAGGTTTTACTGTTGAAATAAAGGAGAGATCTTTTATTACGGGAACCTGCTGAAAGAATAACTTGTTTTAGACATTGACAGTTTGCAGTAACATCATTTTAAGTACATTTTTAGTTCTGAGGTATGCAGAATGTCCCGTAAATCGACGATACTCCTAAGAGGACTGCTAGAACAGCTCAAAAGCTATCGATTTGACCCCGTGTTTCGTATTTCGGTACTTTTTAGTACTTTCCGAGATATTCACAATTTTAATAGCAATTTGGGTTTTTAAGGTTCCGTACCAAAAATGGTACAAAACAAAACCTTATGGTGCGACTCTGTCTGTCTGTCTGTCCGTCCGACTATTAGAGCGCCATATCTCAAAAAGTACTTATGCTATCTATTTGAAATTTGGAATACCTATTTCATTTCACACAATGTATTGCAAAGGAAAAAAGTTATAATATATATTTATTTTTAAACAAAAGCGACATATATGAGGGGGTCAAAAATTCAAAGTCTAGATCAAGTAGGGTATCATATGAGAGGGCTTGATCTACATACATTACATACATTTTTGAACATTTTTTTTTGTGAATAAATTTTGTTTTATTAAGGAAAATGTGAAAAAAAAACACCATCCCCCCCTTCTCTCCGAAGTTTACCAAGCAAGAAATCTGAAATTTTCTGGAATTATGTAATTTTATATGAATATTAGAGGAGGCAAACTTATCTCAAGCGGCAAGTTAAGTCGGAATAAGTGAAAATTTGTAAGGAACCCTCGATGCGCAAGTCAGACTCGCAATTGACCGGTTTTTTTTGGAACTGTGTTACAGATAGTAGTTAAGTTTAAGTAGTTCTAAAAATCGCCGATTATACATAGTCATATCGATAGATTATTGAACTGATCTTAAGATTATTGTGAGTTTACGTGACAACCTGTCTATGTGATAAGGTAAGGTAAGCATCGGGATGCTTGACAGCTTAACTCCAATAATTACCACCTTGTTTGTCACCTCTATTGCTACGAATTAAGAGGATATACTAGTGGCCGTTCCTACATACAAACGTAATCCCCCGTTTCCTCCCTGGATAATTGTCTTAGAGCAATTTTTTTAAAATATAATCTATACTTACCTGTGCCATGCCCCATGTTTTATTTTTCTTAATAATTTGTTTATTTTAAGAATTAGAGGCCCTCTAAATCTGCAATAAATGACACCACCCGGCGCCATAAGCACACGTTCAGTAAACAAAGGGTCTGTCCGGACTGCTATAGTAAAATCGCCCCTGGCTGAATATGAAAACTGAATATACACGTTCATTTGCCTCATTGACAAATATAATTTTACTGAATATTAAGCCTTAAATACATACGATTAACGAAATGATAAAAAAAACAGTTTTATTTTTTATTGGCCAAACTTCTTTATCGATTGACACGTCCTTCGGATATTTTATATATGTATATAAGACACATTTAACAAAAAAAAATTGAAGTCCTAGCTTCTTTTAATGTCAAAATTTTTGTCTGTTTAAGTTTTCCTTTTTTTTTACTTGCAAGTTAGCGACACCTACCATATTTTGATATATTATACACAAATTAATATTCTATTACATATATTTTTTTCAAAAATATTAGTTTGGATCAACAAAGTGGAAATAAGCTATTTGTGTAAAAGGGTGGAAAAAAAGAATACCCATGAACGGCAACTTCCTTAAATAATGGAAATAGCTAATTATGCAAAAAACGTTTATTTTTGAAAACATTAAATACTTTGAAATAAATCGCGGAAACAGAAGAAAATATTATTAAATACTTTTGTAATTCGCTCTGATACTTAAGAAATTCATACCTCATTATACCTAGGATGCTAGAAACGGGATCTAAACAATCGCTCTAGAAATGGAAACCTACGTCACAAAACTCCCTTTGACACAAATAGCTTATTTCCACTTTCTTGATCCAAACTAATATTTTTTGCAAATAAAAACTGAATTTTATTGATTTAATTATTTCGCTAATTGTAAGTATTTAAGGCTTAATATTCAGTAAAATTATATTTGACAATAAGGCAAATAAACGTGCATATTCAGTTTTCATATTCAGCCAGGGGCGATTTTACTATAGCAGTCCGGCCAGACCCTTTAACGAATATAAAAGTAAAACAGAAAACATAGAAACATAGCCGAAGCCACCTTTTTTAAAAATACCTAATTTCCAAAAGGCCCTTTGCTAGTATATCCTCTTAAGGCTGAGTTGAATGTGCCAATGAATAGGACAGTATCAGGCAAAAGGTTCATTTACCTTACTTACTACTTATTAGTAGTTCTTTAAAAACGTGACCCTCCAGCCATGTATATTAGTATAACAGAAGGGTCACTTAGCTCTGCAGCTGACTGCACGATTAACAATTTTACTTCCACAACAGATCCCCAACGGCTGGGGCTACAACCCCTGGTCGCAGACCGGGCACAAGAAGCAGCGTCAGCCCGACAACGCCGAGTTCGACATCAACCAGACCGCTGAGTCGTGCATGAGCGTGCTCAACAACGTGTACAACGACGGCATCGCGTGGCACGACGTCGCCTGCTATCACGAGAAACCCGTTGTCTGCGAGGACTCCGAGGAGCTGCTCAACTACGTCGCGAGCACCAACCCTGGCCTCCGTCTGTGATCAAACTAACACATTTCATAGGAAACTCTTATCTAATTTTTAAGTACTATTTAAATCAGGACAGTACAGTTACCAACTAATGAGCGCGATAAAATAAACCTACTTAAATATTTTCCGTTACCGGCACTTCTATATGACATATAATATAGTTGCGTTGAATGTTGCAACTAAGGTGGAGGCAAGTGTTTACCAACCATAGAGCACAATCGATATATGTATAACAAGTTTCATTATCAAAGTGTGCACAAGTTCCGTGCCACCACACGGTTAAATACACTTGCCATGTAACAATCGGAATTCCCAGCATCACTGTCTGCATTACAGCGTACAAAGGTTTGTACAGTAATTTAATTTAAGTTCTAAATAGGATGAATTAGGTTTATTACCTATGTGACGAATTTTTATTTGTATATAAAATAAAATAAGAAATATAATCAACTTGTTTTATTGCTCATTTATTTTACACCTTATTTATTATTCATTGAGGTAGTGTTTAGTATTAGATTAATCTAATGGCTTTCACAGTAATCAAGTATATATTCCGACATAAGTATAAAGAAATAACGTTAAAAACAGTCTTAAACACCAAACCGAAAAAACATGCTTGTCTAACTTCTTTCTTAATAAGTATTTGTTTTAACAAAAAATAACTTCCTAATTCTACTTTGTAGAATATACATCTTTTTATATAAATAAATCACTTTCATATAGAGATATTTTAAATTATAATCGTTAGGTTAGCCTCTATTCGTTACCAATGTTAAACTAAATGTTTCATATAACATTCCATACTTTAAGTAAAGTGACTAAAATATGTAAAAAAAGTAAATCAACATAAATAATAACTCCTTAAGTGGCAACACCTCTTTGAGGAAAACGAATGCAGCCACGGTCAACTGATCAATGATGCAGATTTAAGATGTTTAAAAAAATGATAATAGGTATGATGCCAGAGCACAGAATTATATAATAAAAAAATAGGTAGGTATTTATTACTTTTTCAAATATAAAAACAATTCTTAGATAAATCGCATTAAGAGCCTTTTCACGAAAAACGCTCGCGCTGTACTGACGGCTTTTCTCACGTATGCAACTGAATAACTAATTTTGAATATGTAATTGAAAAAACATTTTTTTGTTACATAAGTTTTTTTTACTGCACTCCTGTGCTGTTGTTACAGATATGAACTTCAATGTATTGCACGATGCATAATATTAATAATTCAATGATAATGTGAAAAACCATGTTTTCAGTGAGATATTGTGGAAATATATGCTATAAGAACGATTTAAATATACCATATGAACAAAATTACGAATTTTGAGGCCGCAGTGTATTAAAAAGATAAATATTGTGGTGGTACTAAAAAAATATATATATGTAAGCAACTAGGTTTTCAAATAACATCATAAAGTTTCAAGGACTCAAACTTAAATATAACATCGAGTGCCCTTCAGAAAACTACCTACTGTCTTTAATCAGATCGGATACATTTAGTTAAAATATTCAGTGCTACTCAAATTTGATGCCCTTACATAAAAATAAGGAACTGACTATTGTAAATTTAGTTACTAATAATCAGAATTTAGAAACATATTTTCTGTTTCTTAGAAATACAACGTCAAAAATCCGTTTCTGACGCTTTTAACTAAAAATACGAAAGGGCTCTTAAAGTGCACGAGTGGGAGCTCATGACGTCATAGCTAAGTATAAACTATACCAAGGCGTGGCGACACACGACATTTTGACTCAATATATCGCCATTTTTGATTGGGTAAAAAAAATACGTCTCCATAATTCCACATGACGAAGTAATAATTAAAATTTAGTCATTCACTTGCGTACGTTTTCAGCTATAATAATTTGAATGTGATCTTTCTATGCGGCCTGCGACGTCATCGTAATTTACAGAACATTCTAACACACGTGCATTATTATTATTATTAGGTATATAGTACATATAACATGAACATCATGCAGAATGTAAGTACAGTCGCCACTAAATAAACTGGTTTTTTTTTAATAACAAAAGAACCGACTCCAAAATAAACTAAAATTATTTATTTATTATTTATATGTAATATATATTGTATACCATATATAGTATAGGTATAAGCAATTATGTATGCATTATTTGCTTGTGTATCCTAACGCTCTCGGTACTGAATGTTTTTCCCCACTGCACCATTTTCATGCTTCTCTGTTTGGCCCTATGGTTGACTGGTAGAGAATGCCTTTTGGCATTAAGTTCGCCATTTGTACTTACTTTTGTTTTGTGCAATAAAGTTTAAATAAATAATTAAAAAGCCATAAATAATCTTTTATGTACGGTACGGATCACATTTGAATCACCTTTTGAAGTCGGTGCCAAACCATTCATTTATTACTATTAAAACCGCGGCGGCAATCCTTTAGTTATTATCTACCTAAATATATATTTAGTCACAGTAATTTGTGTTTTTATTGAATAAAGAACTTAATTTATTTCAGGTTTGGCACCGACTTCAAAAGGTGATTCAAATGTGATACGTACCGTACATAAAAGATTATTTGTGAGTGAGTTTAGTAAAACGTCCCACTTTGTCGATTCTAGTTACGGATTTACGTGCAGTTTAGTGAAATATGGCAAAACCTACCGAAAAACGACTTTCAATTAAAACTGATAGAACATACTGTAATTTACCTATGATTTTGATGTCGACCCATAAATGTCCAATTTAAGCACCTTTTTAAGGCCTCAAAGTTTAGTGCCCAGCGTCCCACTTTGTCGAATACCTAAAAAAATCGTGTATATCATATTTGTGCCTGTTTTAGGGACAGAAATCTACTTTGTCTATATGGAGTTATGAGTAGTTTGTAATGTAACAAAGCATAAGCTATCTTTCGGTGAAAAAAATATATCTCTAAGTGCTATAGTTATTTTATAAAAATTCTTCAAACTTGCAAAAGTGAAAAAGCGACGATTGAGAAAACGTTGGTTAAAGTTTGGGACCGCAAAAAACACACTTGTACTTTGAAATTATGGAGTGGTTAGTATCAAAAGAATTGGCATACTTTAAGGATTTAAAATTAGTTAAAATCATTTATGCAACCTTAGTAGTTTGAATGTTACGGAGGCTTGAACATAAAATCAGAACGAAAATATGTCAATCCTGAACATGGGTTTATTTTGTATATTTATAACACGACACGCAGATTTATCATTAAAGTTGTATTTATAAATGTATTCTCATGCTAAAAAAGACAGAAATAATTCTATGGATCTCTTTAGTTAGTTATTACGTCAAAAAGTTAATAAAAATTAATTGAAAAGTACAGCATAAAAAAATACAAAAGACATGTGTATTTCAACATATAACAGAAGATTACTTAAAAAACACTCTTATAAAGCATAACAAGTATTAATATCAAATTCCATATAACCACTCCATAACTTCAAAGTACAAGTGTATTTTTTGCCGTCCCAAACTTTAACCAACGTTTCCTCAATTGGCGCTTTTTAACTTTTGCAAATATGAATAATTAAAAAAAAATAACTGTAGCACCTAGAGACATATATCTTTCACCAAAAGATAGCGTATGATCTGTAGTATTAGGAACTACTTATAACTCCATATCGACAAAGTGGGACGTTTTCCCAAAAACAGTCACATTTATGGCTTTTTAGTTTATTTTGAAGTCAGTTCTTTTATTTTTTTGCTTCTTAGTGATGGATTTTAGTAGTGATATAAAGTATTTTTTAGAGCCCAGAATGGAAAGATTGAGGAGGCACTTTGCACGCATCTCGAGTCTTTGGAAGTAAGAAATGTAAAAGTTGGTTAGTCCATGGTACCTTCCATCATCAGCTCAGCATGAAATGATGACAACCAGAGGAAAACAACTGATACCTTTAGAAAAATAAATACAAAACATTGTTAGTGCCTATAATATTTGAGAATTTCTCTCGATTTCCCTGGTATTCCATCATCTAATCCTGACTTGGTGATAAGGAGACTACTTCAGGGACAGACTAAAAAGAATATGACTAACAGTTTTAACGTATCTACCTATAATAGATGTTTTTTTTAGAATTATCCTCTAACTCTTAAATATTAAGGAGTTGTACCTTCCGTCATCAGCTCAGCATGATGAGATGATGACTACCATATGCAAATACTTAAATAGCTTAAGAAAATATATGAAAAACGTTATAAGTGCCTATACAATTTGAAGATTGCCCTCGATTTCCCTGGGATCCCATCATCAGATCCCAACTTGGTGGCAATGGGACCACCTCGGGAGTTTATACTTTCAAATAAAAAAAGAATTTTTAAATCGGTCCACAATTATTTTTTTTTTATGTATGTTCACCGATTAATCCGCCAATCGGTGAACATACATAAAAAAAATAATAATAATAATATATATACAAACTATCGAACATATAACCTCCTCCTTTTTTGGAAGTCGGTTAAAAATACAACAAGTTTAAATATTAACAATCTACACTTTGTCAATGTCTTGACGTATTGAATATTGCAAAATTATCAATGGAGATAATTGACAACGGATATCAGGGTGCAATGAATGACACAACAAGTATAAGGGGGCTTCCATGCCTCTGCGATAGCAGCACGATTTAGGCAGACAAACGCCTGCAGTAAATGTATCGGCAAAGTTAGTCGAACTCCGTATACGAGAAAATCATTATTCGTACGAACACAATTGCAGCACTTATATAATTATATTTAAGACTAATTCTTCTAGTGTGAGCTGGCGAGATTTTATGATGTATTGGTATGATGATAGTGCTGCAATCGTAGGAGCCAGAGTCTTTAAAGAAAAACCATCCCTTACTTTTTCAGAATTTGGAAATATTTGTTTTTCTGCTCTGAATCATGACCACTATCATCCTGATAGAAGACAATAATATTCATTTTATTAATTCCATTCCGTTATTTTATAGTATAGCATTTTTAACATGTTCTAATGAAGTAACGGAACGGAAAATACAAAAATTATGCAGAGATCGGACAGGTCATCGCAAAAACGGATATGGAAATAGAACAAGACTCTAAAGAGTCGATACTTAAGATTATGATTATCTAAAGCGGATATTATTTTAATTTTACATTTGAACTTTTATAGTTGTATAGGTATCCTATCTGTCATGGCTTTGTCAAAGTGGCGTTCTTGAAACAGTTTTGTGACAATTTAAATTAGTCAAATTATTTACTTATGGTGAAAAATAAAAACAAATAATAAGTGTATTAAGAACTATCCCGAGCTCTCTTATAATGAAGATCACAAAGAAATATTGTGTACAGCATGTGACATTCGAATGAAAATATTAAAGAAAGATAAAATTAACAAACA
Source organism: Hedya salicella (assembly GCA_905404275.2). Lineage (NCBI taxonomy): Eukaryota > Metazoa > Arthropoda > Insecta > Lepidoptera > Tortricidae > Hedya > Hedya salicella. The sequence continues at coordinate 107,246,780 of FR990096.1, read as the reverse complement.
AGTTAAATTAAACTAGTATGTTCAATAGTTTTTATGGCTTATGTGTTTCTTAATGATGAAAATAGTAAAAAATAATTACAACAATAACTAAATAAAAATATAGGTTTGTTTCAAAAAATACAGGAGTTCATTGGTTGCATATGTTCAATACAACCATCAGGCATCAGTATTAAAAAAACTTTGGAAATACCTTCACAATCATATGGTGAATTTTGGGTTACCTACCGTTGTAAATGTAATCGAAAAATAAAATAAAATAATACTGTACATAATACGACTCTGTTAATCTTGTTCTATTGGCGCGTTGCGATTGTTTTCCGATGACCTGTCCGATCTCTATATGCACATTTTGGGACACTTTTTTTCTGAACATTGTCTCCATCAGGATGAATAGTAGAAATAAAGACCTTTCCACATACTGAAAAAGTCCGCGATCTAAAACGTCTTTGGTCTGGTAGCCTAGCGTCTTGTGTGTAGGTTATACAATCTCGTTTAAACGATGCAAGTACAATAGAGTCCAGAAAATAACGTTAAATTTAGTAAGAACACCCATTCAGGATGTGACTATTATAATTTACACTTTTATAAGCTATAATAATTTGTATGAAATCTTTTTGTACGTCCTGCGACGTTGTTTAAAAAAAAAACACAATGTATACTTATTATTAGGTACGAGTATATTATATGAACAATCGTCAAAGATAAACGTAAGAGGGCTTCCATGCCTGTGGTACCAGCACGATTTAGGTATAGAAACGCCTACAGTGAATGTATCAGCAAAGTTAGTCAAAGTCCTCTAGCTCCGTATACGACAAAATCTGTTTATCGTTGCTAAATATGGATCGACGAACGGTCGCCCTGCCGGCCGATGTTTTATTTTTATATTTTTCGCACAAAGTCAGATCGCGGCACTTGTTTATAATTATATTTAAGACGTTGTGCTGGGTCCCGTTAATTTGTATGTATTTTTGTGAGTACTCCTCTAATTCTGCTGATGTGAGATGGCTAGCTTTGCGTTTAGTTATGACAGTGCTGCAATCGTCGGAGCATGAATCCTCTTCGAGTTCGAATTCAGGGGCGCTACTTACAGTGGTCTCGTATTGTGAGAGAGACGTGCTAGTCGACATGTGAGGTAGTTCGTTTTTCGGAATTACAGGCTTTAGCAGACATGCATGGTGCTTACGTCGACTTGAGTAGAACGTGGAAAGATCTGAAACAAAGAGTAAACTGCTAAATAAACCTGTTTGTCAGTGTCAACAAGTGTCAGAACTCCCTAACCGATTATAGTCACGGTTCGTAATTGTTGGCCTGGCGCTGAGGCTCCGACGTACTCTGAGTGACCTGAGTTGGTCAATAGACTTTATTTTCACCCCTTAGGTTACAAGAGAAGACTTCAATAACGTGCCTCCTCTATTCACGAAAAAATATGTTTTATTTGGCCACGAAATATCAGACAGTAAACAATAACAATAAATCATTGTTTTTTGAAGTTGGTCAAAAAAAAAATGTAAATAACAAAGCAATTATTATGGAGTTCCATATTAGAGGACTATGAACAAAATATTAGTTTGTTTTAGATTGTTAGATGGTAGGCAGATACAACTTTGCAATCTAGCAAGTTAATATACCTAGGTATGATTGAAGTCAGTATGGATATCTTAATAAATAGTTTCATATAACTTAGTATAATTATTTGCATTACTTTCAATGTATCCCTTTGCATTCCTCTGCAGGAATACTGGCCACAGTTCCATAATATCAGTGAAATTGACGATGCCTTGACCGGGTATATCTAGGTACAAATCTCCAAGCACCTGAAAAATAACCAATGAAATGAATAGGTACCATATTATTTCTTATTCAATAATGACTACCTTGGTATACATTTTATTTCTATAGGTAACAATAGAGCTCCTCCCAAATATTTATGAATCTGTTCATTAAGTAATAAACTGTACTTAAATATTTTTATACCAAGATTATTTTGAGAGGATCAAAGAAGGTTTTAATCATTTGGTTTACTTGATTTAATAATAATAATAACTCTTTATTTCAATTATCCATAGATGATTATTAACAAAGTAGCTTAAATGTAGGTTAGTAATTAACAACTTAAAATATATATATACAATTACAACACATATTCAGATTCAGATTTGGTTGACTTTGACACCTATAGTCAAAGACACCACACCCCACCTGGTTAACTAATAATTTCAAAAAACATAAAGAAAAAAATTGGTCTAAATTGGTATAAGTATGTGATTGTTATACCAAACAATTCTGCATTTTAATGTTATATTGACTCCAGTTATTGAATCTTATATATTAATATTCTTCGCTGTTTATGATAAAAAGCATCTAAAATCAAATTTATTCAGTTTCTTGAAATCAAAACAATTTTGTACAACTTGAAAAAATCCTGTATAGAGATCGGAATCTATAACAAAGCATAAATAAAAATGATATTGTTCTATTCTGTAACAGAAAAGATACTTACAACATCATTACCCCTGGTGCACATTAAGGCTATTGGCACAAAGTACACGGCTGTACTGCTCTGTATTGTGTGCTGTCCCTTATCAATTGCACCATGGTTCCAGGCAGTGGCCACAACATTCTTTATTTCACATTCATCAGACAATACCTGAAACATCATATTTCCAATAAGATTATTAACAGATTACAAATATTGAAATTCAATTTAACTGTAAAACTGAAAGAAATATACATACAGTACATACTGCAACAAGTTTAAAATATTTTTAATAATTTATATTTTAATAATGTATATTTATCTTATATTAATTTGGATGACATTTTGCGATTACACAAATTTTATATTTTTATACATTTTCAATGCAGATGCAGATTAAAGAATGAAGTTATGTACAACATTGCGGTATCACTGTAATCAAACTACTATAAAACTGTATGTTCAGGTGAGGAGAGGATAAATGTGTACCATATCTTTCCTTCTGTACAAGTTGGATAGATACCCAATTTTATAGTTATATTGATTGTGATATCTCCCAGCCAGGGCAAATTGAATGCTTTATTTATATATTTATCTATAATAATGGAATTATGATCTTTATTCTGTAAGTAGGCCACAAGGGCACTTTTACAAGTCTGACTCTATGGCGTTTCCCAAGAGACCACTGAGGAGAAGAAAGCCGAAACAAACTCAACAGTCAGTCATTTTTTCGAAATAACTTATATCTACTACAATATTTGTACTTAGCCTATCCTAAATATATGTTTTGAGTATTAACTCAATGGTTCTTCAAGAAAACATATCAAAACTTATAAAAGTAAAAAAATAAATATAGAATATAAAAAAGCAAAATAATGTTTTTTTTATTTAAAACCACTTACATTTGTTTGCTATGCCACCTTATAAGAACCATGTCCCGGTAAAAGTAAATTATTTGGTTTCTGTTTGGGGCCATGCATTTTTGTCTGTTAAATAGTCCTCTACCCTATAATAAGCCTTTGCCATTAGGGACTCTTTTAAGTACTTTTTGACACCTGGAACGGTAATTTTAAAGCATCATTTGGTAGCTTATAAAAGTATGCATATTACCCGTAGAACTGATAGCATAAGCTTGCTTAGTTTGCAACTAGGTTTATTTATAAGAGATTGCAATAGATATTTATTTATTAGTTGTAGTTGTAAAGTTATGACTGAGGATTAATTTCAGTTTAATTCATAGGATAAGCCAGTATCAGAACAACATTAGATAATGACATATACCTTATCAATTGGTACCACTCCATGAATACTGGCTTCAAACACCTTTGTCGGCAACTTTCTAAATTCGGCTGGCAGGTCAATGTATATAGTACTGTTGCCAGGTCTCAAGTAATGTCCGAAGTCCACCAGCCAAATTGAAACCTGAGACTCCATACTTATAATCCCCCGAGACCACTGATTTTGGTGCCATACAGCAACATACTAAAAACAAGAAAAGAAAATATATAGATATAAATGCTTTTTAATAACTAAAATTATATTTGGAAAACGTTATAGGTATATACTGTCAAGGTCATGCATGGCGTTCGGCCATCATAGATGTAATGAAAAATCTTCTTGAGCGAATCCATACAAAGTAAACTTAATAAAATGGAGCCCTGACAAGAGATTATTTGTCTGGAAAAGAAATAAAAAATAAAAGTTTTCAAGTACGCATAACTCCTTTGTACAATTCAAGTACTTACCTGACTAAACCAAACAAAATGCTTACCTGACCGTGATTCACGTCGGTCCACAGTTTTTTTGAAAATATTTCGGTGTAAGTGTGATCTTTCATTTGGTCACAATTTTCCGCTGATTCCCTCAAAAAGAAGGAAAAGGGACTTGCAAAATAGGTCACCGACACGTTCATATTATTATTGTCTAGCAAAGAATTTGAAATGTAACTAGAGAAACTGCTATTTGTTTGTTTGTTGTGTTGTTCCAAGAATATATCAAGTAGTGAAGTAAAAACTGCATGTGCATTAATCGTATCTGTCTAAAACAAATAAAGGTTTCAAATCACACCTCTGCTGCGTTGCGTATCCAATCCAAATCCAAATAATCCAATGTTGCGATACACTTACACGCTTGCCAAGCGCTGACAAACTCACAGGACACAGTCATATGTTAGAGTAAGCAGACGATATTTCTGTCTTACTCTAACATATGACTGCGTCCTGTTGGTTTGTCGGCGCTTGGTTATCGTCTGATTCGTCTGTACTCGGCATAGTCGTACTGTTTCCCTTGATACAATCCAAGCAAGGTCTCAAACTTACCTACTTTTCCATCGTTTTTTTTTGTAAAGCAAACGTCATTTTTTATAATATAACCAGTGAAATTAGGGTAAGTTTTATCAACGACCATTAAAACAATAGGACTGTCAATTGCCATACTTTGGTTCGTGCCCATCGTGTCCCGATCGCTAGGAGATATTCAGGCAAAAGTAGATGGCGCTTTAAAATCAAATACTTGCCGATGATAATAATTAAACGAACAAACATAGTACAGTAACTAACAATTCGTTCATAAACGGCTAATAGTAATAAATCACGATTCCAAAGTACAATATCTAACTGTAAATAATAATTCTTACACTACACATAGATGACCTTGTACATATCGGGGAATGGTTTTTGTATGGAAATTGACAGCCCTCTTGTTTTATTTGTCCTTAGTTTTATTAATAAAAATACCTACACTTCACCCAAAATCAAAAACCATTACGAGTACCACACAGTACTTGAATGTTACGATTTATTTGTCACTAGCTTATGCCCGCGACTTCGTCCGCCTTAAATTCGTTTATCGCGGATAAGGGTATTTTTCCGGGATAAAAAGATAAAAAGCCTATGTACTTCCCCGGGACTCAAACTATCTCCTCTCCATACCAAATTTCATCCAAATCGGTTCAGCGGTTTAAGCGTGAAGAGGGAACAGACAGACAGACAAACGCACATTCGCATTTAAAATATTAGTATGGATTAGCTATGTACGAACAATTTGTTACTGTACTATGTTACGTATTTCAGTTATAACATTTTAAAAATAAATGTTGAGTTTTAAAGCGCCATCTCGTTTTTGCCAGAATATCTCCATGCGATCGGGGCACGATCCAAAGTATGGCAATTGACAGTCCTTTTGTTTTAATGGTCCTTCCTTGCCCAAATAACAGAGTATAATACAATACCTTACCTTAGTATAATACTATACTCAAATGTAATAATCACAGTGAAAGTGCGCTCATTCTATTTTGGAATTGACTACAAATCTCAAGGTGTTTTACCCGTAGTAACGCCACCTGTTGGATACAAGCAGTATACGACGCGAATGCGAAGAAGGAACATTGTTACAATGTAGTCTAGTTAGATATTAAATAGTTAGATGGCGCAGTTTGGAAGTCGACTGTACTCTTATTCTCACCAAAAGATATTGAATTGAATTAGTGTAACTTGGTATACATTTTAATACCTATGTAGAAACAAAAAAATCTAAATGGTGATGCCATCTGCAGTCACTATACACACATCGTAGTGATAGTAGCGCCATCTAGTCTGCAAACTATCTTATAAGTCGCAATTTTTGCTTCTGTGTATATGGCTTAGAAAGAAATCTTTGAATAACTATATTATTATTAACGATTTCTGGGAGTGCTTATTCCTACAAAGGGGTTTATACATTTATAATGTAACCATTGCGTATTATTGCCACTGCTACCTACACGCGACAAACGGTTACGTAAATAAAATATTTAACCTACCAGACAGCAAGAAAAGTTTACTCATTTCCTTGGTTTCTTAACAATTGCACCTTGTGTTAGTAGATGGCGTTGTTTCCTCAAAACGCAGTTTAGTATATTAGTCGTAGTGTAAGTTTATTGTTTACTAGCTTCTGCCCGCGACTTCGTCCGCCTTAAATTCGTTTATCGCGGATGAGGGCATTTTTCCGGGATAAAAAGTAGTCTATGTCCTTCCCCGGGACTCAAACTATCTCCATACCAAATTTCATCCAAATAGGTTCAGCGATTTAAGCATGAAGAGGTAACAGACAGACAGACAGACACACTTTCGCATTTATAATATTAGTATGGATTTGAAACGAAGTGATTAGATGGTGGTACCTAATATATATATCCTATTCAAATATATGTTGACTTTTGCAAATTATTTGCGTTACTAGGTATTTCAATCTATGACAGTAGATATGCATACTATCCATACTAATCCATTCTAGTCTGTCATAAAAATACTGTTCGTTAATGGGCACCTACCTAGTTCAGTAGATAACTACTTAGATACAAAATTATTGAGTTTCCGTCGCCAAAATGGCAATAACGTAGCCTTATACTTACTTCATATCCGCCCTTCCGTACTACCTACGTGTCACAGGCATTTTACTCAAAAACTACTAGATTTATATTGATGAATTTTGGAGTATAGGTGTATTTTAAAGCCGCTAGTTAAATTAAATAACATAAATAAATTTAATATTTCTACGGGGGGCACTCCATGCACGTAACAGAAGCTGAAAACAAAATTCACCAAAAATCAACGTGTGGCTCATATTTCGACGGTTCTTCTCATAATAACACTAGCAGGTTTCTAAAAAAGTTTTTACTTTTCCTGCTCAAAATGTACGTCATATAAGCTTCGCGAAGCGAGACTAAAATACTACATCTAGCCCCTAGGGTTTAAAATAAAGCCATATAATCTCATAAAAGTTTCTATGACACTGAAAAAAAAACTTGCGGCCAGCTACATACGCCTTACGAATAATTAAAAACAAACCAAGCTAATCAGATTGGCCAAAATTTCTGATCGAATTGCTCACTGTACTTTTAAATTTTCATGAAAAATTATACAATTTTAATGTTGTCTTTTTAGGGTTCCGTAGCTAAAATGGCAAAACCGGAACCCTTATAGATTCGTCATGTCTGTCTGTCTGTCTGTCCGTATGTCACATGCATTTTACTCAAAAACTATAAGATGTATATTGATGTAAGTTCTAGCATAGGTGTCTTGTGTAAACCGCTACTTAGTTTGATAGTTAAATAAAATATAGATATATATATTTCTAAGCGGGGCACTCCATACATGTAACCGAAACTGAAAAAAAAAATTCAGCAAATATCTATGTGAGGCACATATTTCGATAGCTTTTCTGAAAACACTTTGAGGTTACTAAAAATTTTTTTGATTTAGTGAATATTTTCCGAAATATTCGCTCCGAAAGTAGCAAAAATTATGTCCCCCCTCCTCTATTTTCTAAACGGTATGTTCAAAAAATATGAAAAAAATTGCAAATATAAAACTTAATAAATACTTTCAACGAAAATTGTTTTCAACATGATCGGACATACCGTTTTTATGTCACTGCCAAAAAACTGCGTTTCTCAGCAAAATGACGTAAGTGCCGGGGAGATACGCTCTGTTCTTAGTGTTTTCTTTCATATCGTATTTTCTTTCATCTGTAGTGCATTTTTTTGTATAAACGGCTGTGGAACCCTTCATGGGCGAGTCCGACTCGCACTTGGCCGCTTTTTTTATTTTCTCGCAGTCGAAGTGAAAAGTAGTGTTTAAGACGTGGGAGGGTAAAAGCTATTATGACACTCAGACATATCACTTCGTGTCATAATGGTTTATTTTAGCCCCTTGACAAACAATCTACTATTTGATATAGGTATCCTGTGGCGTGCACAGGGTTTTTGGCTAAGGGAGGCAGTTTTTCTGTGGCTATTTGGAGCCACGGTCGTTCAGGGCTTGAGGGTAGGCAGTTTCTCTGTGCCTGTATGGAGCCATGGTTGGTCAGGGTAGGCAGTGCCTCTGTGCATATATGGACCGCACGCCACAGATACCTACCTAGTGCATATTCTCGGATATAATCGCTATGAAAGTTGCATAAATTGTATCCGCCCCTTTACTTCTTATAGTTCTTATATTTAATCCAACTAATAAAAATTAAATTACAAAGGTCACGCTTAAATGAATTATTTTATACATGATCGGATATACGAGGACGAGCATAAGTGCCATGAAGATACCTACCTACTACTACCTACGCTCTTTTGTTGGTACACTTTTTAGGGTTCCGTAGCCAAAATGGCAAAAACGGAGCCCTTATAGTTTCGTCATTTCCGTCCGTCCGTATGTCACAGGAATTTTACTCAAAAACTAGTGGACGTATATTGATGAAATTTGGCGTATACTTAGGTGTCTCGTCTAAGCCGCTACTTAGCTTGTTAGAACAAAAATAAATATTTCTAAAGGGTGCACTCCTTACATAAACAAGAAGCAGAATAATGTTTTTTCATCTAAAACTGCTTTGAGGTTTCTAAAAAAAAATGTTTGAAGAACATTTTCGGAAATAATCGCTCTTAATTCTGTCCCCCCTCCAAACCCCCCCCCCCCCCCCCCTTTTCTAAACGGTAAGTCAAAAAAATATGACACAAATTACAACGATAAAACTTAATGAATACTTTCAACGAAACGCTTTTTTGCTAGTGCACTTTTTCATATCCTATTTTTATCATTTGTGCGTTTTTTTGTATGAAAGGCTGCGGAACCCTACACTGAGCATGGTCCGACATGCTCTTGGCCGGTTTATTTACAATGCAACCAACATTTGCAATGGTTAGTTAGATACTTAACTCTTAACTTAGATAGAATAGCCCGATAGGAAAGTACCTATTGGTACGTACGTAGGTACATACTTACATCCAACTAGGTACGTCTAATGTTGAAAGTCTAGTCTAGTCTAGTATGATAAGATTGATAAGTTGAGAACGATTAAACTTCTCAACCTTATACCTACTTACACATTACAAAGAAGAGTGCCTACCTACCAAGGTCACGTAGAAGTTTATATGATTGCAGACACAAAAGTGGGAGTCTTTGTAAGAAAGATGGTGACAAGTCGTCGGTATCACATAGACACAGGAAGATAGGTACCTACTTATCGTCTTAGAAGAATTTCTTCTTCCGCCTTGAAGGCATGCGGTGTGTAATGTAAGTTAAAAGTCTTGCTAAAAACATAAAGCAGTAATCGTTTACTTTCCTTAGGAGGCAACTGTAGGTAAAATTAAAAGTTATCATCGCTCCAGAAAGTAGCAACGGTAGGTAGGTAAGTGCTTAAAGGCAGATACAGCGACCTCGGCCGCCGCCGCAACGAGCACTCGTTAGGCAGGCTGGGTCGGGAGGGTCACGCAGAGGTGACAGCGTGCGTGAGATACGGGGGGCGCGCCGGGCGCCGGGCGCTGATGTCAGCGACAGCGGCGCTCCCGACGGCGGCGACGCACGGAATGCAAGGAGCGCGGGGCGCGGGCGGCCGCTGCTGCCGCCGCGCCGTGCTGCTCGCCGCCAGTCCGCCGCGCGCCTCCGACACGAGTGCCGTCCCCCGCGTCACACCACCGACCGCCCGCTGCAGGTACGTACCACACGTGACAAATACTCCGCGCTATTTCCGCGCGATCCTGTTGCCTAGCGACCAGAAATAGCCGGTGGCGACGCCGCCGCCGCCATCCTCGATCCCGACGATCTCGAGCGGGGCACGATGACCCGCTGTTTGTTTGAGAATCCCTAAATACGCCGGTCATCGCTTCTGCGGCTTTATCAGTGTTACATATTTATTACTTGCCGACGATGCGGTGAGGTCAGCGGGCGCGCGCAGCGTTGTGCGCTTTATCGCGTGGGCCGTAGGGTCGCCTTGAGCGGCGCCGCCGCCGACTGGCGACGCCTCGCCGCGCCGGCCTAGGGTTCTGCTCTCGTCTTTGCTCTGCTCTTGCGTCGTTTCTCATACCTACATGTAGTAGGTAAAGTACGCGGAATACCCGCATGCCCTGCGGTTAGCTAAAGCGCAACACTCGCACCTACATGAAATTCACATTGAACACAGCGATTATTGTGCGTCGTGTCAGCCGGATTTTCCTCTGTCACTCGGGACTTAAATTCGTTGATTTACTTTATAGTCATCGACTCATCGCAGGCCGCTGCTAAATAAGTAAATTCATACCATTTATCTACCTACCTATAGCTATCAGTTACAGACATACCTACTTACTGACTAACTATAGCAGGTCGTCTGCACCGAAACACCAACATGATAGAGTATAATTGTACCTATCTACCTACCTACTTGGAGCAATAATTGACGCTGAATTCGCAAGCAACGGAATTGTAGTAACATATCTAGGCATCGGATCGCATTACGTAATCCTGCAATTGATAATAGCAATACACACATGTTTATGTTTACTACCTACCTATACGTACTATGTATGTATATGCTCGAAAGTTTTTAGTTAGCGTTAGCGGTACCTACATTTTAACCGTGGCGCGGTCAGGTTAAGACTACCTAGGTATAGGTACCCAATCGTATGGTAACTAACCGCGCCACGATTAAAATCGACTAGGTATTAAGTACTACTTACTGTTGTTTTGAATCAAAACAACAGTATTTTGATTTGACAAAAAATTTCAGTGAATAGGTAAGTAGGTACCTACCTACCTACATAAACGAGATAAACTTGCGTAGCATAGCATCTGTCGTTAGTGTCTAGATAAAATTCAACGAGCGCAGCAGGTACCTACCTACCTTACCTAGATAATTTAAATTTTAATTCTTAGAATACTATTGCAATTGATGCGTCCCACGATTTAGGTACCACATTTTTCCGGCTGCTTGAATTTGCACGTGTAGGTACCTACCGGCCTTACCGGGCTATACTAATTTCAAATAACTATACCTAACTAGAAGGCGCCCGCAATTCGGTCGCGGATGGGAAAAGTCATAAGGATAAACCTAACCTCTATTTTTCTTTAGCGGACTCGGCTAAAAAGTATCCTATAACCATCTGGATATACCCAGCTACCCATGTCTTACGTGACCAGACGTCCCGTTTTGAACGGGACTGTCCCTTTTTATAATTACGAGTCCTGGTGTCCCCGTAATGAACTCTAGGACGCAAAATTGTTCCGTTATCGGAAACCGCGCGAAAAGTTCTAAAGGCGACGTTGATAACTAAAGTGAATATAAAAAAACGTGCCAAAAATTTCATTTTTATTTTTCACCAGCTGAAGCAAATTTGTTCTTCTGATAAATATAAATATAACTAAGCTAACGAACTGTATAAATACTTACTTACCTTAAATAATAAAAAATAAAAACTTTTTTATTTAGATTGACCTAAATAATCAGTCCCATTTTGAGTCAAAAAATAAATGGTAACGTGACCATGTCCCATGTGCCAAAAATAGTTGAAAACCGTTTAGCTGATTTAGCATGATGAAGCCACAACGACACATACGTATACCAACATATTTTTCGTTTTGATGACCTCCATAATAAGACCGTGACGATCTTTTTTTTGAAAATAGGTATCTTCAATGTAGGTACCTACAGACATTTCATTTTTACAACTTTATAATAGTATAGATGTGGCCAGCAAGTTTAATATCAACGCATTATGAACATTTCAGCCGGCCTCGTTCCTCTCAGCCTATATGAAATATTTGTAAGTTGTGTTCGTTGCCTGGTGACGAGGGATCTGGTACACAGCGTTCTCTTCGGAAGCGGAGTACTTTGCGTGCCACACTTTTCAACGTGGCAATCTCGGCTTTAAGTAGTAAGGCGTAGCTTATAAAATCGCATGGGCCGTGTCGACTCTTATTATACCCTAGACGCATCGCTTAAAATGATTCCGGCCTCACTATTTAAGTTCTTGGCAATCTCGCGGTTGGGAACGGGTATGTAAGGGGGATATCCGTCTGGTGGCTGGTCGGACGCATGCGGCGTTTCGGAATTGGAGGGCCACCGACGCACGAGAGTGAAAGCCGGAGGAGGGTGGCCGGGTGGCTCCCCGCAGGAGTGCTCGACCCGGGACTTCCAACTAGGATTTGCTAAATCTGCTGCTTTACTCCAAGTCGAAAAAACGAATCTACTAACCAATAACTCGCTTACAGTCACGATAGTTCTTCTTATGTTACCACCACAAGTCACTTAAACAAAACAGCGTAACACACGAGTTCTAAAACCTAATTAGTGCGTTTCAATACACGCCCTCGCCCACAGATTCCATATCAGCGAGCGGTAAAGAGATATAAGTAGTTATATGCACGAGCCCGAGGCATAGATAGATATAATATAGGTATATTGTTATGAAAAATAGTTGAAGCGCGAGCTGAGACTTCCTTACTAAAGGCAGCAGTAGGTATATCAACCAACACGCTACACTACACGAAGCGTATTGCAAAAGGAGTAAGAGCTTGTGGAAATATTTTTAAGCGCTTCGTCTGTTTAGAACGTAAAATACCTGAAATCCGACTATATACGTCCCATAGCTGAGCACTGGCGTATCCTATCATGAGAGAGAATGGGCTGCTGTCTCCACGCTGGCTCATGCGGATTTGAGACCCTTGGATTTCTTCGCAGATATATGCCAGGTTTCGATCGAAAAGCGATAGCGGTAAACATCGCTTGACTTTTCGTGGGTACATAGATTCTGAAAAACTCGGAGGCACAGCCCGGGTTCGATCCCACGACGGACGCCCTCCTGTTCGAAATGCGCACGCTTGAACCACTCGGCTACCAGAGCTTATTTAACACGAGTAACAGTTATTTAATTTAATAAATAATCATCAATAGCAGTATACACCTATGAAGGTCAAGGACAAGTTAGCTGTACACTTACCTGATTAGGTAGGTATAAACTTTCCGACAACAGTCCAATAGGGTTGTATTACGGACATAAGTGAACACCTAGCCTGGAATGACACAGTAACCGACACCGTTTCGGTTTATCGTAATCTCTTCTAAACTCTTCGACATACATTAATTATGCAGTCATGAATATTACGTTGTCCCGACGAGAGAAAAAAGGTACGGTGGGTGAAAAGTGGAACGTACATATAACGTAATAAAAAGTTAAAAACAAATTTATCCTCTACCGCCGCGGTTCAGCTCAGACTTTTGTTTATAACTAAGTACACACAGGTGCATGCAACTCACATGATTGAAAATGGCAACAGCAACCGTATAGCATAAAAAACTAAAAAAATAAAATAAAAAAAGAACCGACTTCAGAATAAACTAAAACGCCATAAATAATCTTTTATGTACGGTACGGATCACATTTGAATCACCTTTTGAAGTCGGTGCCAAACCATTCATTTATTACTATTAAGAACCGCGGCGGAGAGCCTTTAGTTATTATCTACCTACATATATATTTAGTCATAGTAATTTGTATTTTTGTTGAATAAAGAACTTTATTAACTTCAGGTTTGGCACCGACTTCAAAAGGTGATTCAAATGTGATCCGTACCGAACATAAAAGATTATTTATAGCTTTTTAGTTTATTTTGACGTCGGTTCTTTTTTTATTCTTTTTTTATTTTTTGCTTTTTAATGATGGATTCTAGTAGTGATATAAAATATTTTGTAGAGCCCAGAATGGAAAGATTGAGGAGGCACTTTGCACGCATCTCGAGTTTTTGGAAGGAAGAAATGTAAAAGTTGGTTAGTCCATTGTACCTTCCATCATCAGCTCAGCATGAAATGATGACAACCAGAGGAAAACAACTGTAACCTTTAGAAAAATAAATACAAAACATTGTTAGTGCCTATAATATTTGAGGGTTTCTCTCGATTTCCCTGGTATTCCATCATCTGATCCTGACTTGCTGATAAGGAGAATACTTCAGTGACACACTAAAAAGAATATGACTAACAGTCTTAACGTATCTACGTATAATAGATGATTTTTTAAAGAATTATCCTCTAACTCTTAACTATTAAGGAGTTGTACCTTCCGTCGTCAGCTCAGCGTGATGAGATGATGACTACCATATGCAAATACTTAAATAGCTTAAGAAAATATATGAAAAACGTTATCAGTCCCTATAAAATTTGAGTATTGCCCTCGATTTCCCTGGGATCCCATCATCAGATCCCAACTTGGTGGCAATGGGACCACCTCGGGAGTGTATCCTTTGAAATAAAAAAAGATTTTTTTAAATCAGTCCACAATTGGCGGAGTAATCGGTAAACATACATAAAAAAAAAATACAAACTATCGAACATGTAACCTCCTCCTTTTTTGGAAGTCGGTTAAAAAAATAACCGAAATCGAATCCGGTTTTCCGGTTATTAACCGGGTATTAAACATGGCCAATATGGGCGGTTATAACCGGTTTGCATTCCCTAGGCCGATCTCATCAGTCCTACGCATTCATTTAACTTTAAGAGCTTCATGCATTACGGGTGTCGTATGCTTTGGCGCGTGGCTAATCAAGGCCATAATTGATTACATAGTTATGGTGAAGTGCTTACGCATATTTAGTTTCACGTCAACGGTGTCATTATCTATCGATGATGTGGAGTGAGATTGTTGTATTTATACGTAATACAGATATGATGTACGCTGATGCGCCTCTTTACTTAACACAGCTGTACTACTCGATACCTGTATGTGGAAGAGCGGTAACCCTTAACACAGGTATTATTAAAAGGGGTCACCAGCGCGCTGTAAAATTAGTACCTACTAAGAAAACAAATAAATTATTTTTAATTATTTTTTCATTTTCATAATTTTCTTGTTGTTTGTGCATGTCGTCTGTCTTATCCTTTTTGTCTTATGTCTCTTTATTACCCGACTACTTCAGAGCGAGTTTCGAGTGTATGTTTGTTTGGTACTTTCTACCTACAGCCTAAACGGCTTGATTTAGAGACGTATGGCATTAGATTTGTCTTGGTCGTGGGAGTGACATAGGCTATACTATGTTGCAGTCGGGGTTTTTAAGAGCTCTTTACATATTCTGGTTTCTGTCACAAAACAGCAATGCACCCCATTGTTCTGTTCCGGTTTGACGAGTACAACATCTAGTATATTTCAAAAGACGTACGGCGCTATAACTTAGATGATAATCGGACAATCTTACACAAATTGACCTAGTCTCAAATTAAGCACTAAGTAGTCGGCTTGAGGTGCGTCCACATTTGTATCATTTGCCCGTATCAGATCATCGTCGCGTAGCATGATCGCGTGTCACGATCACGCGTTTGGACGTTGCGCCGATCCGATCACTCGAAATCCATTTGCTACGCGTATCACACACTTGTATCGGAAGAGTGCGGCATTATCGGCGCGCCGACAGTAAGCGTCCAAGCAGCGCGATACGCAGTCATGCTACGGCACGGTGATCGGATACGAGCAAATGATACAAGTGTGGACGCACCTTTATGTCATGGAATATAGACGGCAACATAAATAAATATTTCTATATATATATACTAGCTTCTGCCCGCGACTTCGTCCGCCTTAAACTCGGTTATCGCGGATAAGAGTATTTTTCCGGGATAAAAAGTAGCCTATGTCCTTCCCCGGGACTCAAACTATCTCCATACCAAATTTCATCCAAATCGGTTCAGCGGTTTAAGCGTGTAGAGGTAACAGACAGAGAGACAGACAGACAGACAGACAGACAGACAGACAAACAGACAGACAGACAGACAGACAGACAGACGGACGGACACACTTTCGCATTTATAATATTAGTATGGATATATATTTTTATTTAACGAACAAGTATACAACTTACAAACAATGTTTTGGTTATATTATAACCGCCCATATTGGCCATGTTTAATACCCGGTTAGTAATCGGAAAACCGGATACGGTTTCGGTTATTTTTTTAACCGACTTCCAAAAAAGGAGGAGGTTATATGTTCGATAGTTTGTATTTTTTTTTATGTATGTTCACCGATTACTCCGCCAATTGTGGACCGATTTAAAAAATCTTTTTTATTTGAAAGGATATACTCCCGAGGTGGTCCCATTGCCACCAAGCTGGGATCTGATGATGGGATCCCAGGGAAATCGAGGGCAATACTCAAATTTTATAGGCACTTACAACGTTTTTCATATATTTTCTTAAGCTATTTAGGTATTTGGATATGGTAGTCATCATCTCATCATGCTGAGCTGATGCCGGAAGGTACAACTCCTTAATAGTTAGGAGTTAGAGGATAATTCTTAAAAAAAAACATTTATTATAGGTAGATACGTTAAAACTTTTAGTCATATTCTTTTTAGTGTGTCCCTGAAGTAGTCTCCTTATCACCAAGTCAGGATTAGATGATGGAATACCAGGGAAATCGAGATAAACTCTCAAATATGATAGGCACAAACAATGTTTTGTATATATTTTTCTAAAGGTATCAGTTGTTTTCCTCTGGTTGTCATCTTTTCATGCTGAGCTGATGATGGAAGGTACAATGAACTAACCACCTTTTATATTTCTTACTTCAAAGACTCGAGATGCGTGCAAAGTGCCTACTCAATCTTCCCATTTTGGGCTCTAAAAAATACTTTATATCACTACTAAAATCATTCACTAAAAAGCAAATAATAAAAAAAATTAAATAAAAAAAGAACCGACTTCATAATGAACTAAAAAGCCATAAATAATCTTTTATGTACGGTACGGATCACATTTGAATCACCTTTTGAAGTCGGTGCCAAACCTGAAGTAAATAAAGTTCTTTATTCAACAAAAATATGAATTACTATGACTAAATATATATGTAGGTAGATAATAACTAAAGGCTCTCCGCCGCGGTTCTTAATTGTAATAAATGAATGGTTTGGTATCGACTTCAAAAGGTGATTCAAATGTGCTCCGTACCGTACATAAAAGATTATTGATGGCTTTTTAGTTTATTTTGAAGTCGGTTCTTTTTATATTTAATTTTTTTTTATAGAAAATTTGGTACATTATATGTTTTTTTAAGTCATTTGTCTGTGGTTTTAAAAACAATAGATTATATTAACATATTTTAGTTACTTCAATTTTAGTGTATTAGGAATAGGGTTTGTAATCCGGATATCCATCTGATCTAGGATCCGGATCCAACGTTTAATAGGATCCGGATATTGCGGATCTCATGGATCCGTTAAATATGGGTCATGGAACTCATGGACCTATAGCTCAAACAAATTTCGAATAAAATTTATGAATGTACGTACATTTTGTCATATTTTTTTTTATCGTACATTTATTTTATGTAAATTCAAATACCTCAAGCTAGGTACATCACGCGATTACGTCATAAAATAAATACATTCATTGTCTCTCAAATACTACGACCGGACCGACAAACTGGGGCATCACGATTTCGTCTGGTGGATTCGTACACTACAATGAATTAATAAAAAAAGTGAGGAACGTCGTAAAAATGTTTAAAAATTCTCCAACTAAATCAGAAATACTTTATGATTATGATGCCGAGGGTGAAAAAAAAGGAGTGCGCTTAATATTAGACTAAAAACTCGGCTAAAAACTGGTGTCTATTATTTATCATTTAGCAGTTTCAAATGGATATAGTAAGTCTCTCGTGGATGGCATCATCAGAAAGAAAGAAATACGGACGGTTAACAATTTACTGTATGCTGCACGTTCTTTTGACCGGATTAAGAAATATAAAGCAAGCATAACTTACGTTGGTCCTTTATCAGATAAAATTTATAAAATATTACGATCTTATGATATTTAACGTGGCCTTTAAAACAAGTAACACTTTGCACTCTAGACTTTGCAATGGAAAGGATAAAGTAGAAGGTGGGAAGAAGTCAGGCGTTTATAAACTTACATGTGATAGTTGTGACAAGGTGTATGTGGGACAAACGGGTCGTAGTTTTAACACTAGGTATAAAGAACATGTCTCTTCTTAGAGACATAACTACCCGGAGAAATCCAATTTCGCAAAACATTTATTAGAAAACAGCCATTCTTTGTCAGACAATCATTCTTTTAACACCTTACATGTTTGCGGAAAAGGATTACGTCTTAGTGTGCTTGAACAGTTGGAGATAGTCAGGTACAGCAATAGAGGTTTGATCATTAATGAACAACTTAATGTTACGTCATCACCTTTGTTACGTGTTTTTCCATCTCTTTCTAGAAATCCTATTCAGGGTATAAATAGGGCCGACCGTCTTGGACAACTCATTTCTCGGGTGGACGCCGGACCGTTAACATCTCCTGCATCTCCTGATGGTGCCTCGTAGAGAGCCGAAACACGTGTCGAGGATTATACTGTTTGGTGTTGGTTTGTTGTATTTGCATGCGTATTTTTTTATGGAAACTGCATGAAAATATGCGCATGTGAGCACAATTTATTGTCACATCTAACAAAGACACTAGTTCGCGGAACAGCAAAGGAACTATAATCCATTGATCTAGTATGGAATTCCGCAAAGTAACGCCTGAATCTATCAATTATAATGTTGATTAATTAATAACAACATATTTAATTTTGATTATTATTAGCTTGGGTAAACTTTGTATATGTGGTTTTAATAACTTTAAATCTGATTATTATAAACCTAGTCAATCCTTAGCTAAGCTTGTAAAATTTTCCTAAGGACATTTTAGTGTTTATGTTATATAATGTAGCATAATATCATTGTATTTTTTTTAAAGAATGATTGCTATTATTTAATTGTCAATTTGCAAATAAATGTCATACTTTTCTATACGGATTTCAGTACGTTAATTTAAAATAAATCCTACTATCCATGAAAATAGGCTTTTTTACCGAATTCTTGAAGAACGTCACTTTTTTATACAGATCCGTATTATCCGAAATATCTGGATATCCGGATCGGTCAAATTTTAATATCCGAAATATCCGGATCCGAAAAAACAACGGATATTGCAAACCCTAATTAGGAAAGTTCTACAAGCGTTTCAAACGCTATCAGTTTCCTATTGTATGTTTGGAACAAATAAATGACAAATGATCATCAAAATTTGGTAAAACAATATTCAGTGTTTGCGGTACAATATATATACATAAAATTCTAATCAATTTATATTGGATTAAAATATTACAATTATTGCGACTCATCTCTCCAATATAGGCCACAGGAACCTAATAATGATCGAAGCGAAGAAGCAGCTAGAACGTATTTTATTAATGTTACATTCATTATACTTGAGAATAATTATAAATACATTATACTTTGGAATAATTAAAAACTACATGGGAAAAATCTACGTAGTTGGCAGCCGATGCCACACCGTCAAATTCAACGTCATATAACGCGACATCGTTTTCTATTAAAAAAACTGCATACCCCGAAATTATTTCATTGGAAATGGCTTTAAATAGTTTTTATCTAAAGCTTACCAACAATTATTCTCAACGTTGATGCTTATCCTGTGTGTGAAACCGCCGGATATTCATTTCTGCAGTAAATTATCAAAGCAAGTTATGTTTCTAAATAATTCTATGGTTTTATATTCTTCCAAACAAAATAAATAATTAATAGTGTAATAAATAACAAATGACAGCTCAGGCAGGGATCGCTCGAGGCTCCTGGCAGTCTCCAGACCTGAATCTGGACAGTGGCTTCACGCCTACCCCTCCCCGAACACCGGGACGTTCATCGACCCGAGCACCCTACGGATCGCCATTGGTCTCCGCTTGGGCGCCGACATTTGTGCGGACCACTGCTGCGCCTCTTGTGCAGCCCACGTTGACCGACTGGGACACCACGGCCTCGCCTGCTCTTTGGGCGCCGGCTGCCGCCCTCTCCACGCCGCACTCAACGACATCCTGAGAAGGGCACTTGTCAGCGCCAACGTCCCGGCGGTCCTGGAACCACAGATCATCCGGGACGATGGGAAACGCCCTGACGGGATGTCCTTGATCCCGTGGAGAATGGACCGAGCGCTGAGAGCCGAGTTTGGGACGCAACCTGCGCCGACACGCTAGCGGCGTCCTACCTTCCAGCGACCAGCAAAAGAGCTGGTGCGGCGGCGGACGCCCGTGAAAATTCGAAGGTGGGCAAATACAGTTGTCTCGGCGCCCAAAACGAGTTTGTGGCGTTTGGCCTCGAGACACTCGGCCCGTGGGGCCAGGGAGAACGCGGGCTGGTCAAGTGCCTCAGCAAGCGCCTGCGGGAGGCGACAGGTGACGCAAGAGCGTGCAGCTTTCTCGCGCAACGATTAGCAATTGCTATTCAGCGCGGGAATGCTGCCTGTGTCTTGGGTACCCTACCTC
Organism: Hedya salicella; assembly: GCA_905404275.2. Classification (NCBI taxonomy): domain Eukaryota; kingdom Metazoa; phylum Arthropoda; class Insecta; order Lepidoptera; family Tortricidae; genus Hedya; species Hedya salicella. The sequence goes on along the minus strand of FR990096.1, from coordinate 107,226,204 downwards.
GGGGTCCCGACCTTTCTGTGCATTTTTAATTTATGGGATAGTTTTAAATTTAATATTAAGTTTTTGTTTATATTTGTTAGCTATTATTTAATTTCATGTTAATGTATTTAGCTTTTACATAAAAGGCAATTAATAATTAATTGAGTTGAAAAAAGTGTAATTGAAAGTATATTACTTTTTTTTTTTATTTTTATTAATAGTGTAGATTTGATGTAAATCCGCTAATACTAAATGATGACATTAATATTTGCCGGTTGAAATTGTTACACTTTTGCCGTCATTCTCTGATTGATTAAAGTATTAATTCAGTAGACTTATGTAACTAGGTACGTGTCTATCGTACTAAAGTCTAAAAGCTTATCATTATTATTCTAATGTAACAAAAGGTAGTTGTTAATATGAAAGTAACATACTAACTTGCCCACATCAATAACCATTTTAGACAAGTTATTCTACGATTTCTGAAAAATTATAACCGGGTTTAACCGGTTATCGGTTATTTTTAGATCGTTACCGACAGAATACCCGTTTATGATATTTTACCGGTTTTTGCATTCCCTAGATAGGCCCCACATTTTTAACGTCTCAATCTCAACCGCTGTGACCCTGTGGCCGCTCTACTTGATCGCATTATGTCGAAATACCGCGAGGTTTGCATAGAATTTTCAGTAATTTGATAGAAATCAAGTCAGACTTAATAGTTGAAACTTGAAACGATAACAAACCACCGATGTGCCTAACTAGAAAATAGCTGATGATTTTCAAATGGCTGAACGTGAACGGAGTATCTCATCGTCATATTTCAGTATCATCGTATCATCCCAGGACGTCCACTGCTGAATAAAGGCCTTCCGCAAGGAGTTCCTCCATAACGATCCAAGTATTTTATAGAGTTATAGAAAAACTAAATCATAATCGGTTCTGTTCATCCATTTAAAAGTTACAGATACACACGTTAAACTTACAACACAATTCTTTGTTGTGGGTTAAGAATAACCTAACGTGCTTGGCTTATCTCGGTAGATTGACAATGACTGACGGAAATCAGTACAGTTGTTGAAGCACTTTTAAGAATATTCACTTTATGAAATTTTTGTATGCTTTTTTGGACGTTCTTTAAATCGTCCTTAGTTAATCACGAAATTCTAGAATATGTATGTGATAATTTTGACACTACCGAATATTCCCGACCAAATAAAATAACACGTGAAATACCGAACGTGTTCCTATCCCTAACCCAATGCACCCATCATATATTTTTGCAATTATTTGTACACACGCACGTGGTCCGTTGCTACTTGCCTGATTCGAGAGCGCCATCGCCTCGCGTAGCAGCCCCGCCGTCCAATTATGGCCTATCTAGGTAATTTAGTCTAAGCACTGTTTACATTAAAAGCGCACATAACTGGGTCTCTGAATTTCGGGTACAAATATCGAACAGGTACCTAGACAATATAATGTACCTATGTGTTTTTTATGTATGATATTGATAGATAGATAAGCATTTGACTTTGTCCCTGCTGCTAAGTGTCAATATGAAACTGAAGATAGTGTTCATTCATTCTAGATTCGAAGAAATCCAACTTCGGGGAAATGGTTTGTCGGAAGAGCGATCCCCTCTTTAGAGTCGCCGGTAAGCTCGGTTCTCCATACAAACGTAGTTTCCGCTCCCTTTTTAAAACGACTAGCTAGTTTGCTCTGAAACTTTGTACTTATAATAAGTTAAGGTATATCGTGGGGCCGTATTGCCTAACGTATTTGACGCTCGCAATCGGAATCAAGTGTCATGATTTTTTATGGGCTGTGACAGTTGATTCCGATACCAAGTGTCAAAATTTCGTTAGGCAATAACCCCGCAGGTCTATAATTAATTAGTTTATGTAGCTTCAGATACCATAGTAAAAAAAATACAGCGAATTTAAGTTTTTATACGAAACTTGTTTTTGCTGTATTTCTTTTGTTTTATAAACTGGAGCCATATTAATTAATTACAGACCGAGATATACCTCATTATATATGCGAAGTTTCGTTAGAAACCAAAACGTAGTTTTAAAATGAGAACAAAACTCCGTTTGTATGGGAAGGTGAAATTCGGCCGAGCTTGCTGGGGACTCTTAATGACTCGAGTTTGTAATGACGAAAGCGACGCTTTGTGCGAGTCGATGATAGTATTACGGGATCACAACACAAATCCTCGATGAAAAAGGCGGTGTCACTTCAAGCAAAAATTGTAGAATACTCCAGAATGTACATCGTAAAAAACAGTGACTTTTTAATTTCACATGTTTAACAATATGTATGTTACCGCAGGACTAAAAAATCATTTTTACGACACTACTCGGATATGTGGCCATAAGTAGATGATCTAAATCAGTCGTGTGCTGCATATAAAATTAAATTAAATTAAGTAATCAATGAGACGGTGAAATGTATTAGAGCGATATTTTATTTTGTTTCATTTGGTTCTGATTGCAGATTTCTTATCGACGTCCTTTTTGCATTTCATGATGATGGAGTCCAAAAATAACATCCATTATCGATTTCAAGGTGGTGAACACCATTTTTTTCAAGGAGGACAGGACAAATCGCCATGGCTGTCGTACGCGCTAGGTTTTTTGGGAGTGTAGATTCCAAAAATACCATCCATTTTGGATTCCAAGATGGTGGATGTTGCTTTTTATTAATCAATATTTATTAATAAAACAAAATATAAAAATACTCGCTCCGTTTTGGTTCAAATATATATTCCTGTGCGAGGCTTTCAAGGCACGAGAAGCCAAATAATTTTGCAGCCGTGCGAAACACACAACTTTTCACTTCATTAAAGTGAGGAAATGTGTGATGTAATAAAACTATGAAAGATATTTAAAAAACTGAACTATTTTTTTCCATTTAAAACTAGTAACAATGAACCTACGAACACACTAATAATAGTTATAACATGACAAACAAATAAACATATTAGTAGTAGGTACAATACGGCAGAGATCAGTAAATAAGCCATACTGGTCGAGTATGAGATTCTGGACGGACCGAGTCGTAGGCTATAACATAATACGAAACCGCAATGACATTTACGGTCGAAGCATGTACTTATAGTGTTTTTTCTCAAAAATGTAACTTAATAATATTCTAGAATAATATACTAAGCCCGCCTTAATTCACAAATATTTTTTTAACTTTGCGTTTAGTTATTTTCACAGTCTTATCATAGAAACCAAATTTGTTAAAAAATATTTTCTTTTTTCAGAAATAATGTTCATATAATACTGATACTTTATCAAAAACATATAAAAAATACAATGCCAAAATAAGTAACATTAATTTCGACTTGTTTCTGCTATTTTACACGGTTTAATTATGAACTACACGCAGCTTACAAACTATTTCCGCGCAAACGTCATTGGCACATTGTTTTTGATCACAGCTGGTAATCTTCGTACAACGAAACGCATACGTTAGCGCCATGTTGTTTTTAATGTTAATTGACGTTTTTCGCTGCTATGATTGGCTGTTGCTTTGTCAATACACTCGTCTTGTCATCTATATATTATTTGTCGAAATTCATTCTGTCACTGTCACAGTAAAGTGTTATCGAGTGATGTCCTTGTGTTTATCCTGTCATGCGTTTTGCAAAATGTTTTATGAGTGCTGTGTTTGTAGAACTGCGAAAGGACGCTATTTTACACCATCTCTCGTGCTCTGAGAAAATACTTATTAAGTGGTTGAAGTGTTTAAATCGTGATGATCTTGCAAAATTATCGCCCGCAGAACTAGCAAACATTATGTACAAGAATTCATTTTGTTTCTTTGATTGCGCCGAGCACAAAACTATTCTCAGTCATTAGTCATTTGCTCTGACTGTCCGATTTACAATTATGAATTGGTGCGAAACAACCGACAAAATATTAAAGAGGACAGATGTAGTCCGATTAAAAAACCTCGTTTTACTTGAAATAAACGCAATAAACGTTATGATTATGATTACTTGCAATGCAGAAGGAAGCTTACGACAAATTTAAAAAGAAATTGAAAAATAAATCTTTTAACAAATATTTTTTTTTTTTTTCGCCACTGAGGTATAATTAATTCTTAGCAAAGAATTTGATCACGTAAATACAAATTACTAAAGTTACGTGTTCAAGTTACGTGCCGGGAACTATTCATTCTAAATATTAAACCTCTTCAATGAACCTAGACCGCTTTGGCTGAATACGTTACGATCCCTTGCCATATAGCAATCTCCAATAGAAAATAAAAATAAACGTCAGTTAACACTAATCGTACAGATTAAATATAGTTGCCTAGTGGAAAAAATATTTGTTTCTGAGTTGGCAGTCTGATACGTAGTATTTCTTATTAGTCTGTATTTTTGATTAATCATGTCTTTTTAAGCCAAGACTGTCAACCTCCTTTTATTTTTATTCTCGAAAAAAATGCAGTCTTACTTAATAATAAAAAAATTAGTCGTGTGTATATTGAAAATATATAATCAATTTTTAAATAATGACATATTTGTCGAACATAAAATAACGTTTTAAGATGATTAATTAAATTAACGCGCCAAACAACCTCATCGCACTCTCATTTGAAGTCTTCGTACAGGTGTTTTGAGAAAAAATATAAATTCGAACTTCAAATGACTTGCACGCTAGCGTGCAAAATTGGTTTTTCCACGCAGATTTGGCGCTTTAAATGGCACTTTTCCGAGCGAGTGTGGTGAAAAATATATTTGTAGGGTGGGAACTCCATACATGTAACCGAAACTATCAATGTGTTGCACACACTGTACTATAATTAACAGTTTTTTATTTAAGTAGTTGATATTTTCGGAAATTATCGCTCCAATAGTTGCATAAATGGGGGGACACCATTCCTACTATTTTCTAAAGCTTGTGTCCAAAAAAATCACAGAAATAAAGCTTTTTCAACGAAAATCATTTTGAACATGATCGGATAGGTAAATGGTTTATGAGTCATTGCCGATAACGGCGATGCTCAACAAAAGGACGTAAGTGCCGTGGAAATACGCTCTTTTGCTAGTGCCTTTTTCATATAGTGCATTTTTGTATGAACGGTTGCGGAACCCTACACTGAGCATGCTCTTGGTCGGTTTTTAAGTATTAAACACAATATTTAGCGAACTTCGCAATTCTTAAACGTTTTATGAAGAACAACTATTATATATATACTTAGTAATGTTTACCGATACAATACATTGAGCTAAACAGTGGGACATGCTCGCTCCTCACAACAATTTGATAACACTACCAGAAGGTCTTGTTGTCCAAACTAGGTACTAGTACTAGGTAGAGTTCGATACGTTACGACTGTTCTGAGATAATTCTGTATTGTATTGTCTGGGTAAACAAAGCCCCAAAGTTTGAGAATAAAACCTAATAGGTATCTAGAACTGTAAAGGCACGACTTAATAGTTCGCATTTACAACATTTGTAAATGCGAACTGCTCGAACAGCATAAGTCTCACTATACTCGTACTTAATTCTTGCGGCGGGTTTTCTTTTTAGTGCTTCAATTTTGCTTAATAGCAGCCCTGCTTGTACTTAATACGTTTATATGCAAAATAAATAGCCTCTAGGATTGTCTCATTACTTCGCCCGCGAAACATAGTCTGTTTATGTCTCGGCAGCCGGGCATGTTTTCCGAGACAAAAAGTAGCCTAGTCTGTATATGTCATTCCACAGACTATAATTCTATGTCTAGGTATGCAAAAAAATCACGTCAACAAGTTGCCCATTTAAAGCGTGAAAGAAGAACAACCCGACAAACACAATTTCACTAAGTACTAACAAGTAAGTGAGTATAAATATAAAGTATTTACTCAGGATTTACTCAGTGAAAACATTTAAATTGCTAGTCGTGTAAGGCAACTGAAGTCAGCATGCTCCTTCTTCTTTTGACAATATAAATTGCTAGTCGTGTAAGGCAACTGAAGTCAGCATGCTCCTTCTTCTTTTGACAATATAAATTGCTAGTCGTGTAAGGCAACTGAAGTCAGCATGCTCCTTCTTCTTTTGACAATATAAATTCAGTCGACTTGAAAAAGTCTCCCTATGAGTCTTTTCAGTATAATATTCTTCACCGTTATCGCAAACAAAAAGATAAGCAAACAGATATTGTTACTGACCTAAAGTTAGTTCTGTTTTATTTAGCTGCATTGTCCTTTTTTATTCGAACATTTTTATAAATATTTGACTTATGTCACTTAATACAGAGACACTGATTGAGTAGTAACCTTAAAAGCAACTTTTTTTACGTGATAAATTTGAGGTACTTGTACGTACCGACCAGTCACATATTAGTATGGATTTATTATTCAAAGAGTTACACAGTAAAAACTAGTGAATACAAAAACAAAAACATACAGAAAACTAAGACTAGTTCGATTTAGGCGACGTAACTCCGTGGCTCCGTTGCATCGTCTGATCAGGTGTAGGATTCGTACAATAAATCTGTACCTCTTGTCTCGCTCTGCGAGCGGGCACCCACGTATTTTGTAAGGGGCCCTTCATTTATTACGTAAGACGATTTTTGGCTGTTTTAGACCCCCTCCCCCTCTATGTAAGAAAAAATAAGAATCGGCGGAACCCCCCCCCCCCCCCCCTTATGTAATTATTACGTAAGAATGTAAAGAAAAATAATAGTACACGAATTACACGATAGGATTGTTTTATGTTTTATTTTTCAAAGAAACTATTATTAGGAACGTTCCTTTTATTGTAGTTACTAATTTTTTTTTTTTATTTTTTTTTTTACTTACTTCTGCCCGCGACTGCGTCCGCCTTACATTCGTTTATCGCGGATAAGGGTATTTTTCCGGGATAAAAAGTAGCCTATGTCCTTCCACGGGACTCAAACTATCTCCATAACAAAAATTTATTCAATTCGGTTCAGCGGTTTAAGCGTGAAGAGGTAACAGACAGACAGACAGACACACTTTTGCATTTATAATATTAGTATGGAAGTATGGATAAAATCAACAACAATCAACTTTGGTTATATTTTTGAATTTTTTGATAATTCGCCATTACACAACCATATTTTGATCAGTTTAAAGGCTCAAAACCAACACAAAACCCACTCAGAAAGTGGACCTGCCACTGGATCATCTCTGATTATAGTGTCGCTTTTAGTTCTTTATTCATGATTGTGACGTTGTCAACGTCAACCCATTCAACATCAGCCCCGATGTGGGACGAAACTTCCTTGCCTCGCCTTGAATATATAGCTAAAGCTTCTTTAGCTTTTTTAATATTCGCAATACAACCATAAAGATTTTTGTGAATTGCCGCTGACTTTTTTGACGCAAAGTATTTAGAGCATACGAGTACTAAACAATTCTTCCTATGCGCGCATCTTGTATTGATGGACAGTAAAAATCGTAAGGAACAGTCTTATCCGAGCGCGCGCGTTTTCAAAGTATAATCAAGGACCATGTACAATTGTATATGGTCCTTGGTATAATCTTTACTTTGCGCTTTTTTGTGATCTTACGTAAGAACTATCAAGACCCCCTCTCACCCCTTGTAAAAAAAAATAAGACACGGTCGACCCCCTAAACTGTCTTACGTAATAAATAAATGGCCCCTAAAGGAAGAACTTTTAGGAGGCGCAGCGCAGTTAAACATCTACTGATTCTTTGTATCTCATTTTCCGGCCTACTCTCACTAGATAATTTAATCGAATACGGTAGTATAGAAAAGGTTAATTCACAGCTATTTTCTGTGGTATTTTATAGGACGATGTCTTTAATGTCAATAGAAATATTGGTGAACTAGGAACCCTTAAAGTTTCGCCATATCCGTCTGTCCGTCCACAGCTTAGCTCCGTGATCATTATGAAATTATGTATGAGTAGGTATGTGTATGTATCAGGCCAACAAAATTGTAAAATAAGAACTCTAAAAATAACTTCTTCCGGGTACCTCTCGTACACCTAAAGTGGGAGTGAATTTTTTTTTTCGTTCCAACACTATGGTGTGGGGTGTCGTTGATAGGTCTTTTAAAAAATTCTGTTGTCGACGCTTCCACCGACAAAAAGCCTGTCGGCGACCTATTTGTCGTTGAAGAGCACTGTAGGCGAAACACGCACGGACTAATAGGACTGTCGGTGGCTCGTTCATCATTAAAAGGTTTTGTTGTGAGATATTAACCTTTTGACCGCCAAGCAGAGAAATAATAAGACGTGCCCTAGACGCCACAATAAAATGAACCTTTACATATAAAATAGTGATTGCAAAACAAGGTATTGATAATATATTCGGAGTCTTTGAACCAATGATGTAACATAAAAAGAGGTAGGTTATACGGGCTCCGAAAATGGCACACCAAAACTACGCCAATTGGCATACCTTAACTCAGTCTCGCGCACAGAGTACTTTGTTATCTATTGGACTAGCTTATGCCCGCGACTTCGTCCGCGTATGCTCGAATTTCAAGAAATCCTTCTTTAGTGCGCCTCTACCTTTAACGGAATATGTGTTTCAATTCTCGTATTCCTAACGTCGGCAGTTTAGGCTATGCATTGTCTGTCAATAGTTATAAGTCACGTTACTTTGTTATATATCTGTAATTTGAAAAAAAAAACCAGATGTAATTAGACAATTGAGATTGAACTATTGATAATATTGAACATGAGGTAGCTTTTGCAGTATTTCTTTTTATACCACATTAACAGACCCGACCAAGCTTCGTGGAGAGCTTGCTCTCGAGCAAGCCACGTAAAAGTGGCCGTGCGAGAAGCAGTCCCCCCTAAGATTTATTCCTGCTGTTTTCAGTGACTAACCTTGAGACTTATTGATAGTCATCGCGAAACAGACCTTAAGGGGAAGCTGCAGCCTTTTAATTTCGAATGGGTATTCCGAGGGTACAAATGGTATCCGGGGTATGTATTAACCTTGAGTACAGCCAGTAATTACGATGGCTTCTATAACGTTTTTATGTGAGGCTTTCACATGCATCCTAGTTCCATTGCACAACTTCGGCTGATTCTCATTTCGCAGCAACATTACCCGAGCACCCACTTTTAAGATAAGTATGTGATAAGGTAGGCCGGGTGGGTTAAGTGCATTTAAAAACTCTACGCGATAGTTTATGGCATCATTCGTGTTCACTACGGATCGAGTCTACAGACTTGTATTCGTATTCTAAACCTTCGAACGACTTTAATATAATTTTATTAATAACGGAAGCCTGGTCGTTCTGAGGTGTCAGAATCGCTCATCCACACAACCACTCTATGGACTTGCTGTGTACATTTTAAACATCAGGGTAAATTTGAGAGATTAGGTTGTCAACGGTCCGCACAACTAAGGCCAGATCCGAAGGAATTGTAATCCTTCCCTCAGTTTCGGGATATTATTCATTTCCTAATTGAAGAAGAAGGTCGGAGAATTGTCCAGCGCAAATATCGCCCTTGAGGTGCACTCGCATATTTATATTAAGGTGGAATTTTGATTATTGGCTAAATATTTGCGTTCCCCTCGTAAATACGGGCAGAGTCTGCCGAAAGTCTCCAGCTAACAACATAGGAACTCCACCCATCATAACTTCGTTCCCTCTAATTTCTTTCAAAGTTCTATTCATGACTTCACAACACCCTTTATGCGCCATTGTACTTTCGTCCCAGACTGTTAGACGTTATTTAACCCTTTTCAGGGATGAATTTTCAAGAATGATGAAATTAGTTTTAAATGAAGAGTCTATTCGTGAAATATTGTAAGAGTTACTCAAATTATTACAGGTTTTTCATACCAACTTCCAACCTCACTTTAACCCCGTTAAGGGATGAATTTCCAAAAATGCTGAAATTAGTTTTATTAGTTTTTTATAAAGAGTCTATACGCGAAATATTATAACAGTTACTCAAATAATTGCAGATTTTCCATACATACTTGCAGCCCCAATCCAACAAAGTTAGAAGATGAATTTCCAAAAATCCGTTCTTATTTCTTGCCTACGTTATAAATTGTGTCTACTGTGAAAATTTCAAGTCTCTAAGTTCAGTAGTTTCGGCTCTGCGTTGATATGTCAGTCAGGACTTGTCCTTTATATATCGATACCTAGAGCACAATCGTACAAACTGTTTGAGAAAAATGCTTGTAATTAGTACGTGTGCACAAATACGTAAAGTTGAAATTCCATGGGCAAAAATATTGTAATTAGTTCGAGTGTGAACTAAGGTATCGATAAATAGATAAAGAACGAAAGAGCTACAACTAACGCCATCCAGTTAGTTACGCAAACAGGTACTAACGTGTCATATTGGTTTCAAAGCAATTACTTCTTTATAATGCTTCGGAATAAAAATATGAGATTTAACAAAAAGTGATAATTTTCCATTTATTGTTAAAAAGAACTCGTATCTTATTTATAAACCATATATTTGTAACAAAATGTTTATCTTTCAAAGATGATTGCAAATTGCAAGTCCAAAATGTACAATGAGCTTTTATCCGGCTATATTAAGATATACTCTTATTTGTATGATACGTCATATACGGAAGGTGTGTTCTTTGCTTAATCGTGTAGGTTGTATTACTGTTGCTAGGTTACCATTTTTTTATTCATGATTTAGAAATTAAATTGTCACAATGCAGGAATAAACGCTAAATGTCACAATGAACAAAAGGTCTTATTTTTCCATTTATTGTTTAAAAAATACCCTTTTATGAATGAATACCCTCAAAAGTTGTAGCCTATGTCCTCTTCTGATATTTAAGGTAATATACCTTGCAGAATATTACGTAAATCTGTTTTGTAGTTTTTGCATACCAGCGTAACGTACGATTTGTCCACCTTAAATTCATCTCAAGAAATCAATTTCAAGGGTTCCGTTTTTTCCATTTTGGCTACGGAACCCTAAACATGGCCTGACTTACGCAGACATAAATCTGATAATATTGCAATAACACACTTTATTTAGTAACTAGCTTCTGCCCGCGACTTCTTGCGCCTTGAATTCGTTTATCGCGGATAAGAGCATTTTCCGGGATAAAAAGTAGCGTATGTCCTTCCCCTGGATCCAAACTATCTCCATACCAAATTTCAGTCCAATCGGTTCAGCGGTTTAAACGTGAAGAGCTAACAGACAGACAGACAGACAGACACACTCTCACATTTATAATATTAAGTAATTAAGTATGGATTACGCGACAAATAAACAAAAATGCCGTCATGCATAGTGAGATTTTGCACTAATCCATACTATCCATACTTAATATTATAAATGCGAAAGTGTGTCTGTCTGTCTGTCTGTTACCTCTTCACGCTTAAACCGCTGAACCGATTTGGATGAAATTTGGTACGGAGATAGTTGGGGTCCCGGGGAAGGACATAGGCTACTTTTTATCCCGGAAAAATACCCTTATCCGCGTTGGGGTCCCCCAACTATCTCCGTACCAAATTTCATCCAAATCGGTTCAGCGGTTTAAGCGTGAAGAGGTAACAGACAGACAGACAGACAGAGACACACTTTCGTATTTGTAATATTAGTATGGATATCATGAAAATGAGGCCTTATAAGTACTTTCAATGAAAATTGTACTGAATAAGCCGAGTCGCCGGTGGAGCCGTTTTTAGGTTATTGCCAAAAAACTGAGCTTCTCTAGTAAAGGACGTAAGTGCCGTGGAGATACGCGCTTTTGCTAGTACACTTTTTCATATCGCATTTTGTTCATCTGTAGTGCATTTTTTTTGTATGAACAGCTGCGTAACCCTACACTGAGCATGGTCCAACATTCTCTTGGCCGGTTTTCTATCTTAAATTGGTATAGGCTCCCTCGTCAAGCGACGCTTAGACGTGACTAAAACCAATAAGTGAGTAATGATGTTCACCTTAAAATTGTTAACTGGTTTTTCAATACGTTCTATAGTTTTCGAAAAACTGGTTTTTTGTCGCAAAAATAACAAATTTTGATGGTGTTTATGTCGGTTTCGGTGACTGGTGAAGATAAACTGCGACAGTATATGTATTGGTAACAACGGTGGTTGTCAACACGCTCGAGACATATACAATACATATACAACACAGAAAAGTGAAGAGCTACGGATCGGAGGTCATACGCGTGTGGGAGCCCCTTAAAATAAAAATGCTTTGGTTTTCATGAAGTCTATGTTTGTCTGCTCGTCTATAGTAATTCGTAAACGCGTGTACTGCGGGGCAGTGCTGATAGTGTTTATCGCGCTGAACTCGTATAGACAAAATGACAAAGCATCCATCTCTACCATTTATTTATCGCGTGAAAAATGCGGTTCGAAGCTGGATTTCTTGCAGTAGTTTGTTAGCTATGTTCGATGATGATCTTATCAGCCAATTCCATAGACTTTGGTCCATTTATGTTCGGATTGACAGCACGTTTGTTTGCATCTGAATACTTGAAAAAAAATCCGTTATTTATTCCAGTCCAACCATATTTCTGGCCACATTGAATCGTGTCCTTTGTCCAATAAACGTATTAAAATTACTCTCTCGTCCCAGCACTCCGTAATGTGTCCCTATAAGTGGCCATTAACCTTAAAGTGCATAACATAAACACACTAATTGAGCCATTATAACTTCATCTTCATACTGTTTTGGTCTTGTTGGTGTACAGTGTCAATTCCCTAATCCGCGGTCCAAGCCGAACGTTGCTAGGATTGTCATAAAGAGGGCACATTTTACAAATTGTCCATGTTTTTTAGAGAAAAATCAAGTGATTAGTACGATTTGGGGAGGGACGGGGGTCATGATCCCTGTGACCCCTCCCTCCGCTCGGACCGCCATTCACATAGGCTCAGAGTGCGCGTGTAACTACTCACTAATAGCCAATTGGGTCATTATTCGAGCTTTCAATCGCCACGCTTTACTTTCGCGAAACATTTTCGTCGAATTGTCTGTAAAATTTTGTGCCATTTTGGCTGTTTGATGGAGATCTCGGACTACAAAGAAATAGTTCCAAATCACATCACAATCTAGCAAGGTTCTCCTTGCCTAATGCACTACAGATGAAAGAACACGAGAAGAAAAAGTTGCTCCATCAAAAGGAAACCGGCCAAGAGCATGGCGGACCATTATCAGTGTAGAGCTCCGCAGCCGTAATATACATACAAAACAAACCGGCCAAGAGCATGTCGGACCATTTGTGTAGAGCTCCGCAGCCGTAATATACATACAAAACATACCGGCCAAGAGCATGTCGGACCATTATCAGTGTAGAGCTCCGCAGCCGTAATATACATACAAAACAAACCGGCCAAGAGCATGTCGGACCATACTCAGTGTAGAGCTCCGCAGCCGTAATATACATACAAAACAAACCGGCCAAGAGCATGTCGGACCATTATCGTGTCCGCAGCCGTAATATACATACAAAACAAACCGGCCAAGAGCATGTCGGACCATTTGTGTAGAGCTCCGCAGCCGTAATATACATACAAAACATACCGGCCAAGAGCATGTCGGACCATTATCAGTGTAGAGCTCCGCAGCCGTAATATACATACAAAACAAACCGGCCAAGAGCATGTCGGACCATACTCAGTGTAGAGCTCCGCAGCCGTAATATACATACAAAACAAACCGGCCAAGAGCATGTCGGACCATTTGTGTAGAGCTCCGCAGCCGTAATATACATACAAAACATACCGGCCAAGAGCATGTCGGACCATTATCAGTGTAGAGCTCCGCAGCCGTAATATACATACAAAACAAACTGGCCAAGAGCATGTCGGACCATACTCAGTGTAGAGCTCCGCAGCCGTAATATACATACAAAACAAACCGGCCAAGAGCATGTCGGACCATACTCAGTGTAGAGCTCCGCAGCCGTAATATACATATAAAACAAACCGGCCAAGAGCATGTCGGACCATTATCGTGTCCGCAGCCGTAATGTACATAAAAAACAAACCGGCCAAGAGCATGTCGGCACCATGCTCAGTGCAGGGTTCCGCAGCCGTTCATACAAAACAATGCACGACAAATGAAAAAAATACGATATGAAAAAGAGCACTAGCAAAAGAGCGTATCTCCACGGCACTTACGCCCTTTTGCTGAGAAGCGCAGTTTCGAAGCTAACTCAAAAACGGTATATCCGATCACGTTGAAAACGATTTTCATTGAAAGTATTTATTGGGCTTTATCTTGGACGCAATTTATGCAACTTTCGGAGCGATTATTTCCGAAAATATTTACCATACCGAAAAACTTTTTTAGAAACATCAATTTTTTTAAAGATCTGTGGGAATTTGTGACACACATTTATATTTGCAAAAATAAATTAGTAAGCACTCCTAGATTTTTTTATTATTATTTAAGTATCAAACTAAGTAGCGACTTACAAAAGACACCTATACTCCAAATTTCATCAATTATTGAGTCATATCCCAGTGACATACGGACGGATGGACATGATACAACTGTGAGGGTTTCGTTTTTGCTATTTTTGCTACGGAACTCTAAAAAGGTGTAGGCAAGAGACGTGGAACAAACGCTCGAAAAATGACCCAATTATGATCATTAATTAGACCGATTGTCATACTGGGACATGACATGTTAGAAAGCACCTGCGTTAGGCGGTTGAATAATTCGCGTGCGCCGAGATTGGTCGCCGCTCCGGCGGCAGCTGCAATGCAGCTGGCGCGACTCTGCCGGCTTTTGCTCGTTTTGCTGTTGGCTGCACCGACTGCCCTCAGCGCATCACGGTAACCTATTACGGAAGGTTGGTTGTTGACGTCCGTCGCGTTGAATGTTAGCTTAGCTACGTTTTGGTTGTAGCTTAGTTCCCAAGCTGCTATTATAAATCTAGTTTGAGCGTTACAAGGGTTCTCTATAATCTATAAGCTCTTGTGCTATTTGGGTTGCAAGCCATCTTTCTTGTCATACTGAATACGGTTTACACATATCAGTGATTGGCACCCTGTTTGTTACCTCTGTTGCTATGTGTTAAGGTTAAAGGTGCCAAGGCTAACTAAAGGTTCAGTGTTGAGCATTGGGATTTACCGTATGTATTTTGACGACACGCTTGGCTCAGTTGATACGTACGAACCTGGCGGTCCCGGGGTTTTTGTGTGCTGACGTGACCATGAATATTCGTTCCTGGGTCTTGGGGGTCATTCTCTTGGGGATCTTTCTTTAACAACTTTAATTTTTCAAATAAATAACAATATTCAAGAAAAGATTTATAAAATTAACATTCTAGGCATAAGTTCCGTAACCGATTTACGAGTATGAAATCTTATTATACCAAAAGTCATACATTGATCATTATAGCCGTAAAAAGGTGGTAACGCAGAAGTAAATACCTTATTTTCATACTAAAGTGGGGGACATCGACGACCACTGCGTTACCTGCTTTATAATTATAAACGGTGACCAAAAAAATTACAGATTAACACTGCTATATTTTAAATTAATACGCCACAAAACAATCTGACTATCACTATATGCACAATATGCTAATTACGCAATGATGCGAAAAAAGTGGCACAAAAAGAGTATCTATAATGCCCCCTGGATGTTTTGTATTTTTTTAAGTAGGTACTAGCTTCTGCCCGCGACTTCGTCCGCCTTAAATTCGTTTCTCACGGATAAGAGTACTTTTCCGGGATAACAATATCCATACTAATATTATAAACGCGAAAGTCTATCCGTCTGTCTGTCTGTCTGTCTGTCTGTTACCTCTTCACGCTTAAACCGCTGAACCGATTTGGATGAAATTTGATTTGGAGATAGTTTGAATCCCGGGGAAGGACATAGGGTACTTTTTATCCCGAAAAAATACCCTTATCCGCGATAAACGAATAACGAAAAATAAAAAGCAAATTATATAACTATTGTGTACCATACTTTTTGGATGAGTAAAGTACTATAAATTAAAAACACAGTTTAAAAACAATTGAGACACTGCGTTCTTTTCTTTTTTTTACTTATTAGTTCTGTTCTAATTCAGTGGCATAAAATAAATATAAAGTACTAGCTTCTGCCCGCGACTTCGTCCGCCTTAAACTCGTTTATCGCGGATAAAGGTATTTTTCCGGGATAGAAAGTAGCCTTTGTCCTTCACCAGGACTTAAACTATCTCCATGCCAAATTTCATCCAAATCGGTTCAGCGGTTTAAGCGTGAAGAGGTAGACTTTCCATAGACTATAGAAAAATATGACAGGCGCGTTGGCCATTTTGTTCATAAAAAATACGATAAACAAAATTGTGCTGCGGTGTTTTTTTGTAATTATGCAATTTTCTTAACAAAATCGTTAAGAAGGTTGGGTTAAGTTTTTGTGTATGTTTTCTAATTTCTTACATAAAATTATTATGAAATTATTTCGTGAGAAACGTAAGACATTGAAAAATTATTATTCGATGGTTATGGCGCGCTAGAATATAAATAGAATTATTTAGAGGCATTGTTTATTACTGGATCATATTTTTTGTAGATATCCAATCTTGGACCATTGTACATAATTCATTCTCGGCAATTTTTTATGGCTATCCAGTGATGTACAATTTGTTAAAATGAACTAGAAAATTTCTCATCAATAGAAACCAAAAAAAACGAAGCTGCCGAAAAAGAGGGTCGAAAAAAAACTTGTTTTTGAGGGGACAAATTTCGAAAATGGCGTTCATTTTGTAATTCAACGTGGCGGACATCACTTTTAGTTAAAAAATATAATGGGAGCCGTTTTCCATGTTTTTGGGGGTGCGTCCATTTTGGAATTCAAGGTGGCGGAAATCACTATTAACGAAAAAGTCATCATGGGAGTCGTTGGCCGCCATCTTGGATTTCGAAATGGACGCCATTTTCGAAATCGCATCTCCAAAAACCATGAAAACGATACCTATGATGTTTTTTTAACTAAAAGTGATAACCGCCATTTCTTATTTCAAAATGGAGGCCATTTTCGAAATCTGCACCCCCAAAAACGTAGAAGACTCCCATGATGACTTTTTCGTTAAAAGTGATGTCCGCCATCTTGAATTCCAAAATGGACGCGTTTTTCGAAATCCGCACCCCCAAAAACCTAGAAAACGACTTCCATGATGACTTTTTCGTTAAGTGATGTCCGCCATCTTAAATAAAATATTATATTATAATAAAATCCCAGATGAAAAAATAAGAAAACGACAAAACATACGCAAAAAAGTTAGTCATTCCTAGCACAAAAATGTTTTTACACTGTACAAGAACTTTTTGAGGTCAACTGTTAAAGATGCTCTTAAACTCAAAATAGTTGTGTAACTGAAAATATTTTTTAAATACTGTTGCGTTAATTTGTAACAGAAATATAGTAAGTAAGATTATAAATATTAAGTAAGAATATAGTTTTTAAGATTTTGCAATACCCCTACAGGGTCCATGTGATACTTTTGTATATTTTATAACACCTTATAATTACCATGGTACGCAATAAAGAATATGAATATAAATTCCAAAATGGACGCCATTTTCGAAATCCGCACCCCCAAAAACCTAAAAAACGACTACCATGATGACTTTTTCGTCAAGTGATGTCCGCCATCTTGAATTCCAAAATGGACGCCATTTTCGAAATCCGCACCCCCAAAAACCTAGAAAACGACTCCCATGATGACTGTTTCTTTAAGTGATACCCGCCATTTTAAATTTCAAAATGGACGACATTTTCGAAATCCGCACCCCCAAAAACCAGGAAATGACTCCTATGATGTCTTTTTCATTAGAAGTGATGTCCGCCATCTTGAATTCCAAACTGGACGCCATTTTCGAAATCCGCACTTCCAAAAACTTAGAAAACGACACCTAAAAAGTGATGTCCGCCATCTTGACTTCGAAATAGATGCCATTTTCGAAATATATAAATGCTTTCTTGATTAAGGTGTCCATTATTGGGGTGTCCATTCCAGGATCTCCACTGTCCATTCAAGGGTTTTACAAGGAAAGCAGGCTCTTAAATTTTTTTGTCATTTTCTCAAAAATAAATTGTTTTTTTTATACTTTTTTCCCCTTGTCTTAAAGAATGTTTATTCAGGGATATTTAAATGTACTAACCGTTAAACTTAAAAAGTGAACGAAATATAACCAAAAGAAATCCAAAAGATCCTTAACCCGTCCATTACTGGAGCCGTTACTCACTGTACCTCGCTAGTTAATATAAACCGCAGCGCAGGTAAATATAGTATACTAGCTTCTGCCCGCGACTTCGTCCGCCTTAAATTCGTTTATCACGGATAAGGGTATTTTTCCGGGATAAAAAATAGCCTATGTCCTTCCCCGGGACTCCAACTACCTCCATACCAAATTTCATTTAAATTGGTTCAGCGGTTTAAGCGTGAAGAGGTAACAGACAGACAGACAGACAGACAGACACACTTTCGCATTTATAATATTAGTATGGATTTACCTGTTAATATACGCGTATCACTGTACCACGCGAGCTTAATATAGACCGCAGCGCAGGTAAATATAGTATATTTACCTGTTAATATACGCGGATCACTGTACCGCGCGAGCTTAATATAGACCGCAGCGCAGGTAAATATAGTATATTTACCTGTTAATATATGCGTATCACTGTACCGCGCGAGCTTAAAATAGACCGCAGCGCAGGTAAATATAGTAAATTTACCTGTTAATATACGCGGATCACTGTACCGCGCGAGCTTAATATAGACCGCAGCGCAGGTAAATATAGTATATTTACCTGTTAATATATGCGTATCACTGTACCGCGCGAGCTTAAAATAGACCGCAGCGCAGGTAAATATAGTATATTTATCTGTTAATATACGCGTATCACTGTACCGCGCGAGCTTAATATAAACCGCAGCGCAGGTAAATATACGCGTATCACTGTACCACGCAAGTCTAATATGAACCATAGCGCAGGTAAATATACGCGTATCACTGTACCACGAGAGCTTATTATAAACCGCAGCGCAGCTAAATATACACGTATCACTGAATCACGCGAGCTTAATAGAAACCGCCGCGCAGGTAAATATACACGTATCCCTGTACCACGCGAGCTTAATATAAACCGCAGCGTAGGTAAATATACGCGTATCACTGTATCACGCGAGCTAAATAGTAAACCGCAGCGCAGGTAAAACTTAGTACGTAGCTCGTGCGCTAAGTAGTACACTCATAGAACAGCAACTCTAAGAAATCCTGTATTCTCATCTACATTTATTTTATACTAGCTTTTGCCCGCGACTTCGTCCGCCTTATTTCCGGTATTTTTCCGGGATATTAAGTAGCCTATGTCCTTCCCCGGGACTCAAACTATCTCAATACCAAATTTCATCCAAATCGGTTCAGCGGTTTAAGCGTCTAGAGGTAGCAGACAGACAGACAGACAGACACACTTCCGCATTTATAATATTAGTATGGATTTTTCAACATACTGATGTCAATAAAGTGAGTTTAGGTGCGTACACACTTGCACTATTTGCTCGTATCCGATCACCGTGCCGTGGCATGACTGCGTATCGCGCAGCTTGGACGCTCACTGTCGGCGCGCCGATCATGCCGCACTCTGCCGATATAAGCGTGTGATGCGCGTAGAAAATGGATTTCGAGCGATCGGATCGGCGCAACGTCCAAACAAATGTGGACGCACCTTTAAACATTGATATTGTCTTCACACAGAGTAGCTAAGTAATCTCAAAAAAATCGCTACTAGTGGAAGATCGCGTTGGGATAGATAGGTTGGAGTATTTCCCAAGGAGGTTGGGTGGCCTCCCGTCGATCCGCAGCTAAGAGCTGCCGGGGGCCGACGGGGGTCGCACGTGGCCGTGGGCTAGTTGGGCCGCACGTGTCGTGTCGTGTGTCGTGTCGTACTGTCGCGGCCGTGCCACAACCGCCATAACGAGGTAGGTGCGTCTCGTCCTTGGCTCGACGCGGTCCTACGGAGCAATTAGGTCAGTTTTACTCGACCAACTGATAACTGCACTTGATTAGGTATTATTAGACACACACGCGCGTTAAACGTTCTCTAACATGCTATCTCAGATCATCTCGCAAACAAATAGCACACGCGCACCCAGTGTCTTAATGTTGACTTAAATTAAGAACATACCGAAGTCGTTTGAGTCATAAATGTTTGGTCAACTACCTATGTCTACAATAATTGTAGGGGTTGAACGTTGTAACGTTACTTTATGTAGCTTTTAGTCGAGGGCTTAGACATTAGACAAAGTAACAAGTACGTATATACAATTATTACAGAAATTCGTTCGGTCTCCGACCCAAAATGTTTTTGACATGCGGGATGTTAAACAGAAGTCTCGTCGATGTTAAGCCTCTGTTATTCTCCTAGACGAATAGAGAAAATATATGAACAATTTTCCCCAGCGCCGGGCGGAGCGAGCTGTCACGCCGCCGGCCGCGTCGAGATAATGTTATCAGCGATAGCCTTGCCGAGGATTCTGCAGACGTGTGTGTACGGTGTTCGCCGCCTTTCTCTTTGCGATGCCCGACCGTACGGTGCTGTCCACTCAAGTAGATACTTGTTCATACCACTCATGTGCCAGGCGATCCCCGTGTTAATGAAATATTGTATTTAAAACTTTTAAAATTAACCTTACTTTGCTACTTATTACGTATCTAATTCGTTAAGAGTTTCATAACATCTACATTTAGAATTACTATGGATTATATGAATTTCACAGTACCTCGTCGGTATGATATGAATCGCACAGAAGCATGTGTCGTTGCTCTAAAAATGTTGTTACGTTTTAATTTAGATACCGAAAAGAATTCGTTCCAATTGGTTTGTTAAACTCGCTAAATACAAGGTAACTCTTATTTGTGTAGGAACTTCCTATTCGATCGAATTAATGCGTTAAAATGACAACTGCTCGTTTGGCGTGTCGCCCAGTCACTTTAACGAAATTTTAGCAGTCACGAACGGCGGGCTCATCGTATTATGGGAATCGCACTGGCAGGATGCTTTCAATGCGCCCCCTCTCTGGAGTGTCATGCTCGCTGTCACTGAAACGAAAAGAGGTCGCCAACCGCCCAGCCAGCGCCTCTATATCGAGTATAACCACGCATACAGGCGCAGCATCGCACACAGAGTCGAGAGACACGCGTGCGATACTACGAAGACTTCCTCTCCAGTATCCTGAATTTTCTACACGTAATGCCTGTGCTATATACTTACTAATTCTGAGAGGGACCCGATGTAAACATAAGTACCTGTTTAACAAACTAAAGGCTAATAAAATTGTGTGACAAAATTTCTGACACTGATTGGAAAGAACAGCTTCTAACAATAATCTAATCGATAACAATGCTGCAATGTAGCATGCCGTAAGTAATTGAAAAAACCGCTCTAGAGCGAGTCTGACTCGCGCACCGAGGGGTAAGTCGGAATAAATAAAAGTTGGTACTTCCGTACCAACTTTTATTTATTCCGACTTAACTTGCCGGTTGAGTTATGTTTGCCTCTGATACCTATGGCGTCACATACAAATTATGGGCAAACTTAACCAAACAGCGTTATTCAAAAATGATTTATGGGGATTAAAAAAAAAGTAACGCAACATATATATGGTTATAATTTTCATGTCATATTCATATTAAATTGTATAATTCTAGAAAATTTCTGATTTTTCGCTTGGTAAACTTCGGAGATAAAGGTAAATTTTACCAGATTTTCCTTAATAAACCGAAATTTAAGCACAATACATTTTTTTTTTTCTAATTGAGCAGATCGAGCTCTTTAATATGATACCCTACTTGCCGACGAATATGGCCACTAGGGCCATATTGGTCGTTTTTTTATTAATAAAAATACATTTTATACTTCATGTTTACTTTGCAATACATGCGGTCTGACCATGTTTATAAATATTCCACACAAATAGATATCATTAGTAGTTTTTTAGATATGACGTTCTAATAGTCGGACAGACAGACAGACATAATCGCACCACAAGCATCCCTTTTTTACCGTTTTCGTACGGAACCTTAAAAACTAGGTATATTCCCAAAAGTATACTGTATCAATGTATGGACTTTAGGCATTTATTCGTTGTTTATGTACGTACCATCTGTGATGGCTCAGTAATGTAAAAAAGTAAGTAAGATTTCTTTGGACGCTGCCGCACAGTAGTATGCACTAACGGATGAATACTTTTTAAAACTGTGTTTTACTTTCTGATTGACAACATTTTCACCGTTACACTATTACTCAAATATTTTGTTAAAGAAATTCAATTTGAGCAGTATCGAAGTCGTCCTAGGAAATACAGCGATAAGCCTCGATAGCACAAGACTTCAACGTTCGTTTCAGTTTGTGATAACAGTTTTACATGATTGTATTATTTTCCTGCGTTTTGGTGTTGCTAAACGGTGTTGATTCTTTATGCCTCCAAAATTATTTACTTACATGTTGTATCTAAAAATTAAGACCTCTTTACTTTCATGAGCGCTGCATAAGTCAATGAAGTCGCTTACATGACGTCAACATCATTAGGAATGCTATCCCTCACAGCAGTAGTACATGACGTCAACATCATTAGGAATGCTATCCCCCACAGCAGTAGTACATGACGTCAACATCATTAGGAATGCTATCCTCCACAGAAGTAGTACATGACGTCAACATCATTAGGAATGCTATCCTCCACAGCAGTAGTACATGACGTCAACATCATTAGGAATGCTATCCCCCACAGCAGTAGTACATGACGTCAACATCATTAGGAATGCTATCCTCCACAGCATTAGTACATGACGTCAACATCATTAGGAATGCTATCCTCCACAGCAGTAGTACATGACGTCAACATCATTAGGAATGCTATCCTCCACAGCAGTAGTACATGACGTCAACATCATTAGGAATGCTATCCCCCACAGCAGTAGTACATGACGTCAACATCATTAGGAATGCTATCCTCCACAGCAGTAGTACATGACATCAACATCATTAGGAATGCTATCCTCCACAGCAGTAGTACATGACGTCAACATCATTAGGAATGCTATCCTCCACAGCAGTAGTACATGACGTCAACATCATTAGGAATGCTATCCTCCACAGCAGTAGTACATGACGTCAACATCATTAGGAATGCTATCCTCCACAGCAGTAGTACATGACGTCAACATCATTAGGAATGCTATCCTCCATAGCAGTAGTACATGACGTCAACATCATTAGGAATGCTATCCGCCACAGCAGTAGTACATGACGTCAACATCATTAGGAATGCTATCCTCCACAGCAGTAGTACATGACGTCAACATCATTAGGAATGCTATCCTCCATAGCAGTAGTACATGACGTCAACATCATTAGGAATGCTATCCTCCACAGCAGTAGTACATGACGTCAACATCATTAGGAATGCTATCCCCCACAGCAGTAGTACATGACGTCAACATCATTAGGAATGCTATCCTCCAGCAGTAGTACAAGTATATGGTTCCAACCATGTGAATTTCTCCAACTCTCCTCAAATACTAGTTAGATTTGGTCTGAATTCATAATCTTGCATCTTCGGACAATAAGGTGGATGTAGAGTTTATGAATTAAAAATGCATATTATATCTAAATATGTCGGATGCATCATCAAAATAACAAAAAGAGTTTCGGTAACTTATTGTACCCGCTTGACCTTGAGGTCTGTACCAACCGTCCCTACGGGCACGTAAATATTTAAGAAACATGTCTTATTTCTTTTCAGAATTTGATATTATTGGTGGGTATGTTTATGCTATCTCACTTTCATACGCATTTCATATTGATTCAGTTTTAAGAAAACAAAAAATGCTAGGTATCTTACTGAGTGATTAAAAGGCGATTACACGATATTACACTAAAAGTAGAACTTTCGTAAAAGCAGCGCTAGACGGCTTCCGTCTCCTTAACTTGTCTGTACTTACAAGATGGACACTTTGGCTTCTCAGCTTAAAAATGACTCTTTTTACGTCTTTGGATTTTTCAACAACGCGATTAGGCAGTATATAGGTTACAAAATAGCTAAGTAATTATACATATAGATATACCTCGTCCAAAACCAAGCCGATTTTTAGGGTTCCGTACCAAATAGGTAAAAAAGGAACCCTTATGGTGCGACTCGGTCTGTCTGTCTGTCTGTCCGAATATTAAACGCTATATCTCAAAAACTACTTATGCTATCGATTTGAAATTTGGAATAGTGATAAACATGGTCAGCCCAAATGTATTGCAAAGGAAATATTTAAAAAGAAAAAAATATTTTCTCGACCAATATGAGGCGCGGCAAAAATTAAACATTTAGCTACTTACTAGGTCAAGTAGGGTATTATAATAAATGGCCTGATATGCACATTTTCGATTATTTTTTTATTTTTCATTGTGCTTCAATTTCGGTTTTTTAAAGAAAATGTAAAAAAAAACCATTTCCTCTTTATCTCCGAAGTTTAAATATTACACGAAAATTTTAACTATATATCTGTCCGTGTTATTTTTTTTTAATCAACATAAATATTTTTTGAATAATATGGTTTGGTTAATTAAGTTTGCCCCTCATTTGTATGTGACGCCATAGATACCAGAGCCGCTTAACTCAACCGCCCAGTGATTGCGGAATTCATTTATACGGAACCCTCGGTGCGCGAGTCAGACTAGCACTTGACCGGTTTTTTTATCTCTTAGTGTGTCACGGGATCGCTTTACGCTTACAGCGTGGTTAGATGGCTACAAGAGTCGGCAGGGCTTCCCGGTGTGACCTCACCAGTCCGCGCAGGCGCGGCGGCGTAGCCTAAATAACACCTAAATATAACTCAGATACCTATTCTCTTTTCGATGTCTATTTCCCTGAGGAGCTGGTCTTTACTGCAACTTGGTTTTAATATTATTTCCTCGGCCACAACAATTTTACAACCAACCACCTTTTCATAACTACAGTTGTATTAATATTGGTCTTATACATTAGGATGTGTCTGTTATAGTTGTACGATGAAATTTATTCCGTGAAACATCTTTTTCTTGGGGGGAAAATAATGTGAAAACTAACTAAAATAGTACACATATACAGTGTGGCTGAGAGATATATAGCGCGCCTTCATTGGTTGGCCGGGAGTAGCACGCTAGCAAAAGCGGCGTCAATTGACTCCACTCTGCACCTTAATTAGTGTTTGTCTGCGATCGTAGCGGACTGTTATAGAGGCACCAGTGTTGTTATACATTATATGGATAGCGAGGACACGCACCACCTGACAGAGCAGCTGGCGGCCGGCTGCCTGTTCGGCGATCAAAACTTGTTTCCAGGCAGACTCCGTAACATAGCCGACTCACCATCCAAAGATTCAACAATATTGCAATACAAGAGTAATCGCCCACGTTATCACGACCTCGATCCGTGGCTACCTGCAGATGCAGCGTCCGTGTCGTCATCGGTTAACGTAGAACAATAGATACTCTTCAGCCCTATACTGTTTCTGAGAAGCGGCCGCGCGGGTTGGTTGGTTGTCTTTGTTGTCGGCGCGCATTGTCGAGCGGTTGTCCTTTACCGCGTCCGTGATCGTATTTTTCCGTGGTGTTGCGAGCGTGCCTTCGCGGAGTTGTTTACGCGAGGCGCTAGATTACATAGAACGTGTACAGCTAGTTATGCGGGTATATAGGCTGGCGCGTAGGCAGCGACCGTCGTGAGCCCGCGGCGGCGTCGTCGCACGACCCTGATAATTTGCTGCGCTTATGTTACTTCAACGGCTTCTTGCGACACGTAGCGACCGCTTTCCTGGGTTTCTACTCCCTGCGCCACACGCCTATCTAGGTGAGTAAACTTATCGCGCTGCTGTCTCTTGGTGAAGAATCACTTTATTTCAGTTCTTGAGCGATTCACCTGCGCGTACACAACGTAAGCGAATCACATTACATGAAGTGTGAAAATGTATTTCGACTTAATTGTTGTATGTCTCAAGTACCATGCCTCGTCGTTCCCGCAACGTAACGAATGAAGTAGGCGACAATGACCATCTGTTACTAATAAGTTTCGTATTTTTTGAAACTAACTTAATAGGTAATTGTAATAAAGTAGATGCGTTTGATTATATGCATGTATT
This sequence comes from Hedya salicella, assembly GCA_905404275.2. Taxonomy (NCBI): domain Eukaryota; kingdom Metazoa; phylum Arthropoda; class Insecta; order Lepidoptera; family Tortricidae; genus Hedya; species Hedya salicella. The sequence continues at coordinate 107,200,168 of FR990096.1, read as the reverse complement.
CAGTATGTAAACATATATATACTTTATTTTTCACGCAGACTCATGAGACGGACGGTAGATGCACATATTTGCGCGATTGTAAACCGTACTGTCAGCTACAGAAATATGGCGAAATTAAATATTAAATCCGCAAATAGATTCTTAAACTGCATGTTTACGTGTTGCTATCTTTGTTTCTTTCTTTCTCTGAAGTCCTAAGAATTGAGGAAACTATAAAGTTTAGTTAAATTAATTTAAAACAACATTTAACATGCTTTTAGCACATGCCATGGACATAATACTTAGGGATGATTTGCGGTAGGTATAAAGACTATCCTATATCCTTTCCAGAGTCTCAATAGTCTCAAACTATCTCCATATCAAATTTCATCTAAATCGGTTCAGCGGTGTAAGCGTGAAAAGGTAACAGACGGACAGCGTTACTTTCGCATTTTTAATACATACTAGAAGAAAGCGCCCGCAACTTCGTTCGCGAAGGACAAAAAGTCATAACCCCTCTTTTCTTCTTTAGCATAGTCGGGTAAAAAGTATCGTATGGAGATACCCAGCTACCCGTGTATCAAAAATAGTACCCGTGTATCGAAATCCGTTTAGCCGATTTAGCGTGATGAAGCTACAACGACACATACGAACATACAAAAAGTAAAATATTTTTTGTGTCAGTGACCTCCAAATGACTTTTTTTTTAATCTTCAATGTACAGACATTTAATTATTACAACTTTATAATAGTATAGATTAGTATGGATTTATGTTCGGTGACGTCTATTTTGGTTGGTGGTCTGGCTTCATCTGGAAATGAGCGAAGAATCAATATGTACTCGTAGGCTTGTAGGCACGCACGAAGAAGCGGAGTGAGCTACGTCGCTGCCTCGCCGCTCCCATTGTATAAAGTATAAACCACCATTGCTATATGGATATGTCCACTGTCGACAACTCTAGCATCAACCTACCTATTACAGATAAGCCACTCTAGTTCGCATACAAAGAGCAAGTGTGTTGTTGACGCTACTCGATTGCACATTTAGCAGCAATGATAAACTCGACCTTATACAACCTGTTTACGTGGCAGCTACCTACGAGTTAATAATCAGAGACGGGTCGGTGTGTATTATGTTAATGGCTATTATTGGTCGTTGTTTGTTAGCCGCATCTCACTGACTCAGAGTGAATAAACGGCTCGTGAGGCACGGACAAAGCTAGAACGGCCGTTGGATAGAATACGGCGGCGTCGCCCGTGACACCTACACGAGCGACCAGCACCTCTGCTATCTGGTGGTTTGATAAGGGGACATTATCAGCGGGCCTCGGCGCGGGAGACGGCTGCGGTCGGGTGTTGGTCGCACTCGGGCGGACGCGGAGCCGGCGGCGGCGGCTCTCACACATGTTGCGGAACGTGCAACGGGCCGAGGGGCGCGGGGCTGCGGCGAGGGGCGGGAGCGCCAGGGACGGCTGGCGTCAGCTCACCGGCACGCACACATCCGCGCCGCCAACACGACAACACGACGTCCGCGCCCGATGCCCGAGGAGCGTCACAACTGCGCCTTATCGCAGCCATCTTTAAACGAGCACAGAGCACGCCACCCGCCCGCGCTGCTCGGTACGAATTCCATTCTAGATCACGTTAATGCGACGGCCATCATCTGTCGTTGCACTCCTTTCCATGTGTTAGTGTGCGCTGCAAGCGTACGCCCGTCACGCCGTCGCCGACCTCTTTGCTACTACAAGGTTATGCTAATAATGTTAATGATTGTAAATGGCCAGTTGGACAAGCAAAGTGAAATGCTTATTAACTCCTGTTAATAAGCATTTATATAGACTGAGCATAATCACTAACATAACACGCGTGCCGTACCTACCTAGGTACATTACGCTAGTTTGCTGTCGTCTACTTATTACCTATTCTATTGATTATTGTTGAAGTTCTTATTCTTCTGCGAAGCGAGCCTTGATGTTTATCTGCAAAGTCGAAGACGCTATATACACAATACACAATGGGCCGGCCGCGCGGTAGTTGTCATATCAAATAAAGTTCCCTTCGCTTGGGCTCAACGGCGACGCTCGCCTTCGGTGTATACCTACATCTCCACACTAGGGTGTTCTTGCGGCGACCATCTGTATTGATCTCGGAGGGAGGCGTGGGTCGGCATCCCATCGCCTGCGTCTCCATAGCGGCAGAAGCGTCGCTTCCGTAAATTCCAGGCTAGAGGCTGTCGGGTGGGTGATAAAGGAAAACGGCCTACGTAGTCGTCCCCAGGCGGGTGTTCGCTCGGCGTGGCGTGTTGTCGCAGCTATATATAGCGCGTGTTGGAGCCGGTGAGACCGCACCCGCCGCGCCGCTGCGACGATGTCCGATGAAAGGTCAATTGGCGCGCAAATTATTTGCGTCGCAAAATCCGCAGCGTCGGTGCACCATCCAGCTAACACTCAACATTTTAAGCGTTATAACCGGTTTGCATGTCAAAACAAGGTTTAACGTTCTATTTGTCGATGAAGAGTGAACTACCTATTCGTCGAAGAACGCATTGTTGTTGGTGCTGTCGCATTCAGCGAATAGCGCTGCCGCTTCCCAGTGTGTAGACGTTACGGCGACTGTTAATTAGGGCGTGCGTATCAAAGACCCAACTCACGAGCTATCAGTTGACAGCTCAGATTGAGTGGCATATGTAATATTTGACCATGTTAGCTACTACTTCAACTATTTATTAGGTACCAACTTTTAACTTCAATACTACGTTATAAATTTTCAAGTCCTTTCTTTGTTGCCTATTAGGTATGTATGTACCTAGGTACCTGCTTTGCTATAAAGTCGTTACCCGATTAACATTGTTAAATGGGAGTGTATAGCTCAGTTCTTGTACCGTGTGTTCGGAAGAAAAATCGCACTTGTACATGCTGTTTAGGATCGTAAAGGTTCTAATTAGCGGATATCTTATGATCGCCTTCTGAAGCCGAAAAACATTAATCAATGCTCGTAGTCGTAACCCGTATCGTAAACATCATATAAAATGTTTGTGTTCTTACGAGGGCTTGATTCATTCAGGCATCTCTAGCCAATTTCATGGGCCAAGCGCGATACCTCGGTGGGGAACAGTCTTAACTTCGTGTTCTTATTGACGTATTGATCGCAAGCTAGGCCTACTAGAATATCTGCCGGGAAACTCTACGCTTGCAATAACGAGTTTTGAATGCAAGAAGTGTTCTGCGGAGGCCGCGGCGAGGTGAGCGCAGCACTATTACCAGTACCACGGCATTTGCGTGGTTAGTCACGCGCCGAATGCCCACGCCAACTGAGGACCACAGGCCTTCTACTAGAATAAGGTCACATGTGCCTATTAACACCCCTGTGCTTTAGGACGTTCTAGCAACGTTGTGTTTGCTCCGGTTAACACTAGGTTTTACTGGGTATATTCACTAGCTCGACGGATCCTACACGATAACAACGTCAAAGACGTCAACTTTATATGATGCCACAGACAGCCACGATTGTTATAAATAATAATACGCACTTCACCTACCGCGGTAAACCTTACATATGCACAACGCACATGCTATATCACCGACTCGGTTGATAATGTCTTGCGAAGTGTCCTCCAATTGTCATGTGCAACTAACCTGACAAATTTTAAGTATATTACGATGTTATAACGCGCTTACGTTCACCCTACGAGAAGCAATGTTGTTGACATTGCCGTAGAACATTTGGAACGCAATAGTAAACATCGCTAAAATATTTCCGTGAATGACATTCATTACCGTTTACCAAAGAAAGGTGATAAATAAGATTTTTCTGACTCACTGCTTAGGTATATGGCGAGTACGTAATGAATATCGCTCACTGAATATTTTTATTCGCATTCTAGGTAGGTACTGAGCCGGCGACAATGGAGCGTACCGATGCGAGGTACACCTGGCCAAAGGGGGTTCATTGCACCAAATTAAGCGCTCGCTTTATATTGCAACAAAGAACCTTTTCACCTCAGCAGCTGTAACATGCAGGTTTTGCTGCAAGCTAACAGTGTGCAAAATGTGATTTTAGTGCGAGCGTGAGGCAAAGTAAATTTTTATTTTTTATTTAAAATGGCGCGCGTTGTTATTTTTCAGGGCTGAGTCTATGACCGAATTCGAAATATTTGAACTTAGAAGCACTTTGTCCCTTTCATATCCATATGAAGAAAGCGAGTGACAAGAACATTCCAATTTTAGATTATCGAATTAGACCCCGAAAAATAACTGAACCCATGAAGTGTAGAACTAAGGAGGTTACTATAATCTCTATATATCTAAATTAGTCCGTCAAAATGGCTTAAATTGTGGCGCCACTGTAAAATATCATTATCGCAAAAAAAAAACCACAACGATGCAAGGAAAATCACGATTGAACGCGATTGAATATCTACATTAGAAGTAGAACGAAGATTAGAAGATTAGATTTTTTAAACATACTTATTCAAGATTTAATAGGTATTAGGTACGTTTTTTTTTATGATGGATGAATTACTCATAAATTTTTTTTTGAAGTCTTATTTTAGTCACAACACAAAAAACGGGGCTTAATCGCGTATAAATATGATTTCATTTAAGTACTTTTCGTTTCTTTGAGACCATGGACGTAACGCGACGTCTGAAACGTCGAACAATTACCAACGAGAGCGAGGCAAAGAGACCAAAGTTATTTCCGTCTCGTAATACCGTTTGAATCACTAGCTACGCTCAGTATTCTAACTTAGAATATAATAGAATCCTTCGGTTGCTCGGGATTGAACAATCGGCACTCGCAGCAAAAACCAACTTTGCTCTCTTGTTGCACAAATAACTATTCTGTATGCGCATAAAACAAGTGAAGACATGTGTTATATTCGCTGATTTCGGATCGTGCTGGATTTTACTGTCACAATGTCTATCATAAACATGAGTCAATTGTTAGTTTACCTTGCAGTCATTAATTACATTTTGTCAGATAACCATCAAGTTCATGCTCGTAAATATTGAATGTTCTCTCTACCGTAATAAATTTCATTGTTTTTAGCTTGGAGAATCGCCGTTCATACAAATCACGTCGTCGGCTCTCACAAAGTCTACGTCGATTATGAACGGTCCGAGAATCAGTAATAGAGCGATGGTCGGTTGAAAGCAAGAGTTAGTATGCGTCCTCGATAACTCCAAATGACTCGCGGCTCGGGAATCGGCTCGGGCATCGAAAGTGAAAGGAGCACCGCGTTATGTTACTAATTTTTATGTCAATGTGAGTAGCTGGAAGTTCAGTCACAATAATACGCAGTTATATAGAAGGGACTAGCTAGGGGTACAGTCCCGCAAATATTTTGGGTTTGCACGCAACCTTTAACGGGCTAACCCTTTTTGGCCGAGATTTAAATTAAATCTTTACCGTCTATTGATTGTGTGATTTTTATACTGAATTTACTTAAATAAATATTATTAATTACATTGAAACAAGTTTTGTTAGATCTTTAACCAAGAGTATTCTCGAGAACCCCTAAAAAGGAAAAAAAATGCGTCAATCGCTCCATACCCACATTTCACAGGGATGCAGCTCCGCCAGTCTCGAATAAATGCCTTTCTACTCGGATACAGTGCACATCTGACGACACCGAGCACCTCATCCACTCCATACCAAGTAAAAATAGCATGTTGTAGCGTTAGTCGCATCCATGTGGAGTGTTATTGCTATTGCGGCACAATAATGTTACACCATGCCAGCGATCGACGATACCTACCAATAGTATAGCTTATGTTGCTATACCACCACGTGCAAGACGCTTGAGTGCGCCGCCACTTAGTAAACGCGCGGTATTTTTACATTTACTGTGACAAATAAACTGTCGGCGTCACCAACGACACGACGGTCGCGCCGCGCGTGCAAACATTCTGATGTACGCACTTAGCCGCAGATAGGTAGAGGACCGTGGTAGTCGACATCCCTGCATCCCCGGCCGCCGGCTGTGCCGCTCTATAAATACACAGCAGGTGTGGTGGGCGAGCGGGCAGGACGCGCGCGGGGAGAGGGCATCCGCCTCTGCAGAGCGCTCCAAACCGCTCGCAGCGGCCAACGGACCTTAGCGACGCCATATCGATTGCGAGGGCTCCCCCTGCGGCGCGCCGCCTCCATTGTGCTCGGGCTGGGATGCCTTCTCCGACCGCTTCCTGCCTCGGCCCTGACTTGCCTGTCCGCGCCCCGCGCCCCGGCCCACCAGGACACGTCCGACAGCTGCCTACGGCTACATAACTGCACCACACCATGCATTGCACACGACGCTTGCGCTTTTAAATTATTCACTCTCGAACCATTTGAGGGCGTTGATAACTTGCGACGCGTAATACCTACTGTCATCGATCTAGCACAGACAGTAAACTTACTTATAAAACAAATATTAATGTTATACGTTCTCAGGTTAACTAAATCGGGCAAACGCCGTGTTTATGTTATTTTCCCCGAAACTGCACCAATTATTTTACAATGCATATGGTCGGAAAGTGCCTTTCTCAGGTCGACTACTTAAATCGGAAAAGCGTCGTGTTCATATAAATTTACCCCGAAACTGTATCAATTATTTTACAATGCATATGTTTGGAAAGTGCCTCTTTGTATAGGCTAACATAGACATGTAAAGTATTAGCTACCACACTTGTGCGCTAAAGTAATCTTACAATGCATTTATGGGCCAACACAAACACGTAAAGTTGTACTTACCGAACGTGTGCGGTAATCAAGTACGTCATATTCATATCTTCTATCAAGTGAGCCGGACAACTTTTTCTGCACTGTAGTGTGAAAACGTATCGAAACACGCTACGTTTAATTCTTTCACTCCGTCATTAGCATATACAATCAGATAAGTCAATCGGTATCAGTGCTCACAGCTTAGTCGGGGATGTTGTTCGTCGAGCCGCGTCACTCGATGTTGCCCACTGATAGCTCTGCACCGCACATAATTCCGTTTAAATTCTTATAGATGAGAGATATAGTAATCTAACTAAAATATTTTTTTACGTATTTAAAAGCTGTCATTGTCTAGGAGAATAATAAGATATTATAATGTATTCAAATCTCAAATAATAAATATTTACAAGTGCTCATAAGTACCGTAGAAGTACCTATTTACGTGGAGATACTAACTCATACTATATAAACTAAATATGTACATTTATGCATAAATTATTTACAAAATCAAGAGCTTAGATCATTGGAGCCAACCGAGCCCATTAAGATGGGTCTGTAGCAAGGCAAAGGCGTAGCGTGACACTTATCAGAGGAGTAAGTCTGAGTTGGAGTTAACAACAACAACAATTCTTTATTGCACACCAACAACAGAAACTGTACAATAGAGCCTTAACATAAAATAGGTAAACAATAGGCGGTCTTATCACTAAAGAGCGATCTCTTCCAGACAACCTATGGGTAGCGGAAATGACATAAAATAGCTAGAAATGAGTAGGTGGTGAGATAAGATTACATATAATACAAAAATAAATAAAAACAAACATACATATTATACATATACTAAACATACATACTACTATAAATATATATATACAAAGTAAGAAATAAAACTATGAGACAGTTGACATCAAAGTGATTAGAAAACCAGAAGCAGAATTAAAAAAAGAAATTATGGGAGAGATAAATAATGATCCTTTAACATAGTTTTAAAAATAGGCAATGACTTCGCTTGCCTTAAATCCAGTTGTTAACTTGGCTTATTTCTTCGTCAAAAGCGGTAAGCGTTTCGAATATTTTGGAATATAAGTTAATGGGAATGGGTTTGTATGATCCTTTTGTCACTTGTAAACTAGTGATAGTGATAGTAAATTATGAAGAAGTATTAAGTGAGAATAGCCTAGACAAAACCAATCCACCAATATCATTTTCATGTAAAATGTTGCCAAGACAAGCCCGTGTGGCTCGCACTGTCAAAAAGTTATCAGATCTCATGTAGAGCTCAGCTTCTAACTCTACACGCCCTAACTCTACAAGCCCTAACTCTAGAAGCCCTAAAACTTCACAAACTCTACACCTTAGTCTAAAACACGTGGCTTGGCCGTTTCGTTACCGTCACAAACGCCCATGTGATGAGGTGAAAAATATATTCACTGTTCATTACCTTCCTGTTATACAATACTTCTTGTAGTAACGAAGCGGCTTAGCCACATATTGATTGATTGCGTTTGAAACGGATCAATCTGGGAACACAGCAGTGCGTACCTACCGTACCTTTTCTCGAAGCGCTTCGTCGTTTTTCAGATCTCTAGCATGAAATTAAGTTCATATGGGAAAACCCATGCATATCTCAATCCCCTAATTTAAAGAGTGCAGGGTGGGGCGATTTACTAAAAAACCTGAAATATGTATTTTATTATTTATAACAAGGAATCCCTACATACATTTTTAGATCCCTAGCATCATATTTTGCGGAAGTCTTATACAAACTTCCACCCCCTATTCTAAAGGGTTGGGCGGTAAAGTTCATTTTTTTGGATTTTTTTATTGTTTCTGTACCTAATATTAGCTTACATAAAAAACAGCTTTCTAGGACTTCAGGAAGTAGGTACGCTAAGAATTGTGATGACTACGAAATTTGATGATGAGTTTGGTGAGTGAGTCAGCCGCTGCTGTTTTGTGCTGCTTCGCTTGGCTCGTCTTGGCAGGGGCACATACTGCTACTCCCAGCCCAGATTGATCCGTTTCAAACCCAATCCATCAAAACACAAGAATGACAGGTGGACCTCAGGAATTTCAAGGAAATGCTTAAAGATATTTGGTAACTTCAGTGTACCTCTATTCCATTCCTATAATCCTGTGTACCTCTCCTGAAAAGGAGCTATATCCAAAAAACGGTCTAACCGCCATCTGACGTCACAGAGAGAATGGCGGGTGTTTAATAAAATCCATACTAATATTATAAATGCGAAAGTGTGTCTGTCTGTCTGTTACCTCTTCACGCTTAAACCGCTGAACCGATTTGGACGAAATTTGGTATGGAGATAGTTTGAGTCCCGGGGAAGGACATAGGCTACTTTTTATCCCGGAAAAATACCCTTATCCGCCATAAACGAATGTAAGGCGGACGAAGTCGCTGGCAGAAGCTAGTGTCTTTAATAATTGTGTATAATAATTTGGTACCTGCTGTGCACCGGTTAAAACTAGCATCAGATTATCAATATTTGTCTTATATATTATAAAAAAAAAACAAAGATTTGTAGAGGAGGTAGGGGAGCATTGGGGAGTCGGGAGCTTCCTTGCCCGAGCGGTGTAGCTAGAGTAGTACATGTTTAGTTTTTGTTTTAAGATGAATAAATATGCAGCTCGGGCGTACGGGTGGGGCGAGCCCGAGCTGCATAGTCCGTAATAGTTTAGTAGCTCGAGACCTTCTCGGGACATGTCGTTGTCATTTACGCAAACATCAAAGGCGTCGTCCCACTTGAGTGAATTCCGTGAAACTTGAGCAAGCATTAGGTGTTTCTGTAAGAACCTGTAAATCATTAACTTGGCCGTGCCAGTGTTATTTATATATAATATATCCAGCATTTGGTGATCCTGTACCACATTACAGAACTGGTGTTGCAAATGCGTGCCTGTGCTATTTGTGGTTCCAATAGGTGGCGAATTTCAGTCGTTTTTATCCTTCCCTGCTGAGCGAACTTTTCAAACTATTTTTGTGGTGTGTTCTATGCGAGTTACCTTACCTTACAGATATTCTATGCTCATCTGTAACGCGCAAGTTCAAACACGAAAATTACATTCTGGTCGTGCTTGGAGTCGCGCATATTTTATATAGTGTTAGAATAAGAATGTATTCTATAGCCTGACAAGTTACTTTAGGCACTGGTCCCACCAAGGGGAAGAAGCGATTAGATATCGGCGATTTTCTTACCCAAGAAACGAACAAAACATATAGATCCTGTGTCAGTAAAAGAGACACATATATTAATAGTTCATCGCTACCTGTTCACACTGCTGGCAAGACTCTTTGTCTACTAGTTTGTCGCAGCGATAAGATAAAACTAGCGCAGCGGTACTCGCTCAGCGATGCTCGCTTGGCAGTTAGAACTCACGTTCAGCGAGACCAACCCAATGAGTGGTGCGAGTAATAGCCCGTCGCCCGTCGCACTCGAACACTCGCTTGTAGCCGAGCGACAAAACTATTGGAGCTACACACTCGCTTCTCGCTGCTCGCCAACTAGTTTCTAGTGTCTAGCTTTAATCGCTTCTTGCTTATCGTCGGCTGGTGGGAACAGTGCCTTACGGTTACGGCCCTCGTCATGTTGCGGATTTTCAGTGGTAGGTACTAATTTATTTTAATGGAAAGGTTATAATTATTTTTGACAACAGACTATAGAAGTCATTGAATGTCAGCAATGTAAACAAAGAGAACATGAAATATTTCGCGATTGTAAAAAAATACCATTATAATGCCAAAAAAAATCAGTACGATGAATAATAACTAATTTGAATACGATTAAATATTTACCTAACAAGAAAAACGAAGGATTAAGTGGTATTTCGATAAAAATATTTAGAAATTGATGGTTGACATGATCGATACTGACATTTTATAATGCAGTCGTGAGTTTGTTGGGGTTAAACTATTTTTTAAGGTTCCGTAGCCACAATGGCAAAAACGGAACCCTTATAGTTTCGTTATGTCCGTTCGTCCGTCCGTCCTTCCGTCCGTATGTCACAGGCATTTTAAAAAAATTTGATCTAGTAAATATTTTCGGAAATAGTCTCTCCGAAAGTAGCATAAATTGGGTTCCCCACCCCTTTATTTTCTAAACAGTATGTCCAAAAAATATAGAAAAGATCAGAAAAATAACGCTTAATAAATACTTACTTTCAACGAAAATTGTTTTCAACGTGATATACCAACCGTTTTTGAGTCATTGCCAAAAAACTGCGCTTCTCAGTAAAAGGACGTAACTGCCGTGGAGATACGCTCTTTTGGTAATGCACTTTTTCATATCATGTTTTTTCATCTGCAGTGCATTTTTTTTGTATGAACGGCTGCGGAACCCTCCACTGAGCATGGTCCGACATGCTCTTGGCCGGTTTTTTCTCTTACTCAAAGTTTATGTATTTCTTAATTCATTAAAAAATTGATATATTTAAAATAGTTAGCTGCTACCGCCAATAACGATACTACAAAAAAAATGCCTTTATGCTTCGTGAAAACAATTACATATACTATACCGTTTTGCAAAAAAACATTGGTTATTAAACATTAACATGAAGCCAATTCCCACTGTCCTGACTATACATGACATATAAATTGTTTGTAGCGACACTATCCCAGGGTCGTACCATAGCTTGTCAGGCTAAATGAATATCCTAAATTCAAAATTGGCTCATCTGTCAGCCTCAGCGAAAGTTGTCATTTATGCTACAGCCAGACTTAAAGGCGAAGATTCGTGTTCGCGTTGTCACGATAAAAGTTGGTGTTCGAATCATGACGATGTGCTTGGCCACATCATAAAAACTTTACTACGTCGCGATAATCTGGAACGCAAAGAGCGCGAAGCGCAGCCCACCGCACCAACTTTATCACGACAAAACCCTTTGATGTGCGACAATTTACCGACAGCGGTGCGACGCGAAGGGCATTCGTATTCGCGAAGATGATTCGCGATAGGACGAATTCTTTGGCCACACGTGTTGTGACAACGCAAACCTTCGCGTAATTGCGATAGTGTGGCCCCAGTATTATAAGATTAGATATAATATTTATACTCGCGAATTTAAGATTTTGGATGGACAACATTGAAATGTCACGGATAGATTTGGGCTCTATGAACACATTAATATAATTATCGGAATCTTCGGATCACTATTAAAAAAAATGAAAAATTATTAGAAAATAGTGACCTGTCGCGGTACAAAGTTACTTAATTCCTTTCCTTTATTTTTTTGGCAATTATAAAAAACGTGTCATATTGACAGTTTACATTTGTATCATAACTAGTGGCGGGTAATAATAACGACACGATGAAAAAATCACAGTGATCGGCCGACTAGAAAAGTATTTAACTGTGACTGGTCACGACAGAACGTTACAAAATCACATAGGTGAGCAACAAGTGTAATAAAATCACAGTAAAATTCTTATAACTATTTGAATAAATTACGTAGTAACGCTTTTCACCATTTCTAGTTATGACGCTTGTCACAATGAGTCTAGATGCAGCATATTTTTACTTTATTCGTCCTCGAATCGGGCGTAGGCCCTTATAGAATGAGGTAGTTTTGTTTTATTAAAATGAGTGGTTAAAATTAATAATAATTGTTTTTTTTAAATAAAAAAAAGAACCGACTTCAAAATAAACTAAAAAGCCAACAATAATCTTTTATGTACGGTACGGATCACATTGAATCACCTTTTGAAGTCGGTGCCATTCATTTATTACTATTAACAGAGATGGCACGCAAGAACCGCGGCGGCGAGCCTTTAGTTATTACCTACCTAAATATTTAGTTATAGTAATTCGTATTTTTGTTGACTACAGAACTTTACTTCAGGTTTGGCACCGACTTCAGAAGGTGATTCAAATGTGATCCGTACCGTACATAAAAAGATATTGTTGGCTTTTTAGTTTATTTTGAAGTCGGTTCTTTTTTTATTTAATTTTCTTTATTTTTTGACTTTTAGTGATGGATTTTAGTGATATAAAGTATTTTTTAGAGCCCAGAATGGGAAGGTTGAGGAGGATTTGATTGTAAATAAAAATCGAAATGATAAGAATTGGCTAGGTCAAAATGGTTAAGTCCAGTAGCTTGCTGGTTAAAAAAGAATACGACTAACAGTCTGAACTTACCCATAATACTTAAAGAATTATCTCGCAACTATTGACCGTTAATAAGGACTTGTTTCCCATCATCAGCTCAGCATCATTAAATGATGAAAAGCAAACGAAAAAAACTGACTTGGTGATAAGGAGTCCACCTCAGAGACACACTATAAAGAATATGACTAACAGTCTTAACGTACGTACCTCTAATACATGTATTTTTTAAGAATTATCCTGTAACACTTAGCTGTTAAGGAGTTCTCTGGTCCTCCACTATCAGTTCCACTTTGCTACCCTGATCTTAACTAACTTCTGCCTCTAAGCAAAATATGATGAAGAATTATATTGCGATAAGTGAATAAAATAACACTGGTTGAGCCCTTATTAGTGACTGGTGGCTTGTGTCTTCATCAACAGTTTCTCTTTACCAAATGATGACATTTAAGTGTAAATGCTTGTTCTTCTTTAAACACCGAAATCGCCATAGTTGTGCCCATAATATTTGAGGAACAGGAGTTCGATTCCTCATCGATCTCATCATCAGATCATCACTAAAATTTTATGGGACCAACTTGGAGATTCGTACTCTTAACCGAAAAAATAATGTTCCAAATCGACTCGCGATCCGCGAATTTAATAACACTGGTAGAGCCCTCAGTGGTAACTGATGGCTAGTGTCTTCATCATTGGTTTTTCTCCACTAAATGGTGATTTTCAAATGCAAATACTTAAATTACTGTAATATATACCGAAATCGCCATAGATGTGCTCATAAAAATCGAGGAATTCCTTCGATTCCTCATCGATCCCGGCATCAGATCTTCACCAAAATGTTATTGGACCAATTTGGATATACCTACTCATGAACAGAAAAATATTTTTCCAAATCGTTGTGTAAATGACGGAGTTCTGATGTAACAAACATAATAAAAAAATACGTTCCTAGTCAATTTGCAAGTATTATTAGATACTTAGTTCGATAAAATTAGGCGGTAAAAGAATGAAATGTTGTCTATTCTTATGTTATAGTGTGCTTTTGCGTAGAGCTTATGCTATTCTTATATATAGTTACTAGTTACTACACTAAAGTACTACAGTACACTAAATTAAATATCTACTGCACGACTCGAGTTTCGAGGTGGTACCCGAACCTCGCGACTGCCCAATGATCCCCTACCTCCCCTAGAAATCTCTTATTATTATTATTATTTCGCCAGGTTGACGAATATTTATAATCTGATGCTAGATTTTACAGGGACACAGGAGGTACCAAATTATTATATGCAATTCCTGAAATGTTTTTTTTTTATTGCGATGATTTACCTTTAGGCGTTACTGGCGTCGGAGGCATGGCAGCACACGACACCTTTAGGTGTTCTTGGCCTTCAAAGGGTTAGCGTTCTGACGTCAAGAGGGCACGCACACTGAGAGGTATCTACAAAGAATTTTATGAAAGGTACAGAGACGTACACAGAAACACGGTACCAAATATCTGTAACATTTAGATATCATATGGCTTACTACCTACTACGAGTAGGTATGTCTAATAAATACATCACGCATCACGCTACTACGAGTAGGTATGTCTAATAAATACATTAGCGTCACTCTATCTTTTGTATTCGAATAAGAATGATACGGCATCTTGAGTAAACGAGAAACTAGAAGTTACAAAGGTTTCTTGTTCAATACCTACCCGCCGAACAAGAGGAGTGTTGTGAGCCTACGTATGCCTGTTTGTAGCATCGCAGGCATCAAAGAGGAGGTGCGATTTGAATGTCTTTTCCGTAGCAAATAGGTAGGCAAGTAAACACTTGTTATTGTTCTTAGCCAGATATTTGCATGATGGATGAAGATCGATTAAGCAAGGGTAGCCAATTTGGTTATGATTTTGGTGCAATATTCATATTACATTGTATAATTCCAGAAAATTTCCGATTTTTCGCTCGATAAACTTCGGAGATAAAGGGGGAATGGTATTTTATTCCAAATTTTTCGTTATAAATCGACATTAGAGCACTATTTTTCTTAAATGTGCTGATCGTACGCGTGTCTTCATAAGTTTTGAGACTAAATAAAACTCATTTATTTTTGATGGTAATTAATATATTTGGTTATTGTTTATATTGGAAGTTAATATATGTGATGTAAAAAAACAGAAACACTTGACAATGGCGCACTTGATGGATTCCAGATTTGGGAGGAGGCCTTCTACATGCTCTTTGCTCCAATTCAGTTCATAAAGAATAATCCAAAGCATTCAAGTTGGGACTCAACGCCGGCCAATCTTCGCTGAGAACAAGGAATGGCAAATTGATCTCTACCCAGCGTTGCAACGCGTTGGTGCCATTTTGATAAAGAATAAAATAAATGATTATTTTTTATTTAATATAATAATCGCGGAAACAGAAGAAAATATTATGATTATTTTTAATTAATGATCATCGAAAATCGATATTTAAGAAGTACCTTAATTTTTTTTATTGAGCTTAAAAATGGTCTCAAAACTTACAACATCGCGAGGTATTTATTTTTCCTTTTTTTAAGTTAGTTGTGTAGATCCAACGATTAGGTTAGGTTAGGCGCTGAAAAGATTCTTAGTGTGACACGTACTTAAATAAATATTTGATTAAAAAAACATGCACAAAAGGTTGCGTAAGATCGTAGCATCAATTATCTACAGCGTAGCGCGCGTAGCACGTCACGTAGCGGCGATCATAGTGCCGTAATTAATATTAATACATGTAATTAGGAGTGCAAGATCGCCTAGTTATGCCTCTGGGTGTAAGGGACGTGGGGTAAGGTCGGCAACGAACGCAACTCCGAGTAGGTAGCTCGACTATCGCTCCTGGTCCCTACGGATTATACCGCTTACATAAATAAAATTGTGCAAGTTTTATTAAAGTCGCTATGTTACGGCAAAAACTAAAGGAAACTATGGAATAATTTGTTTTTCAACAAATGTTTTACAAATCAGCAATTCATAAGAAAAGATACGAACGCTGCGACTCTAACTCTATCAACGGCAAAGTTTCCTTTAAGAATCTCCTACAGCTATAAGATTTTGCAGCTTTGCTAAGTACACGTACACGTACGTAATATGAGGGAACACGCAGACGTTTTCAAGAAATCCTTGTTCCAGCTTTAATAAAAAAGGAAATTCGTTTCACCTTGCCACGGTATTCATGGAAAAGTGTCAAAAATTGCTTGAAATAGTCTGCGACGTACGCCTCCAATGCGTGCGCTATCGTGATCATAACATAACGCTCACTGATAACGCTAGGAACTTGATGTATGAAAAGACATCATGTTGAATGGGTTCGTTACGCAGGTCTATCTTCTCGTAGGTGAGTCGTTATCGTGTCAAAGAGAATTCTGCGGCCCTTATAAAATACCCGTGTATTTCTCACAATTCATTACTTACTTAGTTGCAAAATCTGCATGGCGTAAATGATGAAAAACAACGGAATAATTTTCTATAGGTGTTTGTGTGTCTATAGGTGAAACTTTTTATAGGTGTTAATGTTTTTAAAATGATAACTAATAAGCAACATTATTTATAAGCTAATCGAGACCTTAATGGTGCGACAGGATGCTTTTGGGGCAAATTCACAAAAGCAGCTGCATCTTTAGTTAGGTAGGTACGTCATCCATCGCTGGCTTGCATCTTACATCGCATGACTTTACTCCCATTCTTTAACAATCTTTCGCTTACTTTGCAATACATGTTATGTTGGTAATGTAACGAAAGACATTCGAGCGTCAAGAGCTGTGCTCCTGATCTCATTAGGCCGGTTGTCGAGTGTTGCGCGGCGCGTCCGTCCCCGCCGGCTCCCCTAGCCGTCGAGGAGGATGAAAAACATAGGAGCATCGCATCCGACCCTCCGCGCACGTCCCGCGCCCACGCGCCCTCGGCCCGGCCGCCAGCCGCCATCGGGGCGCTGGCGGCCGCCTGCCGTGCCGCGCCGCTGCGGCCGCCGCCGCCTCACTCTGCCGGCGACGCTCTCGCGGCCCGCACACGTGTCGCTCGCAGCGCGCCGACACACGCGTGTTACCGCCCCGCACCGCGCGCCTTCCCCCGAACTTTAACCGACACACGATATTATTATGTTCCAGCGGACTATGCTCCAGCAAATGTCCTCGCTGCCGAGCGTTCACGTCGGCGAGGTCGCATCCTTAGTGCGGCTCGAAGGCCGCGTGTGCGGCGACGCGTCTTCGGAGGCCTCCTCGGACGCCGCCGAAGATACTGAACTACCACAGTGCAAGATAAGAAGAAATTACAATTGTACCAAGTGCACGTTCTACACGCAGAATCCGCGCGTTTATTTAGTGCATACGAGAGACGTTCACTTTGAAAAGTTTAAAATATATGACTGCCCCCACTGCGTTTACGCCTCGAGACACCACCAGAAACTCGTGAGACACATAAAGATGGTCCACGCGGCACCCCCGCTGATGGTCAATATGGATATGGACCCTCCGCGCCCACCCGCACCGTCGAGCACGGCAACAGAACCGGAGGAGCGCATGGAAGATTTACTCGAAGAAGTCGAGGACACAGACGATGCAGCGATAGAGTTAGAGGATGGTGTCGAAGAGTCGATGGATCGCTCCGCAGAAATGGACGTCGACGTCGAAAGGACTGTCACCGAAGAATCCTCGGAATTGCCAAAGGACAAAACAAAGTTCTTCTCTTGTACTAAATGCAACTACGTTACACACATCCGAGCACGATTTACCAAACACGTCAAATACCATTCCATGCCGATGATTAAATGTACAATGTGCGATTTCCGCACTCCTTACAAATGGAATTTAGACCGTCACATGAAAAATCACGGGGGGACTGGGAGTTTCAATTGTTCAATGTGCAACTTCACCGCCGACATCAAGCAGAGTCTGACGGTGCACGAGATGAATCACCACACACCGCCCGTGGGGCAATCGGCCGCGAGTCGCCGACGCAACCGGGTGGGTGCCAGCGACATCGCTCTGGCCGACGCGGCGCTCGCGCTCGTCGCCAAGGAGGAAGAGGGGAGCGGCGACTCGCACTCCTCGCACGCATCGGTGAGTGTTCCCCTGTAGCGTGATCGTGATGGCGCGGGCGGAGACCGAGGGCCGCCGCGCCCAGGGCGCCGCCGGTGACGTCACGCTCGCCCGCTGTTATCACGCCACCGCTGGTGTGCGATTGCACTCCGCTCTCGACCCCTCGCGCTCTTGCATCACGCTTTCATTACACCTACGTACCTATTTATATGCATACAAATTGTCCTCATATCGCTTGCACTGCGTGTGGTTTCAATAATCTATGTAATGTACTTAACAGTGACTGTATGGTAATGCATGAGTTGACACAACACTATACCAAAATCATTACACCTAAAGATATACCTACCAGTACCTACCTACTCTTTTAGTCCTCCGTCTAAGAATCTAGGTATAGATAGGTATACCTACTAACTTCTTTTGCATTCTAGTTTAAAAAGCATCGCCGTGAACAGGGTTTAAAAATTCTATAATCCTGCTAAATTGTCACAAAACTAAATTAAATTAGCACGTTTAATAATGCACAATATGTACGTTAAACTTCCCTGCTCCCTGACAGTTGTCTGGCAGAGATCGGAAGTCTTATCTATCGCTCTTCAGCGACGAGACCGCCGTTCGTCTCTCTACTCGTAATCTCATCCGTAGGTACATTTTTGTGTTCCGTTCCTGTATATATAGGTATTGCTTTCTTTGGAGATTATAGGAGAATATGGATAAATAGGTACCTATTTACAATACAATAATGGAAAAATTTCGCCACCTACGTGTACACACATACGCACTACGCACGTGATAAGCTTAAAGTTTAGGTCCATGTTAATTAAGTTTTTATTTTATATGTAATAGATACCTACCTATATCTATTATCCGCCGTTTTGCTCAGCTCAGCAGTTATGCCCAAAAACACTAACCGCTGGCTTATTTATGATTTCAGTCAGCAACAGTAAATAATCGGCTAAATCTAAATTATGTCATCCTTAGATGAGGTAGACATGCTAGCATGTTATAGCTGATCAGTAGCATACCTACACCTATTTTACGAGAAGTAGATACGTACTATTGCTTCTCCATTCATGTTAGACTTAAAAAAAGCAATGTCCAAAATAAAGTATATAAGGGACGCGCGGTTACTCAGATCTGACATAGCTATAGCTAGGAGTAGGTAGGTTGGAGTGTATTCTGCAAAGTACGCCTCGTCTCCATCGGCTCAAGGTCGATCGTCGTCCGACCACTGTCTTCGCTATCGCGACGATTTATACGGCGTTCGTTCGCAGACGTAAATTGGAGAAAGAAATAAGATGATTTAGTTACAAATGACATACAAATGTGTTAAACAACTAAACAGCTATATTGAGAGCTGGTAGGATATTTATGAGTTTATGAGTAATTTAGAAACGTAAACAATCGATGTTCTTATTTGGTAAACAAACTTCTAACCTCAAATTGTAACATGATTCTAAAACAATTTCTTATCTATTTTAATTCTTTAGATACTTTCTCAACCTCTTATTTCATTGAATAATATCAATTGGCAATTTAGTTTCAATTTTTGATTGCATTAATGGATGGATGTGTGTTTCACCATTCAAGTATTCGGTTAGATACGAAATTGAGAAAGTTACAGACAACTCTCTACAATAAAGCCCGATCAGGCAAAAATACAATATCACTTTCAAAATTATGTTTCGGTTTATTTTACGTAACTGAAAAAAATAATAATTGCCGACTGTAATTATCTTTGGACAGCCGTAAACTATACTCATTGAAGCTATTCGAAACAGCCCAACCTCAGTATGATTACGTTATTTTGTGTCTCCATGACCACTTTTTCACTCCAGCATCAGATCAACTCTATGCGATGGTAGGTACCTATACCTACCATAATAATGCACTGCCACCGAAATTACATAAGTAGGTAAGTAAACCGGGATTGGGTCAAATTTAACTCGCATGGTTGGACCTGAACGTAAATGCAGGTATCATTACATGCAACAAACATTACAAGTTGAATAAAAGCTCGTAAAAAGACGTTTATTAATAACTTAATGTAATGAATGGTTTTTTTTAGTTGATATAGATGCCTATAGATATAAATGCAATCGTGATAGACGATGACCGTCGGAAATGTATTCTCACAATAGGCATACTAATGCCTTACACTACAACTGCCCTAAATGACACCACGATAAATTTGTGATATATTTAACAAGTTCTGTGACTACTGGTATCTGAATCTGTACGACGGCTGTCAAAGTAACATGTACAAAAAAAAAAAACATTTGTACATGTAAAGCATTGCCCAATTAACGGGCGCTTGATGGGCACAAATCGTACCTAAACTTTGGTATATTTTTTCTCACAGGCGTCATTGTATGATGGTAGGGTTATACTATACCCTACCTACCAGAGCTATGTAAGCAATTTCAATTTGTACGATAAATTAGCGATAGGTAACCTTTTGTTTGAAAATAGAGTGGATAGTTTCTTTAGTTTCAAGATGGCATATTTTCCGAAGTGCTGGTAGATTTTAAGCTATAAGTGCCTATATTCGAGGTATAATTATACAAAACTTTAGATTTTGTTAATAATGTTGAGATTAACTTTTATGAAAGATTATATTCCCAAACGTATGGCCAGCATCATACCTGTCAGAAATATGATGCCAAATTTACTATAAGTAGTACTTGTGCTTATGACAATGAGTTATTGGAAACATTTTGTATGGCGGACTGCTAACGTGTTAAAGAACTGCTTCCAGCGGAGGCCATTCGGTAATAAAGTTACCCCATCGTGCTGCACGCTCCCCGCCGGCGTCGTGCCCCCCGCTTACCTCTAATGGGCGCAAGCTTCACAAATATATACTTACAAAGAAACGCATTTCCTTACACGACGAAAAGTAATCCATGTAGGCAAGCGCTCATTTTACGGTTTAGTGAGGTTACGATTATATAACACAGTAATAATAGTAGTTATAATGAACAGGCATCGGATAATCGGATAGATATTTATTGTGTCAATAAATTAAACATTACAATATTTTATGCCCTGTCCTGTCTTTGTAGGGACAAATTAATGGAAAATGGAGGAGGGAAAAAAATTGTGCTAAATGCTAAGTGATAGGGCAGAGTCGAGTACGAGATTTACCTTATCAGTAGCTGACAACGCATAGCCTAACTTTGTGGCTTGAGGTTGCTTATGCATACACTACGTAGGTATCTCTAAGTAGGAGCGGATAGCATTCCCGGTCGAGGGTTTGCTTCTGTACCGTGGGTTACATTGCTGGTAATTATACTTCGCTAGTCTACTGTCTGTTTTACACATGCAGTAAGAACAGGTACACTAGGCCATACGTACACTACTTATTGCTTAACTGTACTTATAATTTCGGGTAGTAAGCTAGAACGGAGGGTCCGAAAGCCAATGGCGTCTAATTAAAGCTCTTTCTTTAATCTTTCTTAAGTTAAATGTAAATGGCAAAACTATCAGTCAAAAATACGGAATAATCTAATTTATTAACGTGGATTTCTTTTCAAGTTTTCGTTGTACAAAAAACTCGCAAACCAAGTACGGTCGGAACCCTACGGACGTTAAAGTTTTTGTACCTGCGCCGTGCTGAGGGCTTCTTGCCAGCTCGGTGCGGGCGAGCCGGCCTCTTGTGGTTCGTTAGGACGTCTTGCAACCAGTTCAAGTTGTTTATGAAAGAAAATAGCAGTGAAGCTCACATTTTAAAAAGAAAATAAAATATTGAAAATTGATGGTTTTAGTAAGTTGTGACACAATGGCACCGACTCCAAAATAACATTAATTGTATATATTATTCGCAGAAAAACGATTACTTGCAAGGAAATTGAAGTCTGAATCATGCAGTTCATTTTTTAATTTTTAATGTTTTTTTTTTGGATCGGTTTTATTTTTTGTTTAAAAGATAATTTATTTCAAACATTTTAGTTAATCGTTACTTAAAAGTACTGATATGCAAATTGCGGAAACTTTCCAAAATGCCTAAAAAAGGTTTTAAGTCTAATGTTCACTTAAGTGTTTATAAGTCTTCAGTCTAGTGTTAAATTACCTGTTTAAAAGACCTTTTTTACGCATTTTGGAAAGTTTCCGCAATTTGCACATCAGTACTTAAAAGTATATCCCGTGACCATTCGAATAAGCCCCCAAACACGGCTAGGATACATTATTTTATTAAAGTGATATGGTGCCTACCTTCCATCATCAAATCAATTCGAGGTTACCATTCTCCATCAGGACTAAAGAAGCTCAGATATTTAATCAAAATAAATATCCTATCGCCACCCGTAAATTACTTATCGTTGAGGCGTTCCAGTGATCTTTTGTGGTCTTCTTCATCAGTTCCACTTCACCAATTTACACTTTCTGAATGCAAATTGCTTATTATATTTCTTAAAATACCAAATCGCCATTTGTATGCCTACAGAGTTCCTTCAAATCCTTCTGGATCCCATCATCAGATCTTCACTAAAATTAAATGGGACTAAGCTGGACCTCCTTTCAAACAAAGATATTGGTTTACAAATGTCGGAGTTCTAAGGTAACAAACATTAAAAAACAACCGAAATGAGAACCACCACCATTTTTGGGAGTTGGTTAAAAATAAGTAACGTGGCACTTCAACTACTCCTAATAATGCATTGTTTAATAGTAACTAGGGCTTTTGTTTCCTATCAAGCTTAATTACATTCGTTTTCTTGGTTCCAGGAAATGGGTCTCCAATACGCAGATATTGAAATGATCAGCTGTACCAGTGACAATGATACGAGTACTGAAGTCGTTGCCAAAAAAGACACCGAATTGGCACTGGAACCACAAAATCAACAATCGCCCAACAGCACGTCAGGAGAAGCGAAATCAAATAAACAGAGTAGAAAAGTACCTAGACCGATACCACAACTAATACCCTTAAATACTTCGACTCCTAATCAAAATAAATCTCCACCAGGAGAGCCTCCACTAAAAAAGTTTAAAGAAAATCCGACAGTAGAATGTCCAGAGGTAAACACGGTTGATAACATCGACAATATACCAAATGATATCACACTTATACCTGTCAATAACGGCACACCAGTTACAACAAAAGAGCCAGCAGTAAAAAAGAAAAATGAATCATTTTTCGATAGATTGAAGGAAAGGTTGTTGACAGCAACCGGAGAAGAGGGAACTTTGACATGTAAGAACTGCGGTTTTGAAAGCAAATGCTTATCGGAACATTCTGTTCATGAAAAGAATTGTATGGTTTCTACTAACAGAGTTTTGGCAAATAATACACATACTAGCCTTGGCTCTACCCGCTGCCAGCATTGTCGACATAGATGCAAATCGAGCGCCGATTTATATGTCCACATGCAAACTTGCGGTAAGCAACAGAAAGTAGAAGCTGGACCGTCAAATGATAATGAAACCGAGAGCGAAGCGACTTCGTCGACCCATGGAGCTGATGTCGCCAAAGACGAGCCACATCCAATGGAAAATGTCGTATTCGTATGGAATAATATTAACACAGATGCGACGAAGTTTGAAACGCCTTTAGATATAAATATCAATGATGATTCTACAATGCCTGAATCGAGTAAAAATTATGACTCTGAAGTGGTTGATGAGAATGAAGTCATGAATTTGTCACCGAGTCAAGCGGCTGGGAAAAAGGTATTCAAGTGCCCGCATTGTACATTCTGGGCATCAACCGCGTCACGTTTTCATGTTCACATTGTCGGGCATTTGAACAAAAAACCATTCGAATGCTCTCTTTGCAAATATAAATCCAATTGGCGATGGGACATAACCAAACACATAAAACTAAAATCAGCAAGAGATCCCGAGCATAATGATGCCAAAGTTTTGATGACCGATGAAACTGGAAGACGAAACTACAGCAAATATAATAAGTTCTTTGCAATTCCAGTCATAAATGAATATGGAGAAACAGAGTTTGAATACTTAGATTCAAATTTAGCAAACGGTAGCGTGGAGATCGATGATTCATTCAACGACACGAATGAAAATATCAACACGACACCTGAAATGCAGCCTCTTAACTTGCAAACTCAACATGGCGAGCACCGATTTGAGACATCGGATGACAAAAATGAAGACAAGAGACCTAAGAAGACATTGTGGAAATGCAAAAAGTGCAACTACAAGTAAGTGACCATCTACCTGCCTACACATTGTACATACTTTACCATTTTGATTGCTTAGCTTTTGAGACAAAATGCTGTTTTAGGTAAAGATAACGCATTTTTAGGTTGCACATTTGTTTACATAATAAGACAAGAACGAATGGGTAGTCTCTGGGACCAAAATAATCACAATGGTACCTATCTGTCTTATTTACTGTACTCGTAATATAAATGATTCCTAAACTAATTGGGTCATTCTCTTTTCATTAACAATTTTAGTTTTTCAAATAAATAACCAATATTCAAGAAAAGATTTATAAAATTAACATGCTAGGCATAAGTTCTGTAACCGATTTATGGAGTCTTAGATACGAAAAGTCATTCATTGATCATTATAGCCGAAAAAAGGTGGTAACGCAGAAGTAAATACCTTATTTTCATACTAAAGTGGGGACATCGACGACCACTGCGTTACCTGTTGTATAAATGGTGACCAAAACAAAAAAATATTGATAATCTCAGTTTAACAATACTATATTTTAGATTAATAACGCCACTATTTGACTATCACTTTTTGAATAATATGCTTTTTACGTAAAGATGCAAAAAAATAGTGGCGCTAAAATAATAGAATGGCCCAATTACAGATTTAATTAACCTTCGACACTTAAAAAATATTGATTTTCATTCATTGTTATCAAAAACCTAGCTGTAGAAGGACAATGGAAGCAAATAAAAAAATACTTAATAACAAATTAGGGCCACGATACCGCAACGCACCTCGAACTCGCGTCAAACTACGTATGAACAGACCTGTTTTAACCCCCACGAGAAAAGAGGGGTGTTAGATGACTTTGACGAGTATATCTGTCTGTTGCATCGTAACTCCTGGGCCAATCTTTAGCGTGTTTAGGGCGTTTATTTTTCGTCACTGTCGTCTCAGTAAATATCTTTAAAATATGCAATGATAAGTATTCAGATTTTTTTTTATGAAACCGAAAGACAGTCCCAAGGCTGAGTTTATTTTGGTTGACGTTTTCACGTCTTGTCTTTCCGTTGTGGCGATAATCGTGAGACAACAGTGACTATTCAACCGAGTGGTCAAAACGCTCGGAGATTCGCCTTCCTATTTGGAGAGACTGATTTGGATTTAGTTTCTTTTTTTCTGCCCTTAGCCAGGGTTCAAGAAAATCAGTTCAGCCGTTTGAGAAATATCAGCTTTCTTCTAGACGTGTCGGGTGCTTTTGATGGGTTCACCTATGATTGTTGAGACAAGTGGTAATACAAGAATTACTTCCAGGGACCCATCGAAAGAAGCATTATTGGCGCATGTTCGTGAGCACTCGAAGCCCGATGACGGGCACGAAGACAAGCTCACCTTCAACAAGAAGCCGGAGAACACGCCTGACCCCGCCGACCTGGCGTACCGCTGCGGCCACTGCAACCAACTGTCCAACTGGAAGCACGTCATACAGGTACCTATTATAGAATTAATAAAAAACAAATGGCATACGTCAGGAGCCCAAGGAAAGCCGCGAGGACAAGGCTATTATAACATGAAGCCGGAGAACATGCCCGACCCCGCCGACCTGGCGTACCGCTGCGCTGCGGCCACTGCAACCAACTGTCCAACTGGAAGCACGTCATACAGGCACATGTCTATTATATGGGCTATTTCTATAGAAAAAAACGTTTCCTGTTGGAGTAGGGATGATGCGTTCTCTATCAATCTCGATAACGTCTTTCACTTTGTATGGTAAATGTTTTCAGTTACTACGGAAAGCGTTACAACTCTACTTGACTCGCTTAAAGAAAAAACGTACCACTTTCACGACCAAGTATTTCGTAGCGTTACGCGTAGCTGATATCGTGGGAAAATGCGTATTGTAGCGAAAACTTACTACGACGAGAGCGGGTTCCTGGTCGTGAAAGTGTTAACAAGGAGGATTACCCTAGCAAGCGCAGAGAGAGGACTATCAGTAATGTTCGGGTATTCATTATATTTTCTATTATAATTAAATCATAACAATTACCTCATCTATACTATTATAAAGTTGTAAAAATGAAATGTCTGTGCGTTGAAGATATTTTCAAAAAAATGATTGTTATGGACTATTTGGAGGTCACTAAAACGAAAAATGTTTATTTTTTATTTTATGTATGTTTGTATGTGTTGTGGCTTCATCACGCAAAATCGGCTAAACAGATTTCTACAATTTTTGGTACACGGGTAGCTGGGTATCTCCCGATGGTTATAGGATACTTTTTACCCGACTACGCTGAAAAAAAACGAAGGGTTATGACTTTTTCGCCTCCACAAACTAAGTTGCGGGCGCCTTCTAGTTATTAAATAAAAATACGAAGAATAAGAAAAGTGAAACTTTTATCATTTATTTCAGAGACACTGCCGCTTGAAGCATGACGGGGTCATCAAGGTTATCACTACAGTCAAACCGAAACCTGACTCTTCGTCGCTGTTGCACGAAATGAGCGACACTTGCACGAAATGCCCGTTCAAAGCGGTTGACAAAAAACAGCTCCTGGGCCACATGCAGCAGCACCAGCCCTCGCCCTTATCCATATTCAAATGCTATTTCTGTCCGTACTTCGTGAAGACCGAGCACGACTTGCTGCAACATCTCGCTTTACACGGCGTCACGGACCCCGAAGACTACATGTCTAAAGCAATGGGCTGCAAGTCGCCTTTGTCCGAACACCAGGGACCATCAAGCAGCGCTATCTCGACGAAACGACACAAGTGCACGGAATGTCCGTACGAAACCAACAGCAAGTCACAGTTCATGTACCATGAGCAGTTCCACCGACTCCCAGCCGACACACCCTACAAATGCCAAGAATGCAACTACAGCGTGTCCAAGAGGCACCTACTCCACCAGCATATGAGAGTTCACGGGATAATGACAAAGAAATCTGAAATGGAGCTAGAAATGGAAGCCGCCTCGTCCTCTTTTAAATTGGACAGCAAAATGGATATTCCTATAGATTTAAATGAAATCCCATTCGTATGGGTTTCCGCTAAAAACGAATTCCACAAAATGTACAAATGCCGTTACTGTTCATATGTAAATTCCCAAAAGTGTAAAATACCAAATCATGAAAAAATTCACTGCATAGTGTTTGAGAACAGTGAAATCACAATTTATAAATGCTTGGAGTGCAAGTTTACGTGCGACAACGCTGCTAGATTAGCTGAACATTCTAGAACACATGGCGAAATTTACGGCCGCATCTACTGCCCGGTCGAGTCCGATGTTCCCGATGAGGAGCAGATTGCCAAATTACGCAAGGTCATTGAAACCGAGAAATTGAACGTCTCCGAAAACTCCAGGGAAGAAATGGTTCAAAAAGATAGTGAAGATATAAAAATACTATACTTCTGTCATAAATGTCCAGCCAGATTTTTTATAGACAGTGAATTGAGGATTCATGATAAATTCCACGATTTATTGTTTGAAAATAAATGCAAGTATTGTGAATTTTCAGTTCCTCAAGAAACTGAATTGAATGCTCACGTGGTCTGTCATTCTGATGAATATGCAACGGAAACTAAAATGCTCAAGTTTAAGCATAGATCTCATCCTGCGCACAAAGATTCGAAAGTGGAGCTCGTACACTGTCCGGCTACATCGGATGTTAATTGGATAGTTTCCAACCCATCAAAAAATTATGAAATTGTGGATTCTACCAAAAAAAGTACAGAAAATAAAGTGCCTAGGCAGTATTTTTGCAAAGAATGTCCAGCTAAATTCTTTAAAACGTCGGCATTGAGTTATCACATGGGGTTACATGGAGGTGACGGAGAGCACAAATGCAAAAAATGTAGCTATACTGTTAAAAACTTAGGAAATTTAGCTAAGCATGAATCATTACATGAAAACGAAGGTAAAAACACCACGTGTGATTATGAGTCTGGAGAAGACAACGACTACAAAAACATTCCATTATCCGGTACAGATCTATTTCAAAGGAAAACTGAAGCGCAGAAAAGAGTTGTAATAGACAAAAATAAGTTAGTTAAACCTAACGATCATTTCCCACCCGTACTCCAGGCGGATCCACAATTCGGATACTTGATGCACGGTAATCCAGAGTTTATCTATCCTACATATTTAAAAAATGGTCGACAAAAAGAGAAAAGATACAAGTGCCACAAGTGCCCATCGGCGTTCGAGAAAAGAGAGCAATACAAAATACATCTCTCATTGCATGGGTCCAAGCAGAGATATAAATGCGAAGTCTGTGATTATTCTGTAAAATATTATGCCAACTATGTGCAACACATGAGAAAACATCAAATGAATGATGAAGCTTTGGCAGAGAGGAATAAAAGTAACGGAGAAACAAATGAAACAGAAACAGAGACGCAGGAAGATAAAACAACAAAAGGAAATATTAAACTAGCTATTAAGACAATGCCAAAAGGAGCTATGAGACCCAAAAGCGATTTCCAGCAGTTTTCTGTTAGTGATCAACAGACACTCCGGTTACTACAACTGAGACGGTCTATAAATACTGCTGATCAGGAAAAAAATCCAGAGCCCACTCCTACAAAGGAACGCAAGCTACACATGTGTTTGTTATGTCCATACACGAATCAGCGACAGGATGCCTTAACGAATCATTACAAGCGGCATGATGAAAATCTCAGCGCCAGCAATGGAACTCATAAATGTCCCCATTGTGACTTAGTCGTCGTACAATCGCACTTCCTGCGCGAACATTTGAAGACTCATTTTAATTATCAAAAGCATTTGGCACCTGAATGCTTTGCAGCTAGCGAAGGTGTGTCATTCGTCGTAAAACAACTCGATAACGACGATGATATTAAAGTCAAAGACCAGGCTGAAATAAAAGAAGATAACACTGATAAAGAAGTGAAAGTTGAAAGCATTGACCATTATACTAAAAATAATAGCGACAATAAGAAAACCGACGAAACAAACAAATTCATAATAAAGAAAGGTCCGAAGTTCAATTTAAAAATTGCGGTGAAAGAAGACACATCTACTGATATCGTAATCTCGTTGGATGAAAAAATTACTTACGATTACGACTCAAATGAAAATAAGGTTTACGTGAAACTCAAAACAGGAGAGCTTATGGTAGAATAAGATTATAGTATCTTAAATGTAAAATTGAAATGATCTTTGTTATAAGCATATTTAGTTAACAGGCAGAATAAGTACCTTTTAGAATAAGCCAAAATAGGAATTGTTATGTTAACCAAAGTGTAGCTTGCCATATTAGGTCGTAGCAATTTTTGCCATTTACGAGCATTCAAGTAGGCTTGGGCTAGCTAGTTACTCGTTGTTAATTAATACATATTACATGTGTAATGGTACTTAATGTAAAATAAATATAATTGTTACCGTTAACAATAATTATAACAATGTTAAAACCAAATTATTGTATCTTCAAATCAGGAAAAGGATTTGGTACCCTCTGTAAGTACCTCTGTTAGCATCAAATAGTTCGTAACAAGTGTCAAATATATCCACATTATCTTCCTCTATGTACAAATATGTGTTGCAATATATTTGGACATCGGGATGTTACTGTAGCCTATTTGATACTGACTGTACACATCATAATTACTAATTTGTTGATTTGAATCACTCGCAATACTTGCTGGGCATTTTAGATTCATATATGCAATGGTTATTATAGTAAAGATACGTTATAAATACAATATAACACTCTTATCGTGTACGCGATACCTACGTATTGTAAAAAATATATCATCTGTGGTGGCAATTAATCAGTATCAGATAGTTTGCAACAGCGAAATGGCCAAGTTATTATATTGATTCACATCTTTATTTCCATACAACGATTTATTTGGCTATTTGGATGTTGCGACTAGCTCGTGCGGGCGATATGTATTCATATGTTATGCCATTAGCAAACATAGTGATTATATTACTGAGACCTACCTACCCGAGCTTGCAAGGGGTATCTACATATTAAATATTTCTTGATGATGATCAGGCATACAATCGTTCTTTTCAGCTTAATTTGTATCTAAAAGGGTGTAATATTTTTACATAACATAAATTAGTAATATAGTAATTAAGAATAGGTAATTTATATGAGTAGGTATGATTTTCCAGTAAAACTGGAATTAAGGTACTTAAGTTTACAGTTTTTGGACATTTGTACGCAGATTACTACGAAATAAAATTTTACGCTGTCACAATTTTATTTATTTGAGGCTTGATTATGTAATCTATTAACAAATTATGTATTTGATGATTAAAAAATCAGAAGTAGCTGTGGTTGATCCATAAATACGCTTCATCTTAATACGGACCCTTCTGTGCCAATTAGATACACTGAGATTTTATAAGTTAGACCTAACCACAAACAACACTGATAAGTGATAACTATTATTATTTGCACATAAACATGCTATTTTTATCTTTTATGTGCCTACTTTAAGTTACAGGGCAAACACCCACAAATATTATTTTATTTCAATAGTAATAAACAAATGAATAAACAGACTTATACATTGGTTTAATTGGTCCAATAAACCTATGACTCCTAAAACCTTAAAAATGGTGAGCAAACGTGTGATTGAATGGTGAACGATGATAGATACTTTATTTTTTGAAATAATTTGTTAAATAAAACTGTACTCAAATTGTAGCATAAAATAATTGTACTCCTCTACAGTTACGAAGTTCAAGTTTAACTACTGGTCCGTACGCGACGACTAGGGGAATGTGTGGTGGATTCTTACAGAGGAGCGTTCACTCGTATCGTATCATGGCCTTATCGAGCAATATTAAACGTGCTCACGAAACTGCAACATGGTACTTGGCGACTCCCGCTTATACGCATAGACTATTCACGGGGCAGGGTGGACTTACGGCTGCTAAGTAGTTGTCATGGAAAATAGTGTTTTTTAGCGATGCCAAAGTAATATATCGACTCATCTTTGAATGCGTTTGTCTCTAGTAGGTTGCTAGTAGGTTAATCATTGCTTAAATTGTAAAAGTACTTTTCCCCTCAGCAGCTCAAACATGTAGGTTTTGCCGCGAGCTAACAGTGTGCAAAATGCTATTTTGCTGCAAGCATGAGGCAAAGTAACTTTTTAATTTTTTAATTTAGAATCGCGCGCGTTGTTATTTTTCAGTGCTGGGTCCATGACCGAATTCGAAAATTTGAACTTCGAAGCACTTTGTCCCTTTCAAATCCATAAAAAGAAAGCGAGTGATAAGAACATTCCAATTCGATTTCGATTTTCGAATTAGACCCCGAAATAAGAACTGAACCCACGGAGTATACAACTAAGGAGTTTATAATCTCTACATATCTAAAGAGTCCGTCAAAAGGCGTTAAATGGGTGGCGTACAGTGGCGCCACCAATTTAACCGCCTAACAACAAATGCGTAAGATAAATTAGCATAATAAAGCCAAAAGAGTCCACAACGATGCAAGGAAAGTCATTTTACACAAAATTGAATATTTATATCAGAAGTATAACGAAGGATTGCGTTGCATTTCGATAAAAATGTTTTGTAATTTGTCGTAGCAAGATAGTATGAAGTCACATACTATCTTACTACTCTAGCGCCACTGAGGACGGATTTGGAACTATTATTTACTTTTTCTTTTTGAGGTTATAACTTTAAAACATTTTCAAGATTTAATGGTCATTATAATTTTTTTATGATCGAATTACTAGATCATTTTTCTTTTAAATATAAAATATAGCTATTTTATATAATTATTACAAAATTAATATATTGTTTATCAAATTTAACTTGTAAATATTTATATTCATTTTTAATTTGACTAAAACTATAACATCATGGATGCAGTTCCTAAACGCACTTCTTAAAATGTAATGTTGTATTTAGGAATCAAATTCTTGTTATTTATATCTTCTGCTACGCAACAAATTGATTGTTTATTAAAACATAAAAGATTATCAAAACAAAAAAAAAAGCAATATACACGTAATTTATCTTGTAAACAATAATTAATGAGATTGACTAATTTGCTTATGTTTGTTTAGTACTGTACGCATGTTTAGTAAGTATATGGTCCTTTTAAAAATAGAGGGAATTAAATTGTTAATATTAACTTCATCTGTTACACTATATGTATATATTATTTTGTTTGACGTGTGACAATACGCACACAGAATGGTTGAAAGTACAACTACAATTGTTGATAATATGTTCTCACTGCTGAGGTGAAATTGTATGTGCTACACGAGACCAAAGTCATTTGCGTCTCGTACCGTTTGAATCACTCGCTACGCCCAGCATTCTAACTTGGAATCACTCGCTACGCTTCGCTTGCTTGAGATTCAACAATCGACACTCGCAGGTAAAAACAACTTTCCTCTCTTGTTGCACCAAACTTAGTAGCGGCTTATACAAGACTCCTATGCTCCAAATTTCATCAATACCTATACAGTTAGTTGCACGCACTACTGGGTCATACTGATTTTTAGTATGAGTTAGCGTTATGCGTCTTTCCTGTGGACACCCGAAAGTTAGGGCTTTAAATACACATTTTTCTTAGTGCCCTATTAGGCGATGTACAAATTGATTAATACTCTAGATCTAAGCGATAAAAATTTCAGTTATATGTACCCAAGCCCTTAACTATTGCGTTGTCCACAGGAAAGACGGCTAAATTCTAGAATCAGTATGACCCTACTCTTACTGATGCTACTTTAATTATTTTTATTAAAATGGTAAAATACTAAGCTTTTTACCCGACTGCGCGACGCAGACGATTTTTATGATTCTGACGTCAATCGATTCGTCTTAATTGTCCAAATATCACTAAAGAAGTAAAAGACATGAAAATTATGAAAACTAAAAATGGCGATCATGAGACGCCATATTGTGAAAAAAAAAGACTACCTATGTCGAGTGGGGTATCATTGAATAGGAAATTAAAAATCATTTTAAGGTTTCTTTTATCGTTTTTAATTTTGAATCACCAGTTAGGAAATATAACGATTTAAAGTTGGTTAGCAAGCCGTTCTCGCATAAATTTCATTGAATTGATAAATCTGCGCAAGCGTCTCATTAACCTCCACTATAAAAATGGCGAAATTTACTGACTTACAATTTCTACTAAAAATTATAAAAAAACAAATAATAAATTCTAATGTCGAACATAGCGATTTTAAACAGTCGGGACCCATAAGAAATCTAGATTGACGCAAATCTACCCAACAACGGGTCCCGACTGTTTAAAATAGCTATGTTCGACATTATAATTTATTATTTATTTTATGTGAGTATCGATTATGAATCACGAAACATTTCCATTGACTTACTTGACTTATGATCCTGTGTCCCCTAGAAGGGGCAGAGGGCGTCCACAGTGACAGTGACTCTCCATCCCGAACGGTCTTGAGCTTCGCGCTTGATTTCAGTCCATGTCTTTCCGATCTTCTTGGCTTCGTCGAGTATGGATCGCCGTCAGGTTTGTTTAGGACAACCACGTTTTCGCTTTCCTTGAGGGTTCCAATACATAGCCTGGTTTAGGGATATGCTCAGGCCCTCTTCGCAGTGTGTGGCCAATCCAGTTCCACTTGCGGCGTTTAATTTGCTGGTCGATCGGAGTTTCACCGCAGCGTGCTCGGAGGTTCTCATTTGTGATTTTCTCGGGCCAGTACATTCCGAGTATTCGACGAAGACATCGGTTGATGAAGACTTGAAGCTGGTGCGAGGTGAGCTTGGTTACCTTCCACGTTTCGCACCCGTATAGCAGCACAGACTTTACATTTGACCTGTTTTTTTTTAATTTGACTCTCCTAGTCAGTTGTCATAACTGCCATATGGGTCGCAGCTGAGCGAAGGTTGCTAGGGCGTTGGCGATACGTGAAGTGATGTATTCTTCAGTTCCTCCTGCATCTGACACGACGCTACCGAGGTAGGTAAATTTGTGGACGCGTTCCACTACTCTGTGCCCATCAGCAACGATGTAGAGTTCCTCACACCAGATCTTAGCTCCTGGGTCTTCCGGGTGTTGATTTTTAGCCCAATGTTTGCCGCCTCCGCTCTTAGATCGTCGAGCTTAGATTGGATATCCGTGCGTGTGTGGCTTAGAAGACACAGATCATCTGCATAGTCCAAGTCTTCCAGGATGTTGGAGATTCCCCACTCTATTCCACGGCGCCCTTTGTCACACACACAGCGCATAATTCCATCAAGCGCAATCAGGAATAGAAGAGGCGATAGGAGACAACCTTGACGAACACCAGCATTGACGACGATGTCTTCAGAGATGAGACCATCATGTGACTTTACAAGAGTAGTTCTTGTAAATGGCCTTGAGCATATGTACTATTTTCGGTGGGACATCAATGAAGAGAAGACGAGACCATAAGCTTGACCAACTCAGCGTATAAAAGGCTTTTTCGAAGTCTACAAAACTTAGGTATAACTCCCCTTGCCATTCTGATGCCTGTTCGAGTATGATACGAAGAGTGTTGATTTGGTCGGTGCACGAGCGATTATGACGGAAACCAGCCTGTTCATTCCGTAGGAGCGGTTCTATGGCTTTCGATAGCCTGACTGACATTTACTGACTTACAATTTATACAAAAAATTATAAAACACAAATAATTAATTATAATGTCCAACATAGCGATTTTAAACAGTCGGGACCCATCAGAAATATAGATCGAAGCAAATCTACCCAACAACGGGTCCCGACTGTTTAAAATCGCTATATATCGCGTATATTATCTCATTTTAGTTCCCGACGTTTCGGAAGCTTTCCAGCTTTCCATGGTCACGGAAAGACTGTTTTATTTCAATGAGTAATAATCGCGGAAACAGAAGAAAATATTATCGCTATATATGTTCGACATTAGAATTTATTATTTGTTTTATGTGAGTATCGATCGTGAATCATGAAACATTTCCATTATTACTTAAGGTCAGGTGGGGTAATAGAAACACCGGGGTAAGAGAAACGTTGTAAATGTGATACTAAAAACTGACATATGTGTCAATGGAAATAGAGTTGGGCCAATTGCATGGTTTCTCTATCCCCACGAAATAAAATATATTTCCCTTACCCCACCTGACCTTAACAAATTTCTAGGGTACTGGATTTGTTATTTCTCTGTTTAGTCTTTTTACGCAGTCAGGTGTTTTTTATTTGAATTATTTTCTTTGCTTCGCATTACGAAATATCAGATTAAAATAATGCATTTTATGCATATGAATATGACGGTATCTTAGCGTTGAATTGCACGGCCTCTTTTCAGTGATTATTAGTGAAATTACTAGCAGAATACAAACTTTTGGCTGATCTTTGTTTGTCTTGATACCTGTTGTGTATCAATTTGTGCATTTTAATTCATTGATTGCATTGTATAATATAAATGTATTAATTGCACCCACTACTATATTCAATGCAAAATAGTTTACTTCCTCTTTTTGCTTTAGCCGGAAAAAAAAAATTCTTAGGCAAAACCAATTTTAAGAATCCATCTAAAATAGTAAATAACATCATCTTTATACTGATAATCAACTGCTTAAAAAAACGTAGTTATTTAGTAATTACATACATACGTAGTCCGCGGGAAAATGAACTACCTATCATCAAAAAAATTGTAACTATTTGCCTTGATTCAGTTTTGCAACACAACTTACACATGGCCAATAACGTCAAAAAATTATCTGAAGTAATTGAGCACACATTTTTAAGAAAATGGAACTTCTTATTTTTAATGGGTTACTTAATCGAGGGATTAGAGAAAATTGTGTTTATGTATGTATTTTTTTTTTTATAAATTACGTGAAGTTTTAGTTTTTAAAAGTACTAAAAAACAAATAAGCCAAGTAAATAATTTGTAAGGCAGTTTTGGAATGGCATTTTTGGAGTAATGTTCATGCAGCATTTTAATGTAAGTTTGACTGTCATCAACTTATTCACATTCAGTGACACTTCCATAGTTTGCGGGCGACAGGGGGTAAGACAGTGGGGGCGGTTGTGTTCGCATAAATGTACGCGCGGCAGGGTCATCGTGCTCCGCAGCGCGCAATCTTCATCTTCATACGCGCCTCCGCTGCCAAACGTTTTTATTATGTTTGAAAACGTCCAAGACTCAGAAACAAATATTTTATGCTCATCAGACAAATATATGCCCTTAATTTGAGCCCAGGATCTTGAGCTTTGCAGGCACCATTAATAAAGCTGTGCTTAACCGATTGTCGTATATTTTTCAGATTTAAATATGGATAGTAGTATGATTATTATTTATTAAGCTATTATGCAAGTTACAAAAAATATTTACATGTTTGCCAAAATATCTTTTATCAATGGTTGCTGAACACAGTACAGAGATTTTATTACATAGTATAGCATGGCGGTATTGAAATTTAAAAAGTGTTAGATATTCAAACTTTAAAAAATATTTATACTACTTATGTACATACACTTAACTGTAGTGCCATCACCATCAGCTCATTCCCAAATTCCAAGCTTAACCTAGGTTACAAAAAAAGATATATAATTTGTTACTTTGAGAATGAGCTATGAACGACAAAAAAAGGTTGAATAAAACTAAAATCTCACTTACATAAGCACATTAATTTATTAGTATTAAACTAAAAATGCCTTATCTACTTATAATGTGATTCCTCTGTCAAACTTAGCAGCAAGGTCACAGGTAAAATGGAAAAGAACAAATATCTTAATTCATAGTAAATCATGGTATGACGGGATACTTCATACATCGATGGACACAATATTCGTCTACAGATTTAAAAGCAGTCTTAGCAGAATTTCCAGCGGTTACCACACTCATTACAAAGTACAAAGGTGGTCATAGGTTCATCAGAGCTTCTGGTCTGTAGCTGGTTGTAAGTGCAGTTTTTCTTTTTGCACTTGCCGCACTTGAGCATTTCAGTTTTCGTTCCCTGTACAGTTGCCAACTGAGCATCATCTATGGCTTCCTTGATAAACTTTTCTCTCAGTTTCTTCATTTCATCACTGGCCATTTCCTCTGGAGTCATCTTAGCCAATCGAGTAGCTGAGATGACACCATTCAGGAAATTAGTGCGCAGGGTAGGGTTCTTAGGATCCTTCAAATTGGCCACTCGTGATCTCACCCTGTTTTTGTATCTCATATCAGTATTCTTAAATTCAGCATAAATGCTTTCTTCCAGTTCCTCAGCAAGTTCTTCAGGGGTGCCACAGGAATTGGGGTTTTCTCCATCTACTTTGAGGGCACTAGTGAGCAGTTCCCTGCACTTCAGCCTTACAGCATCAGTTGTATTTGACTGAGGTGGGAATGACTGTTGCAGTTTTTTGTCTCTTTCTTTGTCGTCTTTCTTATCCTTATCTTTTCCTGAATCTTTCTTAGATTTGGAGGATCCACCAGACTCCTTAGATGGAGTATTTGGAGCAGACAAGAACTTTTTCCAATTTTTTATCAGTGTTTTGCATAAAGATATCACTTCCTCATCCTTACTTGATTTACGTAGAGCATTAACAGTCATTCCTATTCTCGTCTTTGTCAGGACATCCAAGTTGATGGCCATTGTCTGAAGAGTTTTGAGTAACTCCAATGCTTCTTCTTGGCCCTGTAAACATATCGCAAGTTTAGTCATTCTAAAACAAATGTGACGTTATCTAGGAAAACGGACCTTACTGTCGGTTCTAGATTCCGAGATAATGAAATCGCCTTTAAACTAATACGTCGAAAAATTGATTTTCTCTTTCTTTCGCTCCATATAATAATTATGAAGAGTAAGGACACTCCAATTCGCATTAAAAGAAAATTATATGAAATAGCAATTCTTCCGTCCATAACTTATGGCTGCTAGTCTTGGTCCCTACGTAAAAAAGACGAGACAAAATTAGCTGTACAACAGAGAAAGATTGAACGCAGTATACTGGGAATTAAAACATAAGATAGAGTTAGAAATAAAGATATTAGGAAAAAGACAAAAATAACAGACATTATAAAAAGAATCAGAAGTTAAAAATGGAAGTGGGCTGGACATGTCTGCAGAGCAAAGGACGAAAAAAAACATGGAATGGTCACCACGAAATGGAATGAGAAAGAGGTCGACAAATAAAACGATGGGCAGATATATTTAAGAAACGTTGTGGAGCTATTTGGACAAGACTGGCAAAAAGGGAGTTAATTGGAAAGCACTGGGGGACGCCAAGGAGGCTAATTCCATAATTATATAATAATAATTGGATAATAGTCATAGTCATATCATTTATTGCATTATGTGGTATTTACAGATCTTATTTGGTATTACAAGCTCCAACAAACCCTGTAAGGGCACTTTTTTACAAGAATAACTTATTAACTACATTTCTTGCTTAATATTAATACATTTACATACTACTTATTTATTTTTATATTCAAAAAATTCTTGGAGATTGTAAAAACTAGTCCATAATAAATACAAATTTAACTTAGTACCAAATATATGATCTTTCTCAATATTTCTTATGTCTACTGGAATTTTATTATAAACGTTATGGCCAATGGTGTGTACCTAGGGCTGCCATCCGTCCGGGTTTCCCCGGATTTGTCCTAGTTTGGAGGGCGTCCGGGGGCCGTCCGGGGAGGTTTTTAAAGAGTGTCCGGGTAAAATCCGGACACTTTTTGTTTCAAGGAATCCTTAAAAACCGAATTAGATCTAATACGTCCGTGGAAAAATTTGATCTACTCCAAATATTCGGGGTTTTTGAAGTATTTGTCCGGGTTCAGCAATAATCAAGATGGCAGCCCTATGTGTACCTGACCTGACAATGTGTAGATTTGTGAATATACCTAATGGTTTATTCCTCTTCCTCAAGTGCGAGTTATAATGGTTTTCTCTCACTTGGTTAAATAAATGCTTGTATTTTCTTACACATTTACAGAGTTCTAATATATATATATTGAAGTTAATGTTAAAATATTTAAATTACTAAAGTGAGGTCTACATCTTTCGATTTCCTTTATATTTACTAATACAATGCATTTCTTTTGTAGGGTAAAGAGGTTATTGGCATGTGTGCTATGTCCCCATAAAATCACACCATATAGTAATAATTGGATAATAATAGTAAATCGAATAATTATAATTGAATAATATGTATAGACGTACTAACAAATGAATGGATTAATTAATATTGTAATGAGTAAATTAATATTATGATGAATATCAATTAAGAATGCATTAAAAATGTAAATTTGTTCAAAATTATGGTAGAAATAATTACTTTCTTTTATTTTATTATAAGCAGTCTGAATTATAATTTGACAAAGACAGTATTTTCTTCTGTTTCCGCGATTATTACTCATTGAAATAAAACAATTTAACGGATTATATCGCGTATATTATCTCATTTTAGTTCCCGACGTTTCGGAAGCTTTCCATGGAAAGCAGGAAAGCTTCCGAAACGTCGTTTCATTGACAGACAGGTTTTAAAATAGATTTTTATGAGGTAAAACCTCCCTTATAGTTTAGTAAGAAAGGGACCTAACTGTCGGTGTCCCTCTTGTCTCTTTTTGTGCAAACGATTTATCACACAATTAATTATCATAAAATACGCCTTCTTTTATAACAGTAAGGTAATTCATCAATAACTGGTCACCCATACAATAATTGACGATTTACCTGAATGGGCCGCAAAGCCCAGCACATCTAACATTACTTAACAACTTAATTCAATGCCTACTTTGCAGCGTAGACGAGCGATTGAACTGTACAGATAATCCCCTGTTTTGCTTAATACCATCTACAATTACTATAAGCACCTACTTATAACAAGGTATTTCTAACATTACCGATTTTGTGTCTAGAGGTTTAGAACCCGTTGATTTATAATAATGAGAGCTTCAGCTCCGACTCGTAACTGGAGCAATAATTGGACATGTCTTATTTAAACAAACACTCATACTAACAGTCTTCTTTTCAGAGCCTGCATGGAAGCAAAAGAGACAGCCGACCACATCATTCTTGAATGCCCAGGGGTGGCCAAGTACCGGGCACAAGACATCGGAACTCCCAGAAGGCGTTGGCAACATCAGTGGTCTGCTAGACTTCTTGGTAGAGTTAAGTTGGCCACCAACTCATCGCGCAAATTAGACGCATCTAGGGATTGCAATCCGGTCCAATTCCGGTTGGACCCGGCCGGATTGAAGTTTTGCTATTGCGTCTATTCAACATTATGCATTTTGTCCAGTTTATTGACCTTAAAATTGACATGCAGAGCTGTTTTCGCTAATTTACTAACGAAACAAGGTTTAGTGCTAAAAATCACCCTTATTAAGTAAAAAATCAGTCTCACCAGTCATTTATATAATAGTAATATGAAGATTTAAGCATATGCGTCAATAATATTTAGCCTTATTTAATAACATTATTAATAACCTACTAGCTTCTGCCCGCGAATTCGTTTATCGCGGATAAGGATATTTTTCCAGGATAAAAAGTAGCCTATGTCCTTCCCCTGGACTCAAACTATCTCCATACCAAATTTCGTTCCAATCGGTTCAACGGTTTAAGCGTGAAGAAGTAACAGACAGACAGAAACACTTTCACACTTATAATATTAGTATGGATATGGATTTACAGCCTAACCTTGTCGCATAGTAAATATAATATAATTAAATCTTCTTTATAAAAAATAAAAATAACACTTTAATTAAAGGATTTTTTATACTTTTAATTGCCAAATCAAAAAATTGCGACTAATTTGGTGTATTGGAGATCATAATTCATGTCATAATCGTTCTTTTAACTTTGACTGCACTTTTCTTCTCTACTATGTAATTTTAATCAACTTTATTAATACTACTATAAGAAATAACATCAACAATATTAAATACTATACTACCTTTATACCCGTAATATTAAACATACATAAAAAAAGCTAATCAGTAATCACATCATATTACATTGCTTACTTTAAATATTGGTAAGATACAATACATTACTACATTAGTTGCACCACCCACAATTTATCTGCTTTGCCTCAAG
Organism: Hedya salicella; assembly: GCA_905404275.2. Taxonomy (NCBI): domain Eukaryota; kingdom Metazoa; phylum Arthropoda; class Insecta; order Lepidoptera; family Tortricidae; genus Hedya; species Hedya salicella. The sequence goes on along the minus strand of FR990096.1, from coordinate 107,159,176 downwards.
GTTGACTGGTAGAGAATGCCCTATGGCATTAAGTCCGCCTTTTAAACGATAAGCGTTTCTTTTGTACAATAAAGATTAAATAAATAAATATATATAATAATAAAGCCGTTAATTGAAAAAAATAAATGTTTTTCTAATTTGATGAAAGAAACATATTTAACCATTGAAAAAAATTAAAGTCTCAAAGGATAATTAAGAATGACATCGTTCTTTGAAGCTTAACTAGATCTAGATCATATTGACTCATTTTGTAATTTTTCAAATAACTCAACTTTACACCAAATTAAAATCAGCTTTCTTGGGTTGGGTAGATATGTGTCTGTTGTGGTTGTTGCATTTCTTCAGTCTCTGAGCCTACTGGATCCGGTGGCCGCCAAAAAGTACCGGATCCGGCCGGATTACCGGATTCGCCGCACCAGATGGCAATCCCTAGACGCATCATAAGACGTCGAATTGCGGGAAACGAGCCCTTTTTAAATACGTGAATACTTTAGTGTTTGCTGAGACAAGTTACAGGTAACAGTTAAGTTATTAAAGTGTTCAAAATTAAGAATATCAAAATTTATTGTAATTTTGCAGTTTTTTTCAAATGTTATCACTAAATATTTTATCAATGTCAATAAGGTCCCTTTTAAAAATGTATAGTGATTGTAACAACTTTTTACTAAACTTTCCCTTGAATTTTGACACTCAAAACACAACCTTTTATTAACAATTTTAACTCATTGGGCTATGTTTTAGCAAAGTAAATATATATATTTGTTGACTTTGACTGCTTAATTAGATTTGTAAACTACAAAGTTATTTTTGTTCAAATATTTTTTTTATATAATATGCAATTTTGATTCCAATTCGAGTAGTTCTTATTTAGTGCCAATTTATGAAAATTATTTTCTGCTTCAATAAAATCCAAGCTGCACCCGATTGTGATGCTACACAGATTTTGTAACAAAACGGGCACGAAAATTGTATGATGAGTTCTTGATGATGACGAAACATACATAAAAGCAGGTACAAAGGGAACTTTACATTTGTAAGAGTGATTGAAGTTTCCCAATAAGTTCCTGTTATGGCAAGCTATTTGTAGCTGGGGAAAACGAAGCCATTCTTTCATCAAAACAGGAACAGCGAACAATGAAATCTACAAAAATAATGTTTCAAAAGCATTATTTACCCTATTCTTTAAATACAAAGATCCAAATAATGAAAAAATTTCAAGACTCGGACCGGATTTGAACCAGTGCCTTGTGCCTTGCCAAATCCGGTCGGAGTCTTGAAATTTTTTCATTATTTGGATCTTTGTATTTCAAGAATACACATTCTTACTGACGAAATTCACTTTAAAAATCACAAAGATCGTGATGGTAAAACATCAAGGTTTTCGTAAAAAATTATCAACATTTACCCTTTTTAAGAAGTCATACATAGTTCACAGCCATTGTTTTGGCCTGATCTTGCGAGCTGTCACTATTCTAAACTAGTGACTAAATAGTATGAACAGAATGGTATCACTGTGGTACCAAAGCAGTGCAATCCTCCAAATTGTCCTGAACTCAGACTGATTGAAGAATATTGGTCAATTATGAAAGGCATATTAAAAATCCTCATATCTATATTGTAATTAATTGTATAATTCGATGTTGGATTTTTACTTATTTATTTAATCTTTCAGGCCTTCTTACACGCATTTGTGTTATTAAATAAATTAATGTAAGGTGAAGTTAAATCAGTGGCTGATATAGAAAAAATATGGTTAGATAGTGCCACGCAGCACCTAATGAGGCGCATTTGACGCAAAGTATGCACTATGGCGTATTCCATGCAAAATTAAACAAAGAATATATTTATAAATTCGTACAATTGCACTTACCTACAATACTGTAGGTAAATGCAATAAAAAATTCTTTGAATTATATATATGTCTTATTAATTTTAATTTGATATTTTATGTGCCCAATTTATGGCATGTTCAATGTATTTTTTATTTCATTCACTCATTATTATCAGCCTGAACTTTCCCACTCCTGGGCAAAGGCCTCCCTCTCTTCTTTTCATTTGTCTTTCTACAGACCAATCTCTTCAGAATGTGTGTAGGACATTGCGCCATCTCTGTCTCGGTCTACCACAACGCCCAACTGTAATGGGTGGTATCTTTCTAGTATTCTTGGACCACAGTTCCTTTGGCGTGCGGCTAACATGTCCAGCCTAGTCTCACTTCAGCTTAGGCATTTTCCGTATGTCTTGCATCAATATGTTAATGCTTTATGCACTTGGGCAAGGTAAACTATAGGAATACAGTTATACAATTGTACTGGAATCCTAAAAGCCCATACTAAAACTCATCAAATAGCATGTTATCTAGGTATGTAACTTCCAACATGCTTTTTTTAGGGTGCAGAACTTTGAATAAAATGTTCTCATAATCGACTTTTTAATGATTTTTGAGTTAAAACATATTAAAAAATATATTTATTACACGCATGTTTTTACATGGTTCGATAGCTAAATTTATGAAGATTATGGGGACATCAATAACTCCATACCGACAGTAAGGTCCCTCCACGCTGATAACGCCACAAATAAGATACTCTAGCCGCTACAGTATCTTGGCATGCACAGCCTCCAAAACCTCAACCAGAGTATTGTAAATTCGTAAAGAATTATGATGTTAAGTTAGTGCATACTAGAAATGCAGAAAAGTGACAAGCGGCGTTTGAGGCATTGTGACAAGCGTTGTTGTACAGAAATCTATACTCATTAATTTCTATCTATAAAACTAACCGTGCCATCGTCCGAAGTCATTTTGGTTAATTTCTTTTGTATTTTCATTACATCTTCTTCGACGCTCATTTTTGCGGTTTTTAATTAAGAAATATTAGTTCCCGCCTTTATACAGCACACAAATCTTGGAAAAATATTGATAAATCGACCACCACACCGATTTGGGGACTGAACCATAGACATTATTTATTTTTAGTTTATGGCTGAGTCACAGATAGCAAAAGATGCTGTCGAAGTCCAATATGTTTCACTCGGTCGATATTGTCTCTTTGTTTATGGATAGCATTAGATAAGGCGGTCAACCGTCCCGGATTCTGCGGGACAGTCCCGGTTTTCATGCTTCATTCCCGTATTTGAATGTTGTTGAAAAATGTCCCGAAAATTACCTGAAGTGCCTCGCATGTCTTGCATTAGAAATTACCGTTTGCGACTGCCCGTTCTGTAGACGTAGAATGTATTTGTCCGACCTATACAATTGACTTTAATTTATCATGCACTTCTTACTCCACATCCCAAAAAGCACTATACAACATAATATTTAGAACGCTATCTCTCGCTAAATGAAGCGATTAATATCCTATCCACTTCATACGTTAGAAATGACGTTAAGTAAACCAAAATATTAAATTTGACGGTTAACAATATCGCAACTAGAGTCTGGCAAATGAGTAGAGTTAAACAAATTCATTGCTTTTGTCATTAATTATTAAGTTATGAGTTAATGAGAAAAGCATTCAAATTTGTTTATATCTTGCTCAGAAAGGCACACATTTTTAAATTGCGCGGTGGATTCCATTCTCATCTTTCATTTGCCAGACTATGAGCTTTATTTTTCTAATATAATCTCAGACTAAGAATCCTATAGACTTGACATCAGCTTACACTCGTAAAAGACGGACATAACTGTTATGCAGCTAAATTAAGAACACTTTTAAAAATGACTGACAGCTTACCATAAAGAACCTACGTAAATTCGGCATATAATCCTAAAAATAATGTTTTCTTTATTTGTTTGCCACCAACTCGGTTGTGGCAGCGGTGGAAAAGTGAGACTATAACAAAAACAAAAAATTATATATTTATCTCTGTTACTCTTATTATAATTTGTATATGACTATCTCGTTCGGTAGTGGTATTATGATTTGGTTGTCAAGTCTTAGGATTCTTGGTCAGGGTAATGCACTTATTATTATTTGGGACTAACAACATTTTTCGTGTAGTTCCATATTTTGAAATGGTAGCACTGTTGTCATGGAGTAAGATTGTACTTCTTAATTCTATGTATACTCCATGACTGCTGTGCTAGAGCCATAGAAAGTACGGAGGGTAGAATATAATTAGTACAATCTCTGTGTGTCTACAGTGTCCAACAGAAGGCGTTAAATTGGTGGCGCTATAGTAGCAAGTACATCATAGTATATTATGATACGAGTGTGGTAAGTTGGTAATTACACTCGAGGCTATACCTAGCATAAAGCCTGTATAAAGCCGAGAGTGTAATGACCAATGCACATGAGTTTCATACGACGTTTTTCACCAAAATTGCAAGGATAAAAGCAAAAATTCGTAGCTTACTTAAAATTTCGTCTAGGTTATACTTGCGTAAAATATTCTGTAGTCCATAAGTTTTACATTAATTCGTCATAAGTACTTCAAATTTACGTACTTACATAATTATATATTTTAAATATCGTTGCTTGAAACTAATTAACACATTATTGAGATTTTTAGAAAATAGTAAATAATACTTCAATATTACAGATTTGTAGAGTCTGGGTAATGAAAGATGAGACTGGAAAAACCGCGAAATTTAAAAATGAAGCTGCGGTATAAATTTTGTTGCTTTTGTCATTAATTATTAAGTCATTAGTTACTGGGAAAAAAACATTTAAATTTCTTTATATCTAGCTTTTACAGGCATACTGCAGCTACATTTTTAAATTTTAAGGTTGATTTATTATTGAATATTCCAAATTTCAAATACATATCATAAGTAGTTTTTGAGATATGGCGCTAATAGTCGGACAGAGAGACAGACAGAGTCGCACCATAAGGGTTTCTTTTTTACTATTTTTGGTACGGAACCCTAAAAAGATGACGTCTCGCGTAGTGTGAATGAATGGACTACATAACGATGAATTTACACACATCACATCTAGAAGGCCATATTGATAGAACAAAGATAATTGAAATCAATTTAAGAGGAGAGGAGGAGAGAAAAAATATGCGACGTTAAGCGGGTATAAACATACCCGCTTAACTGGCAACGTCGCATATTTTTTGGTTTTCCTTGAACATTTTGAGAAATATGAATGTAACTTGAACACGTTTTCAATACATTCGTTAGGTTTTCGGTAGTTAAGCTGGCACAATTCAAAATTTCATGTTAATTGCCACAACTAAGGCTCTAAAAATGAATTCATGTCTATATCTTGTTTTATAATTAAATAAAGGCAAAAGCGGGTGATGGGTGAATTAAACGCAACATGATTCCTAAAGATGTAGGGTATGAATTGAACATACCTTTAAGTTTCATTCAAGTACCACAAAATAATGAAGCAAAATGAAAAAATATGCGACGTTGCCAGTGAAGCTGGTATAAACGCTCTTAATGCTACACACTTTTCCCAAGATATCATCATCATACATTTTTTATCGTGCAATTTATGTCAGGGAAAACACCTGTCAACGAAAAGAAAATTCTATGACAATAAGCCTTTATCCTACGAAACGTTTGTGCGCGAAATTGACATAACGAAAACTTCCAAAATGTATCGAAAAGAAAACACAAGTACGAAGGGCTAGAATTGTTCAAGTCTCTGCGAGATGACCTCAACTGTCGATGCATCACCCATCTAACCACATTCGCCACCATGAGTGTCGCTGCTGCCGCTAGTTCGGTGCTCGGGGAATTTACCGAATGGTGTAACAAAGATAATCGTTCATTTCCAATTCACTACCCGCATTAAACTTACTGCAATATTTAGTCGCATTGTGCTAAATTTTCCCGTTTAAAGGAAAAACCGATGTAGAGATAAATCTAGAATTTTTCCACATAACATAAAATAATATATTAATGTATGCAACTGTTTGATGAGTGTTCTTTTCGATCAAAGGACGATGCGGCTTCCTCATTCACGGTAAATGAATGTAATGTCTGTTTGTAATTATGACCTACTAACGTATGTCTATTAGTCAGAAGAGACAATAACAGGAATGAGAGGTTTAAATGAAAATCTTTTGTTACATGTAAATATTAATATTATAAATGTCCTACTAATCGAATACTATAAAATAAAAGTTTGTGAAGTTGTTTAGATTCTAGAACATCATTATTAAGGTAAATGCCCCAGTGTGTAGGCGAAACGCTGGGGACGTAGAAAAACAGGCTGTCATTGTCAGTTAGTTATACATTATAATTAAGGTGTCAAATATTGGGATTGGGACGTTTGCGTCATGACTTCATGTCATTTTTTTATTTTCCTTTATTTATTTATTATTAGGGTTCCGCACCAAAATGGTAATAAAGGAACCCTTATGGTGCGACTCTGTTTGTCTGTCTGCCTGTCCGACTATTAGAGAGCCATGCTTCAAAAAATATTTATGCTATCTATTTGAAATTTGGAATATTTGTAAACATGGTCAGCCTACATGTACTGAAAAATATGTCAGACTTTAATTGAAGACTATTTTACTTAAGTCAATTCCGGTCTAATAAGCTTTTTACGCTGTAAAAGCACTCGTCTAGAAGCCAAGTGGACAACCTGTGTAGGTAGTATTACAGACAAACACACACAAAAATATACAAGCAGGGCAATGGTACTTATATTTAATTTTTACAAAAGGGTATGCAGCTATCATCAAGCAAAGCATTGCGGACGGCCCTGACATTTTTTTTTTAATTTCATAACTGTATCCACATCCACAGAGTTACCCCACAGTATTAACCCGTATGACACCTCCCGGGTTAGGCCCTGATGGCGACCTCTATTGAAACGGTGTTTCTTAGCCTACGACAAGCAAACACAAACAGGTTGAGCTTATTGCAAACCTGATCTATGTGCTCTTTCCAGTTCAGATGCTTATCGATTATTACACCAAGGAACTTAAAAGATAAGTACCTCATCCACAATTTAATTATTGTATTTTATTGTCATTGGCAATCTATTAGATTTATACGAATTATATTGCATATGTTTTGTTTCATCAATATTAATAGTTAAGTCATTCATATTCAACCATTTGATTATGTCAGCCAGAGATTTTTCTACATTTTGCTTAAAACTATACTGTTGAATCATTTTATTACCAAAGTCGTGTCATCTGCAAATATGATATGTACTCTTTTGGGCAGTCGCTTTAGGCAAATCGTTTATGTAGAGAAGAAAGAGAAGAGGACCAAGGATGCGCCCTTGCGGGATACCAGTATGATTAGTTTTGTATTCTTAACTATACGATTGCTTCATAATGTTGTTGTTTATGTTTGTAAATCTACTAATTTCCGTACATTGTGCCCTATCTACCCTGCAAGTTACTCTTTCTCCAATCACACGCTCTCCCTCTGACACCGTACAAATACAAATACAAATACTCTTCATTGCACACCTCAGATACACGGAAATACAGAACACGACAGTAACATTCGAATTAGCAGAGGTAAACAACAGGCGGTCTTATCGCCAAATAGCGATCTCTTCCAGACAACCTTTGGGTAAGCGTACCGTTCAAGTTTACAAAGAAGTTTCGAGTGGTTAACGCAATCGAAAGCCCTAGAACCCTAGACCTAGTAGTTTCTTGGTTAAAAAAAAAAATCTAATTAGTCCGCCAGTTAGATTATCAAAAAATATTGGACTCGTATTTTTTCTTTTCATAAGTCGGGAAGTAGGTCTTAGTTCTAGGGTAGAAACTAACCTATTTGCCTGTATGGAATGCATGCCTCTGCTCAGAAACTGCTTATATCTATCCATTTGAAATATGGAATGTTTATAAAGATAGCTGCCCAAGGTGAAAATTAAAAATACATGTTTATTTCCTATGACTAAGAACCAATATGAGAGGAGGCAGAAATTTAAAGTCTCAGGTCAAGTGGGATATCATAAGGGCTTGATTTTCACTTTGCACATTCTCGATATAATATATTTTTTACTGTTGTCTTACTTCGATTTATGAAGGAAAATGTGGAGACAAAAACAAACTTAGTACAGAGGCCTCGGTCCGCTAATCAGTCTCGCCCTTTGCCGGTTTTATTGTACTTGTTTATATTAAATAAAAAACCTTCAAAAGACGTAGCTTATATAGCGGGCTTATCGATCACTTTCAATATGTTCTGCCTTTCTGGTACCATACCACTGACCCATTTGGATTAATCATCCTGTGGTATACCTATTTATTTCTAGCTACCTTGTAATCCATAGGTACAATTAATTAAATTAATGTGACAAATGCTATTCCCAAGACGCAGTAAAGTTGTTGCACAATTATTATTTTACCTCTTACTCGTAAACATGCTGACGAAGTCCTTCAGAAGGAAAAATAATGTATGGTATTGCCGTCTTTTCCTTCAACATCAGCGGGGTATGATAAAAGGTATCTTATAAGTAACTTATATCCTATAGCCATCTGTGGGTGCCCCAGCTACTCGTGTTACCAAAAAATATTGAAATCAGTTTAGCCTTTTTGACGTGATGAAGCCATAAAGACTCACACAAACATGCAAATAATCCAACAAAATATTTTTCTATTCAGTGACCTATAAATAGTCCGTTTCACATATAATTTGGGTCTCTTCAAGGCAATAGTGAATAGGATGTTACTGAACTAGCGAACTACATCCTCGACCCAGTAGTCACTTACCATCAGGAGAAACTAGGGTTCATCACTGGTCCGTTTATATAAAATACCTAAAAATTAAAAATATTACAACTTTATGATCGTAATAGTATTACTGATGGGGCCGTCATTTTGCGAATTATGCAAATGGCCATTAGTTTGACCACACATTTTTTGTCATTTGCCAATATCTCTCCTGGCGCACGCAGTCTTGTAAACAAAGCGGCCAAGTGCGAGTCGGACTCGTCCATGAAGGGTTCCGCAGCCGTTTATACAAAAAAATGCACTACAGATGAAAAAAATACGATACGACAAAAAGCACTAACAAAAGAGCGTATCTCCCCGGCACTTATGTCCTTTTGCTGAGAAGCGCAGTTTTTTGGCAATATCTTAAAAACGGTATGTCCGATCATGTTGAAAACAATTTTCGTTGAAAGTATTTATTAAGCTTTATATTTGTATTTTTTATATTTTTGTACATACCGTTTAGATAATAGCAAAAATAGCAAAAATTGTGTCTCCCCCCCACAATTTTTGCTACTTTCGGAGCGAATACTTCGGAAAATATTCACAACATATATATTTTTTTTTTGATACATCAAAGTCTTTTTAGAGGATTTGTCGAAAATTGTGGCACACATTGATATTTGCTGAATTTATTTTTTTCAGTTTCAGTTACATGTATGAAGTGGCCCCCTTAGAAATATATTTTTTTAATTTAATCTTCAAACTAAGTCGCGGCTTACACAAGACACCTATGTTCCAAATTTCATCCATATACATCTTATAGTTTTTGAGTAAAATGCCTGTGACATACGGACGGACAGACCGACAGACAGACAGACATGACGAATCCATAAGGGTTCCGTTTTTGGCCATTTGGCTACGGAACCCTAAAAACGCCTCCTGGAATATGTGCTTGATAAAAATATTGATCTAATTATGAGAAAGGATTATTAACAACTAGAAGGTACCCGCAACTTCGATGGCGGAAAAGAAAAAGCCATAACTCTCTTTTTTACGTCGTGTACGGGTAACAAGTATCCTATAACTGTTTGTGAATGCCCAGCTACCCGTGTACCAAAAATAGTTGAAATCCATTAAACTGTTTTGGCGTGATGAAGTCACCAACGGCACATACAAACAATAAACAAAAAAGAACGAGTTAGTGACCTTCAAATACTGATTCCACGTAGCATTTTTTTTATTTTAATGTACTACACACATTTCATTTACAACTTTAAAATAGTACAGACATAAGTTATAGAAGGTGCCCGCAACTTCGTTTGCGCAGAAGAAAAAGTCATAACCTCCCTTTTTCCGTCAGCGTATAGTTGGGTAAAAAGAATTGTATTACCATCCGTGGATACGTAGCAACCCGTGTAACAAAAATAGATGAGTTTCATTTAGCCGATTTGGCGTGATGAAGCCACAACGACACAAACAAACATACATTTCTTTTTTGCGTTTCGTTATTAATAATTTTTTGCTAATATCTTCAATGCACAGATATTTAATTTTGATTATTACCCATAGATATAGAAAAATAAAAAAACAGCAAAGATACTGAAGAAACAATGAAAAAAAAACACCGGCCAAGAACTTGTCGGACCATGAAGTTCGTCCTTTTGTTGAGATGTGCCGTTTTTTGGCAATAACTCAAAAACGGTATAATGTTGAAAGGAATTTTCGTTGAAAATATTCATTATAAGCTTCAACTTTGTAAATTTTTCCATATTTTTTGAATATAAGGTTTAGAAAATAGAAAACGTCAACTAAATCAAAAAAAAAATAGAAACCTTTTAATGTTTAAAAGATATGTGCCACACTATGATATTTGCTAAAAAAAAAATTCAGTTTCGGTGACATGTATGGAGTGCCCCCCTTGATTATTTAATTTTATTATTTAACTATTAAACGAAGTAGCGCCTAACACAATACACCTATACTCCAAATTTTATCAGTGTAGTTCATCTTTAAGGTAAAGTTTTTGAGTAAAATGCCTGTGACATACGGACGGACATGACGACCTAAAAAGGGGTTAGTAACAAACGTAGTTCGGCCAAGAGGTTCCGCAGCCGTAATAAAGTGTTGCCGTGCAGCCGTTGTGAAAAAGTGCACTAGCAAAAGAGCATATCTCCACGGCACTTACATCCTTTTGTTGAGAATCTCAACAAAGGGATGTAAGTGCCGACGGCGATTCTAAACCTGAGAATCGCCGTTTTTCGGTAATAACTCAAAAACGGTATATCCGATCATGTTGAAAACAATTTTTGTTGAAAATATTTATTAAGTTAATACACAATTTATACAACTTACGGAGCGTTTACTTCCAAAAATATCCACTAAATAAAATAAAAAAAAACAAGCAACCTCAAAATGATTTTAAAAGTACTGTCAAAATATGTGCCACACACATTGATATTTGCATAACTTTTTTCAGTTTCGGTTACTTGTTAATTTCATCAATATATACATTTAGTAGTAGGACATGACGAAACTATAAGGGTTCCGTTTTTGCCATTTTGGCTACGGAACAGATTAGATGTTGGATACAAAATAAAATTAAAAAGGTGAAGAGAAAACAACAGAGAGTAATCATTTTACCCTCCCCGTGCAGATGCCAACCCAATGCATCCTCAGGATAACCGTTATTACTTCTTCTCACTCGTCTCAGCAACGAAGCAACCCTCTTGCGTCGAACGGGATGAAAGCAGTCTATTTACCCCTTAGCGACCATACCAGATGCACTACAGTGGTGAGGCAGCTTTAACAGCATCCTGAAGATGTTATTGCACTGAACGCGTAGAGGTGCGTCCACACTTGTATCATTTGCTCGTATCCGATCACCGTGCCGTGGCATGACTGCGTATCGCACTGCTTGGACGCTCACTGCCGTCGCAGCGATCATGCCTTGCTTGTCCGATCTAAGTGTGTGATACGCGTAGCAACCAACATTGATTTCGAGCGACGGGATCGGCGCAACGTCAAAACGCGTAATCGTGAACGCGATCATGCCACGCGACGAAGATCTGATCGGGCGAATGATACAAATGTGGACCCACCTTTAGGCGACATAATCGCGTTAAGTCTTATATTGATGCTTCACCCATAAACTGCACGAGTAGAAAGATGTATAAAGGCTCCGGAAAATGTCAGCTTAATAACAATATCCTTTGTACATCCTGCAAAATGTACGGTACGCGGAGCATGTTGCCCCTGACGGCCAAGGCTCTTCTTTCTCTTTTTATATCAAGGTCATCGTCAAGGTTCTCCGTGACAATATGACCCAGATATTAAAATATATTCACAACTTTAAGTCTCGCCGTTCAAAACAATCCAACATCTTTTCTCAATCCACCCGTGACCATGGAAAGCTTCCGAAACGTCGGGAACTAAATATAGATAATATACGCGATATAATCCGTTAAATTGTTTTATTTCAATAATACGAAGTATTTTTAAAATAAATCATTTTATCATTTCTACTGACAGCTATTGTTCCGTATTTTTTTGTAAACAATAGCTCGTGGACCCGTTTTCGCTTTCGCTTTTGCCGACAAACTAATAAAGCACAACGTTTAACTGATAAGGGCACAATTACATCCGTTGTTCCTAAGAATAACAATATCCTTTGTACATCCTGCAAAATGTACGGTACGCGGAGCATGTTGCCCCTGACGGCCAAGGCTCTTCTTTCTCTTTTTATATCAAGGTCATCGTCAAGGTTCTCCGTGACAATATGACCCAGATATTAAAATATATTCACAACTTTAAGTCTCGCCGTTCAAAACAATCCAAGGTACGCTTTATGGGTTATATGTAAATTTACGGGCCTTGAAAACGACCATCTCATTCTTCTTTGAACAACTGGCATTGTAAAGACCGCGTCGCTCAGCGTAACTCTCATATACGTCGCAATCAGTAGTCGAATAGAGTTGATTATGGGGTCCTTGAATCAATTGCTGCTGGTGCTGCTGGCAGCAGCACCATGTCGTCAGCATAACTTATGTTATTGACTCCTACTCCGGCTATATGCATACATGTCAGCATGCATGCTGCTAAGCTCCTCAATCAACTATTAATATTTAAATTAAAGAGATCATGAGACGTTACTCCTATCTACCTCACACCACATTCAAGTCTGTATTAATCAACTATTCCCCATCTCACTTTACTAGTCTGGTCTGATTGGTGTACCAGAATTAAACTCCTGTAATCGAATCACAGACCGAAAGATTTATAATTGTTGGTGATTCTGAAAGTGACTCATCAACTGATGAAAGTGAAGATACATCGGAGCCAGAATTTGATAAATATATGGATGTCGAATATTTAGAATCGGATTTTGACGGATAGGTAATTATTAGAGCTCTCGGTCTACGACGTGTTTCGTGTAGACGGTTCGTGTATTCGGGTACGTGTAGTATGGACGCGGGTTTCTGACCCGTTCGGAACGGATAATTAAGGTCCGCGTATTTAAGATCCGTTCGGACCGGTTACACGGATCGGCGGGTTTTAAATAAACGGATCACTACCCGTCCGTAGGTAAAGCTATCATTACAGCTCCGTAGCCAAAACGGCAAAAACGGAACCCTTATAGTTTCGTCATATCGGTTTGTCCGTCCGTACGTCATGATGTTTAGTGATGAAATTTGGAGTATAGGTGTTTTGTATAAGCCGCTACTTAGTTTGATAGTTAGATAACAAAAATATATATATATATTTTTTTTAGTTTCTCATAGTTATGTTTACTCTCCTAAGATAAAATATTAAACAACATAATTTTAAACTTATGAGCTCGTTATGAGATGAATATGGACAAGACGAAGATCATGTCGAATGTCCATGTCGCGCCCACCCCAGTATTGGTTGGTAACTCGGTCCTCGAAGTTGTTGACGAATACGTCTATCTAGGACAAACAATCCAGTTAGGCAGGTCCAACTTCGAGAAAGAGATCAATCGACGGATCCAACTCGGATGGGCAGCGTTTGGGAAACTGCGATGTGACTTCTCGTCCAGCATACCTCAGTGCTTGAAGACGAAAGTCATCAACCAGTGCGTATTACCGGTGATGACCTACGGAGCCGAGACGTGGTCTCTGACTATGGGCCTCTTAAAGAAGCTCAGTGTTACTCAGCGATCTATGAAAAGGGCTATATGCTCGGTATTTCTCTACGAGATCGAATCAGGAATAAGGAGATCCGTAGACAAACCAAGGCCACCGAGATAGCAAACAGGGTAAGCAAACTGAAGTGGCAATGAGCAGGGCACATAGTTCAAAGAACCGGCGGCCGTTGGGGCAGAAAGGTTCTAGAGTGGAGACCGCGTACCGGCAAGCGCAGCGTGGAAAGGCCACCGGCAATGTGGTCCGACGACCTGATTAGGGTTGCGGGGGCTCGCTGGATTCGGGTCGCCTCTATCCGGCCCATTTGGAAATCTATTGAGGAGGCCTGTGTCCAGCAGTGGAAGTCCTATGGCTAAAATGATGATGATGATGAGCTGGTTGACATGAAAATTTGTTTCCGACGCAAAAACCTACATAATATTTTCAAACATGAAAAGAACGAGATATCGGTATTTTACTGGCTTAACCTTTTTAAGTGTTTTGCGGCTAGTCACACTAACAGACAACGAAAAGAACCATTGAAGTGAAATTGGCCATACTCGACATAAAGATTTATAATATACTAGCTTCTGCCCGCGACTTCGTCCGCCTTAAATTTGTTTATCGCGGATAAGGTTATTTTTCCGGGATAAGAAGTAGCCTATGTCCTTCCCCGGGACTCAAACTATCTCCATACCAAATTTCATCCAAATCGGTGCAGCGGTTTAAGCGTGTAGAGGTAACAGACAGACAGACAGACAGACAGACACACTTCCGCATTTATAATATTAGTATGGATATAGCTTTTATTATTGCTAACTAATATAATTTAGCAAAAAGGGATATCATTAAACAAATTTAATTTATGTCAAGCCCTAGCTTTATTCTAGTTAATGCTTTCGATGCGCAGGTCGGCGTTTGCCTTTACATAGACATGTGACCGCTAGTTGTTTTATTGTTTGAAATTTTGTTGAAATACATGTGTTGCTATATTTAAAAGTATAATTTAATATTTAAAAGCATACATATACATTTACAATTTGTATAATCATATGCCATTTATTAATCATACCAAAGTGATTTACTATCAATGGTATTAATTGACAAACGTGCCTCGCAATGTCAGGTAAACGAGCACTTGTCTAGTCTGTTGAAACAAATCTGCGTTGGCAGAAATAATAGACAAGTAAATTGCGAATTTAATAGTCAGATAATAAAACGAAATAGTTAATAAAAGTATAATGAGAGATTGTTTTGAACTGGTCTTTAATTCAAATAATTTAGTGTTAATTTATCTTAAATTAAAATTTTATGTACACAACAAAAATAATTTGCTTATATCTAACTGACCGTCTGAGTGGCAAACTGGAGACTAATACGAAGTATTTTCTTCTGTTTCCGCGATTATTACTCATTGAAATAAAACAATTTAACCCATCTGGCATGTATGTATACCTTTATTTGTTTTTTCAAAAATGGGTAGTTTGCACAAATGGTAACTTTGACAGAGGAAAATACATCTTTTCTCAATCCACCCGTGACCATGGAAAACTTCCGAAACGTCGGGAACTAAATTTAGATAATATACGCGATATAATCCGTTAAATTGTTTTATTTCAATAATACGAAGTATTTTTCAAATAAATCATTTTATCATTTGCACTGACAGCTATTGTTCGGTATTTTTTTGTAAACAATAGCTCGTGGACCCGTTTTCGCTTTCGCTTTTGCCGACAAACTAACAAAGCACAACGTTTAACTGATAAGGGCACAATTACATCCGTTGTTCCTAAGAATATTTTACCTTATCTCAAAGAAACAAAGTTTAAACTTAACTTTGAAACTATTCACCTGCCATTAATTCGGTGATGTTAAATATACATAGTGGTCCGATGGTAAGTGATAAAACCTAGATAACTATTTGCAATATGCAATAAAAATTGTTTTCGATTTAAACATGAAATTAACGTCCGAAATAATATACAAAATTAACAAAGCCATCCATATTAGTTGCACATAAATAATGTCTTTTTTGAAATAAAGTGTAAGTAAATATATTTTATGCTCTGGGGTTAAGCTAGAATTCGGATCCAGGCAGTCGCGGCCCGGCAGCCGCCACCCATTGCCATTGCTGTGCGGCGTCGCCACAAGATTTCAGCAGCACCGAAGCAGC
The DNA here is from genome assembly GCA_905404275.2 of Hedya salicella. NCBI lineage: Eukaryota > Metazoa > Arthropoda > Insecta > Lepidoptera > Tortricidae > Hedya > Hedya salicella. The sequence goes on along the minus strand of FR990096.1, from coordinate 107,143,285 downwards.
GACCGTGACCCGGGCAGTGACTGCCACGCGCAAAGTCAAGTGCATTCCGGACATAATTAATCTATGATACGCAATCATGGATTAATTATGTCTGAAAATTTTAGTCAACGCAAGCGAGAACTCATGAAGAGGCTGGTAGAGAATGATGAAATATATGTTGCTCTTGCTTTTATCAAGGGGGAATAAAATCGATTCAATATATACATCCAAAATTGATAAAGGCAGCTATCAAATTCCGATAAAACGGCACTTAATGGTCACGGATGGACGGGCATGAAGAAACTATAAGGGTTCCGTTTTTGAATCCTTGAAATATATCAATTTAAATGGATATTATCAAGTTACAGAAACATTGAGATACAAAAATAAATAATATGATATATACACTTCTTATAATTATATTTATATAAATCATATTTTCAAACAATTTCGATATCATTCGAAACGTACGGGCCATTCTTATTTATAATAAGAATGGCCCGTACGTTGTGCCACGATCCGTCAGCGTCGGTAAGAGACGCGTGTAAATAAGGTCCGTTGCTGCGTGTAGTTCGTGTAGTCGTGTAGTACGTGTAGTCGTGTAGTACGTGTAGGCGGGTAAACGATCCGCCGAGTTCGTTCCGTTCGGGTTCTTAAACTCGGCGGTATCACAGACTACTATACTAGAACAGACACACAATGTCGAACAACAAAATTGAACGTCACTAACTCTGGCTATACAACTGGCTATATTGTTTTCCCTGGTTTTCCGCCAGATGGCAATAACGAGATCGTGCGCACATTATAGCCATCTAGTGAAGAATTGGGGATACGATAACTAGGACATCACAGGGTCGGCAGATGGCGCTTAATCCTAATTTATGAATGGTTCGACGCGAACAAAGCTTTGGAAATGGCTACCTATTTTTATTATTCGTAAGTCTCGCAGAAAAGTGATGCGCCTCATGCGTGGCTTTCGAGCCCAGTCCACGTACATGAAAGAAAAGTTTGTTTTGGTTTGACTTGGTGCTTAGGGGGAGTCGGACATACTTACTTCAGTATTATTGTACTATCCTTGGATGGACAAATTCTTAAGTATCGATATCGCCAGTAATAAAACTGGTGATGGCTGATGCGACTATAAACACACAATAGGTACATACAGAGCCATATCAAATCAAATCAAATCAACTACTTAAGAACATAGAATATCAATATTTTTCGATTCGTGGGTTTTCAAGTATAGCCTCTTTAATTGGGATGTGGGATGTAGGTATTGTGACTGGCTAAAATAAAAATAAAATTGCGCAATGGTAGTTACCATGACAGAAATCGTAAACAGTTTTTAGTTCTTTTTTGTTTCTAGTTTGGTCTTATATGGTCTTATCAATTTACTCAACTACCACACACAGGAAACAGGATGATTTATACTATGCAATTTATTGAAACTACAAAGAGAGTTTTGCAGATTTTAAAATTCGCGCTCCGCGCCGTACCGCGCTGGTCGCTTACCTATCGAGTACAAATTAAAACTTATTCTCTCTCACCGCTGAGTTCCAAATTTAAGGTTTGAAACCACGAAAGATGAACTAAAATGATATCAAGTTTATAAATAATTATCATTTATATTTATTTTAAGTTACAGCTAGTAAGTTATTAGTTACGAACTTAGGTACTATTTGAGTTTATAAATTAATTTGTTCTATTATTTTGGAACAAAAGAATAGTATAATTTATATACTCGTAGTCAAAAATTACAATTTAAGAATGAAAGTGACTTAGAAAAATTTAGAACAAGCAAGATTTCGGGTCGTTGGTATCCAATTCACGTATTCACGACAATAGGGAATATGCATGAATTTATATTTTTGCTTTATTAAAAGCTCATTCATGTAACAAACAGTAGATAAAAATATAGAAAAAACAAAAATAATAGCTATAAAAATAACCAAGATATAAGCCATCAAACATTTAATTCTATCGATTTGCACTGTGACGTACAGTGCATATCGAACCTCTCTCTCTAATAACTAGTTTAAAATGCCTATATTATGCGTATTTCTTGGCCGATTTCAATGTTAAGTTCACATATTGAAATAGTTTTTACGGTTTTTTGATATGTAGTTAAGAAAAGCGATTAAAAAATTCATGCATATACCCTATTGTAAATACGATTAGCCCGTGACGTTTGTGATTTTACCTTATTTATATTAAACTAATAAGAATATAAGAAAGTACTGCTACTATTAAACTAAAAGTAGGTACCGTAAACGGGGGTCAATAGACAAGAACAGATTCTTATAAAAACGCATTTTCATAAAGTGCTTCTTTACTGCATACTTGCGGAGAAATTCAAGGGTGAAGTGAAGTCTCCAATCCACATTGGGCCAGCGCGGAGACTAAATTCCATTCCCTCTCATCCAAGAGAGGAGGCCTATGCCCAGCTGTGGGACGTATATACACGGTGCCCGCGAGACATGGGAAAGATTTTAACCACGCAATCCTTAGGTCATTAGAAGCAAAAACTGTTATATGATGAATCCCAGGCAATTCCGGCTTAGCTTTAAAAATATTATCAATTTTCATGTTAACAATTTATTGTGATTACTGTACTGTGAGTACATTAAGCTTTTTTTATCGCGACGTTGCCACATATGTTGCCTAGTTTCGCGTCGTTATTGACAGACTCTCTAAACTCATCCTTTCTTTTGGAAAAACAAATCCTTACCATTTTATTGGAAGGGATAATTTTCATAGAAAAGCGAAAGCAAAAATAAAATATTCAATTTTTATGTACAAAAATCGACTTAACTAGATTATGTTTCTTTTTTTTTCATATTAAATTTTTTACTCGTAATGGCCTCAGGAATGCGTGGTTATAAAATCTTTCCCATTACTCGTGGGCACCGTGTATAGGCTGATGATGATGATGTGCTTCTTTTCGTTGGCAAAGTATAGAAAATACCTACTAAACCATAGCTTTTACTACTTTTTCTTTTCTTATAATCCATACTATCTATACTAATATTATAAATGCGAAAGTGTGTCTGTCTGTCTAATACTTCCTCACGCTTAAACCGCTGAACCGATTTGGATGAAATTTGGTATGGAGATACTTTGAGTCCCGGGGAAGGACACAGGCTACTTTATATCCCGGAAAAATACCCTTATCCGCGATAAACGAATTTAAGGCGGACGAAGTCGCGGGCAGAAGCTAGTATAAAATAAGTGCAGATTAATGCGCCGAAAAGTCAATAAAAAACGATGTGTACTGCTTGACTGAGACGAGTATTACAGACTGCGATGGGACAGCGATGTAAGTATGAAATCGGCCGGCCCGCCGCCGCGTGGCCTTGAACGATCTTGCCTTGAGGGGCTACTCTGAAATTCGATATTCAAAGTTCGTATCGCGCCAATTCGCTCATTCAAATACAGTTCAACATGAGAACGAGAGGGATGGCGCGATACGAACTTCGAATATCGAATTTCAGAATAGCCCCTCTGCCCCCGGTTGATGCGATTTGTATTTTCTTACAAACTTTTTGTCATCGTCATCTATACTATTCTGTACATCCATACTAATATTATAAATGTGAAAGTGTGTTTGTCTGTCTGTCTGTCTGTTACCTCTTCACGCTTAAACCGCTGAACCGATTTGGATGAAATTTGGTATGGAGATAGTTTGAGTCCCGGGAACGGACATAGGCTACTTTTTATCCCGGAAAAATACCCTTATTCGCGATAAACGAATTTAAGGCGGACGAAGTCGCGGGCAGTAGCTAGTTGAAGATATTTTCGTAACGGACTATTTGGAGGTCACTAAAAAGAAAAATATATTTTTTAGATGTTTTATATGTTTGTATGTGGCATTGTGGCTTCATCACGCAAAATCGGCTAAATGGATTTCAACTATTTTTGGCACACGAGTAGCTGAGTATCTGCAGATAGGATACTTTTTACCCCACTAGGTACGCTGAAGAAAAAACGAAGGGTTAAGTATGACTTTTTCTCCTCCGTGAACGAAGTTGCGGGCGCCTTCTAGTTAGGTATAAAATTAAATTCCCTATCGTCTACTGATATCTTACTTACCTTAGTTTTGATAGTGGCAACTGATTGCAATCAATCAGCTTAGTCCGCCCATGAAAACGGTGCAAAGAGTAGTACCTACGAGTACTTAAAATCTTGCCAAAATAATGAAAATTTGATAGGTATTATTGATTCTGCAGATTTTTCACTGCTCGTATTGCAAAACTTGTTGAATTAATTGGCAACCGATTGAGACTAGGTTAACTACTCGTAAACTCGTTATGTATCTACTTATTATATACCTACCTACTCGTATTTTTACTATCAAAATAATAATAAGCATTTTATCATTCAAACACGCCTAATATATGTACCTAGGTCCATTATATCGCTAATTCAATACATTTATAATGATTTGTTTTCAAATATTACTTACAATTTCATTTAAAACTCCGGCGCGCGCCACGTCTCCGCTTGCCGCGACGCGCGAAATTTGAAATTAGCCAATTTTTAAATAAATTGCACAATAAATAAATCTTTCTCTTTTCTTTCTTAAAGTGTATGACGATTAAATTAATTGATTAGATTATTTAATAGCGAAATTAAGGATTTTCATGCAATACTAGTAAAGCTGTGAAGAAAAAAGGAAAAAATTGTTCAGCACAGTTCTTTTTTTTAATACAGATTCAACTAGTTACGACAAACTCATAGAAAATCATTTTACCCACGTCCAAATTGTATCATTCAATTTATAACGACGTTGCGTTTTATCTCGAGGTTCCATAAAAGTATTTTTATTACATTTTCTATAACAGTATTATTAAATAGTTATCAGCACACAGTAATTAACATTTCGGACAACCATTCTATATTTAATGCATATAAAAAATATAAATATGACATATCATTCTGAAATTTCTTATATATAAATAGTTAAATAGACATTATTTATTCACTAAACAAAAGCCAAGCACTTTGGAATTATCAAAACTTGTCAATGTAATACACGGTCCACTTCTGGCCTATTTATGTATTGTATTGTTACGAAACGCGTGCTGTTTACCGTACTTGTACCTCGAAGTACACCATCATGGAGATGGGGTGAGATATTATGTATGCCGTCCTTTTCTTATGTACATCGTTCGAAGATAATGGCATGCGTGTCTCGACCAGTTTCGGCTAATGCCTACAATCTTAAGCTTAGTTTTCAGATCAAGCGCCATCTAGTGTCGCTACTGTAAACAAATATGAGAGGTCCAAACCTCGAGCGGAGCTTGAATTGGCATGTTGAAAATCTGTTTTTAATGGTTTTTTGTTTTAATCAGAATTATGCATATAATTAGTATTAATGAGGATGTTTATTCGTAAAATATACAAATTTTTATTTTAAGTCCCATATTTCTCTTATTTTCGATATATTTATATGGTTTAATTTGAAATTGTTACTTATGGCGCTATCTATTGGTGATTGTTAGCACTAAAAATATCTGTTAGAGAATGGGAGCCCCTGGCGGTATTAAGATCACGGATGTCCGTTCGGGCGTGTAACACGGATATCACATGCCCTAGTAATTATAAAAAAATAATTATCAACTAGACTTGCTCTTCCGATTGCCTGAAAACATAGTTTCCCAATCTACAAGTACATAATTGTATATCTCACTCGTTCGTGCACGATGCCAATACACACTGTCCCGACTATTCATGACGTACACGTATTATTGCCATATGTAAGCTATTTGTAGCGACACTATATCAGGGTTAAATAGGAATTTGTCAGGCTTTACTTTAGTATAGATATTAGAATAAAGCCATTCGATACTAATACCAAGCATTTATTGTATCGACATATTTCGTTCGACATCAAACATTTACCTTTTACCACATTATTTATTATTATTTCACAAAATTAATAATTTTATTCTACGTGGTTTTATCTTAGGGGGAGAGATAGGTGGTGAAGGTGTAGGTGGCTTTCAGACATATCCCTGAACGCGTTAAAATGTAGGCCCATCATATCCCCGAGAGGTCAATGTAATTAACGCCGTAAAAAACACTGGCACTTTTTTATCAAATTACGTTTTTTCTTCAAATTTTGATCTAAAATTTATAAATTTCAATTAGCCTACAGTTTACTTTGGCTTGCGATAATGCGTTCTGCTGGTGTCTATTATGTTAACTGATATGTGACTAAATTAATTAATATTTAGAAACCAACATATTTTAAAGCTATAAGCTGAGAAGCTTAAAATATGCTTTGCATTATATATGTTGGTTTCGTGTTTTATATCTTTAATACAAGGCAAAACGGACCCAGGCAAAAGTTGCCGTAAGGAAAAGCAAATAAAAAAAACGAAATAGAGTGAATACGAACAATAGTGTAAATGGACTAAATTTCAAAAAGAGAAGGTGAGAAAGAAACCTATTATAAATAAAAAAAAACGGTGAAGTGCGAGTCTGAGTCGCGCACCGAGGGTTCCGTACAATCTTTCACTTATTACGACTAAACTTGCCGCTTTAGTTAAGTTTGCCTCTGGTATCTATGGCGTCACATACAAATGAGGGGCAAACTTAACCAAACAGGGTAATTAAAATGATTTTTGGTACAAAAAAAAAAACCAAGACTGACCGATATATGGTTATAATTTTCGTGTAATAGTAAAATAAATTACGTAATTCCAGAAAATTCCAGATTTTTCGCTTGGTAAACTTAGAAGATAAAGGGTCCCCCCTTGGTATTTTTTTGTACATTTTCAAATTCAAAACATTATAAAAAATGTTCCAAAATGTACAGATCAAGCCCTTTCATATGATATCCTACTTGACCTAGTGACTTAACTTTGAAAATAGGTCGTTCTTTTAGAAAATAAAAGTATATTTTATAATGGTTTCTTGGCTGTACATGCTGTACATGTGGGCTGACCATGTTTATAAATATTCCGAATTTCAAATAGATAGCATAAGTAGTTTTTGAGATATGGCACTCTAGTAGTCCACAGACAAGCAGAGTCAAATTATAAGGGTTTCCTTTTTACCATTTTTGGTATGGAACACTAAACATGAAAAAAATACAGTTCATCTGAAGACAATGACATGACGCTGACTGTCTATGTCTGCTACGTTTAGTAGGTACTGTCCACACTCCACAGGTATCCGTTCCGTATCCGTATCTGCAAAATACTGCAATCAAGTGGAGGTTGGGTGCAATGTCCAACATATCGTTTATGTGCCCATATTCCTCTTGCGCAGGATTAGGACATTTTTAGTGAAAAATGTGTTGAGTGATTTAATGTAGGTCCGTTTTGTGTGGTCCAGAAGTCCGGATACCTCACCCATGTAGTTAAAATGGTCCTATTGGAATAATTAGAAGTCATCTAATATTTTCACCGTCTGTGTTCTTATCAAACTTAGATTCGCACGTAATATAGAGTTAACAATGTAGATTTAGTTTACTCCCGAAGAACTTTGATCAAACGATGAGTCTTTTTTCTATGTCTGTTTTTAGGGTTCTGTACCAAAAATGGTAAAAAAGGAACTCTTATGGTGCGACTTTGTCTGTCTGTCCAACTATTAGAGCGCCATATCTCAAAAGCGACTTTTGCTACCTATTTGAAATTTGGAATATCTATAAACATGGTTAGCCCACATGTATTGCAAAGGAAACGTTTTAAAATACATTTTTATTTCCAAAAAAACGACGTATATGAGGGGAGGCAAAAATTAAAAGTTTAGCTACTAGGTCAAATATGGTATTATGTGAAAAGGGTTTGATCTGTACATTTTAAAAAATCAACCATAACTGGGTAATATAATAATGTTAGAGTAAGTGAAAGTTTGTGTGGAACCCTCGGTGCGTGAGTCCGACTCGCACTTGGTCGGTTTTTATTTCTTAAGTGGTCTGTTTTGCCTTCCTTTCCCATACGCATTAAACAAATTAAATATTTACCATTACATTTCGGGAGCCATTAAAGGTTCTTATTACCTGTATATGTATAGTGTACATCACCCGAATTATAAATAAACTATATTAAAAACTGCATAATTTAGATTTCAGTTAGAGAAGTAAGACCTTAAATTTAGACATAAATACAACATATATTTCGACTACTGAGTATTTTTTTATATTTTATTAATAAACGCTGAACAAAAAACACCAAATGGCCTCTTACACCTAAACGTAGAAAACTTCGGGAGCGCCCATTGGAGGTGAACTTCATTAAACATTCATTGATTTGCACTATACGACCACTAAGATCTATTTTGACAGCTCGCCATAACCCGCGGGCTCTGATTACCCCACGTTCTGCTACAACCTATCTTTGAATTGAGTTGACCCGTATAGTCCCAGAATCGAACTCAGTGTGAACTTGAGCGTAAATCTACAAACGGGAATGCTATCTGCGGTACTTACAGAAGGAGATGAGAAAGGAACGCTGTGCGCAAAACACGAGGACTCCAGAGATATAGGTCCTCGGCCCCCAAAATTAAAGATTTATTCAACAGCTCGGTTTTGTATTGTTATTGAAATAAAACCGTTAAAGTCACACTGGTTGATACCACTGCGTATTCATGCTAAGCGAATACTTGAATACGCTGTTTCATGCCCTCGGAAAATCCTATGACTATGTGGAAGAAAACCTAGGTGTTCGCGAGAGTATCGATTTTAAACTTATAAATAGACACATATATAATAAATCCATCAAAAATAGCCAGGACCTAAAAATAAATCTGCTCATCATGGGAACTTGTCATGTATACGTTTCTGTGTGCAACTAGGCAGGTCTCGTCGGCACGTGGCTATGTCGGCACAATGCATTTGCAAGCTTTTGAATTATAGCTTAATGCTGTGTCAAACAGTGCATAAGACAAAATTCCATGCGTAGACTCTTTGTTTTCCAATTTTTTTTATAAGTAAAAGTTATATACTTATTTTTAACCGACTTCCAAAAAAGGAGGAGTTTCGATAGTTTGTATTTTTTATTTTTATTTATGTATGTTTACCGATTACTCCGCCAATTGTGGACCGATTTTAATTTTTTTTTAAAGGACATACTCCCGAGGTGGTCCCATTGCCACCAAGTTGGGATCTGATGATAGAATACCAGGGAAATCGAGAGAAACAAAAATGTTTTGTATATATTTTTCTAAAGTTATTCAGTTGTTTTCGTCTGGTTGTCATCATCAGACAAAGAAACTGAGCTGATGATGGAAGGTACAAATGAACTAACCAACTTTTACATTTCTTACTTCCAAAGACTCGAGATTTGTGCAAAGTGCCTCCTCAATCTTCCCATTCTGGGCTGTATAAAATACTTTATATCACTACTAAAATCCATTACTAAAAAGCAAAAAATAAAAATTTATAAATAAAAAAAGAACCGACTACAAAATAAACTAAAAAGCCATAAATAATCTCTTATGTACGGTACGGATACATTTGAATCACCTTTTGAAGTCGGTGCCAAACATGAAGTAAATAAAGTTCTTTATTCAACAAAAATACGAATTACTATGACTAAATATATATGTAGGTAGATAATAACTAAAGGCTCGCCGCCGCGGTTCTTAATAGTAATAAATGAATGGTTTGGCACCGACTTCCAAAGGGGATTCAAATGTATCAGTACCGTACATAAAAGATTATTTATGGCTTTTTAGTTTATTTTGAAGTCGGTTCTTTTTTATTTATAAATTTTTAGTATCGTTTTAAACAATCTTTACCATAAAGTACCTGAGCCGAAAGCTATGTAACTCATCTCAGTATAACAGCGATAAGACAAGGAGTATGTGCATCTAACTGCATTGCCAAATAATGGCTAGATTCATAGTTTAAGGTCTATGACAAATCTTAAGTAGAAAATCAGAAATTGAAAAAGCTAAGATGACGGAGTATGTACATCTGTCTCGTCGGCGGCCTTTAGCCCTCCCAGCATGTCAAGCAATATATATACCGCGAGAGTGCCGAGGTCGCGGCACTCCCCAGCCGACCTGCGCTTGCTCCACTCCGCCGACTTTCCGAGGTACTACGATTATTTACTTCATTTATTTTGAAAATATCTATAGATATATATTATATTTAAATATTCAACAGCATAGCTGTAAAAGATGCAACAAAATTTTATAAAGTCGACTTCTTCCTTGCATTTTAAATAAAATAATTGCATAATTAAATACTAAAACGCCCTTGTTATAAATTAGGCATTAAAATTTAGACTGAACTTAAAACAAACGGAAATATGTAAAAATACATGTCTTAGGTATGAACAATAGCTATCAGTAGAGCAATAGCAATGTTTAATCAGTTTATTATTTACTACATCAATAATGTATGCTATGTAAAGTGCAGCCTTTTACTAAGGCAATCGTGCCGTAACAGTACTTCCTAACGAAATGCCATAAATAATTAGATCATTGCTATCTACAACGTCTTACTAAAACAATATAAACTTAGCTTCCTTATTAAATCAAATTGTGTCTGCTTTGCTTTATTTTTGACTGGTAGAAAGAGAGTTAAGCCCGCCTATTGTACGATGAGTTTTTTAGTTATGCATTAATAAAAATTAAGAAATAAATCAACAAAACTTACTAAGCGTTTTTTTGCCTATCAAAGATAATCGGTAATTTATCACAAGCTTTAAAAACAGTATTCATTATTTCTATCTATTTAACATAAAATATCATGTGCAATAGTTAGTCAATCGGTTGAATTACAACACTACATATAGAACCTGTCCCCTAAACGAGTAGCTCTGCAAGAACTTGAGGTCTGAAGAACAGAAAGGACCGTGACCCGCTTTCGTACATATAAAATTATTGAATATATTCGATTATTGTTTGGAGCTTAGCTTTATCTGTGTTCTTTGGTTTTGAATCCTCCTGGGCAGACAAAGTTCATTCTGTCTCCACCTAATTTTCTTTTCGGTATGTCTACTGGTGAAAAAGAGGGGCGTTATAAATTACAAGTGTGTAAATGGTATCAAAGGCGTTAACTCTTGAACAATAGTCCGATTTTAATTTGACATTTTGTGTTTGAAAGTTGATTTTATCGAATGTTCTTAGCCATTACTTATTTAAAAAACCTGTCCAGCCGTTTGAACACCATCAGTATTTTTTTAGTGTGTCGAGAGTGTATTATCGTTTCAAATAAATAAATAAATATTACGGGACAATTTTACACAAATCGAACTAGTCCCGTGGTAAGCTCAATAAGGCTTGTGTTAAGGAACTAGACGACGATATATTTAATAGATATATTACTTATATACATAGAAGACATTCAAGACTCAGGAACAAATATTTATGCTCATCACACAAATATTTGCCCTTACCGGGATTTGAACCCAGGACCTCAGCTTCGCAGGCAACGTTACTCCCACTGAGCCAAACCGGTCGTCGGTTTCAACCATTACTTCTTTGTATTGTGCAGGATATTCAAGATGTGGTTCTCGTACGTGTTCGTTGCCGTGTGTGTAGTGGCGTTCGCGGACGCGTACTCCAGCGGAGCTCCCGAAGGCGCCTGCAAGGACATGATCCCGAGGCATCCAGTGCCCCCCCAGAAGTCTCCGGCACCTTACACCATCACCACCAGCACTAAGGTAAACGACAATTAAAACTACTATTCATGCAATTTAAAGATCGTGTAGCTTTTCCAGTAGTTAAATGATGTTATAATCTCAACACTTGTTTTTATGGACTACCTACGCGATAAAAAAACAGTGCTTTATATGAAACTCTATTTTAATTATTTAGCTATATACGAGTACCTAGTAGGTTAACCTGTATTAAAAATATTTTTTATTTTATGATTTGTTAAGGTTGAGACTAATTGAACTTTGACTTAGTCGGTAGTGACGCGGATAGCATAGCAATTGTCTTGTCCATTTTTCGAAATATTAAAAAAAAATTGAAAAATTGATTTTGATTTAGGTATTTGTGTTTGAAAGATGACTTCATCGAGAGTTATCCTATCTAGGGTACAATAAAATCGGTTTACCGTTTGAAAAAAATAGTTTTAAAATTGTGTTTTTTTTTTCTAAATGTGGTGTGTGTTTTCGGGTCTACCGATTACTTGTTACTGTTACCATGCAAATTAGTAATACATATGACCATCTATTGCCTTTAAAATAAATACAAAATGCAGCCAACCCGATGTTTGGCTAATATTCAGCCGTGTGAAAGTGGTAAGCCTTCGATTTTTTTCTATATAAATTAAGTATTCGTATTTGTTTATAACGCAAGTGACTTCAACTTCGCCTAAAAATATATGTAAATGCAGGTATTAATTACCATAACAATAATTTATTTAGCTAACTTTACTTAAGTATATTATGCATTTATGGCGTACCTGATTTAGTGTTACGAATCTTAATTACATTTTTAATCTGCTCTAAAATTGCTAATGCAGACGAATAGGATTTTAAATTTGTTGTAAATTTGCAGTAATAATAAAGTAAAAGATTTTTTAACAAATTTTTTATCAAAATACCGAAAAACTATTTCAAAATTTGAATAAAATTAAAATTAAAATCGGCCATGAAATACGCACGATACAGGCATTTGAAACTAGTAATTAGACAGCGATGAAATGTAACTGTTACGTCATAGTGCGCTTCGGCCAAATAAGCTCCATATTAAATTCTGTTTTGCTAGAAAGCGATAGCATGAAATGTTTGATGCCTTATATCTTGATTATTTTTATAATAATTTGAAAAATATTTTTGTCTACTATTTGTTACATAATGAGCTTTTAATGAAGCAAAAATATAAATGAATGCATATTCCCTATTATTTGGTCGCGTCGGCATGCGTGTAATAGCCAATGGTTAACATTGCTCAACCACTGTTCCTTAGGTACTTAGAACCTTTGAAATATTTCTGAGAAACTAAAGAAAATAAATAGTCTCAGATCTTTCAATATTACAGGTCACCAAGGAATTCAAAATCTGACAAACTATAACCGTTTTAGAAATCAAGTTGTGTCTTATATTACTGATATACAATAGTTATATAATTAGATGGGCTTGGACTCGTAGAACCGACGGCTACTGATGGGGTCGACCCAGTAGTTGAGTGGTGCCCACGCCCCGAGGACACAGCGTGATAGACCCCCCACTAGGGTTGATGACCTGGTTTACGTCGCAGGAGTCCTCTATAGGTGCGGGCATCGTGGTGGTGTTTTTTGCGAAAGGCCTTATGTTCAGCAGTCGACGTTAACCTTAACCCCCGATGAAAAGGACCGGTTCAGCGCGTGTATCTGTATGTCTGTCCAACCGGATGACCTGATTTTAATTTGATCAACAGGCGGTTAAAGCCGGCACCCCTATGGAGGTGGTGATTACCGGCAAGGGCCCCAGCAACACCATGCGAGGGCTGCTGTTGCAGGCGCGCGCTGGTGACAAGATCGTGGGCAAGTTCACCCTGCCGCCCAACGACAAGTTCGCGCAGCTGATGAACTGCGGAGAGCCAGGCGTGAGTATACCTTGTATATGTAGGTATATAGATATATAGCGGACCGCACAGGTTTGTCAACATCAGCTTATTTTGAAACGACCAGATTAGACTGATTTCGTCAAAAAAAAAAAAAAAAATGTGAAACTTTATTTCCGACTGTACGTACATTTCATGTAACATCTATCAACTACTTACTTACCGAGACGATTCTTAAGAACCTAAACTCGGTAAGATTGTGTTATTCTATTATAGAGTTTGTACGAACATCGTTCAGATCCATCATCAGATCAGCTCGATGGTGCCCTAATATTGTATAGTCACCCAACTTACATAAGTATGTTAAATTTGAGTGGATCAAATTTAACTTGCAAGATTTGTTTACGTAGTTACGTACCATTATAAAACTTTAATTTTTTTTATTAAAGGTAAACTATCACGACGTCTGTTATCAACAGACTAATTACTAGATTCTAGTAATTAGTATAACCGTGGAACGAATACCTTATGTTACAGTTGCATAAACGTCCGCTTTTATTCAGTATTAGCACAAATAGAGATCAGTAGAAACATAACAGACGGTCAAATTATACTCGTATTTCCTAAACTGTAATCATCACTTAGGCTTGTGTCCTAAAGAAATATAATGCTCCGTCAGTTAAAAAAATATTGGACACGTATTTTTTCTTTTATCAATTAATCAAAAAATGATGAAGATATAGCCCGTTAAATTTCCTCGTTACGTCACGCCGTGCGACCGTTTTTCGCACGGCGTGACGTCAAGCGCCCCCACTCCCAAACTTTGACGCGCTTTATCTTTGTCTTTTTTTGTTTGATTGACAAAAGAAAAAATACGTGTCCAATATTTTTTGATAATCTAACTGACGGACTAATTAGAATAATATTTTGTTACCCGGGACACTATCCTAAACTACCCTGTTCCGACCCGGTAGACGGCATGTATTCCTACAGTATAATATTGTAGGTATTGATTTGATTGTTAACAATCTGAAATCATTCTATGACGGTTCACTTCACTTGGTTACTACACTATAACTTATTATACAGTAAGGCGTTGTTTTAAGCGACAAGCAAAGTCGCGGCCTGTTGAGCTAACATAAGTAACCTAACCTGCAGCCATAAATCAACGATAAAGTATCTGTCAGTGAGGGGTTATTTTAAGCGACAAGCAAAGTCGCGGCCTGTTGAGCTAACCTGCAGCCCTATGATAAATCAACGATAAAGCATCCGTCCCTCTCGCACTCACATACTTGTCATTTATCTATCGCGTGATAAACTCGACCACAACAGCCTGCTGGCATAACTAATCGCGCCGCTCAGATTTGTATGTCATGCAATAATTATTATACTGTCATAGTCGTTTAGTATACCTAAGTAGCACAAAGCGTGTAAAAAGCTAAATTTTGTTTATATGCGCGAAACCGCCATATCGTGTCTATATATGGTTATAGTCGATGTATTCAATTAATTTGGGTTAGGTACCTACCTAATACCGATGAGATATGGAGAGTTGGTTGAGGAAATGCACTGTCATTCATGTTTCCTGGCTGGCATTTTTGCCATATCTACTAGTACCTTTTATAAATAAATAAAAAGATTTTATTCAATAACTTGGTTGAGTTATAATGTCTGTGCGGGTGCCTCTTTTTAAGTATTTAGATACTTGGGTCAAGAGAACACCGCTCTTCCACATGCGGTAGCGTAACATATTTTATGGGTATAATAAACAGAAATTAACATAAAAAGGGTAGCTTAGACACGTAGTAGGTGCTAAAACGAATATTTTTGATTACTTATTAGATACCTACCTATGTTAGATAGGGTAGAATAAGAGTATAAGATTAAATCAGATATATAAATACTTGTTAGGCATCTACGTAATAACATAATTAACAGTGACACGCACAGCCTAAACCGGCAGGTATTACAGAATTGAATATAGAGCAAAATTTAGGTACTTACTCGTACATACTTCCATGAGCACTAGGAGAGGATTTATGGAAATGAATTCCCGAAGGATGTTAAGTTTGTATTGAAATCACGTAAGTACCCAAAACTAAAGTTATTTTTATTTAAGTGATAGATATATAGTAGTACGATCTTATCAACCTTGAACTTGCAGTTCCTATTGAGGTTTTAGTCAAAGTTCTAGGTCATCGTCACGAAAGTATAGTTATACATATTTTAATAAGTGTACTAAGGAGTTACTTAAGTAGCTACAAGATATATATATATATATCTATCATATCACTTTTATTTCAATACTATACTAGATATGGAGTCGTGAGATACGAATTACTTACAACAAAGGTCCCAGGCGGTTTACCTATAGTGTAACTAAGAATTAACGAGAAACTTGCATATTGTAGTTTCTAGGTGACGTGAGTTAGTTGCCTTGGGGCCTCTCATTGGACACTGGCGTGATACGAACGTGCCTAACCCAGGAACTTCCTTAAAAAGCACCATTATATTGCATGGTAGCAAAAAATCTATTGTTGATAACAATTGTGATTGCGGACCGAAAAGTATTTTAGGCGTAAAATTGTGTGACTAGAATACCTCATGTATACAATAGTCAATACCTTTATATAATGCCAATGAAATATGCGATATCAGTTAAATATGCGTTTGATACACCTACCAGGTTTTCAAAGCCGATAAAGAAGAGAGGTGTCTGTGTGTCTGACTGTGGCTTTGTAGCCCTTGAACAGATAAACAGATTTTGATCGGTTTTCTTAAACATGTTTCAAGAAAATCGGTATAGGCGTTTGAAAACTATGATTTTTTTCTAGATGTGTAGGGCTTTTTTCGTTTCAAGGATCACTATGTTAAGTTAAACAAAAGATAAATAAACGTTTAGGTGTATATATGTAAATAGTTGTTCAATGTAGATATTTATATGTCGGTAGGTATACCTACTAATTGGGTGGCAAAAGTTGCCCGTAGTAGAATATAAGCTTCTGACAAATTATAGGTAAACATACTTTAAAGCCGATTAGATACACATCAAAATAAGTAATGTGAATACAGTAAGTAAGCAGAACTTTTACCTATGGTCGGCACCTACCTAATATTTAATTTTGGGAACAAAATAAATCTTAAGTGTAAACCGATTCAGCCAATGCTAAATAATTTATTAGAATCGATACCCGCATAGCAGCATACTTAGTAAGTGAATTTCATAAGACCAGCCAAGTAGTTTCCTCAAGGCTATAGTTTGGTTGGTGCAAGAGGTCGCATCGTCTCGCCTTTGATTAATGATAGCTCCATTCTGCTTGTGCCAACATAACTAGGTATATTATCTTTAAGGCCGGGTCACACCGAATGCGTGTGCGTGACGTGTTCGTAGAAGTGCGCGTTGTAAAGTACGAATCCTATAAGAGATGACACCGCTGCGTATGCACACGTCACGCAAGCGGTGTGTCATGTCTTATGATGGTTCGTACTTTACAACGCGCACGTCAATGTGCACGTCACGCACACGCATCCGGTGTTGCTCGGCCTTTATCGTAATAATCATAACTACCATGCGTTTGTAAATTACGGTGTTCTAGGGTAACAAAAATTAAAAAAATAAAAATACAACCGAATTGATAACCAGCTCCTTTTTTCAGGAGTCCATTTTGATGAAGCCAGGCGTCAATAGTTACACGAAGTAATTAAAGAGGAGGATTAATCTCTCGTTTGATTATTGTTTGTTAAGAAAATATTGAACACTTTGGCTTCGACATATTTTTTTAGTTCGAGATACTTGAGCTTAAGGGGAGTATGGCCCATAAACTAATGAAACAGCATTTTATGAACCCAAGTTTACTTGACGTAGGACTAGTATGAAAAGTAACCATTTGTTCTCCACTTGTCTACAACGTAATATAGCTTAGTAGCGTTTTGCTTAAACTTCAATTTCAGTAGCATTAAGACTGAGTTAGCTTGTCGACTATTTCGCTGTTTGTCGCGGAGAGTTGTGCAATCTAGCACAACTCTCCGCGACTACGCTTGTCGTGCGACATACCATCACCCCGTTATTCTCGCATTGTATTGGAAGGAAAGAGACAGACAATCGATGTCGCGCGACAAAGAGTCGCGTATATCACAGTTGTGCTACAGGTGATACTGTTTCGAAAACATGCCTAATTCCTAAAATGACAATTTCGCGTTTTGTCTAAACTTCATATTTAACTGGAGTAATGTCTAATTCTACAACTGACAAATCGCGTTTTGCCTATACTTCATATTTAACTGGCGTAATGTCTAATTCTTTAACAGACTAAATCGCGTTTTGCCTAAAGTTCATATTTAATTGACATTATGTCTAATACTTTAGCTGACTAAATCGCATTTCGCCTAAACTTTATTTTAAATCGTTTATGCATAATTATCGAATTGACATAAATAATCCCAATTTCCAATTTATAGTCCTGTGTGCTTAGTGTTTTTTATTTTATTTGTTTTGTCAACTTGTAAATTAAACCATGATAAAGTTGTCTTATATAATTAATCCATAATATAACTTCAAGTATCTGGATGCATTTTAGGAGCAATGTGTTTTAGTCAAAGTTAAGCGTGACTTTTTTTAGACTAAACGCGTTTAAGACTAACTTTAATAATAATAATGAAACTCCGCTAAAAAATACGCATGGTATAGCCATTTTAACCAACTAATTAGATAGCGATTTGACAGACATGTCCGACATGTATGTACTTTTACGTCATAGAGGTACACTACAGCCATATAAACTCCATAGCTTGGATATTTTTATAGTTATTCGAAAAATAGTTTTCTTTACTGTTTGTTAGACGAATGAGCTCTTAATAAAGCAAAATTAAAGATTCACGCATAGGTGTTCCCTATTCCATAGTCCTAATGCGTTAAGTCTTAACGCGATATATCTTAAACAGTTTTAGGCGTAATACGGACTAGGTCATCAGTCAACATGTATGCTTAGTGATTGATAATGATAATTAGGAAGTTGGCGTTATATAAAATGTTCGAATTAGAGTGTTGTAGCAACATACTTAAGTATATTACGTTTTAGGGAAGCGGAGAACAAAGAACATAACCGGCCAAGAGCATGTCGGACCATGCTCAGTGTAGAGGTCCGCAGCAGTTCATACGAAAAAATGCACACTACAGGTGAAAAAAAAGATGCTATATGAAAAAGTGCTCCAGCAAAAGAGCGTACCTCCACGGCACCTACGTCCTTTTGTTGAGGAGTGCCGTTTTTCGGCAATAACTCGAAAACGGTAGGGGAAGCAGGGGGAATTACGTTCACTTAAGGGAAAATGCCGGTATTTTTGCAAATATCAATGTTTATTAAGATAAAATCAAACATAACACAAGTGTAACTAATCAGTTATTAGAATATAAACACAAAATATAGTAATATTTCTCAGATAAGGAGGAAAAAAAAACTTTATAAAACAAAGAATATAACGGCATTACCCTCAGCTATGGGTAATGCCATTTAGGCAATGGGGTTATAACGCTCAAACTGACATTAGTCCAAATGATATGATTAAGATAGACTTTCATTAATTAACAACAAGAGATCAGCCCGTACAACTAAATTAACGTCGCTTATCATAGTCATGTATAAATTATACATGGTAACCAGGATTTTTTTTGGTAAAATCAACATACGAATATTAGTATAACTTTAAGAACAGAGATCTCATATGTTTTCGCAAATCTTTGACTGTTAACCCGAAATAGAATTAACCGAACAGCTTTCCCTGTTCAGCAATTTCACTTCTTAATATCTAGTAAACACTGGTTTACGACCAAGTTGGAGATTAACATCAAGGTTGTCGTTCATCATTCTCTCTCTTAACGTAGAAAATGGGATGTTGAATGTTATCGCTGCTCTTCTTTTAGACATCCCCCCTTCAATAGCGGCCTTTGCGTTGATTAAGTTTTACTCGCCCTATGCCGGTAGTTCATTGACAATTTAAAACATAGTGTGTAATGGCGATCATGGAGGGGTAATGACGTTCACACGAGCAGTATTACCCCAATCAGCCGTCTCGTATTCAAAGTAAAATCTAAAATCATACAAGTAATATTGTGAAATAATATCAACTTGGCCTTTAACTTAAATGGTTTAGCAATAAGAATAATAAGAAATATAATATGTAAATGTGTCAATTTCGAACTTACCGACAAAAACATCCACTGAAAAATAAGATCGAAGTAGCACCAAACAAACACACTATTCTCACTCTCAAGTCTTTCGAGCGGGCTGGTGGAGCCTGTTGCCACTGGCTTAAGCGTTACTCCCCGCTCCCGCAAGCCGCCATTATACGCATTAGTTTCATCAAGTTATTGAGGTGAGCGCCATTAACCGGTGACTGGTGCTACCCCTGCTTCCCCTATATTCGATCATGTTGAAAACAATTTTTTCGTTGAAAGTATATCTAAGTATTCATAAAGCTTCATCTTTGTGAATTTATTCATGTTTTTTGGACATAAGGTTTAGTAAATAGAGGATTATTGAGCGATTATTTCCGAAAATGCCCACTAAATCGAACAATTTTTTAAGAAACCTCAAAATGTTTTAAAAAGATTTGTCGATATATATGTGCCACACAGTGACATTTGCTGTTTTTTTCCGTTTCGATTACATGTATGGAGTGGCCGCCCTAGATTTATTTTAGTTTATTATTTAACTATAAAACTAAGTAGCGGCTCACACAAGACACGTATGCTCTAAATTTCATTAATGTACATCTTGCAGTTTTTGAGTAAAATGCCTGTGAGAGACCTACGGACGGACAGACGGATGGACGGATAGGCGGACGGACGGACATGACGATACTATAAGGGTTCCGTTTATGCCATTTTGGCTACGGAACCCTAAAAAGGAGGTGGCAAATCTTTCTTACTAGATCTATTTAATGAAGAAAAAACAAATCAACTTTATACTGACGTGAATTTGGCCCGACCGAACATGACATATCATATCTTGATAGCTAAGTGTCATAAACAAATAATTTCTTTATCTGTGGTGTTTTTGATATGTGTCGTGCGTGACACTTTTTTTCAGTTGCCTGATCGTTGGCGACACTGATTAAACAACCAGGACCTAAGAGCTAGTTTGTAGTACCTACAAACATTAAAGTAAAATAACACAAATTAAGCCACATGTACACAGCGCGCTACTGGGTTGAGGCTCCATAATAATGATTCGTGAGAAGCTGCATATTACGTACTTACAATTTATGTCTAATGCAGCATACTAGTTGTGAAGCCTTGAACTCAGGTTCGGAACTGCCTTCCGTTGATACCACTCACTTTGTTGAGACTGTACTATACGCATAGTATGGGAACGTAGATGTTATCTGTTATTGCAGGGTATCTTGTTGCTCAGGGTCTAACATTTACGTTTTTGGTAATTAATAGTTAGTAGTAAAGCCAGTTGAAAGTAACGAACAATATTTTTTGCTAGCATTTTAAGACGATTATTTCATAACGACTGAGTATTTTTTGGGAGTTGCTCTCAAATTACCTTCGTACACTTAACGGCTTCAACCTGTCCTCTATCAGTGACCTAAATATGCCTCAGAAATCATTGAATCAAAAGGCACATTAGGCAGCTGAGAGATGAGTTTACCTTTTGTATAAGCGCTTACGTATGGCGTCTGTACCGACTACCGTACCGACACACAAATATTCAATATATTCAGATTCAGCCACTATGCTTATTTCCTCGAGATCGGATCATCTGCCGTGCGAGAAGTCACTGCCGCCCCGTGGATACGGTCTACATTCGGTGTAGATCCTAAGGGAGACATCGTAGTATTGTTAGTTTTTCTCAGTGTATACGTGATCAGATCACACACACGGTAGCTGGTAGCTGTAATGCTTCCGAAACGTCGGGAAGTCAAATTACAATACGATATAATTTATTAAAATGAGTGATAATCGCGGAAACCGAAGAGAATATAAATATCGAGTATAGGTATACAAGTTTATATTAGTGAATCTGAAGTCTGGACTACAATGTTGATACAAAGATCGAAGTAAGATTTTTTCACTTCTCCTGCTGAAAAAGTACGTCATATTAGCTACGCGACGCGAGACTAAAATAGTACATTTAGCCCCTAGGGTTTAAAAGAAAGCCATGTAATTTCTATGAAACTGAAAAAAAAAACTTCCGGCCAGCTACATACTACTTACGAATAATTAAAAACAAACAATCCAACCTGATCAGATTGGCCAAAATTTCTGATCGAATTGCTCAAACATTTTAATTTTTCGTGAAGTATGCAATTTTAATGTTAAGTCTTTTTTATTTCCTCGCAGTCGAAGTGAAAAGCAGAGTGTTTAACACGCGGCTAAAAGCCATTCGCCTGTCTTATTTTGGCGTCGGTGCCATATAAAGAATGTGTAAAATATTGAAAATTGACGATTTTAGTAAGTTGTGACACGATGGCACCGACTCCAAAATAACATTAATTGTATATACTGTATAGATTGAGTATACAAACGGTTACTAGTAAGTAATTTGAAGAAACTGAATTATGGCGTTATTTTTTACTTTTTAGTTTTTTTTGGAGTCGGTTTTATTTTTTTGTTCAAAAGTTTATTTATTTTACACTTTTTAGTTAATCGTTACTTAAAAGTGTATCTCGTGACGATTCGAACAAGCCCAAACACGGCTAGGATACATTATTTTATTACATAGATTTGGTGCCTACCTTCCGGCTCCATCATCAAATCAATTCGATGGTACCATTCTCATCAGGAACATTTAAATTTGTGATTATGAAGTTGCTTAGCTAAATTAATCAAGATATCTTGTCGCCACCCGTAAATCATTTATCATTGAGGAGTTCCGATGGCATACTGTGGTCTTCTGCATCAGTTCCACTTGACCAATTTACACTTTCTGAATGCAAATGCTTATTATGTTTCTTATAATACCAAAATCGCCATATGTATGCCTACAATATTTGAGGAGTTCCTTCAATTCCTCATGGATTCCATCATCAGATCTTCACCAAAATTAAATGGGACCACCTAGAAAGTACCTTCTATAAAAAAAAAATTGAAATCGGTCAAATAGTCTTTGAGTAATCGGTGAACATCCATAAAAAAAAAAACATTCCGTCGAATTGAGAACCTCCTCCTTTTTTTGGAAGTCGGTTAAAAATAATTTTGGTGATTTAAAAAGAAAGTAATACAAACAGATATATGGTTATAATTTTCCTCTAATCTATACTAATATAAAGTTGTAAAAATGTAATGTCTGTACGTTGAAGATATTTTCTAAAAAAATATTGTGACGGGTTATCAATTTGGAGGTCACTAAAACGAAAAATATTTTTTTGGATTCTATGTATGTTTGTATGTGTCGTTGTGGCTTCATCACGCAAAATCAGCTAAACAGATTTCTATAATTTTTGGTACACGGGTAGCTGGGTATCTGCAGATGGTTATAGGATACTTTTTACCCGACTAT
The DNA here is from genome assembly GCA_905404275.2 of Hedya salicella. NCBI lineage: Eukaryota > Metazoa > Arthropoda > Insecta > Lepidoptera > Tortricidae > Hedya > Hedya salicella. The sequence goes on along the minus strand of FR990096.1, from coordinate 107,120,351 downwards.
GCGGAGGAAAAAACGACGGGTTATGACTTTTTCTTCCCCGCGAACGAAGTTGCGGGCATCTTCTAGTATTGATATAAAATTATGGGACATGGGATGGATGGTATTTTTGTCCATATTTTCCTTAATGAAACGAAATTTAAGAGCACAATAAAAAATAATTTGTCGAAAATATGCAGATCAAGTCCTTTCAATTTTTGACTTAGATCTTTGTATCAAAATGGTGTGATGAATTCCACATTTTGAAAAATTAAAGTATAAATACAAAACCATTTCGGTTATGTATTTATTGCATGATATTGTGTTGTTCCAGAACGCGGTGAGCCACAGGAAGCACGACGAGAAGGATGACCAGCAGACCGTCAAGTACACCTGGACGCCGCCCGCTGGCTTCAACGATGAGATCAAATTCAGGTATGGAGATACTACCTTTCGTTTAATTGGTATTAATTTTGCTCGCACTATCCTTCCTTACTAATCTATTATAAAGTTGTAAAAATTAAATGTCAATGTGACTTCATCACGCCAAAGCGGCTAAACAGATTTCAACTTTTTTTGGTACACGGGTAGCTGGATATCTCCAGATAGTTATAGGATACTTTTTATCCGACTACGCTGTCGTAAAAAAGAGGGGTTATGACTGTCTCTTCCGCGAACGAAGTTGCGGGCGTCTTCTAGTATTATAATATATCGCAAACGAGTGTTGGTTTGTCCGTCTTTCGCGAGGTTGGAGCTAGCGTCGGATGGACAGGATTGTTTTAGTATAGATAAAATAGGCTACTTTTCATCCCGGGAACATGCACGTTTCCCGAGGGAACACAAAATTGTATATTTTTTGTTTTCGGTGATAAATCCCCCCCATCGCCCGCAGCCCATTATGGGAGTGTCACAAAAGAACTTTTCAAGCCTTAAACTATTTTGACGGATATCACCCATAATGATAAATTACCTACATGATCCTGGCGAACATAAGATCGCACATTATTACAGATCCGAAAAAAAGGTCATGCTTCAAGCACGTTGACAACTGCATTGCAAAGCCATCATTTTGTAGGCATGAACTGCTTATATTAATTAACTCAGATCAATCAATAACACAGTCAAAATATATCTTGAAAAATCTTATGGGAAAGATATCTAACTGGAGTTGCACATAAATCGATTCACTTGGGAATTGGAAACTAATCGGATTCTGACTAAAGTTATAGTTTAAGCAAATCGCATTAATTAACTACAGCTCGACTGATAATAGATGAAATGACTGAGTAGGTAAGCGCGAGACTATAATTCCCCGCAATAATTATTGATATACGTTAAACGGGTTTCCTCGAATAAATATTTACCAGTATTAATCTAATTAAGGTTATGACGACTGAAGTGTTTATCTATTGCAGGGCTACGATCGCAGCCAATGGCGCTGTGTTCTGGGTCGGAGTAGAATCCGCCCCCGTTAAAGTTACGGCTTAAATATAGAATAAATGTTTTAAGTAATTTATAATTTTAAAACAAAAGTATGATAAATCTATATATAATATTATAATTCCTTTTATACATACAACCTTGCCAACACTTGAAATATGTCAAATTTCACTGTAATTGCATTTCTGTTTATTGGTTACCTCTACGTATACATTTCGTGATCTAAGTGTGTATGAAATAAATATTTTACTTACATCAATTAACAGATTATTCTTTTCAATTTTCCAATCTACTGATCCTATTAAAAACTTATATGCAACAGCCAATTTAATCAATGAACATACAATGAGGAGAAGAGAGGAAATTATGTTTCTTGGTTGGGAGACAACTTTTTAATTTTTTTGTATAATCAAAATGTTTAAAGTACATGCATGCTACGTTAATTATTTTTGCTGGATACAGAGTTATTAAGCGTTGCTAATGATTAATGAAACACATTGTAAAGTTTTAACAAATCCTTTATTTCAAAAATGTAGCACCTAGAATTTTTGTCTTTGAGATCGTTTCCATATACAAATTTCCGAGTCTTTAAAATACAAAAGATAGGAACTGAAAGAAAGAAGTAATAAATGGTAATTAATGAATGGATACTAGTCATACACGATATGCAAAGATATTCACATGACTACAGACACACCTACTGATTATTTTGACAAGCTTAACCACACCTAGCACACTTCACTTCTTAGGCATACTTTAGATTTTGTTGTTATCATATCATACTGATACATGTATTTGATCAAAAATTCATATCTAATGCAAGCAGATTTGAGTTTTATATAAAGCATTACAATAATGATAAAATTAATTTTACTTCTTTGAAGTATTGCTTCTTAACAAATAGGTATATTGTTACATGGACAACATTACTACCAGGATAAATATTGATTTATGTTTATGTCTTATAAACACTCATAATCATAGTGGAAGATGATACAAGATGCTACAAACAGATACATTCACATGAATAAGCATAGTGCATACACATCTAATGAGCAATATATGCATTAATACTGCTCTTCATAAATCAATGTTTGTTAGTTTCGCTATAGAGCATATACCACATAGTCTCACGTAAAATGTATGTTTTATTAAATAACATTTGTTGAAGATTACTGCACCCCATTAAAAACTATTACAAAAACTGCAACTATCAATAATCCAAACTAGCATTTTTGTAATTGGCTAGACAGGATGCAGCCATGTTCAAACCATCACAATTGGAAGTCCTGGACAATACAGGTTTCAGTCAGGCACAACCTCAAGTCATTACATCAATTCTTTCACATACCTTACCAAGGAAAACAGCATGTGTCAATGTACTGATTCAGTCAGTATTTCTAATACTAATTTAAATAAGATTACACCATTATGCGCAACCAATACATCATTTGAAATATAAACTAGAGATGCAACAAATAGTGGTTTGGAAACTTAAACTAAATTACTATCTGGTATCTGGCTGGATACAACACAACCATCCGGTATTGGACCGATAGTAAAATGTGGCTGTATAGGCCGGATGGATAGTGACCGGATATCTGTTGCATCTCTATTATAAACCTAATCATTTAAAGGCAAGTAGACAAATAATTACAAAATTAAAGTTATGATTTGGTCTAACTTAAATGCACCTCAATTTAAGATATTTCATACCTAAACATTTAACATCACAGTTAATACTGAGTATAATCATAAATAATAATGAATAGTGAGTAATTCAGAAAGTCATGGTATCATTGGTTCTGTATAAAGTAGTCTTGCCGCTTGAGCTGCCTGTACAGTGAGATGTACTTCCCTGCCGCAGAGGTTCTAGGTACCACATACTGCTTGCAGAAGAGCTTCGGGTCTCGTGCCTTCTCTGACAGTTCTCCACAGTCCAGAGATCTCAAGAAAGCCAGGACAAATGTGAAGCAATTGTGTCTCTCCTCATTATATCTATCAGCTTCCCAAAGTGGGCTAAGGCTCACCTAGAAGAGAAAATAAACATAAAATAGGAAAATAATTAGCATAACTTTATTATAAATAAAAAATTACTCATGTTTTACCTTCAAAAGAACACTATCCCAAATCTCATTCCATAATTCATCAAATTGCTCAAGGAGTAAGCACTGGTCCCAGTCTAAACTTGAATCACAAGTGCTCCATTTTTTAGTCAAAGTGTCCACACCATTAACACCTCCTTCACTAAATTCCACAACACATCCATGTGAGTTAGTGACCCCTATGTGCAAGTCTTTGGAGTTATAATAATCGCTGTAAAATAACAGATACGTAAGCAATTTTAAACGGAATTTTGTGACTCACTTTAACTACCCTTGAATTGAAATTGACACTAACTTAAGAACACAAAGAACAATAGAATATTTGACTTACTTGAGGAAATCTCCATGAGTAGGCTTCATAACTATGGCTCTTGGATGTTGAGACGCTTTGACGAAGGGATACGGCACTCTGAAAGAGAAAATTGGTGCTTAGCAACCCAGACTAATTAGTCATCGATTTCATCAGTCACGGGACATTCATAATAAACTTACCTAAAGGGTAATAAATTGTAGTCATATCTGTCTAATGTCTGTTCACAGACCGGGCATTGTTCTGGGATAATTGTGCAAAATACTTTGTGATCACAATGGTGGAAACAAAGGATCCCTGGATCCATTTTTCTCAGCGAAATGTGAAAGTATATTCAATTAAACCCTAACTATTTATAGTCTCCAGTGGATTATTAATAAGTAAAGCACGCTTCGAAAAAGCAAAACTATAAATAATAGGCGATTAAATAATCAAGGAAGCAAAACACTCGGTGTAACACTTTCCACAAATTCACATTTTGCACTTTTTCTTTTCAGTCATTGGCAAGTACAGATAACAAATAGATTTTGACGTTTGGTTATAATGCAAGTTGCAAGACATAGTTTATTTATGTTATATTGGTATCCTTGTTTATATTTGGCATATTGCTAAACTAGTCAGGTTCAACAAAAGATTTGACACAAGGTAAGTAAGAAAATATTGAAGAATGGTACAGCGTCCTTTTGTTACTTACCTTGTGTGTAATGTGTATAAGTATAGAGTTTGGCAAGCGAACCATGATATTAAAAATATGCGGCAAATTTGAAAACATCATGACCTGGCAATACGGAATGCATAGAAACGAAGTAGGTTTTATAATTGACAGCTTTTTTAATATGTAAAATTGTTGCCATATAAAGAATTATTTTTCAAGGTCAATATCATGTTTCTCTGGCCAAACTCTAGCATGCGTGGGTCTCATAGTTCTCGGCGAGTGTGTATAACCGGGGTTCCCAAATATGTTCTTGTAGTCTGTGTGTAATTCTCAAACGTAATTGGCTAAACATGAAATATAAAAATAGTAGAAATAAAGCGCGTAATTTAAAGTAGTTTCTTTATCAGTGGATAAAGAACTTAGTTTTATTTATTGCATTCTTTAATTTACCTAATTGGTGGCCACAGTCATTAAAATAGTTCTTTTCATAGCAATTTATCTTATAAATAAATAAAAATATACCTAAGACATAATATAAGTAAATGTTGTACCTAATAAAAAATGTTTGCTACATCCGACAAGGGTTCTTGTAATGTAACTAGACTTAGTCTGCACTGCAACTTGGTTGCAATTAAATATTCTATCTTATCCATATTTGTTATCAAGTTTATCATACTTATAATTAAAAATCCATTATGTATCCAAGTTATTTAAAGAATAGAAATCAACTTGATTTTGGTTATTGCTGTTAAGTGCATAAAATATTCTATTGCCAATAGTTCATCATCCGTGACACATTGTTGGAATTTTGTCAATAATTGAGCACAGTGAAGGTAACAACCATTGTGTGTTTACCGGTCGCTATGGCTACAGCTCTACCACGCCCGCACGCGGTTACGTGGTAGTTCTCGTAATTAATAAATTAAGTATTGCTATTTGACTTAATTAAATCATCCGTCTTTAGTGAATAAAAAGTGTTCTGTAACAGTTTTAAACAATGCTGTGTTAAGTAAGTTAGACATAATGTTTGGGGTCCAAAGTAGGGCGTTCCAAGTAGTGTCGGTCGTTCTAGCTTCCACTCAGTTGGTGGCTGGTGGTGTCGCCTGTCTCGGGAATCCGTGCTTGCACGGTATTTGTATCGACGATGTTAATAGGTAAGTACTGCGAAAAATCGTAAAATATGTAAGCATGTTATTGTTTTTACTTTAACTTTAATTCTGACTACCTAGTTTAGTGCGTATGGTTTTCAGTTCTAAATCATCCGTCTTTTTTCTGCAATAGGTGTATGATCTTGATGTGCCACTGTTTCATAACTTATTCAGCATATTCAGATCATTACCTATTATTATACTTAGGATAACAGTTCACTTTTTATAGCAAGCAACTAAAAATATGAACAGTCTCATTACATATCAAGATAACAGTAGATGTGAAAATATCTACACATTGGCAGTTCATTCTACGTAAATAAATGTAGTAAATATAATTTTTAATTTAATTTATGAACACAGCACATACTCATGCTATTGTGTGGACGGATACACGGGCGTTCAGTGCCAGACGAACTGGGACGAGTGCTGGTCAACCCCATGCCAGAATGGGGGCTCGTGTTTCGACGGCATAGCCTCCTACAACTGCTCGTGCCCGGACGGCTTCATCGGTAAGATAAGAACTCGTAGGTTTACACGATAAAAGGCGATTTTCCACCGGCAGGGCGAGACGAGACGCGGCGCGGCGTGAATTGAAATCAAACTGGCCCTTTCCTACTAATAATTGGCGTTAATTGCAATCGCGAGCCTGCCCGAGCTTGCGATTGACATGCCAATCGCGAGCTCGCGCGTTACCGCCGCAGATTGTAGGTTGCCTATTATTCAATATACTCTTTGATTGTAGGCTTCATAAGGTGCGTCACGCACAAATAATATACTTAAGTATGATAAGGATAGTTGCAAGTGTTAACTTCATGTTAACAGCGACCTCTAGTAGAAATGGCTTGTACTATCATGACGGTATTCCTCAGGTAAAAAATAGCAACCACAGACGAGACTTATTCTCTTGTTCTGTGATAGCAACGAACAAAAAAAAAGCGCGAGAAGCGTGTTTCTGTTGCAGAGTTAATTTATTCCCTATTTCGGAAGCAATTACGGTTCATTTTTACACAAACAAATATTTCAATTTGTCTCGCAAATCCTCGTCAATCCTTACTTATTCCACCGATGATGTAGGATCGAACAATTCCATATAAATTTCAATGCGCGTCGCGCCTCGTCTCATCTTTCCGGTGGAAAACCACCTTAATCGTTAAGAACAGCTGCGACGAGCATTGGTCCTAAGTATGACAGAACGAGGGCACATAGCTCGACGGTATTCATACAACTGATTATGCTCCGACAGCTTTATCGATAGACTTTCCCGTGCCATTTTCAAATCAGTCAGGTCAGGCGCAATACAACGGGTCTTACCTGGTCGTCTTGATTAGTAAGAACTCGGAGAATTACTCGTATCGATATACCAACAGAATACTGTAAGAAAATTATTACATTTTGCGATAAATCAAATGGCATAGTCTGCAAAAATGATAATGTATAGATATTTTTGTAGGTATTTAAACATATTCCCAGTGTAACCTAAGTCATGTGAATGTAACTGTGTCAGAATAACTGGTCAATACTATATCAGATTGGGGACACGTGTTTCGTGACGCGACGGAAAAGCAGTCCATCAATCACCTCAATAGAAATCAGTATTGATCAAGTGACACCAATTTTACTCGTCTATCCTTATATACACCGTGTTTTTTTTTTCGTTAACTTTAAGGGAAGATTCTACAGGTCAAATAGAGTTAATTTCTCGAAGAAACTAGTGTTCTAACTCTTACTATTTTTTAAATATTCAATTAATAAATTTAATGGCTCAACCAGTGTAAAAGGTTCTTCATTACGTTGTACTAGTATTTATCTCTTAAATTTCGGTTGTAAAGAGTTTTCAATTCATAGCTATTCGCTACAAGGAGATTATTGAGGCGAGTTCGTTCAACATTTCATCCTTTTTCTTTTATTATGTGTCAACATCAATGTCATTAAGTCGTGGTGCCGAGTGCGCCCGATGTTTTCCTCCTACGAGTATAACCGAAAGACGATGGGTGTCCCGATTGCTTCCGCCTTTTCCCGAACTGTCTGTTATCTGAAACGACCAATTAAAGTCCAATCGAGGACGTTGCCATAGTCACGTTATAACAATGATCGCTAGTTTACATAGTTTACATCTGTGATTGGTCGTTGTGTTATCTCGGCATCCCCAACAACACCCGAATGTTTTGGAAACTTTAATGTCAACGTCAAGTTACTTTCAGAAATAGCAAAATATTAGTATTAGAAATTACTTTCGAATAGTAATCTCACTTCCCAGTAATCTATCAGAGGTAGATAAAAGTAAAGAAAAATCGAATAAGTAAGTTATTGGGATTTGAACCTAACCCCACACTCCATAAGAAAACTATCTACCACTAATGTGTTGGCATGTTCTGTCATGGATTAAATTTAAACTTTGTCATACTTGACACTAACTTTTGTGTAACTCTAAGGAAGCTTTACACTGCAATATTGATTTATTTTATATGAAAACAAAAAAAAAAACGATTTTAACAAAAAGCAATATACCAGCGGGCCTATGATGGTCGCGTTTATCACGCGATAAATGATATGATAACGCGCCTGTCACTCTCGCACTCACATACGTGTCAGAAGGTGACGGCAGCTATGTCACTTATTTATCGCGTCACAAACGCAACCATCATAGGCCCGCTGGTAGCTTCTGTTACTGTACCGAGCAATGTGTCGAATTTAACGGAAATAAAAAAAACACGGTGTATATATAATTCTTCTGTACGTGTGTTTATCACCTAAATGACTGGAGCGAGTTTGAAAATTAAACCTGGTAGGTGGCGTCAGGATCGCGTTTTCATAAAAAACGGATTTTGAGATTTTTTTGTGTGTGTGTTTCTTCTGTACGTGTGTAAAATGTAAATGTCCCTGAACTTGTAAAAGACTGCCTCTTGAAATATATTTTTTGTGCATTCAAATGGGTCCCTGGATGGTTTAGATTTTGGACCCGGTAGGTAGGCACTCGAAATCTAGAAAGTTTTTTTAGTAGCGGGACGTCAAGAAGTTGTCATTAGTGTTTGAACATTTTTTCACGTACAAGAAACATTTTCCACGATTTTTTTTCAATTGAACCCGGTAGCTGGCGCTGCAGTCGAAAAATATTTTTTTTACAATTCACAACCGAGGCGCTACATGCATAGATAGTCGTAATTCCCAGTCGATGTTTAAGAGTCAGGACCGTTTATCATCAAATCGTTTCTCTGATCACAATGCCTGAAGGCAATCCAAAATTATTGCAAATCTACTTCATGGATGATGAGGAGCAGCAAATAAACAAACGCACAAACTCTTAGAGTAGATATAGGCCCCAGGAACTGTGGCTAATTTGGAAACGTTTATCCGAAAGTCAACATTCAACACATGTTATAAAGTTGTAAAAATGAAATGTCTGTACAATGATATTTAAAAAAAAAAGTGATAAGGACTATTTGGAGTTCTCTGAATATTATTCTTAGGGTTTATTTTATGCCAAAACGGCAGATCAGATCCACAGATGGATATAGGATACTTTTTACTCGACTTCGCTGAAGGAAAAAAAGAGGGTTATAAGTTTTTTTTCTACCCCGATGACCAAGTTGCAGGCAAGGTGCCTGCAACTTGGTGGTCAGTAATATTACAAATTTGTATTAAAATTGAAATGTCTGTAAATTTTTTGTAGGTTTGTATGTGTCGTTGTGGCTTCATCGCGTCATAACGGCTGAATGGATTTCAACCATTTTTGGTACACCGGTAGCTGGTCGTCCACAGATGGTTATATGATACTTTTTACCCGACTACGCTGAACTAAAAAAGAGGATTGAATTTTTCTTCTCCGTAAACGAAGTTCCGGGCACCTTCTAGTAGTTAGTTGAATATTTTCTTGATAAATTTGACTCCGTGTTTGTTTGTTTATGTCTGTCGTTATTGTCGTCAGTTCACAGCCAGTAGTATAGTGTTGCCACTGCATAATACGTAAATCCTACAATTCCATCACCCCTAATATTGAAATGTGAAACAACAGTAATGCTACTGCTCCACCTGCGGTAACGCTAATGTTAATGTGGACAACTACACGTCAATTAATGGATAATAAAACCTATGGCCACATTAGCAGAACTGCGCCGTTACCGCCGTAAAAACCCTTTAGTGTGTCGAAAAAACCGCCATCCGCACTATATCGCTTAACGTCTAAGGTCACGAACAATGCCACATCTGTAAAATGTCATGTTTAAATATTAAATATAAATGCCTTTATTAACGCGTTACGATGCAGGTGGAGCAGTAGTATAATATGTCGATTTCTAGGCGACAATTGCGAGACTAACTACGACGAGTGCGAGTCGAATCCGTGCCACAACAACGGCACTTGCATCGACATGGACAACGGGTACTTATGTGCGTGCGCCCCCGGGTTCGCGGGAGAGCACTGCGAGCTGGATGTTGCCGTGTGCAACTCTACAGGGGAGGCGCGGTGCTACAACGGGGGCAGCTGCATTGAGGGCCCCGGCTATAAGTTCTACTGCAAATGCCTGGCTGGTAAGAAAGTAATTTCATTACGGTATTAAGTAAACAAATGTTGTTATTATGTGCTTTTGAGTTTTCCGTGGACCACGGTCTGGATAGACTTCGGAAACGTTTCAGCTACCGGCAAAGCTGCACACTCTTTGTAGACGTGATCCTTAAGACCTAACTTTAACGGTTTTGAAAGAAACAAAAAAGACCTTTAGAAAAATACTTTTGAAATTACTTATATACATAGTATACATACATCATTAAATGATTTCTTGTTATATCATACCATGTATTACATCATACATGTATTATTGGTATATCATATGGCAAAAGCGGTGAGCTACAAAAAGTACGTTAATCCACATTTTTTTAGTAAATGTGGTCCTATGTTTCCGTAACCGGGTACATATACTATTTTTGATATTTTCTAGGTTGGGCAGGTCCCAAATGCGAGCAGCAGGTTGACGAGTGCGAGTCCGACCCTTGTCAAAATGGCGGCATATGCATCGACGTCCACGCCGATTACATGTGCGCCTGCACTTATGGTAAAAGTACTACTTAGTTTAATTGTAGCAAGTTAATAAAATATGGTTTCCGTTTTTAAGACAAGGCACCCAGAAATAATTCCCACGCTTACTCCACCCATCACCCCCCAGCCCCGCCCAGCCACCCGCTAATGAAACTAGTACATCGCCGACGGCCGCCATGGTTGTGCGCCGCGTGTATATATCATTATTACGTAACGCTGCAGTAAGTAGGTACACAGAATGAATAAATAAATATATTTTCATTAATATTGCCCTGCGAACTGATACCAAACCATGCGACATCTTCTCTTTGAAAAGGGGAGTCAGAAGAGCTACCCGTGTACCTAGAATAGTTGAAATCCGTTTAGCCGATTTGGCATGATGAAGCCACAACGACACATACAGAGATTCAAAAACTGCAAAATATATATTTTTTGACTTAGTGACCTCCAAATAGCTCGTTACAATATTTTTTTTGAAAATATCTCCAATGTAAGTATACATACATTTGTTTTTATAACTTTATAATAGTAGGTCGGCAGTGAATAATCATTTCCCATCGTATTTTCTCGGAAATGTTCGTATTCGTCTTACTACTTAATTCACACTCGGTACCCATCAAGACAACGTAGGGGATGGTCGCATTGCGAGACGAAGTATCGATATAGAGTGGTTAATACCACAGGATTTATTTAAGTTAGTATTAAGTCCTTTTTAATAGTCATGTTAGCAACAAAATTAAATTGATATAGGTATACAAACTTCATGCTATTAATACTAATCTATGACTAAGATCTTGTTTGTATCCTAGCAACGGTTCATATCTATCTTCAATCTCGACCACCATCGCGAAACCGGAAATTGCGGTTTTTATCAGTGCTCTTAGTGAAATAAAATATCCTCGGTAACTAACGAATTCTTTATATGATTGGATCGTGGTGGTTTTACATCTTAGTGTGATATAGATATACTTCAACCTGGTGGTTTGACATTTGACATAGATGAATAAAGTACTAAATTTATTTGATACAATCACGTCACTGAATAATACAATAATTCATGGACTCGTCGGCATTATTCGGAAGTAGTCGTATGTGCCGAGTTTTCATGATGGGAAAGGATTATTCACTACATCTGATAGATAAGTAGTTATCTATCAGCAAAAATGATCCGGTAAATTAATGCGGCAAGATATTTAAAATCACACAGGAGACCAACCCACATCTTAGAAAATAACCCAAAAGAAATTCGATATTACACATGCTTCATTTTCGGTTTACTATTATGTTCCATAAAATTGATTGTCATAATTTTGTTTCGCATAGCAGCCCTTGGCAAAATCATCAGATCGCGGAATTACTTTTCTCCAGCGAACGAAAAAAACATAGAAAACTGTTTCGAAACAGGCGGGGTGTATAAACTGGGTCAAACGGGCTGTCAGTTGCATATGGCGGCGCTGCATGACTGTAGTATTATTTCAATACCCAAAGTAAAAAAATACGACTTATTGATCTGTAAAATAGTGTATTAATCATTCTAGAACATATAAAAATAAAGATGGAATCACTTTTCACATGTAAAAAATACTGTAAACATAATTATTTATATTTTTTAGTCCGAAGAGATTTTGTATAGGGATGGTGTTATGCCACCTTACACCATCAAAATGTTAATATGTAAATGAAAAGGTATTATGTTACCTATTGAACATTTGATATATTATGTGTTGAGATACATGTTTTCATGCACATAACTATTTTATATACCTACAGTGTTCGAAAAAGGTGCAATTTGATTTAAAAGTTATCATACAAAAATTCATTGCTTTTGTCATTAATTATTAAGTTAGTAGTTACTGACAAAATCATTTAAATTTGTTTATATCTAGCTCATACAGGCACACAGCAGCTACATTTTTAAATTTCGCGGTTGATTTCATTCTCATCTTTCATTTGCCTGACTCTAGTGGCTGATTGTCTGTTTGTATTTTAGTATTTAGCAAGCTATAATATATGCATACTCGTATGGTTGTCTGGTATTCACAGTATAAGTATGCTACATCTTAATTGGAGACTAGTTTGATTTGCGTAAGGTTATTCTATGATTATTTAAATATAAAATAAAACTGAAAATACAATTTAAATATTACGACAATTCTGCCTACGAAATTACTCATTATTGCATGTGACCATCTACTACGTATGCGTTTTCATAGTCGCCGTCATGTTGATACTATAAAACGTCAGCGCTAGAAGCCAATCACAGCCAGTTATTATGAAATTGGCCAATCACAATTATTTGTTTTGGGTAATAGAAAGTAGACTGATATTTTGGCCAACTCTTATTGGTCACACAACGCGTATGCGGATTTAGAATATTTACCCCGCTTTGTACTGCAATTTTGTATGAAGCTCGCGTTCTGTTTTTTTCGTTCACTGCTTTTCGCATATTATTGTAAGCATACTGTCATTTCGCACTATTTTCTTTGGCAGAATAGTAAATTGGCATAATGACGATTAGAATAATAGTCCTATGATCAAATAAGTGTGTCACCGAAAATTTATCGTAAAATATTTACCTACTTGGCATACTTAGGTATTGCCATTTGGCAGAACGTTCTTTGGCAGAATCGTACATTGGCATAATGTTGTTTATAGTAGGAGAGCGGACCGCAAAATTTCGACCCGACTTGATACCGCGATGAAATGCACAATGGTTTCCCATAAAAGTGATGCTTAGTCCGAATTTTTTAGTCTGCAACGGAAGAACTTGCCGAAAGTAAGAAAAAGAGACTCATTTCCGGTGCGAAAAAAGGGGTGTCACTTAACCCATCTGATACCGAAATAATAGTTATGGCATCAGTTAGAAATTTACTGGTAGATACAGAAAAGCGAAGTCTGCCAGTATTTTTTTTTGCCGGAATTGGTTTCATGGTGGTATCAGATGGGTTTATTTAGGGGTCCCGATGGTCACCTTTGACAGCGTCTGCCGAGCACTTCCGGCAAAAAAAATACTGGCAGACTTCGCTTTTCTGTATCTACCATTAAATTTCTAACTGATGCCATAACTATTATTTCGGTATCAGATGGGTTAAGTGACTGCCCCTTTTTCGCACCGGAAATGACTCTCTTTTTCTTACTTTCGGCAAGTTCTGCCGTCGCAGACTAACAAATTCGCACTAAGCATCACTTTTATGGGAAACCATTGTGCATTTCATCGTGGTATCAAGTCGGTTCGAAATTTTGCTATCTGCTCTCCTGCTATTAGAATAATAGCAAGCATCGTCAAAGATTAGTTCAGGTCAGACTTAAAATGTTATCTCTGTGTCACAGATTAATAAGGAACAGATTGACCACTGTGTTGAACGGTCAAAGTTTACTTTGCTCCAGAGCGAATATGTCGATATTTTGCCAAAGATTAATAATAGCGAGCAGACGGAATACAGTGCTCATTCGTCAAAGAGTAGTTTAGTTCAGACAGAACATGTTGGTAATTGTGATGAGTCAAAGATTAATTCAAAACAGAGTATATGTATTTGTAAAACTGATGTTGTGTCAAAGAGTAGTTTATCACAGAATGTTCATCATGGTGATGAGTTGCAAGCGAATCGTTCGCGTGATTTTCCTACCTTACCTTATAACTGTATCGGCGATCGTCCCATTTTACGATTCGAAGTTAGCGGTTATCGTGGTACTGGTTTAATGGATACGGCGGCTAAACCTAGTATCGCGGGTTCTAGCCTTTACGCGTTGTTATGTAAACTGCAACACCCTTTTCGCGATAGTTGCATGACGGTGAAGCTGGCCGACGGGGTAGTGCGCGATGTTAATGTCAAACTTGCGGATGTTGAAGTAAAGCTCGAGGGTTCTGTGATTCCTATTACTTTCGTTATTTTCACAGAAGCGGTTAATAATGACACTTTGTTGGGAATCCATTTCTTACGAAAGGGTCTTGTTCTTAATATTCCTGATAGTTTATGGTTTACAGCTGATCGACCTCAGGTCATTCACCCTCTACAGTGTGAGATGTCAAGATTTTATGTAGGCTATGCGACCGCGGATTTTCTTCGGTGCGACGAAGGTACCATGCTGACACTGAGTAAAAAGACGATTCTGGCTGAAACATTGCGGGAATATCAAGACATCTTCAGAAAAGGGGGAGGTCCAACACCGTTCGCAGAACACTGCATCGATACGGGTGACCATAAGCCAATCGCCACGCCGCCATACAAACTCACTCCCGCTGAAAAAGCTGAGATTGATAAAATGCTGAAGGAAGGCATCATCGAGGAATGCGAGTCACCATGGGCCGCTCCGGCTCTCTTGGTGCCAAAGAAAAATGGAACTTACCGATTTTGTGTGGACTACAGGAAACTAAACTCCGTCACAAAGAGTGACTCTTATCAGCTGCCCGTGATCGACGACTTGTTGCAGTACACTGGTAAAAGCTGTTTCATGAGCACCATTGACCTTCGCTCAGGTTACTGGCAAGTCTCTGTCAAGGAGGAAGACAGGGATAAAACGGCATTCGTTTCACCTTTCGGAGTCCACAGATTCAATCGGATGCCGTTTGGTTTACGTAATGCTCCGGCTACGTTCCAGCGATTAATCGACCGATTTCGCTCCGGCGTATCGCTTCAAGGCCTGACTATACTAGGATACATTGACGATTTGATCCTTATATCCGACAGCTTCTCGCAACACTTAGAGGACTTACGTGCTGTTTTCGACCGCTTACGTGCCTTCAATTTGTGTGCCAACCGCGCTAAGTGCGTATTTGCGCGGGAAAGTGTCAAATATCTGGGACACGTCATCACGTCTCAAGGAATATCTCCTGATCCAGACAAGATCAAAGCCATATCAGAGACGAAGGAACCTGCCTCTGTGAAGCACCTGAAGAGCTTCTTACAGACGTGTTCGTGGTTGAGGAAGTTCGTTCCAGGGTTCTCTGAAGTTACCCAGCCGCTGACTGTGCTGACGAAAAAAGATCAGTCGTGGTTGTGGAAAGAAGCTCAGATCAACGCATTCAACGAACTTAAAAGGCTACTTACCTCATCACCGATACTGATTCAGCCAGACTACTCCCGCCCATTTGTTCTCAGAACCAACGCCAGCAATTATGCTCTGGGTGCGGCTTTATTGCAGGGGGAGTCACAATGTGAAGAACGTCCAATAGCGTATGCAAGTCGCCTCCTTACACCTGCCGAGCGAAACTACTCTATGACAGAGAGAGAAGCCCTGGGAGTCGTGTGGGCAGTCGAAAAGTTCCGCTTTCTCAGTTCTGATTTACGCTTTGGGCTTATAACTACTAAATTGCAATTTACCTCTTTTTCAATTTTCCCAGACCTCAAAACTTCTTGGTCTCAAAATACCTAAATTGCAGAACGCCTAATTTTTTTTTCTTATAACACCGGAATCTTAATACGGCCGAATTTCGAAATAGCTTAGTCTCATAAGGCCTAAATGTCAAAACACTCATGGCAAAACAACATATTCTGTATTTATTATCAAACTGCCATTCGGAATTTGATGGAATTGTGCATTTCAATCTTTAGGTATTTAGAGAATATGACGTTTTAGGTCAAAGTCATAATGAATTTCGTTCATTTTAAGAAAGAGACAATTTGACATTTAGATATTATGCGCTCATGGTAATTAGACAATTGGGGGTTTTAATGAATAAGGTATTATGAAATTTAGTGGTTTTAAGCCCAAAGCTGATTTACTTGTAGTTCAGTTTATTTGTAGTTAGCTTGTAGCGATTCTTATGGTGTTTGTGTTATATTGTTACTACCATGTTTATGTTATATTGTTATTGTGTATTAGGTATTGAGGTTGTTTATCTAGTAAAGCTCTTAAAGCTTAGCTTAAATGTTCATAGTTTTTATATATACTTGCTGTGTGTGCGCGTCGTTATGCGCGTTGTCACTTAACTGTTTCATGTGCAATATCTATACGTGAGTTCCTGTAATTGGCTCTATACTTCTATTTAAGTTTCCATTTGTACTGTATTAGCTGTTGGTTCTCCTACAATAAATAAATAAATAAAGTAATGTATCCTAGCCGTGTTTCGGCTTGTTCGAATTGACACGAGATATGTTTTACTTTTAACTAACGATTGACTAAAAAGAGTGAAATAAATTAACTTTTTAACAAAAATTAAACCGGGTTTTGATTAGGTTTTATTTTTCATTTCATAGTTATTATTAGTTAAGGAATTATTATTTTTTACTTGGTTGTTGACATTTTGTGTATTTTGGAATAAATAAATGGTATTATTTTCATAGTTATATACTTGCCTTGTCTAAAAGGCTGATCGATGCCTCAGGGGACCCGGGAGCTAGCGCTTACCACTATCAAAGGATCAATCTCACGATTCAAATAGGTAACGCGGCCAGCATAATAGGCACTATGGCGCAGCAGACCTCCAGGTGTTCTTTTTTACATTCCCTTTTTTTATTTTTATTTTCTACTTTTAATATATTTTAGTTTATGTTCTATTTATTTCCTTATTCCAATTATGTATTAATCTGTAAACACAAAATGTAGTTACTTTTTCATACGTTTTTACCAACCCAGCTGTTTTCTCAAAACTAGCACATTCTTTTAAATAGATAGGTCTCATGACCTCTCCAAGATATTCCTATGACATTTTCTTCATTTCAGGATTTACCGGCAAAAGTTGCGAAACTCAAATAGAATTCTGCGACGAAAATTCCTGCAGCAACAATGCGTTATGCGTCGTGGAGGACGGGTACAGAGTGTGCTATTGCGTGCCGGACTACCACGGGGAACGCTGTGAGCTACAGTACGACGAGTGCTTGCTTGGACCTAGGTAATTGTAACTAAATATGTAGTAACAACTGGTTATATGTAGGTATGTTAAGGCGCTATAATCTATATGCTAGAGGCCGAGGCTTCCGGCAAGCTATTCTCCAGCGGCTCATTCTAACTCGGATTCTCAACATAAAGTGTGAGAACTCAATCATCAACAGACATGAATTTTCGCTTAGGTAAAGTATTCTACAAAATGTACTTTTCATATAATTGACATCTTTTCAGATGTATGAATGGAGGAACCTGTATAGATGGCGTCGATAACTTTACTTGTTCCTGCCCTTCTAGACTGACCGGCCCTCTATGCGAATGTCTTATTTTAGAAGATGGCACTTACGACTGCGAATATGTCAGCCCCACTCCAATACCTCAATCCACTTATAAGTCATCTATTGTTCAATACACCGATACTACTACTATTGGGGCTTTAACAACGTACTTCGAAAATTTTACTGTTACTGAGTTACCAGATATAATTACTACAGTTGAAACCATATATACTGAAACTGAAGAAATGTCCACGCTTCTTAATAAGGAAATAACTGAAACTACACTTGATATTGATGAGACATATATGCCAACTGAAACCGATGTTTACGTTACGTCTGCTACAGAGATTAAAGAAACTTTAGAGTCTGAAAACTCAAGAACGGCGGCTACTTCTGCTGGAATAACTGTAATTGGTACAGAAATTGAAAGCACTACACCAGTTACGGGTAGTGAAGAAACATCAAAAGAAATAACAGATCTAGTTACTTTACCTGGAACCAGACTAACTGAAACCATAGCAACGGAAGGTCTAGAAGTAACTACAGTTCCTGCTGAAATGGACACGACTACAGAAAATATGTTTACAGATGTCCCTACCGATCGCACTGTGACAGAATTAACTACTCCATTTTCACTCACTACTGAAACGATGGAGATTTCTACGGTTTTTGATAATATATCGCTTGCCTACACAACTGTGCAATCTGACTGTAGTGACTCTGTTTGTAATAACCTCGGAACTTGTGTCAATACACCTCAAGGCATTCGGGTAAAATCTGACTTCTATATAAATTGCATTCTTTGCATCATCTTTGTAAAACATTAAGACCACGAAGAGCATGGTGATCTCTATTGCAGGCATCTGTGGCAAGGTCTTAGCATTTGTTTTTTTTTTCAGTGTCACTGTCCCTTGAACTATGGCGGCAGATTTTGTGAGGAAAAAATCTTAATATCGTCAGCAGCTTTTAGTGGGAACTCTTTCGTCGCTCACAAATTACGGAACACTACGTCCATAAGCATTGAGTTCAACTCGAAGACCCTCATAACTAACGGACAACTCATGCACGTCGATATGGCGAAGGGAGTATACGTACAGCTCTATATGAATTCTGGACTTCTGAAGTTCAAGTTCTCCTGTGGATATCAAACCATGCTGTTGAGTGAGCTGAAGACGTACGTCAATAAGGGATATCCTATGAAGATTGAAGCCAGGTGTGTACGGAGTAGGTAGTGTACTAAGTAGGTAGAGTATGAACGGAGTAGGTAGAATACTAAATAAACTTATCTCGGGCTAACTGCGCTGTTTGAGCGACCTGTGTTAACGAGTGTTTCAGACAGATTGTTATGTTAGTAAATGGAAGATGGATAACAGTTAGGGTTAGACATATGCGCTGGTTTAGTTCTTTCAAGAGTGCATACCTAGTTAATGGTCTTGTATTTCAGGTTAGACTTGTTTCCCACCGAACAACACTGTAACGCCACACTACGCCTCAACGATACGGTTGCTATGAGCGGCGGGCAAGTGGCCCACGTCACCGCACTGGACAACAACACCATGCTGTACTTTGGAAACATGCCCAACGTGAACGACACTGAAAATATGCCCTTCGTCGGGTGCATTTGGGATTTGATAGTAAGTTTTGCATATAAATGTAGCAAAAATCTTTTAAAAGTCGAAACCAACGCATAATGATTGCTTAATTCATAGATTCAGACGTAACATTGCGGATGTCCATATTAGATCAATGGATAAAGGGGGAACTACATCAGGCCGATGCACACGTCTGACACGTCTCACACGTGTGAAGTTGGTGTGCACAGCAAACCGACGTGCGTCATACACGTGTATCCTGCATTTCAACGCTGGTTGTCGATCAAGATACACAATAGTCCTAGGACTAACTTTGAAAATTGACGAATCGGACAAAAAAATACTTTTCTTAAAAAGCATTAAAAAGAAAAAATAGGAAAAGAAAATACTGGGTTCATAATATTAACTTAAGAAGAGAGGAAATCGGTGAATACCATAAGTACTCTCGTGAAAGAACTGGAAGCAGATGAAGCTCGCTTTTTCTTTTATTTTCGCATGTCAAAAGCGCAATTCACAGAAATTATGTTTTTTTTTTTCTTTTTTTTTTTTTTTTTGTAAGGTCTACAAATTGGATGTTACAAAGTACTAAATAACAATATTGAAGATCACTGCTTGGACATTATTGCACACCCTAAAACAGTAGACACAACATGCAAGTACAGAGAACAGTTCAGTTTTAAAATTTAAAACTAAAAACTATATAAATAAAATAAATTTAAATGAAATTAATAAACTAGGAAAGTAAATTTAAATTGTTAGCTTGTTTGAGCTTTACTTTAACGGAGGCTAAAGAACACGCAAAAATATCTAAATTAAATTGAACACTACTATGTGATGCGAACATTCTATACAGACGCCTATATTAGTACGACATTGCGGAAGAGAAAAAGGCTTTCTATTGCACAGGCGACTACCTGCGCGAGGGACCACAACCTTAACATTTTCCAACAACTCTGGACAGTCGACTAAACCGTGCAAAAGTTTATAAAGGAACAGGATGTCACAGGTTTTTCTTCTATTTGACAGTAATTCCATTTTATAATAATGAAGTCTGGTTTCGTACGATGGCAGTACTGTACACTTCCTTTGGATGAAGGCCAGGTGGTATAGAAATCGTCGCTGTATTCGTTCGATGCGATTCGAATGTATCTTGTAGCTAGGATTCCACACTGTTGAACAATATTCTAGTTTACTCCTAACCAAGCAATTGTATACAGGTATCATAACATTCGGATCCTTAAAGGACTTAATCTGCCTTGTCAGAAACCCTGAAAGCTTTGATGCTTTTTTAACAACCACATCCACGTGTTCTCGAAAGTTAAGAGCGCTGTCAACTGTAACTCCTAAGTCACGAATACTAGTCACTTCGGCTAGAGGGATTTCCTTGAGATTATACATGGTTGGCTCTGAATGTCTCTTTCGGGTAAACTTGATATGGTAACATTTCGTGCTATTTAGGACCATATTGTTGAGCTTGCACCAATTTGACACTCTATTAAGATCTTCTTGTAAGAGACCTCTATCAGCGCTAGTTTCTACGGTTTTGTATAACTTTAAATCATCGGCGTACATTTTAAAGTTACTAGAAATTGATTTTGCCAGATCATCTATATAGATCAGAAAAAACAACGGCCCGATATGTGATCCCTGTGGAACACCTGAGGGGACACGCAATGCTTCAGACTTGAAACCTCGCAAAGCGACCAACTGCGTTCGATTCCTTAGATATGACTCACACCAACGAAGCAGAGAACCGTGTATACCCATGTTTTTGATTTTTACGGTAAGGATGTTATGATCTATCAAGTCAAAGGCCTTGCTAAAGTCCGTGTAATTAGCGTGTACCTCCCCTGAATTGTCCAACACTCTAGCAACATCGTTCACATACCCCACTAAGTTGCTCGTCGTTGACCTGTTAGGCAAAAAACCGTGCTGTCCTGGATGAAGTTGCTCCTTAACATGCCAGTATATATTTTTTTGGACAATTGATTCGAAAACCTTTCCTGCAGCGGGCAGAATTGATACTGGCCTATAATTAGAGATCTCCGCTACTTCGCCTTTCTTATGAATCGGTGTTATTCTGGCGATTTGCTATTGACTTGGGAAAACACCCAACCTCAATGATTCATTAAACAGGAATGTTAAGGGTAAGGCCAAGAACTGTGCACATTCTTTCAATACAATTGGCGGTATACGGTCCATCCCGGCTCCTTTTTTGCTGTCCGAGTTAGTGCTTTATGGACTTCAGTTTCAGTTATTGTGCAATGGCCAAATGACCACTGGTTTCCTTGAGCTGGCGAATCAGGGATATAATTAAGTGTCGGTGACGATTTTGCCGTGGGATAGATTGATTGAAAGTGCTTGGAGAATAAGTCACATATATCTTGCCCGTCTTCCGCTACTAAGGACCCCAGGGACATTTGATTAGGAATCGGGTAGCTATTTGACTTAAGTCCATTTACATACGACCATATGTATTTAGGATTGACGCGCAATGTATTAGACGCATTTTCTTTAAATTTGTGGAGACATTCCTTTAGCAACATATCACAACGGCTCCTTAAGCCATCAAAAGATAACTTATCTAACGGATTGCCGTATTGTTTGTATCTCCTATGGTACTTGGCTTTTTCTTTCAGACATTTTATTAAAGGAGCACTATACCAGATTGGGTGGCGGTCACTACGCGGTTTACAAACGGGTGTATGTTTATTTAAAATTTCAGATAGAGTTGCGTAGAACTCTTACCATCATATTAATATTTGTCAAATTGTGCCAGACGTCTGCCCAATCTATTTGGGATAACTCTTGGTTCACGGCTATGTAGTTGCATTTGTGATAATTTAACACTGGAGCGCGATTCGGTACTAGCGATTTAGTATATTTATCTAAGCGAATACAGATTTCAAGTGCAGGGTGGTGCGGATCAAGATTTGTGAGAGGTGACAGAGCCGGTGAAATCATAATATTTTTAGCAAAGTTAGACATTACTAGATCTAGGATACGATTATTATGATTGGCAACAAAGTTAGTTTGGCTAAGGTTATTGAAAACCATTTCATCTACGAACATGTTTTCAATTATACTAATTTGTAGGAGTGCATGTAGCTAAGACTATGTCGCGAGTCCAAACGATATTAGAGAAATTGAAATCCCCGACCAGTAGTGTTAAAGATTTCAAAGCAACGGAATTAGTCATTATCTTGCTGAAATTTGAGAGGAACTTATCAAAGTAGTCTTTGCAGATGGGAGGGGGTATGTAAGCGACACATATATTAACATTAGAAGACTTGCCGCCCTCACCTAGTTTAAGAGTAACCCACAGGTCTTCACAAGTAGATTCCCAAGATGTTTGATGTAAAACTGTTTTTTCAAAACTGCCACACACACGCCTCCTCCGTCCGTTTTCGAGTCATGCGATGAAGTGCTACTATTCATGACCTAATAGAATATGATATGTTGTTTATTCGAGATATTTCCTCCCAAGCTTAATTTTTGCAAAGAGTTGTCTTTATATTCTCGCAATTTTTCATTTTATTTGACAGAATACTGCCTAACCAGTTCAATAAGCTCTTCATAACTCATCTTCGTAGCCACTTCGCGCCGGTACCTAAACTGACTAGTCGGCGTTCGCCGATAGAATGACGCGTCCGACATCTGAGACGTAGAGCTACACTAAGCACACGCAATCAGACTCGTGGCTTATCCCCTCCACCCTCCGACGAAAATCTGGGCTCGCTGGATCGGCATTGCATACGTGGCATCGCGTCGTTTGGATGGGTCTAATGTAGCTCTAAACAACTAGTCTCTATATAAAATGTATGGGCTCCGACGCGCCCAGATCGGCGTACGTGGCCCACGTGTGCCTAATATAGTTCCCCCTTAATAGTTCCTTTGCTATCCATTCATTTAATGTTCCCTATACCATCCATTATATTATTATATTTATATACATTCATAAGGAGGACAATCAGTGGCTCCCTAAGTAACTTACACTACAAATGCAAACACCAAATGGTTTATTCTTTTTTTTTTGTGTAAATAAGAAATCATTTTTATACTTAATTTTTTTTTCACTTCCCCTGCTCAAAAAGTACGTCATATTAGCTTCGCGAAGCGAGACTAAAATAGTACATTTAGCCCCTAGGGTTTAAAAGAAAGCCATTACAGTACTCCTTACGAATAATTAAAAACAAACAAACCAACCCGATCAGATTGGCCAATCTTTCTGATAGAATTGCTCAAAGTGTACTTTTAGTTTTTCAGAAATATACAATTTTAATGTTGTGTTTTTTATTTTCTCGCAGTCGAAGTGAAAAGCAGAGTATTTAACACGTGGCTAAAAGCCATTATGACACTCAGACATATTTGTCTTCGCTTACTTCGTGAGCTCGTCCAAATAATCACTTGGTGTCATAATGGCTTATTTTAGCCCCTTGTCAAACAATCTACTATTCTTAATAATAATGGAATCAGGTAAATGGTGAGAAGCGGGAAGTGTTCGGCGAAGCACTGGAAGCGAGCGATGTGACTGAATGTTCGTCGTTGGCGTGTCTCTCGAGTCCCTGTCTCAACGGAGGCACCTGCAGTGACAAAGGCGAAGGCTACACCTGCTCCTGCGCTAATGGGTAAGTACTCTTAAGATTTCAATTCAATTTAAATTTTATTTTTTGTGAAGGCAAATATCACTGACAGACTAGTCCAGCGCGTGATATATACTATATACTTAATTGATCGATCTCACTGCGGATGCGAAGACGCAGTTTCTACTCGTAGATTCTGTGTCTCTCGAATTCGTCTAAAATCAAAGTCGATAATTGTGTATGCAACCAGAGCTGCTTATTTCATATTAAATCCGCGCCATCTCTTATGAATCGACCTATACGTGTCTTCTATAATAAGTTTTAATAGTGATTCAGAGAGAATTTCAGAAATGTATGCCTTATTGCTTAAGAAAGGTCAGTATCTAACTATTAAGAGATAAATTCAGAATCTCTTTGAGTTCGAAAGTTGCTACTTTTATCGTATCAGCTGCTGGCTACGTTAAGTAAGAAAGGACATCAAATACGATAAAAAAATTTTTTTATTAATACTGGCTCATTTATTCAGTGTCATATATCATCTTAGTTAAAGTTGTATTATGTGAGGACGGAAATAATTCACCTTAAATTTGGTTACACTTGTATTTTTTTTCCAGTTGGGTAGGCTTGCATTGCAACACCTCGGTGTGCGAGCACAACCCCTGTCGCTCGGGCGGGTGCTGTGTGCGGCATCCCGGCAGCGGCTTCCTCTGTCTCTGCCCCTACGGGAAACACGGCATATTCTGCGAATACAGTCAGTATATCATGACATTGTCTCCACTCATACGCACTTTGATAAGAAACACAGATTTTATTTGATCCAGCCATCAAGCTTCAATATTTCATAGTTGGCGCTCACTTTACGTATGTAAGAAAATAGCTGAAGAAGAAATTATAGAACGCTTCTTACAATAAAATATTAATTGACAACCATTTACAGACGTGGAAATAACTCGACCATCGCTAGCGCCCATCAGCAGCGAGATATCCTCGTACCTCATCTACTCGCTATCGCAGACGGCAAACTCGGAGCGCTTCGACCTGCGCCTGCGCTTCCAGACCTCCGACATGGAGCAGATCGCTCTATTAGCGTTCGTCGGCCAGAGCGGCAGGCACGATGCCCACAGCCCGCACCTGGCGCTCACGTTTGTGAAGGGATATATCATGCTCACTTGGAACATGGGAGGGGGTTTGTATCTCTATGTACTCGTAGTTTCCACGTGGCTTTAACTTACGCCTGCGCTTCCAGACCTCTGACATGAAGCAGATCGCTCTACTGGCGTTCGTTGGCCAGAGCCGCAGGCCCGATGCCCACAACCTGCACCTGGCGCTCCCGTTTCTGAAAGGATACATCATGCACACTTGGAACATGGGAGGTCTGTATTTTGCGTACTCTCTACGTGGTCTCTACTCGTAGTCTCTACGTGGCTTTAACTTAGACATGGAGCAGATCTTACTGCTGGCCATCATCGGCAGAAGATCGGTCACGACGCCCACAGCTTAGACCTGGCGCTCGTTTGTTATGAGATCCATAAGTCATGCTCACGTGGAACATGGGTGGGGGATTTGTGATTCTATTTGTAACGTATCTGGTCTCTAATTAGAGCTACTTAGTCCACCCGGAGCATAATATGCATTACACATAATGTACACTACACGCAAAATCGCTAATCGTGCGATAAGCTAAATGTGCAATATGCAAATAACACGGTTGATCGATTTCTGATTTCTGACTCTGGTTAATATTTTGTGTATTCGAGGAAAATCTTATGATTAGTAATTACTAATCGTATAATTTTTCCACTTAAATATGCACTATGCTGAAAATTTACAAAAAAAAACAAATGATACACAGGGAAGCCTGTAGATTAAAAGCCTATCTATACATATAATAAAGCTGAAGAGGGTCGAAAGTCTGTACATGGAAGATATTCGAAAAAAAATTGGCCGGGGACACTTAAAATCGATAACAGAACACGTTCCAATAGTTTTTAGAATTTTTGTCTGTTTGTCTGTTTATCTGTTTATCTGTTTATCTGTTTGTCTGTTTATTTGTACGCGCATCACGTGAAAACAGCGGAACAGATTTTGATGCAAACTTTACTAATCTGTCGAGAAAATTTCCGGCCAGGTTATAGGCTATAAAAATTCAACCCTTTAAAGGGGGGGTTAGCCACTACACTTGATTGAGTTAAGTTTGCACCTGAATCTTATCGCGCTACTTAGGAAGGAGGTGCAAACTTTTCTCAAACATGTGCTAGGAGCCTACGAGTATCGAGTACCATGAGAAACTAATAGGTGGCGCTAAAATTAAAACCATTTTGCCAAATTAACTCAAGTTTAGAAGATACGGATATCAACAAATTTAATTGCATAATTGATTTAATAATACAAAAAAATACGAGATAAGTAGCTCGGTGGTATCAACAAGGAGGGGGCTCACATGTGCAACAATTCGCGTAGGAGTACCTACTAAAGTAAACTGAAGCAGTAGCTAGAAGTAGAGTAAACTGAAGCAGTAGCTTCAGTTTGGAGAAGGACTTCTGGAGGAAACCAACGGCCTGGTTCGATTACCAGAGACGTTATGCAGGATCGTTCCGTCCGTTGAATACCACATTCGGAGCGTATACGGAGACCTGAGCCAGGTGACAACTCTTGGGTTTGTAAGAGAGCCATACTCACGCCGAAAATTAAACAGGCAGCGGCATTTAATGCGCGGATATTGGCGAAAAAGGTGAACAGGCAGTACATAATTATATTAACACTGTCTTGGATGAAGGTAACGTCACAACATACCCGATGAAGTTCCTAAACTCAATGAGCGCTTCAGGACTCTCAGCACACTCATTTACCCTGAAAGTTGGAGTTCCGATCATGCTTCTTCGGAATTTGTCACCTCCAAAATTATGCAATGGAACCCGGCTAAAAGTACTTAGTGCAGCTCCAGCGAAACCTCATCGAGGCGCAAATCCTGATGGGGTGCGGCGACGGAGAACGTGTTCATCCACCGCATCGCCCTCATCCCGAGCCACTTCCCGTTCCGCTACAAGCGCCTACAGTTCCCCGTGAGCGTCTGCTTCGCCATGACCATCAACAAGTCGCAGGGGCAGACGCTGCGCGCCGCCGGCGTGGACCTGCGCACGGGCTGCTTCTCGCACTGGCAGCAGCTCGCTACGTGGCGTGCTCGCGCTTCACCAGCTGTACGGAGCTGTTAGTGCTGATGCCCGTCGGGAAGACTCACAATGTGGTGTACAAAAAAATATTGTAAAATATCAATGTTCTGTAAATATACTTTACATACCTACTTTTGGAGAATGTAACTGTAGATATAATTAATTATATTTACATATTTAGCTGTGCATACATAAACGTAACTGTAAATAAAATGTAAATATTGGCCTCACGTTTTGATATCTATGTTCACCTTTCCTCCAATTTTACTTCTAAATAATATTGGACCTAAATTCGAAAGTTTGTTAGGTAGTATGGATTCCTATGTGTATATTTCTTACCTTCTCATGCTTAGACTGATTTGACTGGAGGGCCGATTTGGATGATATTAGCTATGGACTTGATGGAAAGGTACAAGAATGTAGAAATACAAAAAAAAAATTAAATAAACAAAGAACGGACTTCAAAATAAACTAAAAAGCCATAAATAATCTTTTATGTACAGTACGGATCACATTTGAATCACCTTTTGAAGTCGGTGCCAAACCATTCATTTATTACTATTGGGGACTCAGGGACACACAATAAAGAATATGACTAACAGTCTTAACGTACCCACCTATAATAGATGATTTTTAAAGAATTATCCTCTAACTCTTAACCATTAAGGAGTTGTACCTCCCGTCATCAGCTCAGCATGATGAGACGATGACTACCATATGCAAATACTTTTCTTTTTTTTTTTTATTAAAAATAAAATTAATAGTGACAGCAATTTTTGGTATATAATAAGAGCCACTATTGAAAATCCGGAGGGTTTATGTAGTAGTGGCGAGATCGCGCGGTTCGGTCCGCGTAAGTTTTACTTTGTTACAGTGCACCTACTTAATTAACCGTCTTCAAAAAAGATAGAAATTACTGAGTAATCACATTTATTTATAATGTTAGCTAGGCACGTAACATGTTCGATAGTGCGCAATGGTCGTGATAAGCTTGTTTGAAGTCGGTTGTTACAGGTTATTAATTTAAATAAGTGGTTTTTCTAATCGTCATTTTGAGATTCATAGTCTAGGAAGTAATGCTTTAAGACTTTTTTACACTTTCCAGTGCTTTTAACAACACTTATGGTATCGTACAGTATATGCGTTGGTAGCTTGTTTAGTGTGAATGGAATCAGGTAGTTGTTTGTTCTTTTACCGTAAGTATTGTTAAAGCCCGGAAGCGAGTACGCTGGCAAGTAATCTAGGGTACGAAGTTTGTTTATTCGGCTCCTTTGCTCTAATGAGGGAATGACGTCACATTCTTCTGAAAGTAATGACAGACCAAATCTATTGAAAACATTAATTACTTTACAATGTTTGAAAAGGCCCGAGTTATTATCTTTATAACTATATTCGATGCGGTCAGGTACAATTGTTTTCAATAGTGCAAGTTGATGTTTATATATTTTTTCCGTATAGGTTTTGTATGTACGGCCGTAGCTACTGATACCATAACAAATTATTGAATCTGCGAGCGATAAGTACAGCATGCGTAGTATTTTATATGGTAGTTTATATTTAAGAATGGCCATCTGTGCCGTAATTGATCTAAGTTTAGAACATACGTGGTCAACGTGCGGTCTTACTTAAATAACTTAAGAAAATATATGAAAAACGTTGAAATTGCCTATGAAATTAGAGGATTGCCCTCGATTTCCCTGGGATCCCATCATCAGATCCCAACTTGGTGGCAATGGGACTACCACAGGAGTATATCCTTTCAAATAAAAAAAGATTTTTTTAAATCGGTCCACAATTGGCGCACATACCTAAAAAAAATATACACACTGTCGAACATAGAACCTACACCTTTTTTGGAAGTCGGTTAAAAAGTGGTACTGTATCGTCCGATATACACCTACTAAGTATATACTCTAAGTCTTTTAAATCACGTCAAAAATTTTGGAGCGGATTATACGCTATATAGGGGTGAATTAGCCGTTTACTGACACAGACCGAATTCCACGCTTTGATTAAACAGAAATTATTGTTACGGTTGTTGGTACCATACAGTCTTTAGCTATATAAGCCGGTTTAAGACAGTAATTTTTCCTTTGACTTCTATGTCAAAGGTTTTTGTGCCGTGCCGTAACACCATGAAAGCACCTGATATGGCGCTTCCAGAGATTGCCATTCAGGTCCTTGACGGAGGAGCACATGAGTTGTGGTTTGTAAGTCCTTCGTTTTGTAGAAAGGGCGATTGGGACTCGCGTGCCATGATGTTGGCTGAGGTGCGAGTTTGTTGATGTGATATCGAAGGTGACTGGCAAAATCTGTGACGTCTACCGCTGCCTCATGAGCTAAGGAAGAGAAGAATTGCCCTGGAAGTGTAAGTGGTTTGCTGTAGACCAGTTCTGCCGATGAACTCTGTATTAGATCCTCTTTCCATGTACTACTAATGCCCAAGAGCACCAATGGAAGAGCCTCTATCCATAAACTAGTAGCCTTTCCACCAGACAGTTGGCAGCGGGATCATAAGCTGTGGTGGTGATGTGAGTTGAGTCCAAGAGCGCAGAAATCTTGTCAAAAAGTTGGGACTCAAGTTGACACCCACGGTCTGTGGTTATTCGCTCCGGTCAGCCAAATCGAGCTATCCAACCCTTGACGAAAGCGCCTGTGCAGGTATCTGCTATATTGTCACGCAGCGGGTATACTTCTGGCCAGTGTGTATAGCGATCCACGATAGTAATGCGGTACTTAAAGCCCGAAGACTGTGGTAGCGGACCTAAAATATGTGCTTGGGGAAAGTGGGCTGCAGGAAGGCTAAATTCTAAACAAGGTGCGTTGGTATGTCTCGTAATTTGGCTGCGTTGGTATTGCTGACATTCTTTTACACATAGCAGACTGTTTTTTCTGATGCCTGGCCAGACAATTTTTTGGGTTAATAAGCGTGTTGTTGCATTTGCCCCTGGATGGCTTAGATTGTGTATTTTGTCGAAAATTTGACAGCGAAATGTTGGTGTGATATATGGTACCAGAGTTGTATATGTATTATTGTTATTGCTAAAATATATTATTCTGTCCATGCAAGCTTCGGAGCTCTTTACATGTATCGACTTATTCAAATAGTGCTAAATATACACTACCATGCATTTCGCTAATTTAGCTTAATTATGTTTATATGGTGGCGCGATAATAAATTTCAACAAATATAATAAAATGACACGAACAATTTATTTTCCCATTGAGATTTGAACATATAACCATTACGAGTTAACATGAAAAAGAAAATAGTTACTTACGTTGTCAAACAATGGCGTCTCTTCCTATTTATTGTTTAAAATCACTATATGAAATGAAGTTTACTTATGAAAATTTACAACGAATTCTATTCTGTCAAAATGAGTGAATGAACGAATGATTTCTATGATGACTGGTTTCAATCTGGGAACACTTTTACCGCACAGCGACGAAACTGTGAGACTAAAAGTTACTGTGTCATTTATTCCCCAAATTTAGTAGCGGCGGCGTAACAAACACGGAACAGCGACCAAACATGTTACTAGAATCAGTCTGTGTCAACACAATATGTGTCAACAATTTTCGTAACGGCTACCAAAAATGGCTATATGGGAAGGGTCACCACCCGTTGGGTCTAATAGCAGTTTTCTATAACAGGTTTTAAAGAAAAGACGATAAAAATTAGGATCTGCTAGTATACAAAAATATACCTACATACTTTTACAATAACATTTCGGCGGAGCCTGCCGTGATTTATAGGTACCGTCCAAGTCAAAAATATTCATCCAGCCTGGGTTATCAAAAATATAATGCTTAGAGGTATACGACTTTAGAGCCAAGTGCGTAAGAGTGCACAGATACTTTTGCCTCGTTGTCAAAGTACCTACTTATATTATTAATGACCTGGACTGTATCTAGTAATGACAGTGTGGCAGTTATTTAAAAAATCGGTCAAGTGCGAGTCTGACTGGCGCACCGAGGGTTCCTTGCAAACTTTCACTTATTCCGACTTTACTTGCCGCTTGAGTTAAGTTTGCCTCTGGTATCTATGGCGTCACATACAAATGAGGGGCAAACTTAATCAAACCGGGTTATTCAAAAATGATTTATGGTGATAAAAAAAAAGTAAGACTGACCGATAAATGGTTATAATTTTCGTGTAATATTCATATTAAATAGACTTCATAGATAGACTTTAATAGTCGGACAGACAGACAGACAGACAGACGAAGTCGTACCATTAGGGTTCCTTTTTTAGCTATTTTGGTATGGAATCCTAAAAACGGCCAAGAGCGTGTCGGACCATGCTCAGTGTAGCAGCCGTTCATACAGAAAAATGCACTACAGATGAACAAAATACGATATAGAAAAGTGTACTAGCAAAAGAGCGTATCTCCGCGGCCATTGATATATACGTTACTAGATCCGCGGTAAGGAGCCACACACGTGTAACTTGATAGAAGGGTACAGGCGTAGGCACCCACCACCTTAGGTGTACGAGACGTATTTTTGTCGGCGTGATACATACACATACTCATACCAAATTTCAGCTTTCCAGTACTAGATCACGGAGCTAAGCCGCGGACGGACGGACAGACGGACATGGCGAAACTAAAAGGATTCCTAGTTTACTACGGAACCCTAAAAAGGGTTGGAACCCTTTGATTTTTTGATTGATTGGCACCTAAAATACCAGACAAGTATTGGAATACCTGGTAGTTTGGGTGCCAATCAATCACGCACTTTTCGCTTTTTGTATATTTTGCATATTGCACATTTTGCGTGTAGTATTTTGTAGTCTAGGTACATTTTCCGGTTATTTGCGCATGCGAATGTACTTTGCGCTTTTGTAATTTTTGTACATTCAGCTTGTTTTACAATATACGTTGTGTACATTTTGCGTATTGACATTATGCTCCGGAGGGGAGCAAATTTGTGAAGGTGTATGAGGAAGGAACTAGAAAGATGGTCTAAGTATAACTGTATTTGTAACATTTACTAGCTATCTAACTTGCATAGGCAGACCGTGGTCACTCCGTGACGGACAGCCAGAACACGTCTCTATACACAGTCAGAGCATACATACGGTGACACACGTACGGAAACAACAATATTATGGAATGAAGGTTTAGATTCATTGCCTTCGTTTCGTACATCTTGTCAGGTCCCCGTCGAGTGTTCACGGCGCGCGCGTTGAGCGGGCGGCGCGGGGGACACGCGGTGCGCGTGTGGCGGCGCGGACGCAGCGCCGGACTGAGCGTGGACGGCCGCCACAACGTGTCCGGGAACGCGCCAGCGCACGACACCAAGATCACGGCCCTGCCCTACGTCTACATCGGTAGGTATAGCCAATCTGAAAGAACATAACTCAGGTGCTAAAAAAAATTCCATGCTGTCTATGGCACTCACGCGTATTCTCATATTAAGTTATCCACCAACAGGTTATGGGTGCCTGTGCCTAAACTAAAGCCACCAACTTTTTTTAACGTATTTATACTTACGTATGTAAAATTCTACCTTTGGCTGCCTGAAGCGGTTCAATAGTCTCAATAGGCATGAAGCCAGGATAAGAAAATCAAAATTCTAAGTTTGTCAGTTAGATAATGAAAAAATACTTAGATAAATCGCATTATTGTTGTATACGTAAACTAAACCTAGGCTGACCGACGTCACGCGATATTTTGATTCAATTATCGTCATTATTATTTGATTACTTAAAAAAAGAAAAAACATTTCCATATTTTTATTATCCTACATGACATGACGTGACGGACTTAAATTAAAATTTTATTATCATCGCTATTAAATATATCATCGATATTATTTTTTTGCTCTTCACCTTAAAATAAAGAGTTGTACGAGTTAGGTGCCCAATGTCTTTTTGCACTGCCGGAGCAGAGGAGACCTGATAAGATATACTCTTAGTCATCGTGGATCAAGATATTATATTATCAGAAGAAAAACACACTTACGTGTCTGATCTTTGTCATTTATTCGCTTGTGCAAAGATGATTTATTGCGATAGTCAATGTTAATTGCTTACAATTCTTGGATTGGTTAGTATGGCCATTACCGAAAATTTCGTTATTTTCGATACTGCATAGTTCATACTACTAACTAAACTAGGTAATTCCGGAATTGCAAGCCCTAATGTTAATTGGTCCCATTCAGGTGGGACATCCTTCTTCCGACCTCCGAGGAGCTGCACAGGTACAAGTTGCCGACCTTGTTGCGAGTGCCATATTTACTCGCTTCTGAAAGAAACACAATGTCATAGCCAATTAACCATAAATTGCACCGTTCTTCCTCCAGGCGGTCACCCGTCCCCGGGCTTCCGAGACCTGCCACACGACCTGCCGCTGCACAGTGGCTGGCGCGGTTGCATCTGGGAGGTGGGCGGGCAGGCCGTGGGGGGCAAACCACTGGGGGGGCGCGGCGTGGGCCAGTGCGGTGTTGCACAGTGCACCGCCAAGTCCTGCAACGCACCGAGGGGAGTTTGCATACATTCGCCGGCTACATACGGGTAACGCTATTAACTTCACATTTTTTACGTCTAATGTTCATCTTTCGGCCTCCGAGAACAGTTATACTGACCCCAGTGCTGTCTGTCTGAGATAAACTCTCGATACTGGATCGTCTATCATGTAGCCTTGATTCTTTTACATGGTTTTAGTACTTATGTAGGTATAAGTACACCGTGATGGGACCGAATAACTTACCCGATTTTAATCATCGATTTTAAAGCTTAATTGGAATGTATAAAATAGTAATATGTGGTCCAATAACTAACAATTATTTACAATAAATCTCAAGTCTAACATGCCCTAATAGTAGCGTAGTAGCGGAGCCCAAGAGGGGATTTCGGTATTTCCTAAAGCGCGGCAGATTAATATATAGGGGGATACCTTGTACCCGGTTGAGTACTTCCACCAAATATGAGCCTCATATATATTTTATGCATCCGAACGTTTTTTTTCTGAGCATAAATATTGGCCGCAGGTCTGGCACGTCCTCCCAACGAGGTGCTGGTCAGTTTTTAGGCTTGTACAGTAGAAAAACCACTCCACTAAGTTTCGGCGTGATTCCCAGCAGAAAAGAGGGAAAAGTCTCCCCATCGTGATCTTCGGGTTAAGGGACGCATAGCCCACAAACACGCTCAGAGCGGATTATTTTCATATTAAAAAAATTGAGTACATTCGTTATTTTTTGACTTTCCTGCTATCTAAATTAGACGTTGATGTCTTCTCGGACCGCACCCCCACCTCCGTCGTGTAGCTAACTTAATAAAATCTTTAAAGAACCCTAACAGAAAACCTCCATTAAACTATCCATGGTCACGGGACCAAATGTAATGCCCTAAAGAAATCCTAATGAAGCTCATTGGTCTCGAAACCAAATGTAACTTCTAATGTGCCCTATTAATCCTGTGTGCGGAATCAACTGTAATGCCTAATGAGATTCCTAATACCACACTCCACTACCTCAAATACACCTAACAGAATACACCTACATGAACACAGTCTAAATCTTATTACTACACCAACTATCTTGTACTGTTTTCTACCTTAATAATGTGCATCTGAATTTGAATTACGCTATTATAATAATATTGGCCATAAATGTGATCGGAAAACCCGTTGTGATTCGTCTAGTTTAGTAGGACTCTACGTTGCATAGTAACCTGAAGTTCTTTTATGGAAGAACCATTATGATCGCTCAGTATATTTTTAATTAAAATAAACCTATCTTTTACTGATGTTAATAAATACTACTCTTATATCCTGACTTATCTTTATCCTACTTTCCTGTCCTAAAACATACTCTAATTGCATACTTTGTTCGTCAAATTATAATATACCTGACAGTTACAATTATTTATATGATTTTGAGATCTAACTGCTCTATCCTATTATTATTTATGCAATTTTTGTATAACTAGTCTTTTTATCCATTGATTAGAGAATTCATTCAGTAGAATAGTAAAGAGCTCCCTCCATCAATGTGAAAGTCAACAATAAGGATTATTAACCCTAAAAGATCTGGTTAAAAAAGTAACACTTTTAAGATTTATAAGATGATGGAAGAATTTAATTAGCAAAATTACTCTTTATTCTGAAATATCAAACTATTGTGGAAACTGGAACACTAACATATATGATTCATTATGAAATATCAAGAGATAATTAGAAGTAGTCAGCTCGAATACAATTTTGGAGATCGGTACAGATTCAAAATATCAACTGCGTGCTGGCTCGATACTCTTACTTCGTTGAACTTAAGCTCTAGTTATGCTAGGATAACTTCTATGAGTATCTTCTATGCCATTATAGATAGATTTTAGTGTCAAATGATTGTTAGAGGGAGTTGTAAACTAAATTTTAATATATGAAAAATGGATGACTGACTATGTTACTACATGAGATAATATTGAACTGCTAGAATCATCTCCTTATTTTCCCAAAAGTACTTTCTTGTAAACTATAAAGGCAGCTACCGGACTAAGAGTGTTCGTGTACAGAATAGGCTTCCTTCATGCTTATCGGATACAAGAGATTTCCATACTTGGAATCAAAATATTGTTTAAAATCCTTTCCTGGATTCGATTTCTATGTTAGATCTTAATTTTACAAGCCATAAAAAAAGTCATATTCCCCGGATACCGAATGAACACCAAGTCAGATCTTTTTACGGGTTTTATGGCACCTGTTTTCAAGAATTGTTTCTTGAATTTGCCATTTTCTCAATTTCTTTGATATTTTGAAAGAAAACGTTCTCTACGTTAAAATCAACACAAATCCTCTCATTTATGGATTAAGTGAACTCTTCTATTCTTTTATATACCTAGAAAACTTATTATTTCATATCTGAAATCATGCGCCATACATAGACGATAAATATTATTTCCTTAAATGAATTATATGTTCACTGCTATGTTCTATAAACATATAACTATATTTTTACTGGTCTGTACACATACACACTTCTCACGGGTATGCTAATATTGATTTCCTTCGATTATCAATATAAATCCTTCTTGTATAAAGGATAGAGTGAACGATCAGAGTTCTGATAAATGCTTCAATAACCTATATATTTTTATTTGCAAAATTATTATGTTTCTCATATAATTGATGTTAAAACATGTTCTTTTATTTCACTGTACTCTTTGACAAGGAGACCTTTCGTAGTTACTTTAATTAACCATGATTATTGATCACACTAGACACTGTTCAAAGATCCCATCTAGTTCTCTTCCAGAAGATAGATCTGAGGCCATTCTTAGCAAAATGTTAGGGATGTTCAATAATTCATTTATAACTTGAGATTTCGTCCATTCCTTTAGACTAACCTCATCACTATTGCAAAACAGGTTCAGTTACCAAATTGCACAATAAAACATTAATATAACACAAATTTGTATTTCTAATCACGACATTCCTCTCTTATTTATGGATTAAGTGAACACTTTTATTCCTTCACAAACCCTGAAAACTACTTATCCTTAAGTATTTGAAAATCATACGCCATTCGTAGACGATAAATAAATGTCATTCCTTCTCATGAACACATGTGCACTGATTACTTGTTATTTTCCTCAGTACGCTTCGACAAGGAATTTACAAAACCTTTTGTACATTATTTCCTTATGAATGTCAATCAAACAAGATGTTATACAGGATTCGTCAAGACTCTTTGTTTGACGATTCGTATCCCGGCCATTCTTAGCGAAACATCGTCTGATCCACAATATCAATGGAATGAGTATTTGCCCTTTCTTAGACAAATAATCACACTACTTTTAAAAACAGATTTCTTCATCGAATCGCACATTATCTCAAAAATACATTAATTTACCAAAAAGCATGTAATCATGACTTTCTTTGTTAAAAAAATGAAAACTCCCAAAATCTACTAATTCTGTGAGTGATGTCTTTGAACAGCGTATTTTTCTACCAAATTTCTTATTTTCCAATCTTATATTATTCGACTAAAGAATTATAAGATTCTGTCTATCAGGTACATTTCTATTTATATAAGTCTAAAGATTTTTATAATAATATGAATTTAATCTCCTACTTTTAATCTTGATTTTGATTTGATAAAACTACCAAAAGATGGTGTAAGTTTGTATTTAGTAACTTGTCACAGACTATATTTTAACAGTAGATTCATGTCTTTAATATTTTTGAGAAGAATAATTTTAAACGGTTTTAAGTTAAACACAGTGAGAATACAATTACATAAATGATATTAGATCAATGTTTAAAATAAAGTATTAGGTTTGGTTAATGAAAATGACCGAATATTCGAAGGTTAAGTAATAAGTTTAATGAAACCCCTTATTCCCAAAATAAGTAATGTGTGTGCCTATCTCTACCCCAAAATAGCCTATTCTACTGTGAGCAATACTAGAGGAAATTCCTCACATTTACATTTAATCGTGTAAAGTGGTGTATGGGACCCTAATTAAGCTTCTAAATGCGTTCGATGAGTAAGTCGATATTTGTGTCTAATACTCGTGTAATTGTCTCCCCCTGACGCGGATAATGAAACTCCAAGGTGCGTTCAAGTAAGACATTGGCCCTATCCGTGTAGTATTATGGTTATATATACATAAATTTAACGGGAGACCAAGATTCAAAAACCATAGCTGGTATCCAAGGGTGTGGAAATCCCACATGTCCTCCGTAAGGTCCCCTCTTCCTCCAACCTGATCAATGAATCTTGTAGGCAAATCACTGCACTTATAAATGGCTAGTGTCCAGACTGCCTAATCTGGATAAATTACTGCGAGTCTAAAATGTCCTCGTTTATCACTGTTACAGATAAGAACATTTTATTTGATAACCATGTACCAAAACATCATTCTGGCATAAAATTTGCTTTCTAGCTTAAAACACAAAAATCCCCAAACAAAATTAATTTAATAATTAAACATAAATCCGACAGAAATTCCCCTTATAATTGATTACTACCTCAAAATGCCAGAGACTATGTTACTCGTTCGACGATCAAGTAAAAAGTGATTCCCAACTCCTCAAATGTTCGCCATTTATACTAAAAATCCTTGACAAATTAGACTACCTGTAAAAGTGGTACTTCTGTCACATGTTAGACTATGTTGACATATTGGACATTTAAAAATAGGTATGTAGGCATTTATGATTTAACGATTTGTTTACTTTTGTAGTTTAGGTGGTATACCTATAAGAATTAGGTATTTTTATCTAGTAACTATAGTTTGATGTTCAAATCTGTTTTATGAGATTAAGAAGGGGTGGAAAAATATGATTATATGAAAAAAATAATAATGTCGTGCACATTTGATCGTTACAGTCGTGATCATTCGCGATATTTTTCTGACGCAATTTTTATATAGAAAATTGTATGTAACGCCTTTAAACGAACATTATTATGTAGGACGAGAATCACGAATTCTTTCTAAATTGGTATTCTCGTATACTATTTAAAGAGATTAAGTCCAAAATTGCTTATTATAACCTCTTGGTTGTGTTTGCCGAAATGCATTTTGTATGAAAAATTTAAATTCTGCTCACAATTCATTCGATAAGAGCGAGCTGTAAATCATCTTGTAATTAATTATAATTTGGGACAATGATTATTACTTGATAGGAGAACAAAATGAGCGATGTGGAGATTGAATGTACTTTTTTTCTCCATAAAAAATGGACCATCCTATTGTCCACCGTCCGGCTCCATCTTCAGAGTCTGGATATCATATAGGACCAGAGAACTTGCTAATTTAGACGAAATAATCCGAAATATTATTATTGTGTTTATATTGTTTACTTTAGGAGTTTATATCCTCAACATCACCGTCTACCTGCGGACTCCATCAGAGCAGCTCCTCGGTACCATATCGCTGCATTGTCATTGAAGATAAACAAATTTGAGCCGCATCGCACCCCAAAAAAATAACACCCTGTAGTTGCGCCATAATATACCCAAATATATCATTAGATATTTTACGGTATCTTAAGATACTCAGCCATAATATATATTATCGCTGTGTGTGGGGACTCTGTCAAATAGTAGGCAAAATATATCGTAAGATACCTTGCTATAAGTTATCTTAATATATATTATCACTCCGTGTGTGACGGGCTTAAAACATGGAAGCATTTTGTCCGCTTGATTATGGCACCACGACAACTGACCCGCGGTGGCCGGTCCCTAAAAACTACCCGCGCATGACTTTCAGTTCGAGTTCGATCGGGACGACAGTGAGTGACGGATGGCTGTATTGCAAAAAAAAACAAGGACTTTTTGGATTTTAAAATGCCTTTATGTGTCGTGAAGTGGTGCATTAATCATTCAGATCATGCCAAGGACATTGGAATCACTTTCCACGTGTAAGTAAACCGATAACTTCAGTGGAAACCTGGTGGTCAGACCAGCTCGATGATACCATATTGTTGCTCAATTTCACCTCAATCAGATGCCAGGAAGTGCTTGAAAAATGGATAGTAAAATTTCTACCGAACGGAAAAACAAACCTACAAAAAAGCAAGGTATAAAAAATACAAATTATCAGTGGAGTATACTTATTTAGTGTTTTATTTTATTACTCACCTAAACACTACTAAACCACTTACCTATTATCTATACCGCACAATAGTACATTGTTTGACAAGGGGCTAAAATCATAGAATTAGGATGTACAAGAACAACAAAGTCAGAAATGACGCGTTACCAAAAACTAAAAGCACATGTGTGAGTGAAATAGTGTTGCACCATGTCAGCACTAAAGTTATCGAAATTGATTATTTATGTCCCACATAGCCACGCCGTACATTGTACCTACTGAGGTCGCACAGTAGTACAAAAGAGTAGAAATGAAATCAAATGGAACTAAAAATTTCATACTAAATTGTTACCATGTTTTGAGCATTTGGCGTCAAAAATGTGACAGTTACGTAGAAAGTGGCACCCTCATTTAATTTCTACTCTTTTTGGTCGCACGGCACTCCAAAATAGCCTTAAAATTTGTGAGTACCGGGCAGCATTGGACTTTGACACCATAGAGAAAAACCAGCCAAGTGCGAGTCGGACTCGCTCACCGAGGGTTTCGTAGAAAATATACGCTACTAATGGCCGTATCTATGAAAATCCAGTGTTAGCAGAGCCCTACTCCTAAGCAAAATGTACGTGGTGCGCGATAGTTATATATTGGCTACTGATATAGACATACAGACATAAAAAAACAGATTTATTTTGTTTATTGTGCTATAAGAGCATGCTTAATACCAAATTTAACGTTTCTAGAACAACTGGATGTACCATACAACTGGAAGGTCAACAGAGTGATCCGTTTTTTTCCTTTTGAGGTACGGTACCCTAAAAAACGTCTGCATGTCATTATTATTAGATATGTAAATAAAACATGAAATACTTTTGTCGATTTTTTTATTGCCCTCGAAATATTACAGTTTTGTTTAAATGTGTGCGCAAAGTTTCTTTATCAAACGGAACTAATATTCATAAAAGTCCCGCAGACCACTCCAAAGGCCGTAACCTATTAAACAAACATCCAATAACTAAATTTGATATATAGCGTACATATAAGAAAGTGCTAAATCGATTTGATGAAATTTATAGGTATGTGGCCACTATGGAAACATACTATATAACGGTATAGGTGAAGTTGAGAATAAGAAGTCACAGTTTGTATCGCAATCCCGTTCCCAAACCAATACTTCGGCTTTCTATTGTAACTATGATATCTATCTGACTGAAGCTAATTGACTTGACGATTATGATAACTTTCCTTTGACTTGTAAGTATTTCCGATGGCTGGTATGTAGTACCGATAACAACCGATGACTGAATAGTATGAGGACTATTTCTATATTTGTGTGTTCATTCGTATGGCACACATAGTGGGGTTATCGTCAACAGAATTAGCTTCGGCTTTTATACTCGAGCCGTATATTGGTTAGGGAGGGGGTAATTTTATTATTAATTTATCAATTGTTGTGCAACATTTTAGATATCCATGGAAAATTACTAGTCTTTATGCGATGTTAGGGAATAGTTGCGAAATGTTGCGCAGATCCTATGGAAAGTTTGTATACATAAGTTTACTATGTAATTTATCGCCTTATGGGCTTTATACAATTGATATTGATTCGTACATATAAATCTTATCCCTTTGACTGTTTAGTCAAAGTAATGATTTCATATCTTTCTATCGGGGTTAGATAGAAAGGTATGAAATGAATTTATTGAACAAATTATATTTTTTATCAGCTTATAAGCTATGTAGGCATTCCAGGTCTTATACTAAATCTATATAATACTATAATTTTGGGGTCATCCGGTACAAAAAGAACATTAAAAACTTGGTAGAATTGAGAACCTCTTTCTTTTTGAAGTCAGTCTAAAACAAATTGGTTTAACAGATGTGTATAACATTTTTTATTTTCTATGTTGACCGAATGTCTATATTAGCAAAACACTATCGGCTTGTTAGTTATCTTATCGACAGTCGACACTTGTGACGTCATCACTTTGTCAATCCCTAGCGTAATC
This sequence comes from Hedya salicella, assembly GCA_905404275.2. Taxonomy (NCBI): domain Eukaryota; kingdom Metazoa; phylum Arthropoda; class Insecta; order Lepidoptera; family Tortricidae; genus Hedya; species Hedya salicella. The sequence continues at coordinate 107,078,681 of FR990096.1, read as the reverse complement.
TAACATTTTACTATTTTACACAAAATATGCCATATTTCTTCGTGTATATTATAAATATGATTAAATAATGCAAGTAAAAGCAATATACTGTAGTTAATATTTTTATCTTAGTCGATTAAACATAGTCATTTGATAAAATATGGTATCAAAGATTTTAGTAACGATTACGTATTTACCTGTGAAACTTGTATTTATTTGGGTTATTTCGTCTTGTCACATCACAAGTACTTACGGAACAAGACACCGTGACTACAAAACACAATTTTTACGTGAAAATTGGTATGATTCTTAATTATTTCACCAAAACAATGTTGACAGAAAAGCAAGGCGGGTCACTATGGACTTATCTTCGAAAAAATAATGACATATCAGGGCTCTGATGTCTATCTCTTTCTCTCACGGGCAACTGCCCATAAGGTGATGATTTCTCTTTCTCTCGCTTTGTTGGTCTTTAGCCGTAAGGCGCGATTCAAAGTCTTTGATTACTCCGGGCAGTAGGAAATTATGTTACCCACGGAATAATAAAAACAACTGTTTTTTCTGTTCTGTGATGTTACCCAACCAACTTAGAGAATCCGAATGCGTCAATTTAGGAAATATGTATTGGACTTTTTGGTACAAAATGCTTTCTATTCAGTAAAAAAATACTTTGATTATACACCGCCTATTTATTAAGTTTAGTAGAATGTAGTATAGGTTTATAATTATTCCGTGTTTATAATCTATTTTTATTGCTTTGCATGCTGAGTCGTAGTTATAGAAAAATACTATATTTTAGTTAATTTTAGTAGGTGCATAATTTTAATTGTATTACCTAACTAGAAGATGCCCGCAACTTCGTTCGCGGAGGAGAAAAAGTCATAACCCGTCGTTTTTTCTTCAGCGTAGTCGGGTAAAAAGTTTCCTATAACCATCTGGAGATACCCAGCTACCCGTGTACCAAAAATTGTGGAAATCTGTTCAGCCGATTTTGCGTGATGAAGCCACGACACATACAAACATACATAAAATCCAAAAAAAATATTTTTCGTCTTAGTGACCTCCAAATAGCCCGTAACAATCATTTTTTTGAAAATATCTTCAATGTACAGACATTAAATATTTACAACTTTATAATAGTATAGATATTTGCTTGCCCACTAGCAGGCTGAATACACTGTACCTCGGAAATGTATTTGACAACATCGACTTGACTGTATTGTAGTAAATAAATAATGATTTGATTTGATTTATTATCGTCAGAAATATGCGGTTAAAACCGGTTGGGTTATTCGGACTCGCAGTGAATATATAGAAATAGAATAAAGAAGGGACACCTTCCGACTTCGTTCGCGGAGGTGAAACAGGGTCCCCTCTTTTTTTCTAGAGTGTAGCCGGGTAAAAAGTATCCTATAACCACCTGGAGATACCCAGTTACCCGTGTACCAAAAATAGTTGAAATCCGTTTAGCCGATTTGCTCATCACGGCCACAATGACACGTACAAACATAGAAAAAATCCAGTAAAATACATTTCGTGTCAGTGACCTCTAAATAGTCCGTTTTAATATATTTTTGAAAATATCTTTAATGTTCCGTACCCAAAGGGTAAAATGGGGTCCTATTACTTAGACTCCGCTGTCCGTCTGTCTGCCTGTCTGTCCGTCTGTCACCAGGCTGGATACCATGAACCGTATCACCGTTAGACTGTTAGACAGTTGAAATTTTCATAGATGATTTACTTCTGTTACCGCTATAACAACAAATACTAAAAACAGTTTAGACGACCGGTTTGGCTCAGTGGGAGTAACGTTGCCTGCGAAGCTGAGGTCCTGGGTTCAAATCCCGGTAAGGGCAAATATTTGTGTGATGAGCATAAATATTTGTTCCTGATTCTTGGGTGTTTTCTATGTTTATAAGTAATATATCTAGTAAATATATCGTCGTCTAGTACCCATAACACAAGTCTTATTGAGCTTACCATGGGACTAGTTCGATTTGTGTAAAATTGTCCCGTAATATTTATTTATTTATTATTTAGTATAATTTTCTGTCTCTGTCTATGCCTATCTCCCTGTTTATATAAAGGGATCGAACACCGCGTATATTTCGCCTAGGAGTAGGGCTCTGCTAACACTGGATTTTCATAGATATCCGTTTTTGTAGCGTATATTTTGAACAGATCCATTGGTGCGCGAGTCTGACTCGCACTGGGCCGGTTTCGACAACTTTATAATAGTATAGATGTCATATACTCATATATGTACTCGTACGGAAATTCGTAATTCTGGTCTTTTTGACTCTGAAATTGAATGACGGTACTTAATTCTATTCCATGTGTTTTTATCACATGTATCATGGATTTACCATCCTTAATCTTTTTCACAGCTGCATCTGCAACGAAGAATGGTTCGGCGCGACCTGCGCTGCGTCTAGCAGCCCCTGCGACCGCGCGGTCACGCAGTGCCACGGCAAATGCGTACTTACGATCGAGCGCGCGCAGTGTGATTGTCCATACGGGAAGACCGGCACCAACTGCGATAAAGGTCAGTCTTGTGATCTTTCCTCAGCCCTCTCTCAGCTGCATCTGCAATGATGCATGGTTTGGCGCCACTTGAGCTTCGGTAGGGTGACAATATTAACTAAATTTTGTTCAAATCCTAAATTTGATCAAAGATCCACTGTTCCATTTGCATGTCTTTTAAAAAGGGCTCTTCCCTAACCATTCGGCTGTTCGTGTAAAACTACCGCTACGGAGATACTGAAGTCGGTAATCTACGCCACGTCTAAACGTTTAAGCACCTTCTGCGAATAATGTAAAACATCGTCCAACAAGCTACCTCCAGAAACCTAAATCCCAGATTACATGCATTCGTTCATATCTTTTGTTGATTTCTAGATTTGATACCAACGGATGTATACTTCACGGGCACCCGGTCGTTCGTCAAGCTGCAGCCGCAGATGGTGTCGAGTGTGAGCCTGGCGCTCGAGGCGGAAATCAAGCCCAACAAGGAACGGGGGCTTATTGTGTTCGTGGAGACGCCGCACTTCTACACCGCGCTATCCTTGCAGGGGGGACTGTTGGAGTATCGATGGACAGGTATTTTTTATTTCCACATTTGATAGTATCGGACGGGAAGAATACTTAACGGGCACCTTGGACGCGTTTCATAAACGCTTGTAACTTGTATTACAAGTGGAAGTCGAATCTCTTTTTGATACATGTTGTTAGAAAGACATTTCCGTTTAATAAGTTACAAGTGTTTATAAAACGGGCCCCAAGTCGTTCAAGAAGCTAAATCCGCAGGTGGTTTCCAACGTGAACCTGACACTCAAATTCTGTAAGGATCAAGGGCTCATAGTTCGTGGAGATGCCTGTATAAAATACCGCGGTAGCTTTTTGCAGGGGGGGAATGTTAGAGTATCGATGGACACATTTTTATTTGCAGATTTGTCACCAACTGACGTATATTTCAATGGGTCGTTCGTGCGTGAAGCTGAAGTCGCAAATCCAGCGTGAATCTTAATCTGACGCTCGAGGCGGAGATTAAACGTAAAAAACAAGGAACGAGGGCTAAATGTGTTCGTGGTGACGCCTCGTTTTACACCGCGATGTACGTGCAGGGGGGACTTTAGGTGTATCGGTGGACAGGAATTATTTATTTCCATCCACATTTGATATCGTTGGACGGGGAGTTATACTTAACGAGCACTAGGACTTTCGTGGAGCTAACGGCGCCGATGGTGTCCAGCGTGAGCTTGGCGCTCGAGGCGGAAATCAAGGCTAACGAGGAGCTGGGGCTTATTGTGTCGTTGGGGGCGCCGCTCTTCTACACCGCACTGTCCTTGCAAGGGGATTGATGGAGTATCGGTAGACAGGTATTCTCAATTTGCGAATTTAATGCACCGGACATATACTTTACGCGTGAACCAGGCGTTCATGAAGCTGAAGCCACAGATGGTGCACAGCGTGAGCCTGGCGTTTGAGGCGGAGATCCAGTCTTACAAAGAATGTGGGCTTATTGTATTCATGGAGACGCCACACTTCTACACTGTGCTGGTCTTGCAGGGGGCATTGTTGAAGTCTCGGTGGACAGGTATTTTTATCTTTTTATACCAATTGAAAAATTACCATATACATATATATATGATCCTGTCCCGCGATCCCGTCTACGTAATAACAGTGATGTGTGTTCACTATACATGGTCTAGCAAAACGTTCTTGGCTTAAGGACAAAACTACAGCATTGGCGTCAGAATGCGAAGCTCCTGCAAGTAGACGTCATCGCTGTTACCGAAACCAATCTGGACTCATCGATTGGCAATTATGAAGTTCATCCACATGGATGGAGTATGCTTAGACGAGACAGGGGATCAAGAGGAGGTGTAGTCCTATTGGCTGCAAAACCAGGTATTACCGTCTGTCGGAGGGCTGTTCTGAAAACGGCGTATGGAGAAGCCCTATGTATGGGCCACAGTTAATGGTTGCGTACATTGTGTGTGTGTATTGTATTTGAAACCAAGTTCAAGTGACTCAGGCTATATGACGTGGTTTTGTAAAGTTGAAGAGTAAGAAGTTCTGCGGTTATTAAAGACGCTCCGTTTGCAACATAAGGTGGTCTGAATTTAAAAAGCGCTAGTTTAAATGTAAAAAAATATTTAAATTATTTACTGATATATTGTAAACTATCAGACTATAATGAATGCGGTCATTCTCAAAACTTGTTTTTTTGCATGCGCGGGCCTCTAGTTTAGAAGGATGCATTTTTTTTAAACATAGTTAATACTTTTGTCTAAAGGTATTTTGGATCTTTTAGTTCTAACGGTTCGGGATCTAGCTTATTTATTTTCTACAGCACTTGTTCTCCAATTACCGTATGCTGTCCGGACCCTATCTTAGCGGGGAATCTTGCGTCTCATTTAAGCTAGGAATGAATTACATTTGCGACAATCACAATATTTAGTGGCCAAATATATAATGTTTAGTATAATAAAGTAATTTCTGCACTTCGACCACACTTTTAATTTATACACTAACATTTCTGAATGTCCTGTCGAACGGTATAATTCACGTTGCCATTCCTTTCCGGAGTGTTTATTCCTGAACTACGATAGATCGCGGCATCGCCGTAACATCAAACGCGAGCGACTAGTGGTGCCGTGGCACTCGAACAGAGCAGACGTGATAGTATTGCTGTTTCTGTTCGCAATTCTCGTAAGTATCTATTTACCGTTCCTTTGGTTTTCAAAATGTATAATTCTCATTCCTGTGTTTATTAAGTATGTTTGTTAGCTTAATGTTTTGCTGTTTTTTGTAATGAACATACCACGTGGCCTTGATGTATAACGATATTCCTTTATTTGCAATTACATCTTGTATTTTAAAATATAATTAAAATTGCTCGTGTTCTATCTAAGTACCGTGGCGCTAATTACCGTAGATTTTCTAATTCCCGTAGTATGAAAATTATAAAAAAAGAATCCTTATATTATGTTTTATTCTAATCCAGTCTGATCGAAAAAATATCTCAAATCTTTCAACTTTCTTTTAATTGTCGTTTTTTATATTGTCTTATTGAATATATACACAAATTAATAATTACCGTTTTAAGTAAAAAAATAAATAATAATAACTCGAAAGGTATTTACACCAGTATAGTGTCATTTAGATATATTAATAATATAGCTTAGTAAGGATCATAAAATATATTTAAGGACTTAAATAAACGAAGGAAAAAAATGGCTACGGTAATTAGCCTGAGAACACCATATCGTGAAAATGACCATTTGACATTGTAAATAACAAGGGTAGCAAACTTGACGTTGTATTGGGTGTCTGAATGTGAGAGCGCAGTGAGATTATGCACGGCATGTGCAGGCCTTGTTATACCAGCAGACGTATATACCACTCGCCCTTAGACATCTTCATCACATTGAATCGGCCCGGGAGAGTAGAGGCACTCGAGCCCAGTTACATCGATTCATCCACTGACTGGAACTTTGGTGAGGCAAACTTTACTTCATGAGTTAATTTCTAATGAGGAATGGAGTCCCTTACTTTCTGAACGATGCGTAGATAAAGCTGTCGAGCGTCTGTACTGTTCACTATATGCATGTTTCGATTCGTGTGTTCCAAAAAGGATTCGTAAAAATAGTGTAAAGGTTGAACATGCTGAAACTGGGACACACAAAGATTGATACTAAATAATTTTAACAATAAATAACTACATTATGTTTTCGGCATTTAGTGACAAATTGAATGAAGTTTATAATAACAATCCCTATTTTAAGTACTTATTATCTACACAGAAAGCCACACTTCTAACTTTCCTACGCACACGGCTCAATAGACTTTGCATCATCTCATTAGGACACCGTTTCGACGCCCATGTCTATATTTTTTGCAGCTCAGAGACAGAGGTTATTTCTCCGCCTTTCGTTTTTAAAATTCCCTTCATAATACTCCAGTACTCTTCACCAGGCCGCAGTTCTGGACTATTTGGCGGGTTGCATATTTTGGGTACCACGACGATTCCGTTTGCTTCGTATGGTACGAATACTGTAGGTTAGGTTAGGTTAGGTTCAATACTGGGTTTGCGTAATGGCAACTAATCTGGCAAAAACAGCGGTGGTGGGTCGTGCTTTCTTATGAAAGGCAGTAAACGTTTCTGTAAACACCCTTTTTGATAAATATCATTGTTTATTTTCCCAGTGGTAAAAAAGCGACTTTCTTTTTCTGCAGCCACATATTGCCTGCCAAAGAAGGTATTTTTTTGGGTATTTAGACCGTCTTTTTAATTTACATTCTTCAGGGGCGTCTGTTCGACCTACGCTGGTATAAAACTCTTGGCCAGGAATTTGTTTAGTTAGCTTTTATACATGTTTTGTCGTCCATGACCATGCATGCAAACTACATAATAAAATTTTCACAATAGGTATCTAAAAAGTTTATTTACTAAATTACAGAATTCCTATGACCGCCTTCCTGCTCCGTAATCAGATCAGCTTGATGGTATCATATTATTGCATTATCACCAAACTTACATAAGTATGCCAAATTTTAGCTCAATAGGAATCCGGGAAGTATAGGTCAAATTTAACTTGCAAGATTCCACCCGAACAAACATATTACATACCTACATACGTACTTACATACGTACATTGCAAGTTAAATAAAAGCTTTAAAAAACCGGCCAAGTGCGAGTCGGACTCGCGCACCTAGAGTTCCGTCGAAATTTTAACTTACCATAACTTTATTACCCGGTACCGGTTGAGTTAAGTTTGCACCTGATATCTTACCTGAGCTTCTAGGCTTTTCAAGCTCCGGAGTACCTGCTGCCGAAATGCTTCTATCCTCTTCAACACATTCTGGCATTCATAGCATACGACATTGCATACAAGTAAAAAAAAACCATTTATTTGGTGCTCCAAAACATTAGCTAGTTACAGAGTTGTGATGTGGCGTGACACGGTACGGTATTAATAGATTGCATAAATAGGCCTAGAAATAGTATCCTGTACTCTAAACTAGGTAAACCTGTCATATAGGGTACAGGGGTATTCCGTCGCTCATTCTATGATCGCCTCGTATTGGCCGAGATGTTACTTATAAACCGCTACATACATTTTTATATTATTATTATTTTTACTATTATTATTTGTATCTCGCATTGAGTCACGGGCTCGTACGTCCCGGATTTTTGAGAGGCTTGCGTGGGGATATGGATCCAACTCGTAGAGGCCCTCTCGAGAAGTTTGCTGTGACTGTACTTCTGCTGGGACTCGCTCCTGATCATATCAATAAGAGAATACGTCCATGAGCAGGTCCCAGCAGATGTTGGAACTATTGCATTGAACGGAAAGAGATATCCAGCTATGAGATTGTAGTTTGGATGGATTTATTTTTGGGCTAATGCAATAGGAATATGTCACCCGCCATAACTACCAATCGATCGTTATCTGTGGCGGGTGGTGACTCGCCACTCACTTGATGGGCCCCCGTTATTGCCGTGAATCAAGACTGCCGGAAGCAACGCGGACGTGAGGGCTCAGGGGTGTCGAGTGGTGTGCTGCGCTTTCTCCGAGGTTACTCGCGGCGTTATGCCCTTTGACACTTCCACCCCTGGAGCATATAGCTCTAACGCTCTTCTCTGGACAGCCAACGAGGCAAGCCAAAACTGAAAGTCCTACGGGTCCTCTTGGGTATCCACTCCGGCCGATGAAGACACACCGGAGGCGAGGGCCCCGACCGACTCTCTAGAGATCTCGGGTCCGTGGGGTCGTCACTACCCAACAGCTCGCCACAAGCTGCCCTGCGGCCCTACTATTACATTTTTTTTTTTCTTCTATACATGACTAGTCTTATACTACTTATATCGATACCTCAGTACACTCTTGTACTGAGTACAACCAATTTTAGGTTATAACGATTTTCTTCCAAAAGAAAAGAATGGAATATGGAACAGGATGAGACCCGCTTTAATTAAATACTACTCACGCATTGTTAGAGTATGTGTTTGTGTGTGTGTAATGTGTGTAGATAAACTAATAGTTGTACCTAATTCTTTAAGGGTTTATTTTTTATTTTATTTATGTTGAGTTGTTGATAATGTAATGTTGCTATTTAGTTATTTCTAAAAGATTTTCCGTTTCCGAGTAATTAAGTGTGGTGAACCATTTTCTAATTGATTTTGATAAACAATGTTTATTACGCTTGTGAATATCTAGACGTTGATTTACTTTGTTGTAAAGGAAAGGTGCTAAAAATTATACTATCTACGATAAAAGGCCGTTTTGTGCGCAGTTGAATCAAATATTGTTTGTCTTCTACGACCTTCTAGTCGGTTACGAGTGTTCGTGTTGTGGATGTTCATGGGGACTTGTGATACTGTATGCTTGTGAACTCGTTCAATGTATATTTGTCGAACTGACGGCACCTGAGCTATTGAGTACAAGGTTTTCCTGCAGAATCTAATAGGCTTGAATAGCATTACTTTTAGGATAACTCTTTCTACACGTTCTTGTGGAAGCATGTGTGTTTTTTTTTGCAGCCCTGCCCCAGACTGGTATGCAATAGGATAGTAAAGATTGTGTTAACGCAAGGTAGACTGATTTGAGAAATTTGAAGTCAGAGACGCGTCGTAATTTTTTAAAGGCAAATATTAGCTTATGGATACGATCCGAGATATAGCGAATATGCTTCGACCAAGAGAGATGTTGATCGACCATGATCCCTAAATATTTGATATGCTGCACATTTTCTAATGTTTACAGTTGCAATTGTTAGATGTACTTGCTATATCTGATGTGTCATACGTATAGGTATGTGCTTTTAGTGTGAACTAAAACTTTGGCTGGTTATAGTTGGTGATAGAAAAGTTAATATACTTGTTTTTATAGATGTTAAGTGTTAGTAAGTTGTCGTTTAGCCAGTCTGTAACTAACCTTAAGCCAGATTCTACGACTGTTTGTAGCTCATGCCAATTTTCTCCAACGAATAGGATGGTTGTATCGTCAGCAAAGGTAGCAATGTGGGCGTTTGGAATATTAAGGTCACAGAGATTGTTAATATAAATCAAGAATAGTGTTGGCCCTAGGATGCTTCCTTGTGGAATACCGAATTTCATCGTAGAATACTGGCTGATGATGTCGCCTATGCGCACACATTGCTTGCGGTCACCGAGATAACTTTTAAATAACTGGAAAGGCAATCCTCGTACTCCTAAGCGTTCTATTTTAGAAATAAGAATAGGAACAGAGACGGTGTCGAAAGCTTTAGCGAGGTTCAAGAAGACAGCAGTACACTTTTTTTATCATCAAGGCTTTTGGCAATTTTATTTATGATGAAGCTTACTGTGTCCTCCGTAGACCTACCCTTACGAAACCCGAATGGGTTTGGAGAAATGATATTATTACTCTCTAAATATTTTACTAAACGCTTATTCATTAGCCTTTCTAAAATTTTAGAAAGAGCTGGTATGATGGTTGTAGGTCTATAGTTGTTTACATCGTCTCTGTTCCCATTTTTGTGTATCACTGCACACTTTAAATGCACTAGGAAATAGTTGTGATAGACTAAGATTCAGAATGTGTGTTAGTGGTAAAATTATGAAACTTTTGTTCTCTTTATAAAATACGTAGATATCCCATATCCCACTCTATAGCACACTGTGATTTGAGTTGATCAATACAAACAGATACTTCGTTAAAGTGGGTAGCAAGTAAAATCATCGAATTAAATTGGCTACTAATATTGTTCATTTTTGTAGCTTGTTCATTTTCAGTAATATTCTTTTGTGTCAGTGTACTTTGTGATAGTTTAGCTCCTGTGTTGGCGAACAAATTATTCACGTGATCAATCGATTCCTGTTGAGTACTATGAGAATTTAGTAATTAGGGGCCTTGGATTCTTTTTCTAAGTTACATATTTTTTTAACCGATTTCCATGTGGATTTAGGGTCTTTTTTGCTTTTATTTAAGTCATCTTTGTCATGAAGTATTTGAAGTTTTTTCAAGATATTGTTACATGCATTTCTGTAACTTTTATATTTATTTAGCAAGTCTAGGTCATTTGTGTGTTTACGAACTTTTAGGTGTAATCTGGCCCTTTTTTTATTGATCTGATAAAACCGGGGATGATCCAGCTTCTGAACTTTATTTGTGAGCGAGGGATGATAAATTGTTTAGTGAGCTTTAATATGATTTTTTCTTAAATTGCACTGAATAAGTTTGTGGCGCGATCAGCATCAGTGCATTCCAAAATTGGGTTCCAATCGGTCTCACTAAGGTAAGCATACAGAATTGTAATCTAGTCGATTAACAGTATGAGGTTGAGGCGAGCTTATGTCAAGACAGTTACTTGCAATAAGTATTAGTTTTGACGACCGGTTTGGCTCAGTGGGAGTAACGTTGCCTGCGAAGCTGAGGTCCTGGGTTCAAATCCCGGTAAGGGCAAATATTTGTGTGATGACCATAAATATTTGTTCCTGAGTCTTGGATGTTTTCTATGTATATAAGTAATATATCTATTAAATATATCGTCGGCTAGTACCCATAACACAAGCCTTATTGTGCTTACCATGGGGCTAGTTCGTTTTGTGTAAAATTGTCCCGTAATATTTATTTATTATTTAAGTATGACCGGCCTGTGGTCAGTTATCAACGTGTTGAGAACTAAGGTGGTAGTTGTTTTTCTAATGAAATGATCTAAACAAATATTTTCACGTGTGCCGAGAGTATGTGCAGGTAGGTACCTGTAACCTGTAACCCGTAGTATATATAGTAACCCGTGGCTTGCCAAAGTATTCAGGTATTCGGTGTAGTGCGGATCAGCACAGCCTGACTTAATATCAATATTAATATCTCCGACGACGGTAATGTTGGGAAAACCGGCTAGTGAGTCGAGCGTGGTGTTAAGAGAGGTTATATAATTTTGCAAATTTTTAAATGATGGCGAGCGATATATGTTAAAAATGGCAGTATGTTGACCCAGTTTCAAAATTAGGCAGTTGGCATCATTAAATAGAGGTTCTATGGAATTTACATGTATGTTATTACTAAAATAAACTACTACTACACTATTTTGATTGTTATTAGTAGTTGTATGTATTTCATAATAGTCAGTCAGGGTTGGTAAAAAAGGATTTGAATTAAGCCAGCAGTCTGTTAATACTAAAATATCAACACGAGTGTTTATTCTTTTCAATAATAGGTGTAGTTCATCAATGTTTCGTGATATACTTCGTATATTTTGTGTCATTATAGTGATGATTCTGGTTTTTAATTTAATGTGTTCATCGCAATCACCTGGAAAGTGATTAATGCGGAGACTGGTAGATCGAGGCACGCAATTAGTGATATAGAATTAAAAATTGATGCCAAAATTATAGATTCTAGTTTAGATATAGCAACAGAATTTGAAAATTTCTTCACGGATATACCAGTATCCACAACAAAGTGTTTAAATTCATCACCTTCGTCTGCCGTTTTGTTGTTGAAAGAAAACGTCCCAGAATGTAGTAAGGACTTTTATTTTGAACATGTCATTCCTTCAGATGTAGTAAAGGCATTTAAATCAATTAATGTCAAAAAAACCAATGACCTATGGGGAGTCTCAGTCCATGCTGTCAAATCCCTAATAGAAGTCATAGCGCCTGACTTGGCAGATATATTTAATAACAGTGTTGACAGCTATGAGTTTCCTGATCTGATGAAACATAGCAAAATAACTCCTTTATTTCAATCAGGTAGTACCTCTGACCCCACTAACTTTAGACCAATATCTGTACTACCTACATTTAGTAAAATTTTTGAAAACTAATTCTATATGAATTGTTAAAACATTTTAATTTCAATAATTTGATGCATAGTAAGCAATTCGGTTTTACGCGGGGTCGCTCGACATCCAACGCCGGAGTTGAGCTCGTAGAACACATTTTCGATGCCTGGGAGGAATCGCGAGATGCTTTAGGTATCTTCTGTGATTTATCTAAGGCCTTCGATTGCGTTAATCATGAGACACTAATCAGGAAGCTACACCACTACGGAGTTAAAGGATCAGCACTAAATTTATTAGAGTCTTATTTATAATGGTCGAATACAAAGGGTTGACGTGAATGGAAAGCGTTCACCGGGGTCATTAGTCTCTATGGGTTTGCCGCAGGGATCAATATTGGGACCTTTCCTGTTCCTTATTTATATAAATGACTTGCCACACCTCGTAAAGACCCACCATGAGATAGTTTTGTTTGCAGATGATACGTCTCTAATTTTCAAAGTCGTACGAAATCAACGAATGCTATAATAAACTGAAGTAGTAAATTGGTTTAATGTAAATAATTTATTGTTGAATGAGAAAAAGACTAAATGTGTTAAGTTTGTCACGAGTAACGTAAAACACGAGCAAGCAAGCGTTATGGTAAAAGGTGAGGAACTGGAACTAGTTAATAGTATAGTTGAATCATCGAGAGCGTGGAATTGCATATGTAGTAGTATTGTTTGTTTACAGGCATTCTATATTTGAATTTTCTATTTTCTTGTACTATCAGCTTACAAAGAGGTTGTTATATTTATATATATCGAAGAACTAAAAACAAAAATAATGTCGGTGTGAAATTGTCAATATTATTTACATTGTGCGTATATTTTTACATCTGATTTGATTGTATTCTCAATTAATTATTGTGTCCGCCCGTACGACTACGAATAATTTCTATATTTTAAAAAAATATGGCTGTAAGTAATTTTGGTCCTATTGAGAGTCAAAGTAAGCAAATAATTTTCAACTGTTATAAATATTTTGAAAATGAACTGACGAAAAATTTAAACTTGCCATACACCGCTGCCCAGTTAGTTGAAAAAGCTACAGGTGTTTGTCTCTCTACTGTTTATAACATTGTGACTGAGAGCAACAGCGAGAAATTCGCAACAACAAAGAAATTCACCTCCCCGAAGAATAAAAAGTTGCGTCCTTGTCCGTCATCAGCAGTAGACGATTTTGATCAGGAAGTCATCCGGAGAACTATATACAATTTTCATCTGTCCCATAAGCAATTTCCAACCTTAAAGGGACTCCACTCTGTGTTAAAATCCGATATAGTTTACACATTTGGCATTTCCACCTTACGAAAAAAAAATACAAAAATTAGGATTTAAATGGAAAAAGACCGAGGACAACCGAAAAATATTAATGGAAAAACACAACATACGACTGCTAAGAATAAATTACCTTATCAAAATTGCGGAATATCGATCTCAAGATAGACCACTAGTTTATACTGATGAAACCTACATCCACACTTCACATGTGTCCGGAGAAGCTTGGACCGATGGAACAGAATTTGGTGTAAAAAAACAAATCAGTACAGGCCAGCGGTTAATAATAGTGCACGCAGGAGGAAAAGATGGTTTTATTCCCAACGCTTTGTTAATGTTTAAGGCAAACCAAAAAACGGGAGATTACCATGACCAGATGAACTTTGTCAACTACGAAAAATGGTTAAAAGAAAAATTAATACCGAACCTCAAACCGAATAGCGTACTTATCGTGGATAATGCGTCCTATCACAACAAACTTTTGAATCGTGCTCCAACGTCAAATTCTAATAAACAAGAAATGATGGATTGGTTGACAGAACACAACATTTCGTATAACCGGTTGATGTACAAAACCAGTTTGTATGAATTAATTAAACAAAATAAAGAGCGGTTTCGCGAGTACCACATAGATGCAATTTTAAAAGAACATGGCCACTCCGTATTACGATTGCCACCGTATCACCCGACATTCAATCCGATCGAAAATATTTGGTCCATGGTAAAAGGATATGTAGCAAAAAGAAACGTTTCATTAAACATGCAAGGCATTATGAGTTTAGCAACTGAACGAATGAATACCATCACTGCTGAGGACTGGGAAAATATTTGTCACCACGTCGAAAGTGAAGAAAATAAATATCGATGTCAGGAAGGAGAAATGGATCAAATAACAGACAATTTTATTATCAATACTTGTGACAGCTCAGATGAAGAACATGATAGCGAATAAAAGAAAAAAACAGAGGACTACTACTTATTCCACTTCTTGGGTATGTCATTTTATTAAGTTAAGAGAAAATTATTCTCCTTTTGTTGCAAACGGTGCAACCACTACAAATGCAATTCCATCTTCTCGATAATTCAACTATACAGTCTTTCTCGGTATAACATTAGATTCTAAGCTCCAATGAGGTCCCCATATTGCTAATCTCTCGAATAGACTGAGTTCTGCAGCTTTTGCAGTAAGTAAGATTCGTCAATTAACAGACGTGATAACGGCTCGATTAGTGTATTTCAGTTATTTCTACAGTATTATGTCGTATGGTATCTTACTATGGGGCAGTGCTTCCGACATTAATACTATATTTGTTCTGCAGAAGCGGGCTGTTCGAGCGATATATAAAATGAACCATGGAGACTAGCTTAGAGATAAGTTTAAGGACATTAATATAATGACAGTGCATTGTCAATACATTTATGAAAATATTATGTATGTACATAAAAATATTACCCACTTTAAGAAGAACTGTGATATACATAATATTAATACTAGAAATAAGCATAAATAAGCTCGCAGTGCCTGCTACTAGGCTCCATAAAATAAGGAGATCATTCATGGGTAACTGTGTGAGATTTTATAAAAAAACTTCCTAGCAGCAGAAGTGAGTTGTCTATTGGTAAATTCAAAAATATTGTGAAACAAAAATCATTTTCTAGAGCTTATTATAGCACACAACACTACATGAATGATGAAGCCGCGTGGGATTAATGTAAATTATAGCGTCATGTAGGTATATGAATAATTATTTTGACGAATACCTGTGGTATTATTATTATTTTAATCTTAAATGTTTTATATACTCTGACATTTAGAATTTTATTCTAGACACATTCTAGATTATTTATTTTTTATTGACAATCCTTTTGGGATTTATCTTATTGATTATTTTAATTTTTAAAATGATGATTTTATCAATAATATTATACTTAAGTTAAATGATCTGATTAGGTTTTTCTGGGTTTCCCTAATCCTTGCAGCAAATGTTGGATCATATTGTAAGTCTCCCAGCAAACATTCACTCTCATGTAACTGACATTTCGAAAGTGCTTCTAACTAGGCCTACTTGAATAAAGAATATTTTGATTGATTGATTGATTGAATCCTCTGGCTCACAGAATAGGGATCTCGAGACATTGACTGTGTCGATGTCCGAGATCACGTCGTCTATTGTATTGCAAGCCATTGTCGCGGATCCAAACTAAGGTGCAAACTTAACGCAACTGTGTTGCTCAAATAGGTTTATTGCAAATTAAAACAATAATAGCTACTTAGTTAGAGAAATCGTTATAATTTTCGTGTAATATTTATGTTTATTTATACATTTCGTTTTGTAAACTTCGGAGATAAAAGGGAGGGAATGGTGATTTTCTTTTCACATTTTGCTTACTAAAACAAAAACTAATCACAATAAAAATATTGTTCAGAAATGTGCAGGTTAAGACCTTTCAATATGATACCCCATTTGACCCAGATGCTAGATTTTTAATATTTACCCCCCCCCCCCCCCCCATACTCGTCGTTTTGTAAAAAAAAAATATTTTTAAATATTTCCTGTGCAATACACGTGGGCTGACTATGTATATAAATATCCCAAATAGTTAGCATAAGTAGTTATTAAAATATGGCGCTTTAATAGTCGGACAGACAGACAGACAGAATCGCACCATAAGGGTTCCTTTTGTACCTTTTTGGTACGAAACCCTAAAAATCACTGAAGTGAAAAACAGAACAGGCTCATTGAATGAAATTGACCAAGTTAGGTAAGGGATGTCTGTATTTAGTCGTAATTTAAGGTTTTTTGCTGCAATATCACATTGGGTTTTGATTTTTATATGTGTGGAAAAAAGCTTGCTTGAGGTACCATATCTATTTTATCATTTGTCGTCAAAAGAGCTACTTTAAGTGAAAATATAAGGAATGAATAGGCGAGATGGCGTGTCATCCCAATTTCCCAATCCACATCCAAGTCCCATCGTACCAAGAGATTAAAGCCAAGCGATTATCACGAGCTTCTGTTTCCAGACCGTCTGTCGGGCGTGACGTCGCTGGTGCGCAGTGGCGTGGTGGTGGCGCTGGGCGCGTGGCACGCGGTGAAGGCGGGCCGCTACGGCAGCCGCTTGTACGTGTGGGCCGACGGCACGCTCGCCGCCGAGCCCATGCTGGCGCACGCCTTCCCTCACACAGCCGCACCCGCCGACATCCTGCTCGGTAATTGACAGTAGAGATATTTGCTCATACGATTGGGAACGTACTAATCGACCCCATTTAATGGAGCGATTAACATTAAGATTCTTGACAGAGAAGAGACCTTTTTTTACACAGCGGCTTCAAAGTTTCATTATGTTGTACTAATACTAATACATATGCTCTTAATCATTTCCAACAAACTCAGACTGAAAACACAAGGATTTTCTCATTATTGTTGAAATATGTATGTATAAATATGCATTGTGCATTGGTGATGTACTATATAATGTACCATTACATTCAAATATGTTTTTAGAGCAAAACAAATAGGTATGTTTTGATTTTTGTACAGTAAAAATAACAAAACTTATTGAACAAAAGATATATGTTTCATATAATTATAAATTAAATAAATATTCGAATGATCGCGCGGGAAAAGCCCTCCAGTACCGCAAGAACGTGTTTTGTGATAATGCTCTTAAAATGGCGCTAAAAGATGTCTTCCCGTAGAAATGTCCTATTGTACAAGCATTTAAGCGGTGTGAAAGCGTGTTTTCTAATTTAGTTCGGTCTACGGTTAATCAAAATTATAAAAAAAAATGATTTACAGGAGGTGCTGATGATCTAGCGACGCTGCCGTTCGATGTCATGTCCGGGCCTCCAGAACCGTTCACCGGCTGCATTAGAAATCTTCACGTCAATAATGTTCTACTGCCGCTCGAACGTCAAAATATCTTAGGTGAATCATATCTTTTATTTAGCCAAAATAGCAAAAACGGAACCCTTAAGGCCTAGCCACACCGAAAGCGTGTGCGTGGTGTGCACGTAGGCGTGCGCGTTGTAAAGTACGAATACCCATAAGAGATAACACACCGCTGCGCACGTGCACGCCACGCAAGCGGTGTGTCATCTACTATGACATTTCATACGATACAACGCGCACGCCACGCACACGCGCACTTGCACGTGCTGCGCACGCATCCGGTGTGTTTTGGCCTTTATAGTTTCGTCGTGTCCGTCCGTATGTCACAGGCATTTTACTCCAAAACTACATGATGAGTATTGATGAAATTTGGAGTAAACGTGTCTTGTATGAGCCGCTGCTTAATTTGATAGTTAAATAACAAAAAAAAATATCTAGAGGGGGCACTCCACAGATGTAACCGAAACCGAAAAAAAATCAGCAAATATCAATTGTGTGGCACATTTTTCGCCAGTTCTTCTAAAATATTTTGAGGATTAAAAAAAAATATTTTGGATAGGTGAATATTTTCGGGTATAACCACTCCGAAAGTAACATAAATTTTGCGTGGGTACCGAAATCCATTGTCTAATCCCATAGTGACGAAATGGAGAAGGCGGAATCATTTCAACGCCGCATACACCCCGAAAAGTATCCTGTAAAATTCCACATGACAGGCGACCTTCCTACGGTGTTCGAGGCGTTGCAGTTTTGCTGTCATCGATATCATCCAACGATACCAGTTTTTAATATGCCAATATTAACATATCGTTAATTTGCAGCAAAAATAGAGTTGCGAACAGAGCAGACTCCTGAGGAGCACCGGCATCAATTGCCCTCTGATAGGACGCATAGCCGCTAAGGACTACGCGAATCGACCTCGCACTCAGGGAATCTGCGCTCCAGTTGCAAAGGCCAATAGGTATCCCATACGTTGGAAGCTTGCTAAATGCTGCTTGCTAGCATGCCAGACCTGTCAAACGCTTACGGGATATAAGAATAAGAATAATTTATTTACCAAAAATGATTACAAGCAAATAACAATGTAAAGCAGTGACTTCCACACTAGGCATAGCCTGTATCGTGGAAGTCGAGTCACACACGAGAGATACAAGAACAATGCGGCTATTTACAATTCTGAAGGAACAATGATAATAATAATAATTTTACAGTAATTCCAAAGATTTTATGAAACAAAAATAACTAAATTAAAACGAGTGATGAAACTAGTTTCATGCAGTGTGAATGT
Source organism: Hedya salicella (assembly GCA_905404275.2). Taxonomy (NCBI): domain Eukaryota; kingdom Metazoa; phylum Arthropoda; class Insecta; order Lepidoptera; family Tortricidae; genus Hedya; species Hedya salicella. The sequence continues at coordinate 107,059,929 of FR990096.1, read as the reverse complement.
ATTTATGTGTGAGTGTAGTGTGAGAAAGGAGTGTGAAGGGTGCGAAAGGTCTCATTACCTCAAAGCTACTTCAGCTTGTTCGTAAGTACACGATAGCAAGAGCTCCCGTATTCGCTTTTTAACCTCAGGGATTCGGCATAGTTTTATGTCACATACGTTAGCAATGTTGTTATAAATTTTGGGAAATAGCCGTGTTTTAAAACGTTTTGCAAACGCAGTTTTTACTGTAGGTACGGGAATTCTAAATACTCTTTTCTTTAACAAGTGAGGATAGGATGGCAGTTGCAAAATTTTCTTGTGAGTGGTGGTAATCGCTCGATATAAAAATAATTTCCGGACGCTTAAAACTTCTGCTTCCTTGTAAAGGTCTGCAGTAGGATAGAGCCGTGGTCTGCTCAAGGCTGCCTTTAGTACCGCTCTTTGAGCTCTTTCTAGCGGTATCAAAGAAGATTTAGCACAGCCACCCCAGGCTAAAATACAATAATCTAAGACAGATTGACACAGGGCAATATATACCATTTTCAGCAGAGGCTCGTCAGCGCAATGTCTTAAAAATTTCAGGGTACAAATAAATTTACGCACTCTACCGGATGTGACTGAAATGTGCTTCTTAAAATTAAGGTTTTCGTCTAATGTAACACCCAGGTACTTCAGCGAAGCAACTCTACTAATAGATGCGCAAGCACAGACCAAACCACCAGCAACACAGGAGATAACACAGTTTGGTTCATGAATTTTAAGGTGTTCCATTGAAATCGTAGGACAAGACGAAGCCGTTTTATGAAAACATAAAAATTGCGTTTTGATTTCATTGATAGTTAAGAGGTTGTGATTTAACCAGCTTACAACTCTTTGTAAACCCTCAGTCGCTGCATCACGTACCTCCTGCTAAGAGTTACCATGAAATAGTAACGCAGTATCATCGGCGTAACACAGGATTTCACTGTTATGAATTTCCAGAGACATGATGTCATTTATGTATGCAATAAAAAGCGAGGGACCCAAGATACTTCCCTGTGGTACGCCAAAAGATACAGGTTCAATGTCACTCCTTCTATTACCTATTTTCACAAGCTAGCTTCTGTCTGACAGGTAACTAGCAAACCAATCCAGTGCGATTCCGCGGATGCCAAAGGATTCCAGTTTTTTAAGAAGCATGGGAATCGAGACCGTGTCAAACGCTTTAGCTAAATCAAGAAAGACTCCCACACAATGTCGACCCTCATCGAGATGAGATACTGCAGTATCTATTAACATGGTTACAGCATCCTCAGTAGATTTTCCTCTGCGAAATCCAAATTGACGGTCAGACAGAAGTTTGTTTTGCTCCAGGTACCCAATGAGACGTTTGTTCTCAACACGCTCGAGAAGTTTAGAGAAGGCTCCCAAAAGAGATATAGGTCTAAAACTATTTGGAGTGTTAGTAGGTCCGCCTTTATGTATTGGGATAACGGTAGCTGTCTTCCAGCTTCGAGGAAAACAGCCTGATGCGATGCTGAGGTTAAAAATGGCTGTTAAAGGATCTGCGATTTCATGACATATCTCCTTTATAAGGCTGTTGCTTACATTGTCAGAACCAGTAGCACTACGAGGGTCAAGAACTTTTATAAGGCTAAGTATCTCCTGTGGAGTGGTGGGGTGAATATAAAAGGAGCTAAGAGCGGCACTGTCACAGCGAAGCTTCTGGGCTAGGGACTCCTGAGTTTCCTTTAAGTTGGATAAAATAGAACTAGCCAACCTTGAGCCAACTGATGAAAAATATTCATTACATTTGTTAAGGGTTTCTTCGGGTGAGCGTCCAGCATTGATAAGATCATCGGAACAAGTGACTTTGGAAGATTTATGCGTAATACGATTTATCGAATTCCATAGCTTACGGGGTGCGTTTTTATTTTGGGTCAAGTCATTCCTATTAAAATCTGCCTTTAGTTTTCTTAATATTGATACGTAAAAGTTTTTATAGCGGGTATAAACTAGTTTTTTGGCACTATTGCCGGGATCTTTGCGAGATTTTTGGTGCAACTTATCTTTATGTCTCGAGCATTTTAACAAGCCTGGGGTGGTCCACGGTTGGATAGTATATCTTGAACGACTAAGCTTTACAGTTTTGGAATGTTTGACTACAGCATCTCTTATCATTGTTGAGAAACAATCTGTAGCTGCGTCGAGGTCAAAGCTACATTTAATGGGTGACCAGTCTGTGCATTTTAACTCAGCTTTCAAAGAGTCGTAGTCAATAACAGTTTTAGACCGTTCAGGTTTGATAGGTTTTTCTGAAAGAAGCGCGATTCCTACCATAGTAATGTCATGATCCTTTACATCAGAGGAACAAACAATCGACTCTGCTACACACCGAGCTGGTACAAACATGTGATCCAGACAAGACTTATGATGAGTGACAGTGTTTATGCAAGGTAACAAACCATGCCTAGCCAAAGAACATAAGTACTCTGAGGATTGGGTATGGGTTTGAGAGGACTCCAATATATTTATGTTAAGATCCCCAGCGACAACTAAACAGGGAGACTGGGCAATGGATTTTAAGGCTGAATCAAGAGATGAAGTAAAAGCGTCAATGTCATGGAAACTTGGTGACCTATAAATACCCACAACCGAAAAAAACATTAGGTACGTGTGCAAGCACACAGTTAGCATCATTTAGATTCGGTTCTGAAAATATTGGAGACCACATGTTGTGAACGTTAACAATCACGCCACCCGACCTATTTATATTTTTTTAGAGCTAAAAGAAACGTAATTATCTAGTTGGTTAATAATAGAATCTACGTTAGAGTGACACAACAAGAGCCTCACCCTGTCTCACGTCCCCGTCTAAGTGGCATACACTACAAGATCTCCAGTTGCCCGCCCTAAACGAAATCCATACAAGCAAAGAGCAAACCGTGGTCTTCTAGGTATGCGAGGAGAAGCTTGTTCAGTACACGCTCCATAGTCTTGTAGAGTATGGAGGTGACCAAAATTGGTCGTTAGTTGGCAGGGTCTGCTCGGCTACCCTCTTTGGAAACCGGTCGTACGTTTGTTAGCTTCCAAGGTGAGGGGACTAGCTCAGTATCAGTATCAGTAGTAGTAGTAGTAGTAGTTGACGACCGGTTTGGCTCAGTGGGAGTAACGTTGCCTGCGAAGCTGTGGTCCTGGGTTCAAATCCCGGTAAGGGCAAATATTTGTGTGATGAGCATAAATATTTGTTCCTGAGTCTTGGATGTTTTATTAAATATATCGTCGTCTAGTACCCATAACACAAGCCTTATTGAGCTTACCATGGGACTATTTCGATTTTTGTACAATTGCCCCGTAATATTTATTTATTTATCCAGCGAGGGACAAAACAGGCGAGTTAAGACTGGAGACAAATCAGTTTCGCAAGATAACTGCTGCGATACCGTGCTCAAGAGACCACTAGCTCTATTCACTTCTAGATTCCGCAGGATTTTGAGAACTTTCTTCTGACGAATGTGGAGTATTGTAGTATCCACTTGCGGAAGAACTGTACATAATTTCTCTGTGGAATCTTAGCGTGAATTCTCCGCGAATAGAGAAACAAACAGGTTGGTTTAGACAGCGAGTTGGCTTTGGTGAGAATCCAGTGACACCTTTCCACCTTTAGCCCTCCGCATCGATGTTTCCCTCCACATCGATGTTGACCTCAGGCACTATATGTGTCACTTTTTACGGGGGCCCTTCAGCCCAGTATGTTTAGATTCCTTCAATCTCCAATAGTTCTTTCACCTAGCGAGTTACATTTAATTAAACTGTCGAAAAGGCCTCTGCACGTTGCCTTCGGTTCCGTGCGCGCCTCCAAAAGGTCTGGGACACTATTGTCCTGTGAGTGAGCGCGACATATCCATAATACTGGGAATAGGCGGAGTTAGCTGGGCACGAATGGCCTCTGAGCTGGGTGAGGTCTTTTAGACTTACCCTTTTACTATCTAGCCGACCATTATAGTTACACAATAGATAAAGACCAGTAAACAAGCCATACAAGCCGAGATAGACGGATTGAGCTGTACGCGAGGTTGAGGCATAGTGCTGTTCTCAGAAATAAGACCTGAAAATAATCCTTATTTTCTCGGCCTCTGCAGTAATGTACTATTGCCGGCTGGAGTGCGACACTGCGCAAGCAGCGGCGCTGAGGCCCTTTTTTAGGAGGATATTTAAATAATGTGACACTTAATAGGAATTTCAAACTTATTTACTGGAAAAACATTGAATACAAATTTAAAATCTTGCATTTACATTTGACACTTTTAATAATACTTTGGTATGTTCCACTTTCTGTATCCTTTTTAGCGATGTTATGGCATCATTACATTGCATCTTTGAGAAAATGTTATTTGGATTTATGAGCGAGATCTTGTTTTAATTGAAAATACTTTTAAACTACCACCTACGTGAAAAACTACCAATAAGACTCGACCGTACCTACTCCGGATCCTCAAACACACACTCATTTCCCCGCAGCTGGGCAGAACCTGGGTGACTGCGACGGTACCGCGTGCGGTGCGGAGGCGTGCGCGGGCAGCGTGTGCGTTGTGGAGAATGGGCGTGCGCGCTGCGTGTGCGCCGGCGCCGCGGGCGGCCGCTGTCGCCGGCACGCGGCCTGCGACCCCCGCGCTTGTCGCGCGCCCGGCGGCGACTGCCGCGCGGACACGTGCGTGTGCGCAGCCGGACACGGCGGAAACGACTGTCAACTCAGTGAGTCAGCTTTTTCGAGGAACCAAGAGCTGAGAACGAGCAGATAGTAACCGCATTGTAACAAATCTGATATAAATAAATTCATATTCACACATTCATACAAAAACATCTACTTAACCTAACGGTTAAAGTGCTCTTGTCCACTTACTTCAAAAAGCCATCAGAGACGCGGGTTCGAGCCCAGCTCAAGGCTTTCGCACTTTAATAAAAGTGTCCACTGAACAATTAGACGAGAAACCTCTGTCTAAAACCAACAGTTAAAATTCAGTTAATAAAAATCAAACTCCAATATGTACACGTAAATTATTACCAGAATTTAAGTTGTGTTCCTGTTCAAGAAAATCCAAAGTCAGAGTTAGATTTTTATCAACCCAATTGCTCTCGTACCATACCTTTACGTTACTGGCGGCCCTCCACCGGCTAAGCACGCACAGTTCACTCTAAACCACTGTCTCATGCATGATTTATCAATTATCTTTTTCAGAAGTGAACGTGACAATTCCTCAGTTCGCGGGTGATTCTCTGCTATCCCTCGGCCGAAAGACCACCATCGACCGCGTCGGTCAGCAGAGACTGGGCACTGACTCGACGATGCCGCACTTCGTCACGCTAAACTTCACCACTGCCGAGCCCATGGGGCTACTAGTGTTTGTTATAATGGTGAGATCTTTTGCACTGAGGGGTAAATATAACAATGTTTTTAATTCGTGAGCAATTCTCTGCTATTTTTCGAAAGACGACTAGGACCGTGCCGGTCAACAGAGACTAAGCAACGCCTGGACGATGCTGCACTACGTCCCTCGCTCAACTTCCCCTGTCTACCCCATGGGTTTACTACTGTTTGTTATAATGACGAGTTCTCTTGCACTAAGGCTTGAATATGACAATGCTGTATTCGCGCGCGATTTTCTGCTATTCAGCGGCCGGAAAAGGAATATCAGCCGCCTCAGCTCAGCAATAGAAACTGGGCACTTCCTCGTCAATGCCGCACTACGTTACGCTTAACTTCACCACTGCCGAAGCCATGGCGTTACTACTCTGTAATAATGATTTAATTGGCGGTCGATTCTGTTATCTTTCGGCCGTGACGACCTGTTACAGGCGGCTTGTGGCCATAACACCATAGTAAGAAATACCAAATTGCCGAATACAGCAGATTCGTTTAATATAGCATTTCTGATAATACCACATCTCTGCTATTCACTGATAAGCTTTAAAATCAGATTTCCAAATTTCCATATTTGTGTGAGTACCAAATTTTTGGCAAGTAGTCAAGTAGAAAATGAAATGCCTTGGCAAAAAGTATGGTCCTCAACCATTTTCAATAAATCATGTTCCGCGTTATTTTGTGATTTTGAGAACGTGGTATTCTCAAAATCACAAATTTTGAAAAAGAAAACACATATCACATACACTATTTATTGGGAAAGCCAGATTTTAATAAAACAATATTCTCGAAACGATTTGTCCTCACATTACCGCGATCACGATATACTTGATTCTTTTAACAGGAGATTAACATAAAACCAGATTTTCAGTATCCCACACGCTTTCAAAATACAAAATTTTCAGATGTACGGTCAGGTGCAAGCAAAACTAGCGGGATATATTTTATAAACATTTTAGCATTGGTCTTCAATGGTAGGTACCTACCTGTTACCTGTTTGCTGTTTTAGCTTGAACAATTTTACACTGACCACTTATGTTTAAAGTGTTTTGATTATTAAAATACGAAACTAAATACCAAAATATTGTAATCCAAAAAAAAATGCTCTTCATTACAAAGATTTGAAAAAATATCGCCAAGGATTTACAACTAAACAACATAATTTTAGAATGCACATTGAATGAAATAACTGCCGAAACGTGCCTCAAACGATAAGTACTTACCTACATTGAGAATATTGAGATCACCACATGAGTATAAATATTGAAACCTCATACATACATAAGTATTTATTTTTCTAACTTGTAGAAAAAAGGGTGGTCTGAGATAGAGGCCGCTTCCCGCAGTTACTATGGCCAAAATAATAAACAATTGAAATAAATAGGTAATATATTCTTCTGTTTCCGCGATTATCACTCATTTAAATAAAACAATTTATACGGATTATTAAGTTAGATAACCCTTCTATCCTTGCCAAATACAAAATATATTTTCCCAGAATGCTACGCGAGACGGAGGGTATTAAGATTAAAAAGAGTCCTAATTTCAATAAAGAAGATGTCGCTACCACTAGCTTGGGATCCTGTAATACTTACATCTCATCAAGGAACAAGCAAGACACAGGGCTGTAAATCCTTAATTACCGTCCGGAACGGTGTAAAAAACTGTTATCTGTACAAAAGTAGTTTAATACTCTTCGTTTTAAAAAATGTATAATAGGGAATATGCATGATTTTTTTTATTTTATTAAAAGCTCATTCATTTAACAAACAATAGACGAAAATTAAATCGAATAGCTATAAAAATAACCAAGATATAAGCCAAACATTTCATTCTATTTCTTTCTTGCAAAACAGAATTTAATATGGAGTTTATATGGCCGGAGTGCACTGTGACTGTGACGTAACAGTGCATATCGAACCTCTCTGTCTAATTACTAGTTTAAAATGCCTATATCATGCGTATTTCTTGGCCGATTTTAATTTTAATTTTACATTTTGAAATAGTTTTTATATTTAGTTAAGAAAAGCGATAAAAGAATTTCATGCATGTACCCTATTAGTCAGGATCTTTTCTTTGCAGCATTTTTATCTCCTCAGTAAGCCTGATTTTGTGAAATGCTGCTGGTAGTTTATTTTTATAATTAAATAATTAGGCTTTTCTGCCACATGTGTAAGTCACTCACAAGCCACCCAGTGGGTGGCTTTGTCAATTTCGAGCGTGTCGAGCAGGGTTGCGTACCTGATACTCAGAGTATCTAAAAGATATTCGTTGAAGGTTATACATACAGGTCTACGACTACGACCTGGACTCACCCGGATGTGATGATGATGCAAAAAAATATACGATACAAGTTTATAATATACTAGCTATTGCCCGCGGCTTCGCCCGCGTACTAAACGTAATTTTTAACCGTCTACAAAAAAGGAGGTTCTAAGTTTGACCCTGATGTAGGAATGTATGTTTGTCCGCGATTATCTCGCGTTTGGCTGAACAGATTTAGATGCGGTTTTCGAAAAAGTATTTGTGTCTTTCTGGAAGTCTCGGTATACGACGTTTTGGTGAAGGCAGTTCACTTATTTTTTTTAAAGAAATGATTGCTATAATTGTTGAATTGTTACGCCAGCAATGACTTATACTACTAAGTGATTATGATTAATGCAGATTTCTACTCTTGAATAGAAACTTTTCCCGCGAAGAGCATGTCGGACCATGCTTAGTGTACAGTTCCGCAGCCGTTACTACAAAAATAAGCACTAAAGACCAGCAAAAGAGCGTACCTTCATGCGGCTTACGTCCTTTTGTTGAGAAGCGCAGTTTTTCGGCAATATCTCAAAAACCGTATATCCGATCGAATTGCACACAATTTTCGTTGAAAGTAACTTTTACGTTTGTAATTTTTTTACGAGTACGGTTTAAAAAATTGAGGGAGGGGGGGAGGACACAAAATATTCCCTATTTCAATTTTTTTTCTTAGAAACTTCAAAGTGTTTTCACTACCCAAAGGTTGTCTGGAAGAGATCGCTGTGTAGCGATAAGACCGGCTGTTGTTTACCTCTCCTTGAATGTATTGTAATTAACGTCCCAAAAAAACCATAAAAACAACACCTATATTGATATTTTCACATTTCATCCCCATCGCACACCAACAGGGACATGATATTTCACGTCCGCTACGTTAGATTTGAAAATCAATGCTATTTTCGTAATTAACGTGCCAAAAAACCGTGAAAACGACATCTATATTAATATTTAGGCATTTCAACCCCGTCACACCCGGGCAGATTTCAAAATCGATGCCATTTTTGTAATTAACGTCCCAAAAAACCATAAAAACGACACCCATATTGATATTTTGACATTTCAACCCCATCGCACACCAACACGGAGATGATATTTCACCTCCGTTAAATTGGATTTCAAAATCAATGCTATTTTCGTAATTAACGTGCCAAAAAACCATAAAAACGACATCTATTTTAATATTTAGGCATTTCAACCCCGTCACACCCGAGCAGATTTCAAAATCGATGCCATTTTTGTAATTAACGTCCCAAAAAACCATAAAAACGACATCTATATTAATATTTAGGCATTTCAACCCCTTCACACCCGGGCAGATTTCAAAATCGATGCCATTTTTGTAATTAACGTCCCAAAAAATCATAAAAACGACCTCCATATTGATATTAAGACATTTCAAGACGTCACACCCTGGCAGATTTCAAAATCGATGCCATTTTCATAATTGACGTCCCAAAAAACCAAAATAATTACACCCATATTGATATTTTGACATTTTAACCCCATCGCACACCAACACGGAGATGATATTTCACGTCCGCTAAATTGGATTTCAAAATCGATGCCATTTTCGTAATTAAAGTCCCAAATAACCATAAAAACGACACCCATATTGATATTTTGACATTTCAACCCCATCGCACCCCGACAAGGGCGATAGTATTTCACGTCCGCCACGTCGGATTTGAAAATCGTTGTTGTTTTCGTAATCAGCGACCGAAAACAATACCAATGGTTTACTTTTAGACTTTGTAACCAAATTTCCCCTTTTAGGGGATGAATTTTTAAAAACCTTGAAACACGTATTTACTGATTTATTGTTAAAAATACTCGTGTGAAGTTTAGAATTAAATAGTCGAAACTCATCTGATTTCCCCATACAAACTTTGGACCCTCATTTCATCCCCTAAGAAGTTGAAATCTCAAAAACCTGAAACATGTGTTTACTCATTTATTGTTAGGAATACTCCTGCGAAGTTTTGAATAAAATAGTGTAACTAATCTTGTTTCCCCATACAAACTTTGGACCCCCATTTCACCCCTTTAGGGGCTGAATTTTGTAAATCCCTTTCTTAGTGAATACTAACGTTATAAAAACTACCTATTGTCAAAAATTCAGGTCTCTAGGTCCAACGGTTTGGGCTGGGCCTTCATTTAAGTGAGTCAGTCAGTCAGTCAGTCAGGACTTTGCCTTTTATACATATATATAGATTAGCTTTAAAATAAAATGATCTGATTATATACTTTTTGTAATTTTCTCTTTGATGGAGTGTTCTTTGAAGCCTGGTTTGATGAAAATTGATGATTTACATTCTGCAATAATTAATTCACATTTTGAAGAATAACATTATTGTATTGTAACTTGCCTCAATTATCATTGTCTGTCACAAAAATCGAATTGCACATAAAATCATAATGCGATATTAAATAAATCTGGTGTATCCGGCAATCTAGTATTTCGGTATTAAGTATGGTGTTACGGCCACGAGCATTATAAAAAAGATAATTTACAAAGGACTATTTCACATTTTTGAAACCAACCACTTATTAGCTAGGGAACAAAAAGGTTTTAGTAAATAAATCTATAAATATGGCTATATTCGATTTAATATTAAAAGTGCTCGCCAATATGAATAAAAGACTCCCAGTATCAGCGATTTATATGGACATGACTAAAGCTTTTGACTTTGTTAATCATGAAATTCTTTTAGACAACCTGTACAGGTAGGTACGGCTTCAGAGGAAATATTTTAGAACTAATCAGATCCTACCTTAACATTAGGAAACAAATACCTAACGCAGATCATAAATATCAATTCTAAAACGAAGAGAGAAACTATATACTCTTCGGATTTTAGAGAAAATCGGTTTGGTGTCCCTCGAGGGAGTATTTTAAGACCCCTGCTATTTCTGATATATATCAGAAATATCAGGGGTCCTAAAATACTATACATCAATGATCTCACGAAAGTTACTAAACAACCTATGGTTTTATTCGCCGGTGACAGTACAATCATATTCACTGATACAGAACCTAAAACACTAGAGACGGAAATACACACAGCCCTACGATCAACCACTTACTGGCTTGATAGTAATAATCTTAATGTTAATCTGAGTAAAACACACATTATGAATTTCAAACTAAGGTGCAAAATCTTCAATATCCCAAAGTTAATTATAAGGATCTAAATGTTACGGACGCTAACCATACAAGGTTCTTAGGTTTAACTGCGGACAATAAACTCACTTGGAAACTTCATTCTGAAAGTGTATGTAAAAAAAAAAAATCCTACTCCTATGCGTTATATATGTTACGTAAAATAGTCAACAAGTCAGCAGTATTGACTGCATACCAGGCGTACGTCTCTACACTAAGGTATGGAGTATTTTTTTGGGGTAATTCCACTGATCGTGAATTGGTATTTCGGTCCCAGAAACAGTGTCTAAGAGCAATATGTGGGTTGCGGTCTACTGAAGCGTGTAAACCTCATTTTATACATTTAAAGATTCTTACGTTTCCTTCCTTCTACATTTACTAGAAGGCAACTACGTTCGCGGAGGAGAAAAAGTCATAACCCTTCGTTTTTTCTCCTAAGCGTAGTCGGGTAAAAAGTATCCTATAACCATCTGGAGATACCCAGCTACCCGTGTGCCAAAAATAGTTGAAATCCGTTTAGCCGATTTTGCGTGATGAAGCCACAACGACACATACAAACATACATAAAATCCAAAAAAAAATATTTTTCGTTTTAGTGACCTCCAAATAGTCCATAACAATCATTTTTTTGAAAATATCTTCAATGTACAGACATTTCATTTTTACAACTTTATAATAGTATAGATGAGATTGCTTTATTTGTAAAATCAAATCCAGACCAATTTACATATTTCTCAAGTCAAACACTACAAAATAAATTGTTTGCCGCACCTTCAAAAACTGGACTTCTATCTAAAAGTGTAATTGGAATGGCCCCGAAAATTTATAATAAACTGCCATGCATAATTAGAGATATAGAAAATATGATAGATTTTAAAAATACTGTAAAAAGATACCTAACAAGAAAAGGTTATTATTCTATTAATGAGTGTTTAAATGACCTCGAAAATTATTGAATTTATTTATTGATTACTTTAATGTATTTAAAGAATTTGTAAAATAACAATGTTTCTAATATACTATCATTAGGTATTTTGTATGTTCTAGATAGGGTAGAACATAGCTAGACATAATAAATACACATGTACCACCAAACATAGCTAAATGTCATGTGTTTACCTATTGTTCACAAATAAGTTATGTTGATTTTGCGTTACTGGCCACCTCAGCAGCTGTCTCCATCCGCCGGGTAGCAAAATTCCATACTTACATGGAACTACCTAAATAATTCTAACTTCACACAAGTTTCTCATTGTTTCGTATACCTATGATTTTCCGAGCAAGACTCATTGTAGATTTTCTACCAACAGGACACCGAATATCTTGGCATCGGAATCGAGAACGGCTATCTCAAACTGGCTTGGTCTGGTCCACGGGACAACATCATTCAAACGGCTACCGAGAAAGAATGGAGACTGCCCAAGCCACTACAACTGCAGTCCAAACTACTTCCAAGGGCCGGTTTCCTTGCGGATGGAGAATGGCACGTGGTGGCGCTGAGACTGGACCATGCGAATTTGTCCATAGTCGTGGACCAGACTTTGGTGCACAACGAGGAGGCGGGCCTGAACGGCTCAAGCTATGATGATGTAGATATATTTATAGGTAAGATTTGTTGCTGACTATTCGAAATTTGTTTTTGCCGGTTCAATATACAAGTCAGTTTTTTAGTTTGTAGCGACAACATTATAAACACTATAAATGTTGTGAAATAATTCATACGAAGCAGCCCATACAGAACCGTTAGTTCTTTTTAGGGTTTCGTACTAATGAGGTAAAAAAGGTATGTTTTTTAATTTTTATTTATTTATTTAAGGTCTACTAACAGTTCTTAACACTAAGACATTAATATACAGCGTGTACATATAGATGTGGGTGTCACAACTACTTAAAGGTAAACACAATATGCGAAACAACTAGTAAACTTACAACTTTAATGTTTATGGTGCGACTCCGTCTGTCTGACTATTACGGCGCTATGTCTCAGGAACTACGTATGATATCTAAGTAGTTAAAAAATTTGGAATAGTTATAAATATGCCCATTGTAAATGTATTGTAGGTAGGTAAATGAAAAGAAAAGCTACAAGGTAAAGTAAGGAATCGTTGAAAGGAGGGGGATACACCACATAGATACGAAGAAAAATATTTCGATATTCGGAATAACGAATTTTTAATACCTACCGAAACTTATAATTTCGAATGGATCAAAATTCCGAATATAACAATTCCGATATATCATAAATCCGAAATTAAATAAAATGTCTAACGTTATATTTTAACGATTTTCAAAATTCCGAATACACGGAACAATAAGAAGTCCGGTTGAATAATAATCCGTAATATGAGAATAACCTAACCTACAGTGTTTGGTATTAGGCCCATGTTCCTTTTCGTCAATTGTGTTATACATGCGACCAAGCATTTAGACGCTCCTCTCGCTTTGCCCGCTCCGCTATCAGTAGGTGCATGGTCACAATACAAATCTAACCTAACCTACAGTTTTCTGTTTTTGACCCATTTTGACGCTCCGCTCGTTTCGCTGTAACACAATACAAACCTAACCTAACCTAGAGATTTCGGTTTTTATTACGATTATTTAAAATCACTTTTGAAGGGACTTGATTTGAACATTCAAAGACAATATTTGTTACAGCGGTTAAGGCGACGCATCGCTAAACTATCAATTGAAAAACATGGTTCGCATCCCGTTCTCTGATTGGTCCGCAGCGGACTGAGGGGGGGACTGATGGCATACAAATACGCGCCAGCGCTAGCTTATACCATAAGGTCGTAAACGACAAAACGGCTTTTTTCGTTTCAATTAAAAACTACAAATAATTTTAAAAAATCCAACTAACAAACGAAAGTGCGTAGTTAGACTAATGTACTAAGAAAATTTTGAGGCTTAAATTGGTCTGTTTAGCCTGAAAAATGAGAATCTCTGTTTTAAAAGAGGTTTCTTTGATATTGTTTTCTCTGTTATAAAAGTTAAAGAATCGTGTTTCTGCAACTAACAAAATAAAGTAAATGAAATGAAGAACCGCGTTATGAAATATCACTTTCATATGTTTTGAAATGGCTGAGAAATGTTAAGATCTCTGACACCAAAATATCCAATTCGTCGTCTTAAATTTCGTTTATAGAAATGATGATAGAAGATGCCCGCAACTTCGTTCGCGGAGGAGAAAAACTCATAACCCCTCGTTTTTCTTCAGCGTAGTCGGGTAAAAAGTATCCTATAACCATCTGGAAATACCCAGCTTCCCGTGTGCCAAAAATAGTTGGAATCTGTTTAACCGATTTTGCGTGATGAAGCCACAACGTCACACACAAACATACAAAATATCCAAAAAAAATATTTTTCGTTTTAGTGACCTCCAAATAGTCCGTAACAATCATTTTTTTTTAAATATCTTCAATGTATAGACATTTCATTTTTTACAACTTTATAATCCATATTAATATTATTAATGCGAAAGTGTGTCTGTCTGTCTGTCTGTCTGTCTGTTACCTCTTCACGCTTAAACTGCTGAACCGATTTTGATGAAATTTGGTATGGAGATAGTTTGAGTCCCGGGCAAGGACATAGGCTTTATCCCGAAAAAAATCCCTTATCCGCGATAAACGAATTAAAGGCGGACGAAGTCGCGGGCAGAAGCTAGTAGTATAGATAATGGGGAAAAATAACACCCTCCTCCCTTACGGAACCCTCGGTGCACGAGTCAGACTATACAGCACTTGGTCGGTTTTTTCTAACACTGTCGTTTCGTCATTACAGGTGGCATCAACGAAGAGGATAGTGCAATAGCAAAGCGAGTATTTCCACACAACTTTAAAGGATGCATAGACAACATAGCTACAAAAGAGGAGTCGTATTTGACAGACTACAATGAAATATATAGTGAAAATATTAAATCGTGCCAATTATTCCCCTCCGCCTAATTTAATGCGAGGGTGTGATATGTTGGTCAGTTTATTTATACTTCCGATGGGTCTTTTAAAGAAAGTTAGGATAAGAAATTAATTTAAATATAATATGACGAGTGGCAACATTTTAAGATGGTAAACATAGTCGTGTGTTAGCAAAATATTAATACCGGTTATGTACCCTACGCATTAATTTTATAAGCCGATTTATATAGGTTTTACTTATTATAGAAGTAACAAAAATAATGTCCATGCCATGTTTACAGTGCAAAATTAAGAACCTCATCTATGTACGGTTGAACATGAAGAAGGTTGTTCTTTGTATGTGCCACTAATACATGTATAAACGTAATAACCTTCCTAACGCTAACGACGAAGGAAAGAATTACCCGCTCCTAGCTGAGCTACCTCCATTTGGTCCACCGCCTCATAGTCTCATTGCCATCCCTAAATATTATATTATATAATTGGGAAAATCGCTGGTCTCTGAAAATACTTTATAGCTATATAGTTCATAAATGTTTGAATTTAGACTCTTGCCCGTTACTAGTATAATGAAAATTCGAGACATTATAGAGAAAACTTTGAAATGTAATAAAATTTTATTTATTGAGAAATATTCCACTGATTTATGTAGATAATTAATTATGAATAGGGAATAGGCTGTTGCCGAACCAGCGAGCAACATCCTCGCCCACGTAGTCACTTACCATCAGGTGACACTCTGTCGATCGCTGGGCACCTTATGGATTAAAAACACATGCACTGTGGACGTGGTAAGTACACTCTAGTTTAAATGTAAAAGCCCCTAAAGAATCTGAAACTTAATTTATATATTTGTACAAAGCGCAGTCAGTGCCTTTATAAAGATTTTCAATATGCATCGCGTTTATTGCATGTGTGGTGAGATAGAACTGTAGAGTAGAAGTAACGCAATACTCATTATAGTACAAAACTTTCTAGTCTTCGAATAGGACCAAAGAAGTGTCAACCTTCGTTGTCTTTTAATTATGTAGTAGTTGTGTTATGACAACTGAAACTGGGTATTATCTATTTTTTAACTAAGTAGAATTAATTGGTTGTCATACTCGTGCCGTAAAACAAAGTTTCTCCTGAGACAGGTCTCAACGAATTGAGCCGAACCGCATGTGGTACTTTCGATGTACAGTTGAGTATTCATTTACTCATATTTAAAGAAAAAGGTGGTTATAAGCCATTCTTTGTGCAACCCGGTGGGAATCGGCTTATATGGACGCCGGGCCACCATTACCTACTTCTTTTTTTGGCCGATTGTCCCTCTCCCTAATGTCAACCACTATTCAAAATTATGCGTATAAATTACTCCCATGTCCTTAGAATCTGTAAAGTCGCATGACGTAGAACCTAAGTTTATAATACGTACCACGACACGACAACCACATCACAACGACAAAAAAATGGTCAGCCGATAATTTATATGAAAATAAATAGTCTTATTCACACGGACCACATCAAACGCAACCGTGTAGTCGGTCCGACCACATCAAGGCAACTGCAAGAAGCTGCAGCGCAACTATTCACACGTAACCATTGCATTGTCGTGTGGGTGTGGTACGTCTGACTGGACCCTGTTACGAGTTGACCCTAGTCAATGTTGTGACCAATAAATGATAATAGTATTTAGGGGACAGAATGACCAATCTGCGGCAAATATAACAAGGCATGGTATCTAAAAGAATACAAGGCTCCAACTGTTATTCTGTCTGTACTGTAATACGTGATACACTAGTATGACGTATAAAAACGAAACATTCATAAAGCGGATCTTCAGCTCCGTCTCCGCTGTACGTTCCTTGAGTCCAAAAAGGACTTGTATAAAGTAAATTATTTTGTAGTGTTAGTAAAATTAAGGTGGTTTAATAATTAAACTTTCATCGTACACAAAATATAGTTTTATTGATATATCCATGTTTAATAAATTGTATACATAACGTCATCAAATATTATATTATAAACATATACATTTCGTTATACGTTACTAATTCAAACACAAATACAATATGAGATGTTATCCCCGTAATTTTATTTAATATATTTCATTATTTTAAAACGTTTAGTCTCAATACAGTGTAGTAATTTCCATTGGCATGCATGTTCAGTACCTAAACATGCCCTTATACGAAGCTCATGATTCATTACACCAGGTTTATTTACATTTGACAATTAAAGCGCGATGTACACGATCATCAACAAGACGTAGAGTTCATTAGGCCTATTTACAAGTGGAATAAACTTGGAATGCTTGTCTGCACACAGTTAGCCGAATCAGGGTATTGTGCATGTGTTAACTTATTTAGGAACATCGATTCCTCCTTTCGTAATTAGACCACACTATACGTAGAAACTCTATATAATTTCTAAAAAATAAATATTATATTAAGCGATACAGAATAAATAAATAGTCAATTGCACGCTATTATGATAAACATTTCAAAAATTAATATATTTTTTAAAGTCGTAAGCTGTGCTTACCCTTCCAACAATGCCTTACAAAATGAGGCACAAGTGAATATCCGCCGCCGTCGCCACGACACTGAAAGTAAATATAGGAATGTATCGGATAACAATAACGAAGACATAACAAGAAAAGATACGCTAATCACAGAAGAGGTAAATATTATATATTTACGAAATATTTATATTTATGTTTAAACCTATTGGTGCGTCACGAGACGGTAAATATCGTACAAACGCTATCGGCCGCCGGCGCCGCCGCACGGCTACCTGGCATGCGTAGACCAGCCGTGGTCGCCACTTCTGATAACATCAATAGTGAACAATCATACTAAGAAACATCCAAGTATAAACATGTAAATTCATAATACACTATCAAATTTAATGCTAACGATTCTGAACGGCTGAATACAATAAATGATATATTTCGCTTATCTACAAGAAATCATCGATTGAAGAAGATATAATAGTAAAACAGCTTAAAATGCCTAATACTGTAATGAACGATTAGTAGCGAGAACATCAATATTTAGTGATGATTATATAATTATTTCTGTGTCATATTTGGAACTAAAATTCTTACAAATTAGGCCGAATTTAACAACTCCCTATTACTTTATACCGGGTGGTAACAATCTCAATAATTCGTAATCTTAAAATTTAAAATTATACAAACATTATTTTACGTAATATAATGATTAATAAAAGTTCATGTCCTATGAGTTAAAATGTTAAAATTAACTATCGTCGATACAATACGATTACATGAATGTTATCAAATAAGCATTCGGAGTACTCAATCGGACCGCGGCGCCTCGCGACTCGCGCCGCGGGGCGCCGCCTCTGGAGCCTTCGTCACACGTGTCTATAGAAAGAAAGCGTTTATTTAAAATCAGTCTCATTCGCATAAGGAAGTGATCACAGCACACACACTGGAAACTCGTTGCAGGGCGAGGGGCCATGTCCCTCTCAACAGAATGTTAGTAATAATAGAGCACCTTGGTTGCTATACTATATCTGATAAGACATGCAACAGACCGATTTAATTTAATATTTTATAAAAATATTATTAAATATTTGGAAAACATAATTACAGTCAGAAGACTAGTAAATATTGGAAGATATATACATTTCATTCACTATTATTTCAAAGAATATTTCGCTAATGTATATCGAAACGTGATAAAATAGACAACAGTTATTTCATAGAACACTGCCTTTTCCGATAGAGCGACAAACGAAAATAGAGTTTCACAAGCATAGACTAGATAAAAAGTTTGTGAAAGTTTACAATTACAACATACAAGAGACAATTATGATATCATAATACGCAGCCATATTAAAATTATACATGTCGGTGACGGCAATTCCACATTTACGCATAAAATATTTTACATCCGTGAGGCCACGGAGCGAGTCTAGGCCGGCGGTTAAATACTCGCCGAATCATCGGAGCGGCATCGAGACGGCCGAGTCAACCCTTAAACCATAAACCAATCGGAAAACATTCGACTACAACGTCTCGTCTCGATAGAGTTAGGATAATTGCACAGTCGAGTGGGGACACTCGTCGGTCGAGCCTCGCGAGGCGGGTCTAGAGGGTGGCGAGCGCGCGCGTGGGCGCCGCCGCCAGCGCGCGTCACGGGCGCGGCTCCACGAGCTGCTGCAGCAGCACCGCCACCAGCACGCCCAGCAGCAGGAACGCGCCCGCCATCAGCCACGCCACCTGCACACATCAATATCCCATTACCTTGGTTTGACCACGCTCGACTCACCAATAAATTGAAGTTACAAATATTTGGGATGACGAGGTATTTTTTAAAATGATAATTGTTTCTGTTTTTCGTAAGAATCAAAAGGACTAAATACATAAAAGCAGAAGGGTAAGGCTGCGGGTGTTTCAACCACCAGTGCTTTTGTGACGAAATATTCTCAGATGCGATGACAAATCAATTAACTTTAAATAACTTGAAGCTAGGCTTACGTTTTAACTGCATCCCTAAAATTATGGATATTCGTCATCGCATCTGAGAATATTTCGAAACACAAAAAAATCGGCCTTACCCAAAAAGATTATCAAATCAAAGTTCGGCATCCCTAGGTCCCTACTGAGCGATGAAATCGCTATATACTAATTGCTACTCAATTGTGATGTCATTCTTGCGCTGGCGTACCAAAATTATATGGAACAAAACGTATTTTGGTATTGCGGTCGTGAAAAGTTTCATTTACTACATTTATTGTTGTTGTCTGGAAGGATTCTGAAAAAAAACTTTAAATTTGATTTAGGAGTAACGAAATTGCAAAATTTGCGTAACTTCCAAGTGTTGTATTTCAAAATCATTTAGATATTTTCATTGTTTTATTTATTTCTTGATGAATTGGCATTTTTTTATTGTATCTTCAGTAGGTTGTATAATTTCACATTGCGCCATCATCCCTATTATCCCTAAAAATTCTTATCTTCATTTGTTATTTTTTGCAATATATCTTTCTGATGGGTCTCCTTCGGAATCCCTAATGTCGTTTGTCCTAATGTATCGTTTGCCAAATGTATCATTTGCCATAACGCATTTTTTTTAGAAATCGTAAATTTGTCAGGATTTTTTAAAATATCGTCGTATAAATTAGGTTAGGTTAGGTTAGGTTTGTTTTATAACAATCCTGAAAGTTTACGGTTTCTGAAAAAATGCGTTATGGCAAATGATACATTGGGACAAACGATACATTAGGACAAATGACGTTAGGGATTCCGATGTAGATCCCTTTCTGATACTTATTGTATGCCACCAATCTATTACTTTTAGCTGTTGGTTCTCCGAATAAATAAAATAAAAACATTCGAAATTGAAAACATTTAATTTTGGTTACCGTGACGAGTAACGATTAGCGGCGGTAAGAGCACTGACCTGGCGGGAGGAGAACGCTCGGTGCGCGCGCACGCGGCGCGGTCGCTGCGGCGGCGGCGGCGCCGGCACGGCGAGGCGCGTGGCCGGCGACCACGCGCTGGCCAGCCCGCCGCGCACGATGCACACGCGCACCGCGTACTCGCCGCCGTACTCCAGCGCCTCCATTTGGAACTGCGCCTCGCCGCCCGCGTACACCTACCACCGTGGGCGTACATTATTATTATTACATGCGCTCATCCGATCGGAACAGTTCGCCATGTGGCGGCTCGGACGGTGCGTGTCGTGCAAGGGTGGTCTCGCACTTCTCCATACTTAACTGATGACAATTATGAACTTACTGCTATTAGAGTTAGTTTGTGACATACCAGTTAAGTATTTGGAAGTGCGATCTTTCTGAACGATGATACCTATTTAAATTTCTCGCTTTTAGTTTAGTTTCATAGCGGGTACGCCGAGGCGTTGTAGTATACGTGTATGTCGCTTTTCATTGTGTGGCAGTTAGCCTTCTTCTCCTTGTGAGTAATATATTCTTTGGTGTCGGGCTTCGAGCGCCGATCGAGTTCGTTTTTAAACTCGGAAGATTGATAGGCCATTTAACCCAGCGCTTCAACTGCTTTGACGTCGGTGGTCGCAGTAGTGCTGGGATCCCCTGAGATCAACATGTTTTTTTCTCATTATTTGGCATAAATCACGGTGTCTGTTAGATAGCTAAAATAAACGTGCATATCTCACGGGATGCCGGCAATAATGCGTCCACCGAAGTCAGAGCGGTTAAAGCGCTCGAAGAACTGTCCAATAACGTTACAAATATTATGACAAATATCGTCTTCGATATCGATTAGTGATTTAGTCAGTAAAAGACGCACCTGTTTGAATATGGCATCCTTTCCTCTCGCGCACTGCAGCACGTACTCGGCGTCGTCGAGCGCGTCCCACACGGCGAGCGCCTGGCGCGGCGCTGGCAGCGACAGCGCGGGCGCGCGCGGCGCCGGCGGCGGCGCGGCCGGCGTGCGCGCCGCCACCGCCGGGCCCCACTCGCCGCGCCCGCCGCGCTCGTCGCTCGCGCGGATCCGGAACCGGTACTCGCTGGCCTCGCGCAGCTTCTTCACTTTGCAGTTGCGCGCGGAGCCACGGTACACCGGGCGGAACTCGCGCGCGTCCGCCGCGCGCATCTCGACGCAGTACTGCGCGCCCTCACCACCACTGGCGGCCCACTCGAGACGCAGGTGGTTGTGCGCGGCCAGCGACACGCGCAGCTCTGGCGGCGCCGGCGGCGGCGGCCGCGTACTCGCGCGCGCCTCCTCGCTCCACTCGCCGAGCCCGAGCTCGTTCAGCGCCGCCACGCGCACGCGATACGCGGTGTCCGGCCGCAACCCCTCGACGAGCCGCTCGGCGACCGGCCCGTCCGTGTCGAACGTGTCGTCGTCCACCTGCACGCGGTAGCGCAGCACGGGCGCGCCGTGTTCGGCGGGCGCGCGCCAGTGCAGGCGCAGGCTGTCGGCGCCCGCCTCGTGGCGCGGCGCGCCGGGCGGCCCGGGCGCCGCGCGCGGCGTGAGCGCGTCCCGCGGCGCCGACCACGCGCCGCGCCCCGCCGCATTGGTCGCGCACACACGAAACAGGTACGGCGAGAACGGCACCAGCGTCTCCACCACGCAGCTCGTTCCGGGCCCGCGGTAGACCTCCGCGTACGCGGCCTCGTCCGCGCTTGCCGCGCTCATCTCGAGCCGGTAATCGAGCACGGGTGCGCCGTTGTCGCGCGGCGCTGTCCACTCGAGCCGCGCCGAGCGTGCCGACAGCACCTCGGCCGTGGGGACTTCGGGCGCGTCGGGCGGCGCCGGCGCCGTGGTGAAGGCCAGCGACGCCGACGGCGGCCCGGCGCCGACCCGGTTGCGCGCGGTTACCGTGAGCCGGTACTCGGTGCCGGGGGTGAGGTCACGCACGTCGCACTCGGGTCGCGCGCCGGCATAAGCGTGACGCACAGCGCCGTCGGGGTCGAGGAGCTCGGCGCGGTACTCGGTGAGCGGCGCGCCTCCGGTGCACTCGGGCGGGCGCCACCGCACGGCGAGTGCCGTGGCGCGCACGGGCCCCACGGACTCCGGCGCGCCGCAGCCGCCGGGCACCGTGGCCTCCGTGGTGACGGTCTCGGGGGTGGACCAATCACTCTCGCCGGCTTCGTTGGCGCAGCGCACGCGCGCACGGTACGGCGTGCCGGGCCGCAGGCGGTCGCAGTGCGCCTCGCGCTCGGGCCCGCAGTAAGCGCGCCGGTAGCCCTCGCCACCGTCGAGCTCGAGCGTGTAGGAGGCGACGGGCGCGCCGCCGTCGTCGGTGGGGGGCTCCCACCGCAGGCGGAAGGTGCGCGGCAGCAATTTGCCGCGCGGCACGGGGCGGCCGGGCGGGCCGGGGCGCTCGGCGAGCGTACGGTAGGCCACCTCGGGCGACCAGGGACCCTGGCCGTCGTCGGTCTGCGCGCACAGTCGGAAGCGGTACTCGGTGGCGCGACGCAGGTCGGCGCAGGTGTGCTCGTGGTGGTCGCCGACGTAGGCGGGCCGGAAGCCGTAGCCCTGCGCGGGGTCGTCGACTTGCAGTGTGAAGGTCTCGTCGGTGCGGCGCGGCTCCCAGGCGAGCGACAGCGCCTGCGCGGCGGCGCGAGCGAGCGCGGGCGGCGCGGGCGCAGGCGGTGGCGCGCCCAGTGTCCAGGCGACGCACTCGTCGCCGAACTCGCCACGGCCACACTCGTTGACGGCGGCGACGCGGAAGGCGTAGCGCGTCTGCGGCCGCAAGTTGCCGGCTGTGTGCTGGCGCATGCGCGGTCGGGCCACCTCGCGGTAGCCCTGCCCGTCGTCCATCTCCAGCACGTAGTGCGTCAGGCGTGCGCCGTTATCCTGAGAAGGGAGTTTCGTTTAAATTGTTTCGAATGTGGAGCGAAAATCTATAACATCATCGATCGATTGCCGCATTTCCTCGTCGGTGGCAGCGTAGCTGATATGCCCGTGCGTGTGTATGTACCTGCGCGGCGGGCCAGCGCAGCAGCAGCGAGCTGCGCGCGCGCTGCGTGGCGCGCGGCGCGGGCGCCCGCTCGGGCGGCGCGGCGGGCGCACGGAACGTGACGGCGTCACTGGCGGCGCCCGTCTGCTCGCCCGCGCGGATCTGCAGGCACACTGAGTACTCGCAGCCCGGCCGGAGGTCCCGCACGCTGGAACGAGAACGTCAATTATAAAAAACGATTCATCATTTCATTATCATCGCCAATCTGCTAAAAAGTTCCACTGATGACCTGAGAAGTCTGGAAGGCACATTCTTTTCATTTCATCTACACCATTCCACAAAAGCAATTGAGATACATCATTAAGGCATGGAGCACTGGAAAAAATTAGATGATATAACTATCTATGGTATGGACTAAATATGGTATGCATTCGATGCGCGACATCCTTGATGCAGCGCTTCGTTCGCAAGAGCCGATTTTTCCGAGAGCTATGTGGATTTTCCATTTCATCTTATTCCCATTCTAAAGGTACAAGATATGCATATCATATATATGCATGGTGAAAAGCTAAAAATAGTTGGACACATGTACTCGTATTAACATCAACAAAGCAAAGTACCAACCGGCAGGACAGCGAAGGGCCGCTGTAGATCGCCTTGTACCGGCCGCGGTCGCCGAGGAGGAGGTCATACGTCAACTCCACGCTGGGCAGAGTCACGCCTTCCGGGAGTTGAGAGTTCCATTGTACTAGTGCGCTCGTGGGGGTCATGTCGCTAACCTGCAAACGACGAGGAGAGGAGGCAAGAGCTATAGTCATAGCATCATATGTTGCAAGCTGTTACATCATTAGGAACGTAAGCAGTGGGGAAAGGACTGAACTCTGCAGGATGCTAACAACCTTATGCTAATACTGACCAATCGACACTACTTTGAAAAAAGCTCAGAAAAAAGGTAGTAAGTAGGTACTGGCGTCTTATAGAATTACTACCTTTTTCGTTGGCGCAACATATGATACAAGTATTTTTCAAAGTAGTGACGCAGTGTTGATACTGGTCGCTTAGTTTATCATATTTATTTTCATAGTATCATGTCAAACATTATTCTGGTTTGGGGCAAAGCAGGTGACATACAGACTATATTTGTGTCACAAAAAACGCGACTCGTTCTATATATAACCTGAATTTCCGTGACTCCTTAAGAGAACTTATTAAAGACATCAATCAATATATTAACCGTAGCGTCCCAATATACACTGTGTTTTTTTTCTGTTTTCCGTTAAATTCGACACGTTGCTCGGTACATTAACAGAAGCTACATGGTTCCCGTTTCTTAAATTGTAAAACTTGTATTAAAAGCGTTTTCGAATTCATTTTATTTGTTTTCAGAGATAATAAATCAATATTATAGTGTAAAAGGTCCCTTAGAGTTACACAAAATAAGTGACAAGTATGACAAAGTTTAAATTTCAATTTATAAGGTAACAGGTAATTTTGGTACTAATGTCTAAATGTATAATGGTTCTAAATGTCTTATTGTCAAAATGTACAACGGTCAAAAAGTATGTAAATGTAAACATGTTATAATGAACTAAAGACAAAACAATTAATGTCGCAAAAACTTAAGAGCCTAATAGGGAATATGCATAATTTTTTCTTTTTGCTTTATTAAAAACTCATTCATGTAACAAACAGGGGAGAAAAACATTTTTTCGAATAACTATAAAAATAACCAAGATATAAGCTATCAAAGATTTCGTTCTATCTCTTCCTGGCAAAACAGAATTTAATATGGAGTTTATATGACCGTCGTAGACTGTGATGTAACAGTCTATGTCGGACCTCTCTGTCAAATCGCTGTCTAATTCGTAGTTTAAAATGCCTATATCATGAGTATTTCTTATCCGATTTTAATTTTAATTTCACTTTTTGGAATAGTTTTTACGGTATTTAGATATTTTGTTAAAAAAAGCGATGAAAAAATTTCACGCATGTTCCCTATTGTATGAGAGACATAACGTACAAAAAGATAAATGGTCAAGATCCCAAAATATTCAATGGGTTTGAAAATCCCTTTGTCAAATTATACAAAAGTCAAAAAGTATATTAATGTCAACATGTTTGTAAGAAAAAACGACAAAATGGTAATGGGTAACGTTGGTACAAGTGCCGGAATGTTCAATGGGTCAAAATGTACAACGGTCAAAAAGTACATAAATGTAAACATGATATAATAAACAAATGACAAATATAATTTAACACTGTTTTGTTATTATTGTTTCGTTTATTATGAAAGTAGTCCCATAATAAAAAGTTATAAATAAATAAACAACATAATTAATTCTATCGTGAAAACATTTCAAGTAGAGCACATTTAGTCAATCGCGTTTTGTACATTTTGGCCACAGAGTATTCTGTCCTGAAAACTTTCTGACAAACTGACATTTAGGCCGTAATTAATTCTATCGTGAAAACATTTCAAGTAGAGCACATTTAGACAATCGCGTTTTGTACATTATGGCCACAGAGTATTCTGCCCTGAAAAAATTAGACAAACTGACATTTTGGCCGTAATTAATTGTATCGAGTAAACATTTTGACTAAAATAAACTTTTAAACAAAAAAATAAAACCGACTACAAAAAAAGTAAAAAGTAAAAAATAACGCCATAATTCAGTTTCTTCAAAGTACTTACAAGTAACTGTTTGTATACTCAATCTATACAGTATATACAATTAATCTTATTTTGGCGTCGGTGCCATATAAAGAATGTGTTAAATATTGAAAATTGACGATTTTAGTAACTTGTGACACGATGGCACCGACTCCAAAATAACATTAATTGTATATACTGTATAGATTGAGTATACAAACGGTTACTTGTAAGTAATTTGAAGAAACTGAATTATGGCGTTATTTTTTACTTTTTACTTTTTTTGGAGTCGGTTTTATTTTTTTGTTTAAAAGTTTATTTATTTTACACTTTTTAGTTATCGTTACTTAGAAGTGTATCTCGTGACGATTCGAACAAGCCCAAACACGGCTAGGATACATTATTTAATTACATAGATCTGGTGCCTACCTTCCGACTCCATCATCAAATCAATTCGATGGTACCATTCTCATCACGAACATTTAAATTTGTGACTATGAAGTTGCTTAGCTAAATTAATCAAGATATTTTGTCGCCACCCGAAAATCACTTATCATTGAGGAGTTCCGATGGCATTCTGTGGTCTTCTGCATCAGTCCCACTTCACCAATTTACACTTTCTGAATGCAAATGCTTATTATGTTTCTTATAATACCAAAATCGCTATATGTATGCCTACAATATTTAAGTAACGATTAACTAAAAAGTGTAAAATAAATAAACTTTTAAACAAAAAAAAAAACATTCCGTCAAATTGAGAACCTCCTCCTTTTTTTGGAAGTCGGTTAAAAAGAAATATTGTCAATAGCATATTTTGCCTTTAAAATATTCAGACAAAATGACCTGGCGGCACAAACATTTTGTACTTTTTGACAAAATTACATCTCAACCTTATATGCATTTTGGCATTTGTACTAAAATGACCTGTTACCATTTATAACAACACCTAGTGGTAGATAGTTTGCTTATAGAGTGTGGGGTTCAAATCCCAATAACTTACTTATTAGATTTTTCTTTTTTTTCTTTACTGTCCCACTAATCTAGCAGAGGTAGATTCCTCTGATAAATTAGTGAAAGTAATTTCTAATTCCTATTCCTGAAAGTAACACCTCTTGTATACCGATGTCAAAAATCTAGACTAAATGAAAATTCAAAATAAGAGTTTTTTGGCTGGTTTGTTTTTGCGTCAGCGGTAGATGAGAGATTAATCAGTTATACTCGTGTGAGGAAGACATCAGGCAAACTCGGCACCACGACTTTATGACATTGATGTGACACATAATAAAAGAAAAAGTATGTAATTTCGAACGAACTCGCCTCAATAATCTCCTTGTAGCGTTTAGTTAAGAATTGAAAACTGGTTACTGACGAAATTTAAAAGTAAATAGAGTCTATGCGGAAACGGAAGAGTCGTAGGATTTGAGGGTGTGTCAGTACTATTTTGTTTTTTGCTATGCTGACAACAAGGGCACGTAATTATACTTTGTCAGTTAGTTATATGAAGATCATTAATGACCTGTATATTTATGTAAATAAATATATTTTGAATGAATATACTTACGGATTTCGTGTCAAAGACTAATTATAAGTAATTACTGTAGGGGTACTATACTACGTAATAATTTAATAATAAATACATCATAAATACCCATCATAGTGGACACTCGTTCTGTGACTTTTTGTAAGTCGTAGTGGGTCTTTTAGGCGCTTTTTCCCGCTAACAAAACCGAATAATATTAAATATAATTTCCCTTGTTGAACTATACACGGTTTTACCACTTTGCAAGAATATTTTATACATGAATTTCTGTTTGTGTATATAAAAATACACAACGACAGAAGTTTGTTTATTTTTTATATGACAGGTGTCTAAGGTCCGATTGCCATGTAAAATTCATAATGTTAGTTCCCGTTTCTGCCACGACTCTTCTCTTTCCGCACAGACTCTAATATGTGCATTCCACCAGATCGTCTACTTTATCGGGTACGTGACGGCTATGACAGCTACCTTATAAACATATAAAAAGTCCAAGAATTCACTACCAACACAAATTCCGACTAATAAAATACTGACATACCAAAAATTGACTTCCTAACTTTCTTACCTCAAGAGACCTAAGGTCATTGTTTTTGTTGTTGAATGAGTAACTTTCTGCAATGCATCTTTGCATGTTAAAAATCTGTTTTGGAATTTGTACGAAATTTTGTACACAGGGTCTTAGGAGGTTAGAAGTATGAAAATAATGGCGTCACGTACCCGACATTCTGGTGGAATGCACCAATAGAAGGACGTAATGACCAGGGTTCGGATATTCGGTGAGATATTTACTTAAAGTTTGGCGGCGGCGTCTAAGTTGAACGGTATGGAGATCGACTCAATTTAATTTTCCTAATAAACTTCCTTGAATTTCTAAATTTAGTAACAAGACCTCCAAACGCATGTTTCATTATTCTCTTATATTACATATACCTTGAAATTAAATCAATTCCCTACATTTGCATAACAACGTATCTACATGCTTATACCAAAATAGTCATAAATAGCCATAAACTAAACCAGTTTGTGTATTTTTACCTACACGTGTCGTTTTATGCAATCCCGGAATCCCGGAACTTATATTATTAAAATAATTTGATTAAGAAGCCGACTCCATATTTGCCCAAATTTTGCCTGGTTTTTGGCTACTTTATGTAAATATCTCACCGAATATGCGAAACCCGGTAATGACGACCTTTTACACTGGTTCAGGCATTAAATGTATTTATTGAATATCTCAAAAATAGTAAGATTTTTGATATTCACTGGTTTTTTCGAGAAATTAACTCATTTGTTTTTGACCTGCAGAATCCTCCCTAAAAGATAACGGAAATAAAAAAACACGGTGTATTTATGACAATATTATTTATGTTATTAAGAACATTTTTACTAAAAATTCAGATATCGACAATTTTTATACTAGAAATAATAACAAAATTGCCATTAGAAAGTTTCGCGTTCGTAAAGTAGCCAAATCGATAATAAGTTACCATCGAATGCTTTAAAATTACCTTTTCCAGCTCTAAAAAAGTACTTTAAAAAGTCTCTAATGACAAAGGCATATTTTACGGTAGACGTATGGTGCCGGTATTTTACACAAATCAACAAAAATACACTGTGATAGCATATCAAAAGTACTACGTAAGTAGTTTAAAAAAATGTTAAACTGAAACTTCACTGCGTTTCTATAAGGTTTATATTTATCAAACACGGTTTACATTGGTTATTTTTTGTTATTAACTAGACAGTTACTACACATACGTATAAGCTTAAGAAAACAAACGTTAGCTTGTTCCTGTAAGTAACAGGGGTGCGTAATAGGGAAATAGGAGCGTAATAGGGAAACGAAAATATCTCAAATAAATTGCTGTCAACGAAGACAGCTCGCAACATCTAGTACATAATTATGTAACTAAACTTTGTAATACTCAGTACCACCGGAGACATATGTTGTTCAGCAGACAAACTTAACCTTTATATATGACTGCAACTTGGAGTATTTAGTAATGGAGTATGGATTGCTACAATTTTCCTAACAAAAAATTCTGCCGTTTTTCAAGGGGGGCGAGGTGTATGTATTGTATTGTATGTACAGATATGTGTGCTAAACAATCTAACTACAAATACATTTTTTCCTGTCATTACTACGCACCCACACTAAAAAAGCAATACCACAATGCTAAGTTAAATTATCACACTAATGCAGTAAAAACTATATGCGGACACAATTTCAAACTATCGGTGTCGGCGTAATCGAACCGATTAATTGGGCTTTCAGGTGTCTGGAGAATATCGTATCGATTTATTTTCTAGGCGCCATAGATAGCGCAAGTTGGTACTTGTGGAATACTTTCACAAATATATCAAAATACTGGAATACAACGTTATATAAATTATTACACTATAAATAACGTTATAGCTGCTACTACGAGTATATCAATTTTACATAGAATATATCTTACTAACTTTATATTACAATGTTTCCTGGAAAAGAGAAGACTACAGATTTTACCTATTCAGATGTACATGTAATATTGTCTTCGGTTATCGCGATAGTTAGGTACTCATAAAATAAAACAAATAAGAATAAAATTTTGAAAAAGGTATTTTGTCTCTCGGTCACTCGTTGACCACGAACACTGTAAATGTTTATATAGGGATTAAATATCTCAAATAATATTTCATTTCACATCGATATTGTATTGTAAAGAATAACATTCACATCACTATTTTAGTTTACAGCACACTTCAGTATGTAAACAGGCGCAATAAATATCCAACCTTATTGACTTAGAAATGAGATTAATTATTAGACAAAGGTAGATCCTTCTCCCATACTTAATTTGCTTAAACTGATATTTGTTGTCATATCATACAAAATTTAAAGGCCGGTAGACCTTATTAACCTTCAATACGGGGAGTTTTAAACATCACACTTTCTCGAATCTGTCATAATTAAATACGAATTGTATGCTATATTTTTCAAACTGATTTTGTAATTGTGATGTATGATGAGATAGGGTTCTTCATGAAAAGTCCATGTAGTTGAATATAGTATATTGTTATACCATTAAGTATCAGATAAAGTATAAGATAAAAGAACATTAAAATAACGTTACATAGAGTTTTATATTATCTATTTGCACACTCAAGCAATATATGTTTTTATGTTGCTGTAAACAGCGAAGTTACGGTGAAACTATAACTGAGGCATACACTACAATTGATTCCAAGATGCCTGATTTTCTTGAAACTTGAAAAGTGCCCTTGCAAGCCTACTTACAGAATAAAGATCATTATTTCAATAGTCGGACTATAGATGCCTTCCGCTGATTGACCACAGAGCTGAATTATAGACAACCTTCAACAGTCCTCTGCACTGTACTAATTAGTAAGAGATAGGTAACCTTTTTGCATCCTTCAACCCGATTCAACTCTATGTATTTCGGAAATAGTGGGATCTCTTACGATTCTCTTCTATTCTCAGTTGTAGCTAGGTAGGTAGTGGCTATTCCTGGATATACAGCCATCACTTCGACCATAGATGATCTATTGTGTTCGGCACCTCCTACATGTAGTTCCAGGTCAAGTTCTGTTGATGTAAAAAACTTCAGAACTTATTGGCACTCTTCTGGGCACAATGAATGTTTTCCCAGTATAGAGCTGTGATTACGTATTAGGAAGGGGCAGTCCATGAGAAAGTGCAAAGGTGTTTCCTCCGCTATGCGGAAGAGCCTGCACAACCTCGTGTCACTTTTCCCAATTGTCTGAATGTGCTTATTCACACAAAGTGGCCTGTAAGCACTCACCAAAATGCGAAGATTGTTGTTAGACTATGCCAAGACCTCCGAGGATGTCGTTTTGCTGTAGGATCTCTTATCATAAACACCACATTGATTCATAAACAACTACATGGTGCTCAGAAACAGTGAATCGAAAACATTGTTTCTTAATCAATATGTTGTTTTAAGGCTGTTAACTATTATATGTATACCTGAGGCGTGCGCGTCGCAGACAGCAGGTCGAGCAGCGCCTGAGTGTCGTTGTCGTCGTCGCTCTGCACGGAGGCGCCGGCCGAGGAGCCCTCGCCCTCGGACCAGGCGCCCGAGGAGGCGCCGCCGCTGCCGCCGCCGCTGCTCGCGCCGCGTCCGTTCAGCTCCTTGCGCGGAGACAACGACGGCGTGCTGGCGCCGGAGTTCGCTTCTGCAAATACAAATTAAAGTCAACTTACAAGACATTGGATCCTTCCCTCACTCGCTTACTTTACACTGTTTACTACTTCCTTAAGAAGCTGAGTACAATTTTAAATATCCAAATAGTTCCAAAAGTTATATTTTGGGTTGAAGATACATATTCACCTGATTCACTATCGGTATTTTTTACAATTTGTATTTATATGTAGAGATTATTCTATATACACACTTAGCGAAAATTTCAATTGCATGCTTGTTATTGTTGAGATAGTATTACATTAATAAATTGCTGTATTACTAAATTAAACATTTAACACATGGGTGGAATCTTGCTTTCTATTTAAACAAAAAATCAAGAGCGAAAGGAAAAATGTTTATTACCTGTATTGTCCCTCAAGATTGGAGTCAAATATTATTGTCGAATTTACATGGGTACCCAAAAGTATCTTTGATTAAAATAAAATGATCACTTTGAAGCATGTTGAAAGTTGAATTTGTTCTAAAGTAATGGTTTATATTTGTTGATTTGCTTATATTGATAGTAGTTAATTTACTTATCTTTACAACAAAGCCAATGTAATTTCTACTTCTGGGTTGCAGAATAAAAATTACTGTGATTTATAATTTTAAACTATATTGAAAATGTATATAAAAATAAAATAAATACAAGACAGTAATTCTCACCTATCCCATTATTTCTATTGGTCTGTTTGCGCTCCAATTTTTGTTTAAGCTTAGAGTGCATTCGCTGTGTTCGTTCATCCTTCTGGTAGACTGGTGGTGGCGGAGAGTGCTGCATGTGGTGCGGTGGGACGTGGTGGAAGTGCGCAGGGTAACCCGGCCCATAAAAGTGTTGAGGACCGCCCGCACCATTTGCTGGACCCTGAAAACATACAAGTGTTCTCTTTCATAAATATAATTATATCTATGTATTTAAATAATATAACGTAAATAGGTGAAATACATCCATATTACCAATTTGTACACACAATTACTCAAACATGTTTTAAAATATTACAAGTTGTGAATAAAACAACTACATTTTAAAATTGTATCTGAATTTCACCTTCAAAAGTATGAAATATCAATCTTATCAAACACAATACATAAAACAAACATAAGTTTCACGTTGACATATGGTATTAATGCAATAGGTGCTTAAATAATAACGATTATATGTTACCACTGACCTTTGCTTTATCTTTATCAGAGGGACTTTGATTTTTTTCTGGATTGCTCATGCTATCTAAAATTGTTTACGTATTTGATATTTGGTAGGTGGTGAACGTCAGTGCCACGTACCGCCGACTCGATCGACTCGGCGCTCGCCGGCGATAACGCTTAAGTTCCCGGCTAGTTGCTATCGCAATCCGCCACCGATATAATGTAGCCACGATAAGTTTATCACGAAATTAAAATCCAAAGTATGCAATACAATATTCACT
Organism: Hedya salicella; assembly: GCA_905404275.2. Classification (NCBI taxonomy): domain Eukaryota; kingdom Metazoa; phylum Arthropoda; class Insecta; order Lepidoptera; family Tortricidae; genus Hedya; species Hedya salicella. Next base: position 107,026,944 of record FR990096.1, on the reverse strand, counting down.
AAAAATGTTCGGGTTATTCCTTCGTAATCGCAAATCCATGAACAGAATTTAACACAAGACTGCCACGCTGCGGACTTGTGTTTAAATTACACGCCAAACGACAAATCAATGGAATTTGTTTACACAGAAGGCGAACACGTATCCATTTTTAACGTCAACTATGTCCCGGCTTTCTGATCATTGCAATAGGTAAGGTCGAAATGTGATATTAAAGTAAGTACACGAATTCTAATTCAATAGCTCAGCTAAGTTTTATTAACAAAAATAAGGATACTTATCACAAGTCGAAGGAAAGACGGGGGTAAAAATAAAGCTGTATCGGTATAAATAACATTAACACACATGGAAATTGAATCAAAAGCCCTCAGCTTATTTATGAGCATAGCATAGCATAGTTATATCACTTCTGTCAATGTCAAACATGGTCAAACTCAAACTGACAATTTACATTTGTACTTTTCTAATTAGAAACGAACTAAGGCCGTGATATGAAGAATATAAATCTAAGGAGAACATATCTATTATACATACGACGTTTTTCAACATAGTTGCGAGGATGAAAGTAAATAATACCTTACTTAAAATTTCGTCTAGGTTATACTTGGGTAAACAATCCTGTAGTCCGTAAGTTTTACATTAATCCGTCATCAGTACTTCAAATTTACGTACCTACATAATAATTATATTTTAAATATCGTTGCTTGAAACTATTTAAGTACGCATTATCGTCATTTTAGAAAATAATAAATAATACTTCAATATGAAATATTTTTAAATATTAAATACTAGACGGTGCCCGCAACTTCGTTTGCGGAGGAGAAAAAGTCATATAGTCTGGCTGTAATATCTTTACCCCACCAATTTTAATTGTTTTATCTGTGCTTTGGTATACCAGTATGGCAACACTGAATATAGGGCACTAAATAGTCTTAGGAATAATAAATAAGTCACTAACACCACATAATATATTCTCATATTCTCAGTGCACTTAAGAGGCAGGAAGATTGGTGTTATTCAAAAGTACTAAGATTGGTTAATCTTACCAGCCAAAGACTTAATGCAATATAAACATTGCCGCTTTTCAGCGATAATCTGTTGAAAGGAGGTTAGCAATCGCCTGACTGGTAAAGTTTGAAAGAGATTCTGTTCTCTATTTGAATGGTAGTGACAGCGAACTGTCACTACATTTAAACAGTGTTTTATACTGCACTCCGTTGACAGCTACAGTCATGAAAACATCTCGTTGATATATTTGTGTATAGTTAAGTTACTATTGCGATGTGTTGTGCCCTGTATTAAATCCATGTAACCAAAGTCCTCCCGGTTTCATTAATTACAGGTTATGGGCTCAGTGAAAACGTTAAAGAGATTAGTATATTAGTGTTTCAGATTAACACCCAAAAAAGAGCGAGTCGTATTCAAAGGAATAAGCTTGACAATGAACGTGTTTACAAAATAAGCATAGCAACCAATTGACACATCAAGAAACCGTACCTAATGTCAACAATGGATAGTCCTAATAAATTAAATACAAGCACAAATTATTCAAATTGGAGAAAATTAACCACGTTATTTCTTGAAGCTAAAGGACTCAACGGCAAAGACTCAGGTAATGATTTTAAAGCCAAATATTATATCCTTAATTCAATACATGAAGATATTCTACATTATGTTATTAACTTCTCAACAACCAAGGAAATTTTTGACAAATTAGACATTGTATTCAATTATAAGGCGGAAAAAGACAATCACTTGAAAGTCATAGAATTCTATAGCTACAAATTCAGCGGAAATATACTTCAGGATATAAGCAAACTTCAAAATTTGAGTATTGATTTAAATTCAACAGACAACAAAATAAATGAGAACATGCTTATACAGAAAATATTAACTATTTTGCCAGCAAATTTAAATTATTTTAGAACTGTTTGGGAGGTGACTCCTAAAGATGACCAAAACGTACATACACTAATAGAACGTTTACAAAAGGAACTAAACCGGAATGACCAGAATTTCGTTGAGATTCCTTCACAGATAAACGAAGTGCTAAAAGGAAACGAAAGAAAATGTTACAGCTGTGGAAAAGTAGGTCACATTGCTAGGTTCTGCGACGGTAAAAGGTGCAGTATTTGCAACAAAACTGGTCATAACTCCAGGGAGTGCTACACTACAAAGACTTGTAGGAAATGTAATAAGAAAGGCCATATTGAAAAATACTGCCGAAATTATACCCTGGAATAGATTCAGGAGCCTCTTCACACATGTTTTTTAATAAAAATGTCATAAATTTTACGGAAAAGATAAACGTTGAAATTAAATGTGCTAATGCAGGGAATCTCGTCGCTCAAGCCACAGGTACAGTCAATACAAATCATTGTCAATTTGAAGATGTACTCTACGTTCCGGAAGTTTCCAGAAACCTGATATCTGTCAGTTCTATTACTGACCATAATGGATCTGTACTCTTCGTTAGAGACAAGGTATTTATAAAGAAAAATAACAAAATTATATTAACAGGTTATAAAACGAGAAACGGTCTTTACGAAATAGAATTTTCCGCTAACATAGTTCACGAAGCCTTACTTACAGAGAACGCCAATATCTGGCACCGTCGGCTAGGTCACGTTTCCGATGTGCCTCGTCTAGCCAAGCTGGTGAATGGTATCAAAATTGGGGAGGAACATTCAGACAAATTTTGCGAAATTTGCATTAAAGCTAAAATGACAAGAAATCCGTTCAAAAATAATTGATTCAAAGCTAAATTACCTCTAGAAATCATTCATACAGATATTTGCGGCCCAGTCGAAATTCCCACTTGGGATAACAAAAAATATTTTATAACTTTCCTTGATGATTATACACATTTCTGTGTTGTATACTTAATCACCTTAAAAAGTGAAGCGTTTGATAAAGTTAAACAGTTTGTGTCGTTGGCTGAAAATCATTTCAATCAAAAAGTGAAGAAAATAAGATGTGACAATGGTCGTGAATACTCGAACAATAACCTCACTTCATGGTGTAATTCTAAAGGAATAATCTTTGATTTTACGATACCTTACACACCACAATTAAATGGGAAGGCTGAAAGACTTAACAGGACTCTGATGGAGAGAACTAGAGCATTGATGTTTGATGGTCGCGTCCCGAATTACTTATGGGGAGAAGCTCTAATCACTGAAAGCTTTCTAATCAATAGAAGCCCAACAGAAGGAAGAGATAAAACACCTGCTGAAATGTGGTTCAATATCAAACCAAATGTGTCAAATATTAGAAGATTTGGTTCAACAGTTTTCTACAAAATTAATTCTGGCGTACGGAAACTTGATGAAAGGTGCAACAGGGGAATTCTGGTCGGCTATATAAGAAACGGCTACAAAATATGGGTGGACGATGAGAAAATAATAATAAGAGCAAGAGATAGTAGAATAAACGAAGAAGAACAAGGTATCTATTTAAATGGAGAAGACAATAACGAAATAATCAGAGGACTTTGGCAATTAGATGAAGAGAAACAAAAATAACAAGAAGCAGCTAAAGAAGGCACAACACGTAGTCAAGAGGAGTGAAGACGAGACTTAAATCGGAGTAGAAGTAATAAAGATGAAGATCGAGAAGGCGATAATTTGAGAAGAAATAGTAGAAATAAAGAGTTTCGAGACGGCGTACAGTTAAGAAGATTAAGCAGTGAAACAAGTGAAAGTGACATAAATGAAGATCAAATAAATGAAGATCAAATAAATGAAGATCAAACAAATGAAGATCAAACAAATGAAGATGAAATAAATGAAGATGAAACAAACGAGGACGAAAGAACAAGAGAAAATTGTGATAATTTTAGAGCTGATTTAAATTTTGATAATGAGATTTATGTTGATGAAAGTGAAGAATTTTATGATTTCGAACAAGAAGAAAATCAAGTAGAAGAAATTGAAGAGAGAGCTATAGTGAATAATGAGAATAGAAGAATCCAACCAACTAGAGAGCGAAAGCCGCCTGAAAGATATAAAGATTATCTGATAAATTATGATACTGAAGCGTCAATGTTAACATATGAGAAGGCAACAGAATCAAAAGAAAAAGATAAGTGGAAAAAAGCTATAGAGGAAGAAATTAAATCGTTAGATGAAAATAATACATGGTCATTTGTGGATGAAAGGGAAGCAAAAGGAAGAAAATTAGTAACCAGTAAATGGATCTTTACAGTTAAGTCAGATGGTAGATACAAAGCCAGATTAGTTGCGAGGGGTTTTCAACAAAAATATAAAATAGATTATGACGAAACATATAGTCCGGTGATAAACAGCACTTCTCTAAGAGTACTAATAGCAACTGCAGCTAGTACAAGATTAAAAATGAAGCAATTTGACGTGAAGACAGCATTTTTACATGGAGATTTGAAAGAATGTATCTATATGAACGTACCTATAGGTTACAGTGATAAAGATGGCAAGGTATGCTAACTAAACAAAAGCCTTTATGGGTTAAAACAAGCCCCACTCATGTGGAATATCAAATTTACAGAATTCTTAACAAAGATGGGTTTCAAGCAACTGAAATTAGACCAATGCATCTTTGTCATGGAAGGAGAGAGAAAAATTATTCTTGCAGTATACGTAGACGATGGCTTAGTATTTGGGGAAAGAGAAGAGGATCTACTGCATACCATAGAAACAATTTTTCGATTTAAGAATATGCGACGAAGTGATTAACTACATTGGTTTGGATATAAAACAAGAAGAAAACGGAAAAAATTATCAAAGATCATATAGTGAAAAAATAGCCAAGGAGGTAAAATGTCCAACTATATTGATAGAGCAACACCCTTCTGTAAGAATTGACACCAAATCTCATGAGCTTTATCGTGAAATGATAGGGTCATTGTTATATCTTTCAAATAAAACGAGACCTGATATAAGCTTTCAAGTGGGTTATTGTTCGAGGGATCAAAATTCTCCAAATTTAAATGATCTAAATAATGCTAAAACGATTTTGAAGTTTGTAAAAGGTTCAACAGAAAAAGGTATTCACTTTACTGAAGGTGATAAAGTACTTAGAGGTTACTGTGATTCAGATTTCGCGGGGGATCCAGACACTAGGCGAAGTACTTCTGGTTTCGTGATTTGGCTAAATAGTGAACCAGTGGCATGGAGTTCAAAGAAGCAATCAGTTGTCGCATTGAGCAGTACGGAAGCAGAATTTATAGTGGCGGCAGAATGCTGCAAAGAACTTCTGTTTATAAGAGATCTAATCTATGAAATAACAGGAGAAAAATTAGAAATCGAAATGAGAGTGGATAACCAATCAGCAATTTGGCTAATGAAGAAAGGAGTCATGAGCAAAAGAAACAAACATATAGACGTTAAATACTATTATTTAAAGGAAAAAATTGATGAGAATCAGATTACTGTAAAATATTGTCGAACAGGATCACAATTAGCAGACATACTAACAAAAAGTTTACCACCTGTAAAGTTCGAAAAATGTCAGCGAAGATTAGTGTTTTAGTGGCAGTGGAGGTTAATAAATGAGTACAATTATGGGCAAAAGTGAACTTGAAAATGTATTTCGGTATAATGTAGGGGTCAATTTTTTTTTATCGTTTAGTAGTTTATAAGGTTTTATAGGGTGTGTAATTGACAAGAATACCAATGACTTGTAAATGGAAAAGACTTAAGGATTCAAGAAGCAAGCAGTGGTTTGAAAATAGTTAGGATTAAATGGATGAATAATAAATAAATAATGATTCACTTAAGGGGGTGTGGGGTCAAGTGAGCGTAATTAAATCATTATTTATTACAATTATGGTCACACATTAAATAAACAACGGAGTCCTAGCCATTTTTTAATACAGGTATCCACAAATTTGCTAGATCAGGCATCCTTAAGTATTTTCCTATTTGAATTTTATTTATAGTGATATATTCGTTATGTTTGTTTGATGTGATATTTTATGTTATGTTTAGCATTTATTTAATGTGGAAAAGCATTTGGTTTTTGGGTTGTATCGAGTGGGAGAAGGGGATGTTTTTGATGATTTTGGTAGTTTCGTGTATCGAGTGGGAGAAAATAAATGTTAGTTTATAATATAGTTTAACGATGTATCGAGTGGAAGTAAATGATGTAGGTATTGAGTGGAAAGGGAAAGAAAGTTAATTATATAATGTAATTTTTAAATTTTATGATGAGGCGAGTGGAAGTTTACAAAGATGAAGTAAATGAGTTTTATTACATTATTATGTAATTTTAATTTTAAAGGTGAGTCGAGTAGGAGTTACTGAGATGAAAGGTTAAAATAATTTCTGAGATTTATTTAGGTGACAGTTGAGTTGAGATAAATTTTATGCTTAAGGCGATATGATTCGACTCTGTAACCAATCTGAGGGGGTGAGGTGCGCGGCAATCTGTGAAGCCCCGCCCGCGTGCCCCGACCCGTGGAGCACGTGATCGCAAATTCGCGCGCCAGCCATATAATAGCACAGACGGTCACAATAATAGTGATCTTAAGATCGCCGTATTTTTACTGGTCGTGCAGGCTCACGTTTTTAGAGTTTTTATTGTATTATGTATCAGGGTTCGAAAATATCCGATATCCATACTAATATTATAAATGCGATAGTGTGTCTGTCTGTCCGTCTGTCGGTCTGGTCTGCCTGTCTGTCTGTTTGTTACCTCTTCACGCTTAAACCGCTGATCCGATTTGGATGAAATTTGGTATGGAGATAGTTTGAGTCCAGGGGAAGGACATAGGCTACTTTTTATCCCGGAAAAATACCCTTATCCGCGATAAACGAATTTAAGGCGGATAAGGTCGAGGGCAGAAGCTAGTTTATTATAAATATCTAAATATCGGATATCAAATCAAATCAAATCAAAATATGCTTTATTCAAGTAGGCCTAGGTACAAGCACTTTCGAATTGTCAGTTTCATTGAGATTATAGTTATGATATATATGCGATATATATCAAGTTTGATATACAGTGTGGAAAGGCACGATGATCCATTCCGCAAAGGGAGGTTAGTTTATGTTAGCGTCCGACCGAAGATTCGGTTTCGGTTTCGGCCAGTTTCAGCCCAAAAGTCATGTTTCGGCTAGAGGTTTGGTTTCGGCCAAAAAACAGCCGAACCTTTCGGCTGCGCCGAAACTTACAACATCGTACTTTCGGGGCGCGTTCGGCTAACTTCGGGTGCGCTCGGCATTGCTGGCAAATATGTTGAAGTTGTATGCTCAATTTTGTAGAAGCGTTATACGATGTTGAATTAAAATTATGACTTTCAATAAGTAAAAGAAGTAAAAAATTGTAATGTACAACATTATACTAATTATAGTTTATTAATCTTTATAAAAAAGTACAAGTAATATATGAAATGTACAATGTACATAAAGATTCCTATAGTAATAATAAAAAGCTAATAAGTATATTTGAATGGGCCTTTCAAGGCTAGCTGATTGTGATTTTAAAAATTAAAAGTAAACCTAAAAGAAAATACATACATTGCAATATGATTATCATATTTTAATAATACACTTGTTTTATTTTATAGCATGTAGAATAGACTATTTGACAATAGGAAAAAAAAATAAGATCCTGATAAAACAAGAAAAATAAAAACTACGTTTAAATTTTGAGTTCGATACCTTACGTGTTGCTTGTTTTAGAAGTCTTTAAAGTTGGGTGTGAAACTCCATTTTAAAGTATGAAAATAGTAATAACTAATAATACCATTGAATAACCCATAAAATGTTGTGTTTTTTTTTCTTATAAAACCATTTTGATAAACGCAAGTTTTAACATAGCTGCAAAGTGCTTATTTTCCCTATACAAGATACTAGCGTGTGATGTCACATGGTTGTAGGCTTTAGCATGAAGCGTTTTTTGGGAAAATCCAAAAATGTGCTTTTAACGAGTTTTTATGATATTGGAGTATTATTTCATTATTGTTGATTTGTGGACCTTCTGTTTGCCGCTTCGACCAGATTTGATCTATTGTGGCAGCCCTTTAGTTCACTACTGTGACCCGTTGAGTCTAGGATATCCCAGACTCTTTGGGCAGTGAAGTGTTGTATCTCTTCCGGGGGCACGATATGTTGCCCTAGGTAGATACATATTTTCCAAATAAGTGGTCCACAGAAGCAGAGGATGTGCATTGCAGTCTTCTCTGTCTCTTGGCAGAATCTGCATACTGCGTCCTATTTCATACTCATTTGAAACAGGTGCTTGTTTAGTTTGCAGTGGCCCGTCAGGATTCTTGTTATTTCGCAAGTTTTCGGTCTTTTTAGATGTAGTATCTCTTTTGACAACTTTTGGTTGAATCCCTTAATGAAGATTTTCGAGTTGTTTTGTCCTTTTACGAGCCTCCATTTCTCGATTGCCTTAGATCTATATAAGACGTTGAACAGAACGTATGCCCTTGTTGGCAAGTTTGTCTGCTCGTTCGTTTCCATTCATGTCGGAGTGTACTGGTACCCATCTAAGTATGACTTTATTCGAATTAGCTAGGGCATTTAGGTTATTTTTGCAGGTTTGCACTAGCCTCGAGTTAGTCTCTAGGGATTCTAGTGCAGACAGGGCAGTTTGACTATCCGAGTTGATGTGAAAATGTGATGGTGTTTTAGGTTCCTGTCAAGGTTTATCTCGGCGCATTTATTTATGGCGAAGACTTTCGCTTGAAAGATTGACGCCTCTGTACCCATGCTGACGCTGACATTGAGTTTTGGCCTCTGTCCATAAACACCACATCCCACATCTTTTCCTTTCTTGGATCCATCCGTATACCAGATGTGACTCCCCTCTTCAAGAGATATTTCATTTTTTAGCCATTTGTCTCATTTCTCTCTCTCACTCATTATTTTCAGTGGGCCTGGCATCTGTAGGCATGCATAAGGCTTTGTTTTCAAACGCTGCATCCTTAAGCTTGAGCAGTGTTTGAGAGCGCCATTTCGTCTTTGACAGGGTGCAGATTCTATAGATGAATTGCTCAGCCTCTTTCCTCACTTGCAGGTGTTAGAGGCGTTAGGCCGAGCAGTGCATCCAACGCCGCTCCCGGTGTTGATGATAGGGCTCCTGTTGCGATAACGCAGGCGGTACATTGTAGGCTGTTTAGTTTTTGGATTGCTGTTTTTTGTTTGGCTTTGTCATACCAGACGGCGGAGGCATATGTGATTATAGGTCTCACGACTGCCGTGCATAGCCATATCGCAATATTGGGTTTTCCCCCCATCTTACTCCTGCGATTCTACAGCATGTCCACATTGCCATTTTCGCTTTTTGAATTAGGGTATAAGTAACATTGGAGTAGTTTTTCCGTAATATTTATATTATTAAGACGTCGTTTCATAACACACCATAAAAAATATCAAATAGCCTATTAACAAAACGCTGCCTCAGTATTACAGTTAATGTAACATTTTAAAATTTTCACTTTTTTCACACTATACAATGTTGACATTTTAATTTGATAAAAGTTGAACGTAGAAACCTGTACTATTAGGCTGGCGAGATATTTCGTTAGTCAAATATGTAGAAAAACGGCCCAACTGACATTTTATTCAACGTTTTAATACTTTTAATCAACTATTAATCACGTTTATAAACGGTTCGGTTTCGGTTTCGGTCGAAAATATCCCTCTTTGCCCGTGGTACAGTTAGCTAGTTCAGTTGACCGGACAGGGGGTAAAAAAAATTTTCCTTGGTACTGTTGACCGGACTACAGAAAAAGATATCTTCCTTGGTACCGTTGACCGGACTATGGAAAAAAAAAATTGTTCCTTAATACGGTTAACCGGACTATGGAAGAAATACTTTTTTCTCTGGTACACCTAACCGAACTATCGAAAAGTAACTTTTCCCGGGTACAGTCATAATTAATAGAAGATGGAATACTTTTTCATTTAATTGTACTACCTATATCACCTCTTAGTACAAGTGACACTTACTGATTATGACAGTTCTACAGTTAATTGTCAAGATATGATTTTGTCAGATATACTTATGGTTGTATAATTAATTATCATTAGTATCTATTAATATTATGTCTGAGGAAAGTAGTTCAAGTGCCGGAGTGGGAGTAAATTACATAGCTAGAAAGGGCGGAACTGTTTTATTATACAATGGACATCAATACTACAAAAACAGTAAATATAAAAGTGGATCGGAGCTATGGAGGTGTTCATCATTTAAAAAACTTAAGTGCACTGGATTTATAACCGTAAATGTAAGTATTACTAAATTGATGCAAGTATCATCATTTCAGCCATAGGACGTCCACTGCTGGACACAGGCCTCCTCAATTGACTTCCACATGGGCCGGACAGAAGCGACCCGTATGTTATACATTAATTTATATCTATGAAAAATATACTTCGTAATATTTAGTGGAGTGGAATTTAGTTGAGTATTTATGTTAATAAAATGAAAGGGCTCTACATTTCGAACCTGCCGTCCCGGCGGCACAGGGCCCGCAGTTAGTCGGTGGCTCCACATCTTTGCGAGTATCCTTTCCTGGCCGTGGTCAACAACAAACCACCTCCTCCTCGATTCGGTTCGGTGTGTATTCATTTTGTATGAAAGCCATATTATCATATTATTGTATGTTTTATGTATACTATTTGCATATGTGTTACATAAACATGATACATTATTTTGAAATAAAAAATGTTAAAACTACAATTTTTAAAAGTTTTTCTTTGTTTATTTTTTTTAACGCATTCAATGACTTTTTAAGGTTCCGTAGCGAAAATGGCAAAAACGGAACCCTTATAGTTTCGTCATGTCCGTCCGTCCGTCCGTCCGTCCGTATGTCACATGCATTTTACTCAAAAACCATAAGATGTATATTGATGAAATTTGGAACATAGATGTCTTATTTAAGCCGCTAATTAGTTTGATAGTTAAATAAAATATATATATATATTTCTAGGGGGGGAACACCATACATGTAGCCAAAACTAAAAAAAAACACATAATTCGACAGATCTTTTAAAAACACTATGAGGTTTCTAGAAAACAAAATTGATTTAGTAAATATTTTCGGAAATATTCGCTCCGAAAGTAGCAAAAATTGTGTCATGGGGGGCCCATCTATTTTCTAAACGGTATGTTCAAAAAATATGAAAAAATTTACAAATATAAAGCTTAATAAATACTTCCAACGAAAATTGTTTTCAACATGATCGGACATACCGTTTTTAAGTTCTTGCCAAAAAACCTGCGCTTCTCAGCAAAAGGACGTAAGTGCCGGAGAGATACGCTCTTTTGAGAGTGTTTTTTTTTTCATATCGAATTTTTTTCATCTGTAGTGCATTTTTTTGTATAAACGGTTGCGGAACCCTACATTGAGCATGGTCCGACATGCTCTTGGCTGGTTTTCTTATGTTTTAACGCTTTGTTTCCCATTGTTTCTATCACAATTTGTAAATAATATGATCACGTGACCGAGCGGAACACACTGACGCAAGCCCATCCTCTAAAAGCGCTGCCGCGCGACTGAAGAGGGCTTAAGTGCGTTCGCGAGTTGTGGCGTTCGCCCATTTAGTAGGTATTTAACCATAGAAATGGTTTTGATGGTGTTACCGAGACAATCTGATCGAATTCATCTAGATATTCTTATTACCTATACATTTACGTAAAAAACAAGTCAAAAGAGTTTGTATTGTAGCCCTGGGATTGATTTATTGTTAAAAAAAGGGGTAACTTTGGGATTTTTTCCTATCGAGCAAAATTGATCTAATTTCGTTGTTGAAATCGATCACATATCTGCCAGATCCTTAAGTATGATGTATATTTTTTTCACAAATTTAAAACATTGTTTCTCATATTTCCGAAAGATTCAAAAAACTGATGCCCGCGGCTCCTACGGGAAACGAGCGCCTTAATGTATGTCACAGACTAATAAGAGATACTACGTATCAGACTGCCAACTCAGGAACAAATATTATTTCCACTAGGCAACTATATTTAATCTGTACGATTAGTGTTGACTGACGTTTATTTTTATTTTCTATTGGAGATTGCTATATGGCAAGGGATCGTAACGTATTCAGCCAAAGCGGTCTAGGTTCATTGAAGAGGTTTAATATTTAGAATGAATAGTTCCCGGCACGTAACTTGAACACGTAACTTTAGTAATTTGTATTTACGTGATCAAATTCTTTGCTAAGAATTATACCTCAGTGGCGAAAAAAAAAACATTATTTGTTAAAAGATTTATTTTTCAATTTCTTTTTAAATTTGTCGTAAGCTTCCTTCTGCATTGCAAGTAATCTTAATCATAACGTTTATTGCGTTTATTTCAAGTAAAACGAGGTTTTTTAATCGGACTACATCTGTCCTCTTTAATATTTTGTCGGTTGTTTCGCACCAATTCATAATTGTAAATCGGACAGTCAGAGCAATGAAATGACTGAGAATAGTTTTGTGCTCGGCGCAATCAAAGAAACAAAATGAATTCTTGTAGATAATGTTTGCTAGTTCTGCGGGCGATAATTTTGCAAGATCATCACTTCAACCACTTAATAAGTATTTTCTCAGAGCACGAGAGATGGTGTAAAATAGCGTCCTTTCGCAGTTCTACAAACACAGCACTCATAAAACATTTTGCAAAACGCATGACAGGATAAACACAAGGACATCACTCGATAACACTTTACTGTGACAGTGACAGAATGAATTTCGACAAATAATATATAGATGACAAGACGAGTGTATTGACAAAGCAACAGCCAATCACAGCAGCGAAAAACGTCAATTAACATTAAAAACAACATGGCGCTAACGTATGCGTTTTGTTTTACGAAGATTACCAGCTGTGATGTATGTTTATAAAATTAATTTACAATGTGGTATAAGAAATTTTAAAATTGAATTGGCAGGTATGTTTTAACTTATACAGGGTGATACAAAATTTAAATAAAATAGTAAGAGTGTTTTATAGTGAGTCGATTGTGGGGGTGTGTTGAAAGGAGGTTAGCAATCGACTGACTGGTAAGGTTTGAAAGAGATTCTGTTCTCTATTTGAATGGTAGTGACAGCGAACTGTCACTACATTTAAACAGTGTTTTATACTGCACTCCGTTGACAGCTACAGTCATGAAAACATCTCGTTGATATATTTGTGTATAGTGAAGTTACTATTGTGATGTGCTGTGCCCTGTATTAAATCCATGTAACCGAAGTCCTCCTGGTTTCATTAATTACATAATCGCTTTTTGCTGTTGCTTTACAGCATCGAAGATTAACTTGCGGAAATCATGATCATGCGGAAAAACAGTTCTCGCTGACCACTTTTATATGGTTTTCCCATAGTTAAACCTTTATTTTTTTTTAAACCGACGCACGTAAAAGTAAATTGTTTCTTAAGACACATAAACAACTTGATGTCTGTGACACATACAAATATTGCCATATTCAGTTTTTATATATTTGACAGTTCATTTGCTTGGAAGAGATAGAATGGTCCGATTTAGCATGATGAAGCCACAACGACACATACAAACATTTCATTTGTACAACTTAAAGCGGTAAGAATGAAATCTATATTACTATAAATTATAATATTATAGATGTCAAATGAAATCAAAATGGCGCGTTGCGGCCGGTGCGTTTGTCTATGCGCGTGCAAGAGCGATTAGGCCGATGTGGCAAGGCTAATTGGCCAATCAGCTAAACATTAATAATTATAATACACTGAATAATTATATCAATTTAATACAAACAAAATGTTATTTTAGAATGGTGTTTCTCGTACATAAAAACTATTTGCTGACGTTTGAAAAAAACTTTATTGAAGAGGCACTAGTGTGATTATGTAATGTAAAAAACATTCGCGTGTAATGGACTGGATTACAGCCATAAAAACGGTGTAATAATAGCCAACTTCCTTACCTTTTCTATACTCCATAGGCCGTGGCAAATAAATCTGCTTATTTACAGGCTATTTTATGCTTAGGTACCTACTTGGCATTAGTAACAAAAAACAACATGACAGTACACCGCTTTCTGTCTTAAACTCCGAGTTTCTCGTAAATGAAGTAAATAGTAATTAAAATTGATAGTGCCACATTGCCAATTTTATACTTTAAGTCAATTTATTTATTTGCGAGAAAACTGCCGTTATTGGCATTAAAAGCATATTTTTAGGTTAGAATATTGTTTACTATGTAGGTAGGGTTGCCAACCGTACTATAATATATAGTATTGTACTATATTTTGACTCTGTGTACTATAGCTATATACTGTTAAAGAAATATATAGTATGCGGAAATATTATATTCCGGTCAGTCCTTACTCATATCAATTATATTTTATGCACCAATCAATGTTGTTGGAGTGGGGAAATGGGCTTTTATCAACTCAGATAGTTGCCCCACCCAATTGCAATAACAGGTCAAATGTGTAAGTAATGAATATTATGCATTATGTTTAATGAATCAATTTTCATTCAGAAGTATTTTATACTATTTTCTTTTCAGAGTAACAACAATTTTTTTTTTGTATCTTGGTCTAGGAAATACTATATTTGCTTAAGAAATAGTTGGCAACCCTACATGTAGGACAAGTACTTACCAAAGGATAAATCCATACTAGTCCATACTAGTCCATACTAGTCCATACTAGTAGTATTATAAATGCGGAAGTATGTCTGTCTGTCTGTCTTTCTGTCTGTCTGTCTGTTACCTCTTCACGCTAAAACCGCTGAACCGATTTGGATGAAATTTGGTATGAAGATAGCTTGAGTCCCGGGGAAGGACACAGGATACTTTTTATCCCGGAAAAACGCCCTTATCCGCGATAAACGAATTTAAGGCGGACGAAGTCGCGGGCAGAAGCTAGTAGCCTATAAGTAAGACATTTTCTAAACAAAGACATTGACGATGTAAGACAAATTGACATTATGCGACAAATAGGTAGGTACTAGGTACCTACTTTTTCTTTGGTCATTAAAAGTTTCTGCGGTTTCTGCAGCATTTCCAAGGCTGCGCTCTAGGCCCCTCCCTCTTGCATTTCAACGACGTTTAATAACACTGATGACTTTATTATTATGTTCTCATGAAACTTTTATTATTTAGAGGCAAAACAAACGAAAAATATTTTTATTATGCAAATACCTACCATAAAGCTTAGTCTGCTTCATAACAATATATAATAATTCAGCATCGTGAGGCGCGCAACGAGTGTCCTGTGATTATCCTCTATATAACAAGCTGATCTCTATTATCATTACAAATAAGCATGCATAGTGAATGGATTGTAAAAAAATATTCATTTACCCCGACCTTGCAGGGCCAGTGAACTTAAACGTGGCAGCCGGCGAGAATATCCGCTGCCAACTCGGGTGCCGACGCGCCTAAATGACAGCTTTAGGGCTCAGCTTTGCCGAGAAACTCGCTAAATGGATTTTGCATGAGAAATCTACTACTCGCTTTACAAATGCAAACCGCATAACCATATATTTATTCGAGATAGTAATCTCGATTCGATGTAAATCTAGAATGCTTGTAGATCTCTATCGTGGCTGCTCTGTCGTGGCTTATAATTAAAGCTGTGGGTTCTATGTTCTATCACCGAGCAATTACTTTGGATGGCGTTTATTAAAATTACTTCATACCAAAACGAGAAGCAGTTCATAGCGAATATAACAATAATTTGGGGCATTTATTACGTTGCAATTTATTTAAGGTCTATTTATCAAAATGAATAATTTGAAAAATAATTTGAGTCAGATATTGTGCTCAATGTGGTGTTCGGAGTGTGATTCAATACTTTCACAGTAATTAGGTCCTTATTCATTCACCGTATTATGTACAGCTTTGCCTATAAATGATGCATACGCAGTGCACTGATCGTAGGGAATCCTCAAAGGCATACACATAAATATAACGAATACACATATTCTGTACTGATTACAGTTGCCCTCGTTTTGTGGAAACGCGTATCAAAATAAGTATCAACGCTTGTTAAATAATTGCAATCCCTTTAGTTCACGCCTAGAAGCATAATCCTTGCTCTTATAAAATGGTAATATTTAGTTTAGGTGCTAAAATGACATTCAATAACTGAGCCAATATGTAAAGTAAGTATGAGGTTCTCAAAATGACGTAATATGATAGTAAAAACAATACACTAAGAAATTGTGTGGTATGGTTCAGTAAGAAGAGTCGCAAGTTTTTCCAGCAACGGCGGAAGCATGATGACGAAAGAGGAAGACCGATGTCGCTGTGGCATTGGGTGAGGCTGGTGGGGAAGTGTACCCGATATGATAGTGTATAGTGATAATGTTGCGATAGTAACGTCACACGGAGTAAGTTGGTGCACCAGGGGGTGACGGGTGTTCTCATCCAGCACCAGCGGAATATATAATAATAGATACATCGATACCGGAGGCGGTTGTTGGTGGGAATGATGGTGCTCGTGCTGGTGCTGGTGCACAAGGTAGTGCCGCTTGTTTTCGTCCAACACAGGCGGAAGTTCTATCAATACTAACGTAATGCGGAGGCGGTTGGTGGTGCGGCTGGTGGTGCGACTGGTGGTGGGGCTGATGGTGCGGATGCTGGTGCGGGTGCTGGTGCTGGTGCTGGTGCTGGTGCACCAGGTAGTGCCGCATGCTCTCATCCAGCACCGGCGGCATCATGGGCGGCATCATCGTCGCCGACGTCACCACTGGCATCCCGCCTGGAACATGTCAAAGTTAATTGATTTTAACTTAAGTCTCCATTTTATGCACCGCTAGTATGGTGAAGTGGAAATCATTGGTAATAACTTACATCTTAATGGTAGTAGATACACATACTCGTATACATAATTCAACAACATGTATACTATAAGTCAATTAAGAGTTTTTTTTATACTGATTTTTTTTATTACCTACGTAAATATATATACTGGGTTGGGCTCATTAAGTGTCCTAGTTATGTATCGCCATTCTACTTAAATAAAATAGATCTTTTTTATGTATTATGTTATTTCATTGACAATTTATGCGTCTTTATGATTTTTAGACGTTAGCTTACTATCTTTTGTTTTTATATTGTTTTCAACAATCTATTCAAGACGCTGCTCGTTGTAAATGTGTAGGTACAATCAAAAATTCCAACCGTGCGAGATATTGAGATATCAATGTAATGTTCATATCGCGGTCCATTAAGGTATTCAAAGAAACGGGGTCCAAACCTGGTCAAATACTAGATGGTATTTTCCGGCAAAAATATTTTTTTAAATGCCCATGAGCTGAGCATATAAGGCGAAATCCGGCCCAACGTGCAAGTACACTCGCTAAAATTTTGAAAATATTCCGACAGTCAATGCATCGTATATTACGACATGTTTTGGATTTAAGGCCTACAAAAGACAAAAATATTGCGAACGCACAGAAAAAAATAGAGTGAAAAAAATGAGGGAAGGTGCTAGCTTGGCATGAGGGCGATCATATTATTTTTTCCGATGAAAAGATGTTCCGATTACAATATAGCACATAATGATATAAATACAACTAACATAATGATCGTGTCCCGGATATTCGAAATAACAAATTAAAGATAAAGTAATATTTATTCAAGTAGGATTTATTCAATCGCTTTTGCATCGTCATAGCCTACATACCTACATTTATGTGTCTTTAATTACATCAATTTATAAAAAAAGAAGAAAATAGAATAATGAACCATATTTTTAAGACATTTCACAACACAAGAACAGAGCATTTAGAACATGGCAACATTGAATATAAATTACAGCACTGCTCTCGCTCTCTCTCTCTCTCTCCCCCCCCTCTCTCTCTACCCTCTCACTCTCTCTCTCTCTCTCTCTCTCTCTCTCTCTCTTACTCTCTCTCTCTCTCTCTCTACCCGAACTAAACCCGAAACTATGTTGCAGAGAAATAAACAAGTAAGCGTAGTACTAAGCGTTACAAGGATTAAATGGACATCCAGACGGTCGGAAGGTTCGGTCGATCTGATCAGGTCGGCCATAATCTCCCATGACATTTGTTACATGTGGTTTTGCCACTTTAAGATTATGCTATTCCAGATACATTAAGAAAACCTTTTCTTATTATTTATTATTATACTGCAGAAGGCCTGCGTTTTAGTCATTTAAATTTTCTTCGACACTGTAATAGGCCTTTTGTACAAGAGCGTTTTTAAGTGGGTATTTTTTTAAACGAGGAATGGGCTACGATCAATTAGTCGTACAACAGTATCAAAGTGCATTGGCTGTCATCGCAAGCTATACCACTGATGTTCATATATCGGGGAGTAGAAATTAATTAACACTACTATATCCAGAACGTGTTGCAGGGTCGGGTCATATGCTAGAAAATATTCAAAAATTGTATGGAAACTACTATAATTGCTTTCATTAAGACATTATCCCATCTCACAAAGATACTTTATAGATATGCAAGACTGTCGTCGAACAAAGACAGATTTCATACTTTGGCAAGAATGGCCTGTATCTTCACCAGACTCGAATCCACTGAACTTTTAGATATATGGCACGATACATGCTAAGCAAGAATGGAAACAAGCAGGGAAATTATTTAAATTCGGTCGTTGTAGTGTGTGTATGTAAGTAGTGCCTGCCGCGTTCAACTCATTCTACGGTAGAATGTGTAAAGTTTTACAAGTTAATAGAGAGTGATCAATATTGAAATTAGAAGCGTTTCTTTAAATCTTAAGGCTATTTTTAACTAGGACTAACTCTGCCCAACCCTGTAGTTATTTGTATAACATAGAAGATGAATCGCACGATAATAATTATGAATTATTCTAAAAATATTTTATTATTACCTACTTATTAATGTTTCTGTCAACTTAGAAAACATACCAAGTCATGCATTGATGTAGCGGTTTTTCGTCGAAATGTTTTCTGAGATTTCGCTATTTACTGATAAAATACTATTACCAAGTGCCAGGAAGATACGCAATTAGCTGGTGCTCTTCTGCACATAGTATTGTTTCATCTGTAGTGCATTTCTTTGTAGTAACGGTGTTGAACCCTGCACTGAGCATGCCGGAACATACTCAGAGTAGGGTTCCGTAGCCGTTACTACAAAGAAATGTACTATAGTTAAAAAAAAACGATGTGAGAAAGGCACCAGCAAAGGGCGTATCTTCCTGGCACTTAAGGCACGGCGCACATGTCTACTCCTGCCGTGGGCGCCGTGCGCGTGGGGATACACAGTATAGAGATAAGCAGTACTGTTACTGTGACGAAACGTCAAGTTCATCTTCTAGTACGGATACGAACTGCCGGCTTTTAGAACTAAAGCAAAAATAGATATTTCTCAAATATGCAATTAATTATTGACGTTGTATTCCTTATAATACTACGACGCCTTTGGTACATCTTAGATTACATTCCATGCACTTCGTGCATAATAAGTCATTGCTTTCATATATAATAAAAGATCTTTCTAGATAGGCCATTTAAAAAAAAATGTATTTGTAAGCATTAACAGTATCCATGACATGGTTAATTATATATTAGTTAATAATAAAGCTGAGAAACCATTGCATACCTTTGTGATTATGATGACCAAAGCATTGAATTTGTTGCATAGCAGATGATATAAATAATAATAATTTAATTCCCACAACAATTTTTAAGAAGTGCGTCTCGCAACTGCACCCAAACGAAATCGGCTAACCTAAAAAAAATTATAAATAAAAGAACCGACTTCAAAATAAACTAAGAAGCCATAAATAATCTTTTATGTACGGTACGGATACATTTGAATCACCTTTTGAAGTCGGTGCCAAACCATTCATTTATTACTATTAAGAACCGCGGCAGCGAGCCTTTAGTTATTATCTACCTAGATATATATTTAGTCATAGTAATTCGTATTTTTGTTGAATAAAGAACTTTATTTACTTCAGGTTTGGCACCGACTTCAAAAGGTGATTCAAATGTATCCGTACCGTACATAAAAGATTATTTATGGCATTTTAGTTTATTTTGAAGTCGGTTCTTTTTTTATTTATAAATTTTTATTTTTTGCTTTTTAGTGATGAATTTTAGTAGTGATATAAAGTATTTTTTAAAGCCCAGAATCGGAAGATTGAGGAGGCATTTTGCACGCATCTCGAGTCTTTGGAAGTACGAAATGTAAAAGTTGGTTAGTTCATTGTACGTTCCATCATCAGCTCAGCACGAAATGATGACAACCAGAGAAAAACAACTGAAAACTTTAAAAAGATTATAATATTTGAGGGTTTCTCTCGATTCCCCTGGTATTCCATCATCTAATCCTGACTTGGTGATAAGGAGACTACTTCAAGGACACCCCAAAAAGAATATGACTAACAGTCTTAACGTATCAACCTATAATAGATGATTTTTTTAAGAATTATCCTCTAACTCTTAACTATTAAGGAGTTGTACCTTCCGTCATCAGCTCAGCATGATGAGATGATGACTACCATATGCAAATACTTAAATAGCTTAAGAAAATATATGAAAAACGTTATAAGTGCCTATAAAATTTGAGGATTGCCCTCGAACCGAGCTGATTCACTCGGTTCTTCTATGTGAATTCGATTGTCGATGTTTTATTTAGTACTACTGGTATTTCATATACTATAAAATGTCCCGTATTTCCTAGATATTACGGAACCATGAATTTCCGGAAGCGATGTCCTAATTAGCGCGACGCTGTGCAGTATTCTATGAAATGGCTTTTATTTCTTTAGGAAGTGTGCGCTTTATTGACTAACATCGCTACATTTGAAACAATAAGGGTCGCTGGACATTCAAGGGAGCTCGTAAGATACTTTTTATCCAAGTTCCTCGGTACTTGGATAAAAAGTATTAGGCAAAAGAGTGTTAGAACCAATTGGGTACTTTCGTATAGTCAACATAAATGATGTCACGCTTGCAGTTAAATGTTATTTCTGAAAACACTTATTTTTAAGCTTTTGACGATTTTGAAATGATCAAAAACTAAAAATAAGGAGGCAATTCGACCGTGTAATCCTACACGGTTTATGACGTCATAAACCATTTTTCCTTTCAAACTTACGTACTTTTTGACCATTTTGACAGGTCATAAAAAGGAACTGATTTGCTCTGTCAGTCAAGTACCCTATTCACCATTGCAAATGAATTATCTTCTTTTAAATACTATTTTATGTACACGGGTAGCTGGATATCTCCAGATGGTTGTAGGGTACTTTTTACCCGACTACGCTGTCGAAAAAGGGGTTATGACTTTTTCTCCTCCACGGAAGAAGTTGCGGGCGCCTTCTAGTAATAAATGAAACCGTAAATATAAATTAAATTTCTTGTATCTTATGATAGTCGGAGCGCTTTTATTGATGCGAAGTGCAGTAATCAAGTAATCCCATCGGATGCGCGTCTGTAAACGTTAAATTACTCTAGCCAATAAAAACTACTAACTACATGAAATATACAAAATACGTTTTATAGCAAACTATTTAAATGCTTTTGAATTGTGCTTTCTGATTCCAAAATTTCATTTTCAACCCACGTGTGCCTGACGTATTGTGTACCGATCGTTATCGCCCTGTACGCTTTGTTTATTATTTATTTACGTCAGACTGAAACAGTGAAGCCACTTTCTAATTTTACACCAGCTAATAATGTGAATTAGCGTGTGGGCACAATACTAACACGGTGTGTGACGGTGTTTATGAATTTTATAATTGGCGGCGTGAGAATTTCTATATATGGTCACAGTAGTACAGTTTTCAGTGTCTGACCCATTTTGAAGCTTCGCTCGCCTATTTGGGTGTTCCCCTATTTAAAGGCATTCAAAGAAGTCTCTGCCGAAATTGGATTCTAGTTCAGATAAGTTAGACCTAATAATATCTTACCTAGAGTCTGGCAAATGAAAGATGAAAATGAAATCAACCGCGAAATTTAAAAATGTAGCAACGGTGAGCCTGTATGAGCTAGAGTTAAGCAAATTCATTGCTTTTGTCATTAATTATTAAGTTATTAGTTCATGAGAAAATCATTCAAATCCATACTAATTCCATACTAATACTATAAATGCGAAAGTGTGTCTGTCTGTCTGTCTGTCTGTCTGTCTGTCTGTCTGTTGTTACCTCTTCACACTTAAATCGCTGAACCGATTTGGATGAAATTTGGTATGGAGATAGTTTGAGTCCCGAGGAAGGGCATAGGCTACTTTTTATCCCGAAAAAATACCCTTATCCGCGATAAACGAATTTAAGGCGGACGAAGTCGCGGGCAAAAGCTAGTTTGTTTATAGTTTATATCGAGCTCATACAGGTACATTGCAGCTACATTTTTAAATTTCGCGGTTGATTCCATTCTCATCTTTCATTTGCCAGATTCTAAAAGCAATATCAGCAATAGCGAAATTAGATTACAGTTACAGTTATGATTATAATGCTTTGTAAGCGCGTGCGAAACAGCGCCGCCTTCGACGCGAAATAACGGAATCCCTTCTACTCGGATTTGCATTCATCCAATTAACTTTTTTTTTTATTCCGGCATTGACACGGCTCCCCCGTTCCGCCGGGTGGCTATGCTTTATGAATGAACGTGTTTTGGATGTTCGCAGAAATGCGTCTGCGGGTTCTGGATAATGGCCTCTTTGTCGGATCAGCCACTTTTGTTCGCGCCACCGCGTATCGCCGAGCGCCAGCTCGGAAACGCAGTGCATAGTTTGATAGAAGATCAGCAGTGCAACTCAACCGCAGGCTCTTGGGCACCGGCACGGGAATCTCGCGCCACGCGACTTGACGCGCTTTGTCTCTGGAGTAAAAGGATGTTTTCATTTTGCCATGAATTTAAATATAGCCAGCATTTCACGCGTTGTCTATCGTCTACGCAGCCGTAGTTTATCACGCCTCACAAAAGTATTAAGGTCACATCGCTGGCATTTAGACGGAGCATGAATACATTTGTAACGATTGAGTCTGTTTCATTTTATTGTTCAAATTATTCAAATTGCTCAAACGTAGATCAATAGCTTTCTAATATTCGTACATTGCTAATAATAATCAAAATAGTTCAATGTCCGTCATTTAAATTCTACATATGCCGACTTCGGCATAATGTAATACACATACTTAGTTGATTGCGCTCAACTGGCTTATAAATTAAGCATATGCGGATTTACCCTGTACGTGTATTCGAAACCACCACGGACCAAATTCGAAAGTCATAAAACCTCCCAATATGTTTGAATTTGCTGATCTGACCTTTATTAAACATAGCTAACAACCATCAAAAAAATCCAGCCTACTACTAAAAAAACCGGCCAAGTGGGAGTCGGACTCACGCACCGAGGGTTCCTGATAAACTTTTACTTACCCTAAAATTATTATATTACCCCTATTATTACCCGGTTCCGGTTGAGTTAAGTTTGCACCTGATATAGCATTGCATACAAATGAGGAGCAAACTTAACGCAACCGGGTTGTTCAATATATTTTATAATTAAAAAATAAATTAATACTTTTAAAAACACTAGAAAAATACGCTTTATAAGACTTTTCTAACAAATCCAAACACAGCTATGATACGATGTTCCATCATGAAGTTCCAGTTCATATCTTCCGGCTCCATCATCAGATCAGTGTTAAAAATAGCTAGTTACAGATATGGTTGTAATTTTCGTGTAATATTTATGTTTATTTATACAAATTGTGAAAATTTTAAAATTTTTGTTCGGTAAACTTCGGAGATAAAGAGTGGGGGAATGGTGTTTTTATTCACATTTTCCTTAATAAAACAAAATGTAATCAGAATAAAAAAAATTAAAGACTTGGTCGAAAATGTACAGAATAAGCCCTTTTATATGATACACCCTACTTGACCGAGTAGCTAGACTTAGAAGAAGGGAATGCGCCAATATCGACAGATACCGTTGTCACTTCACTATGGCTGCTCGCGGGGCCCTTTCCTTTCACCAAAGTATTTTTCCCAAAGTGCTTCAGTTCCCAATTGTTTCATTGCCCAACTCATGCTTCTCTCGGAAACAAATAAAAACCCAGATATTTTTGAGCCATTGTGTAGAAACCAATAAGTTAGGTTAGGTTTAGTTTTATAGAAATCCTAAAAATGTTACGATTTCCGAAATTTTTTCGGAAATCGATATAAGGTAGGGAAACATAATTCGCTCATTTACTAGTAACCCAAGTCGTAAAACTTAACAACGGCGCAATTATTGGAACACTTAGATATAAATTCCGTGTTGCATGTTAAATGAAAATACTACGCAGCACAAAACGCGCGGCGCAAAATTAAACGTTATCACCGGTATGTGTGCGATTGCGAAAACATGCAATTAATTTATCACACAATCTATACACAAGTAGGTTGTTTGCTCCGCTGTTTTCTAATAACTTGTGCGGTTTATTTATGCGGATTCATTTTTTTTTACATTTGAATTATCAATTCAATTTCACTGTGCCTATTATATTAAAAGTGACCCCTTAGAACTAACGTTATTATGTACGTATTTAACGGAATAGTAAAGTAAAAATCATATTATTTTGCATATTTACGAAATGCATGGTAACATAGATTAAGAACGTGTACCTTAGAAACAATTCTTTTTTGTATTGTATGGTCATTAATACAG
Organism: Hedya salicella; assembly: GCA_905404275.2. Classification (NCBI taxonomy): domain Eukaryota; kingdom Metazoa; phylum Arthropoda; class Insecta; order Lepidoptera; family Tortricidae; genus Hedya; species Hedya salicella. The sequence continues at coordinate 107,002,370 of FR990096.1, read as the reverse complement.
TTTGAATTACAATAATATTCAGTTTTTAAATACGCAATCAATTCAGTTTTTAAATATTTAAATTACATTTTCGGACATGGACAAATAGTTCTTGAGACGAGTGTTTGAAATCGTCATGGGCATGGGCAAAGGCATGTTCGCTCGCTGATGGCTTAGTTTTAAATGACATTACAAAGAAAGAAGAGATAGAGCCAATAATCGCGGTGAGATGGCTCGAAGTCGCAGTGTCATATTAAGCTAAGGTTAGATACAGCAGATACGAACCGTAGTCTGCGTGCACGGTGCACATGTGCGCGTGCTGCGGGTGCTGCGGGTGCGGGCACATCTCGGGCACGTAGTACGGCTCGGGGTAGCCGTACTCGCCGTAGTAGGGCTCCGCGGGGCCCGCGCCGCCGCCGCCCTCCGCAACGCCCACGCCCACCATGGCGGGCTCTAGCAGCGCATCGCGCGCCACACCATCCGCGACCTCCACACACTAAACCTGAAACAAGCAAAAGTGAATTACCCAAAGGTTGTCTGGAAGAGACCGCCCGTTGACTACCTCTGAATGTGATTCATTCATCGTTTGTAAATTCCTGTGAAGCGTGCAATAAATTTGTATAGTACTGTAAAGGCTTCGAACGCTGAAAGATGGCGCGGGCTTTGTGCGCGAATACGATCACCAGAATCACGTGGACGAAAAGCTCTGCCCATACAGTGGTAGATATTTGGTTTATTACTCGGCAATTTTTCGTCCACGAGCTGGGCCCTCAAAGCGAGTCCCAATATACGGAAGGCCTCATGATATTCTGTACATATTAATTTATATTCTACAGGCACAAATCCGCAATCAAATGACAGTCTTCCACGACCGGCCGCAACTTTCGTAAATGGTAAATTCACCAAATACTCTGTTTGTAACTCTCTAGTAATATTAACTCTATAACTCGATGATCGATACCTATTTACACCAAAATAATAACTCAAAATTTCTCAAGTTGTTGAGTTGTTAGCTATTTTAAACAACAATCCAACTGATGATAATGAATGGCATCGTTCGGCCATCGCGTGATGTTAAACAGTTGTCAAAGGTTGTAGGATCGTCTTATCGATCCTCGATTGTTCAATGTTGTTGTTGAGATGAGCGCTCATGGGAGAATCCCCAGTAGATAGGGTATTTACCAGATATCATGCATGTAACTTGTGCCCAAGAGACGTTGGCATCCAACAGCTCTTGTAAATACAATAACCCCTATTAAACCTAACATTCTGGATGAATTGATCTAGTACAGTCCAAATAATTATATTTTGGAAAATGTGGAATACGACTGTATCGCTGGTGAGGCTGGTCCATGGTGTATTTAGTTATACTTATTACTAGAAGGCGCACGCGCCTTCGTTTGGGGAGGAGGAAAAGTCATATCCCCTCTTTTTTCGACAGTGTGGTCGGGTAAAAAGTATCCTATAACCATCTGGAGAAACCAAGCTACCCGTGCACCAAAATTAGTTGAAATCCGTTTAGCCGATATGGCGTGATGAACCACAACGACACATACAAACATACAAAAAATGCAAATAAAATATTTTTCTATTTAGTGATCGATATATTTTTTAAATATCTTACACCGACGCCAAAATAAGATTAATTGTATATACTGTATACATTGAGTATTCAAACGGTTACTTGTAAGTAATTTGAAGAAACTGAATTATGGCGTTATTTTCTACTTTTTAGTTTTTTTGGAGTCGGTTTTATTTTTTTGTTTAAAAGTTTTTTAAATACTATATTTTCATTTTGGCCAGTGTCGGGAACTTCGCCGGTCTCTTCGTTTTATAGTCTAGCAGGCGTTAAAATTAAAAGTGCCAGTATTGCCTTCTTAAGGAATAATGTTCAATATCCCCATTTTCTCAATATAAGCTCTGATTTCTAATTCAAGACCAAAATCTGTCAGTTTTCATCTTGATTATTTCATCAAATAAACATTATTTCACAAAAATATGAATGAGAAATCGTGCAACCAGTGATATTAGGGTAAGTTTTATTGATAAAAATACCAACACTTAAACCAGTATGCAGTGATCACAGCGAAAGTGCGCTCGTTGACGTTAAATTTTGATCTTGAATTAAAAATCAGAGTATAAATCCGTTGGTCGCTGAATATCTTCTGAGTATCTTTTTTACCAACATTAACAGCATCGAACAACTGACAGAAAAAAGTTTTCCTCATTTACATCTCTGCTTTTACCGTAAATTTACGCGGACGAAGTCGCGGGCGGCCGCTAGTATATGTATAGATTATGTTATCTTATGGTATACATATGTAAGAATACATCCCAATACCAACACCGGCAATTATTTGATTACTGGATGGGCAGCTGCATCATTTGTGTACTTAAACATTTTTTTTTATAAAAATCTAAGCGTTTGAATATAAATACCATAAGAAATAATACATACAAATCATGACTGTTGCTGTGTAACTCGATATACTGAACTAAAAACCTTGCTCTTCCCACGTTTTCGTACATTTACAATTGTAGTTACATACTTGTCTTTTGTACAATATAGCGACGGTGAAAATCTTTACAAATTGCTTGGTCAAGTAGTTATGAGACTAAAAAAAAAGAATGACAGAAAAGAGAGATCTTTGACCGCAGTATGTAAGTAGCAGCTGGTAACGAAGACAATAGGAAAATTTGCTTAGCATACGAATAACTTAATACTAAATAATCTGTTATACCTAGTCCTAAACATATAAACAACAAGATAATTTAAATTAGAAATCACTGCCGAATATTTTAGAAAATGTTTTATATTAGCGAGGCCCTAAACGGACGTTTCTCAATACATATTTGTTATGTTTGTTGCTTTTTTTAGGGTTCCGAAAGCCGAAATGGCAAAGACGAATTCGTATTTTTTGGATGTAAGTTTTAGGAAATAGATTGGGAGAGGGGGGGGGGGGGCACAATTTATGCTACTTGCTACTTTCGGAGCGATTATTTCCGAAAATATTCACTAAATAAAAAAAAACTTTTAGAACCGTCTCTTTTTAAAAGAACTGTCGCAATATGTGCCACACATTGATATTTGCTGTAAAAAAAAAAATTTTTGGTTACATATCGTCGCCTAGTACCCAGTACCCATAGTACAAGCTATGCTTAGTTTGGGACTAGATCGATTTGTGTAAGATTGTCCCTGATATTTATTTATTTATGTACAGAGTGCCCCACCTAGAAACATACTTTTATTATTTAAGTATGAAAATAAGTAGCAGCTTATACAAGACACCTATACTCATAATTTCATTGATAAACATCATGGAAGTTTTGCGTACAATGCCTGTGACATACGGACGGTCGGACGGACATGACGAAACTATAAAGGGTTCGATTTTTGCCATTTTGGCTACGGAACCCTAAAAAGCGTGAAATAAATTAATGCTATAACGGCGTAATTTAGCGCTATTTTTTTTTTTGTGCATCATTTTAGGAATCAGTTTTATTTTAACTACTAGAACGGAGGAGAAAAAATCATAACCCGTATTTTTTCTTCAGCGTAGTCGGGTAAAAAGTATCCTATAACCATCTGGAGATACCCGTGTACCAAAAATAGTTGAAATCCGTTTAGCCGATTTTGCGTGATGAAGCCACAACGACACATACATAAAATCCAAAAAAAATATTTTTCGTTTTAGTGACCTCCAAATAGTCCATAACAATATTTTTTTTGAAAATATCTTCAATGTACAGACATTTCATTTTTACAACTTTATAATAGTATAGATGTTATTCATGTAAATTTTTCACCACTTCAATATTATGTTTCTCCGCCGCCGTACATTGCCGGATAAGATCTCTGTTATTTTGCATTAAATGCGGCATTTTTCGTCGAGTGAAAACGTGTCAAAAAAGTGTTGCAGACTTATTCAACTCAACTCAAACTCAAAACTCATTTATTCAAGTAGGCTTAAAATAGCACTTTTGCAAATCAATATTAACATTACAGGTGGTGGTCATGCAGAAGCTTCCAGGCATCTTTGTCTTCTATGTATTGGCTAATTGTATAATAAGCTTTCTTTAATAAAGTAGACTTAACCTTAGTCTTGAATTTACCTTCTGTGAGCCCCGTGATTTCTTTAGGGATTTTATTGTAAAACCATACAGAGTTCCCTAAGAAAGATTTTTTATTTGTTTTAGATAGCCTAAACCTGGGTACCGCTATTTTATCTTTATTCCTAGTATTAACATTATGATTGTCACTATTTAATTTAAATTTATGTAAGTTTTTATGCACGTACATGATGTTTTCATAGATGTACAAAGAAGGTAGGGTCAGTATGTTGATCTCTTTGAAGAGTTCCCTTAAGGAGTCGCGAGAATGCATCTCATAGATGGCACGAATCGCACGCTTTTGCAATATGAATATAGTCTCGACATCTGCAGCCGAACCCCACAACAAGAGTCCGTTTGACATTAAACTATGAAAATATGCGAAGTAGACTAATCTCGCTGTAGCTACATCTGTAAGTTGTCTAATTTTATAAACCGCATAAGCTGCAGAGCTTAGCTATTAATTAATGCATCACATTATTATAAATACGAACCTACCTAACTCGCTACAAAATCTCAAACAAACTTAGTTAATCTCTCTGCTCTAAATTGTATGCCAACTCACACAAAGTTAGCAAAATATTCGTAAAGTTTGAAGAACTTTAGTTGGTCGTAATTTCATAGGTACCGCAAGTTTCCCAGACGACTACATTGTTTCATAACTTCAGCTCTTTTAATACCACACGATATCGATTTCGAATATCATACGTCGTATAGGTACGTAGGCTTGGCCTCCCAGTAGTGTGATATGTACATCGAATATTCGACGAACAGATAGGCATGGTGCAGGTATTCGGCTGTGTTAATTTATTTACTTATCAATTATTATTTTATTGAATTTTACTGGGAAAAAATAATGAAATGCAGTTCCAATCAACATAAGAGACACGTGAATTTGGTATATTAAGAAAAGTACCATCGCACCCTACAATCGTCGTGTCGTGTGCGAGACGCATCAGGAGTCAGCGGCCGTTGGTTGTGTGCTAGTGTTGCACAAACGCGATCATCGGTATCAGCCTGACATATCCGCATCGGAGCATCGTGACTGCATTTGCCTTTTAAATGGGCTGCTGTCATGGCGGCTCACGAGCTCTGCGTGGATGAGCCGGCAATCCATGTCAGTAATTTCCAAGGAGAGCTCTTCGTCTACTCGTTAAGAAAGCGTACGTCTGAACGAGCGGTGCCATTGCGAAAATGGCGACGCGCGTACAAAAAAATGTTAATAGCCAGAGATCGAAAAGGTCAGCCTGTGGCCTAGCGGTGGGATACCGGTTGGCTTTTAAAAACTAAAACTCGCTAATTATATTTATTTTTATACCAACTCTCCGGCTCTGCGCATATTAGTATACATATAAGTAGTTACTTTATTCTTAACAGTTTACAAAGTTCGTTGACCTTCGTTGACGGAAGTGTTATTTAGCCTCAATGACATCCTAGCGTTAGGATATTAGGTAGGATACCGAAAACTGAAACTTACTTATCTATCTATACCTATACATATAAAAGGAAAAGTCCTCACTGACTGACAAATCAACGCAGAGCCGAAACTACTGAACTCAGAGACTTGAAATTTTCACAGTAAACACAATTTATAACGTAGACAAGGAATAAGAAAGGATTTTTGGAAATTCATCCGGTTAAATTGGGGTTGAAAGTTTGTATGGAAAACCTGTAATTATTTCAGTAACTGCGCTGAGTAAGTGTTATAATATTTCGCGTGTAGACACTTCATTTAGAACTGAGAAAATTAATTTCAGCAAATTTGGAAATTTTGGTTTTTTTTTAAAATATAATGTAACATTTTGTATGGGAAACCCGTCATTCTTTGAATAGGGAAGTGGTATAATATTAAATTACCCTGCATTAAAAATCTAGAAAACCAATTTCAACATGGTAACAGTTTGTGTAAGGAACGTGTGATTCTTGAGTGATTGGTACAGTGTACATTTAAAACTAAGACAACTAATTTCATTGATCTTCGTAAGTGGTATATAAAGAAGTAAGTATAGCAATATTTTCCTAATGTTCAATATAATCATTAGTTGAATCTCAATTACTAGCATATAATAAATAAATAATCGAGTTATACGCGGACGAAGTCGCGGGCAAAAGCGAGTACTATATACTATTATAAAGTAGTAAAAATAAAATGTTTGTACATTGAAGATATTTCAAAAAAATGATTGTTACGGATTGTTTGGTGGTCCTGGTCACTAAAAGGAAAAAAATATATATTTTTTTGTATGTTTGTATGTGTCGTCGTAGCTTCATCACGCAAAATCGGCTAAACAGATTTCAAAAATTTTTGGTACCTACACGGGTAGCTGGGTATCTCCAGATGGTTATAGGATACTTTACGTTTTTTTTACGATTATTATAATACTATTATACAATACAACATTTTTTAAGAAGTGCGTTTAGAAACTGCACCCATGATGAAATAGTCAGTTTTTGTCAAATTAAAAATTAATATAAAATTTACAATTGTAATTTGATAAATATCGTTTTGTTTTTAGCATAAGATTTAAAATTCTAATTCGGTTTCCTGATCAGGAATTCAGATTCGGCATTCCTTGAGCATAGCGCACACGTTCGATTTTACATATTAGGTTTTTTTGCCAGTACTTACAGTGACGTTATTGTGAAAACACGTCTGGACATGGACGACAACGAATTGATCGCTATTGCGCTGTTACTGGCGGTAAACAAGAAGAAGCGGCGAAAACGTCGTTATTGGGTACACCCATTACATACTCAACAGGTATGTAACAGGTATTTTTCAATAGACATTATTAAATGTTCCGGTTCATCCATCGTTAAAAACACTACATACACCGCATGCACGTCCACTCGGCACAGCCTTCAGATGATTCTGAATGGAAATTTCCGTTCGTGTGCGGCGGTTGATACAAAAACTATGCGTGCGCTGCGTTTGGAATGACGTCATTCGGTTTTTTTCCTTTCTGACAACCAGAACGCGCGGCTCAGCGTTCGGATAGAACGTTAAGTTTTTTCCCGTTCGGAAACTGTACGAAACGTGTGCGCTTTTTTAAACATTTTGTATGAAAGGTTTGCATTCAGGTTTCCGAATCTGAATTCCCGATCAGGAATCTGAATCAGGATTCCGTGCGTCTGCGGCCAGGCTTAATGTGCGGCCAGCGGAAAGAAGTAAATAATAGTTCCCGATCAGTCCGCAATGGCGCTAGAGTAGCAAGCGAGAGTAGTAAGCAGTCACCAACCAATTACAAAACAGATTTATCGAAATATACACAATCCTTCGTTCTACTTCTGATGTAAATATTCAATCGTGTTTAAGATGATTTTCCTTGCATTGTTGTGGATTTTTTTGGCATTATTATGCTAATTTATCTTATACGCACTTGTGACGGTCACCTTGGATATAAAGAGAATATAAACTCCTTACTTCTATACTCCATGGGTTTAATTCTTTTTTGGAGTCTAATTCAAAAATCGAAGTCGAATTGGAATGTTCTTGTCACTAGCTTTCTTTATATGGATATGAAAGGGACAAAGTGCTTCGAAGTTCAAATATTTCGAATTCGGTCATGGACCCAGCAGTGAAAAATGACAATTCGCGCCATTGTTTATATCCTTACTTCCTTATCCTAACTCTTATCCTTACTATATTATAAACGTGAAAGTATGTATGTACGTTCCACTATTGCGCAAAAACTACACAGCTGATTTGAGTAAAACTCTTCAGTAATATAGTTTAGATATCAGAATAGGACATGGGCTACAATTTTCGAGGATATTCATTAATTAAAGGGGTTTTTTTTTTAAAAAAATGGAAAAGCCTTAGAAAACCCCGAGTTTTGTTCATTGAGACATTTTTATTGCGAAGAATTAAATCAGCAAACAGATGCTAGGAAACCAATTTGACACGTTATTTGTGTAAATTGTGACATTTTCGTTTTTAAATAATGAATAAACAATTGGTAACCTTGCAACGTAATACTACCTACACGATTAAGCGAAGAATACACCTTCCATATATGACGTATCATATAAATTCGAGTATATCTTAATATAGCCGGATAGTAGCCTGTTTTGACTGTTGTGACTGGACTTGCGATCATCCCTGAATGATAAACATTTTGTTACAAAAGTATGGTTTGTAAATAAGATTAATACATAAAACAGGTTCTTTTTAACAACAAGTAACCGTTTGTATACTCAATCTATACAGTCTATACAATTATGGCGTTATTTTTTGCTTTTTAGTTTTTTTTGGAGTCGGTTTCATTTTTTTGTTTAAAAGTTTATTTATTTTACAATTTTTAGTTAATCGTTACTTAAAAGTGTATCTCGTGACGATTCGAACAAGCCCAAACACGGCTAGGATACATTATTTTATTACATAGATCTGGTGCCTACCTTCCGGCTCCATCATCAAATCAATTCGATGGTACCATTCTCATAGGAATATTTAAATTTGTGACTATGAAGTTGCTTAGCTAAATTAATCAAGATATTTTGTCGCCACCCGTAAATCATTCATCATTGAGGAGTTCCGATGGCATTCTGTGGTCTTCTGCATCAGTTCCACTTCACCAATTTACACTTTCTGAATGCAAATGCTTATTATGTTTTTTATAATACCAAAATCGCTACATGTATGCCTACAATATTTGAGGAGTTCCTTCAATTCCTCATGGATTCCATCATCAGATCTTCACCAAAATTAAATGGGACCAATACCTTCTATAAAACCAAAAAAAAAATTTGAAATCGGTCAAATAGTCTTTGAGTAATCGGTGAACATCCCTTAAAAAAAAAAACCGTCGAATTGAGAACCTCCTCCTTTTTTTGGAAGTCGGTTAAATATATATATATATATATTTTGAAATGTCATGTAAATTTATACAGTATCGCTACCGCATCATAGAAAGAATGAATACAGATGGTCATCGCTAGATAGAGTTACTGTACCTACAGGTTTGTCTGTAAGTTTATTGTTATTTGATTGCATCAAACGATTTACTATATACTCATTACAATAATTAAATACAAGTTTTAATAGAACTTAAATGGTATGCATTTAAGCCGTTCTACCGCTTCATATTTGTAATAGATTTTACTTACTTACAGAATACACAGATGACGCTGTGCTTTTGATGCGTGATTTCTACTTCAAACTATTGTCTATACATACTAATATTATAAATGCGAAAGTGTGTCTGTCTGTCTGTCTGTCTGTCTGTCTGTCTGTTTGTCTGTCTGTCTGTCTGTCTGTTACCTCTTCACGCTTAAACCGCTGAACCGATTTGGATGAAATTTGGCATGGAGATAGTTTAAGTCCCGGGGAAGGACAAAGGCTACTTTTTATCCCGGAAAAATACCCTTATCCGCGGTAAACGAATTTAAGGCGGACGAAGTCGCGGGCAGAAGCTAGTCTTCTATATATGTAAAGGGTAAAGTCCTGACTGACTGACATATGAAGCGGATCCGAAACTACTCAACTTTAGTGACTTGACATTTTCACAGTATTATAGTTCGAGATTTCTACTAACTGTCTTTTGACACATGATAGCACCCTATCTATAACGCAAATGTGCACCTTTTATCGAAGCTTTAATATATATGCTCATTTTAGCCCCAACTAACTCAATTTTTTTTTTTCTAGCATATTTGTATGTTAAAATCATTATAAGCAAACAGTTACGTTCTATGACTTTTTATTTCTAATTTTAGAGCCGTGCCAATTCCATATTTACGAATTGGAAGTAAATTGTGCAAATCGATGATAATCGAATACCTCGAGGTACTAAATTACAAATATGTAATAAAAAAATCAAACAAATCATGTACGTAATCCGATCCAACTTAAAAATTAAACAAATTACGTGTAAACCTGTCCTCATTTATTAAAGTGTAAACAACAGTATCGATATCTGATCCATGGAGAATGGAGATAAGGAGGCCAAACTAGAGCATGGATATCGAAATTTCGATAATATTGGACTATATTCCGATATTTTTACCGGTATCGAGATTTTCTATTACCGGTATTTTCGATAATATTATAAATTTTATGTTGTTATTAATTTTAATCTACGCATTTGTTTTATAATCTCAAAACGTCTATCATCTTACTAATACTACACTATTACTGTAAAAACAATTTCTTGAAATAAAAACAAATTACCGTAAAGTAATCCAAGGACAAGCACAGAGTTTCATCTAGGTAGCAGGTAGCCGTGGTCCGTGGGCGGCAGAGCGAGAGCGAATCAATCTGTTACCTCGCTCCTCTCTGCAAATTAAAGTGACCGTCGAAACACTGTTGTCGTCGCGATGCCACACTACTTACAGCCAATGCATGTAGCAATGAAGTTTATGCTGCGTAAATTAGACGGCCAAAGTACTGCTCTGGCAAATGAGCTCGCCATATCACTTCGCGAGCGCATCTCAACGACGCCTCTTGATAGCATCGATTTTGCAATATCTGCAAAACCCCGAGACTTATTTCAATGAAGTTAGTACCGAAGTGTTTCCCAAAATAAACAACACAGAAATGGTGGAAGAGATATATGACCTAACGAATAATTTCCAGCACGAATCGTGTAGCGAAGGTGTCGAAAGCACCACCACTAGTGTGACCAGTGCAAGCGGCGATGGAGACAACATAGACTTTGCCAAAGTATGGAACATCAGAAAATGAAGATGACACCGATGACAAACGAAAATTAATTGTAATTGAGATGGCACTATTTGAAAATGGCGGGAATCGATGATTTTACTTGAACAAGGCTTATAATTACTTATTAACTATACCACCGACGAGTGTAGAATCAGAAAGAGCTTTTTCTTCCGCCGCATACACTTACAACAAGATACGATTATCGCTTAAAGATGATACATTGGACGCCCTTTGTTTCCTGTTTTCCTTATTTCAACAAATCCGATCTCGATCTCGGCAGATGAGCTCCTAAATTTCTATTTAGATCCTCGGGATGGGACGGAAGAATCATATGCGTTAAATTAAACACAAATGTGATTTTGACTTTGACCTTGTGGTAGCTGATAGCAATTTATTAGTCTAACTCTTTTTTAATTAATGTTTAAACTCGTAAGGCTGATGGTAATTCTATTTTAATCCATAAAACTGAATTATATGTGCAACTGATTTGATTTATTTAAGTTTGAGTTTGAGAAAACTGATTTATTTCATTATAAGAAAGAGATTTTGATATTGTTTAATTTATACTTTTAATAATTTGAAACTTTGAGTCATTTAATTTTTAAGATTTTGAAACTGATTTTATTTTATTGTTTTGATTTGCTACACTTGTTTTTTTTTGTATTATTAGTCTGTGAGACCGAATAACATTTAATTTTTTAAAATAGTAAACTGATTTTATTTTTATTTTTTTCAATCATGTACTCGTAAAGTTTATGAGTATGAGGCTCATTTTGATTGTACTGATTGTTGCTATTGTTTAACTCTGTTACATTGATTTATATTTAATTTTTTTGATTTGATTTGTAGAAAAAAAATACTGCATTACCTTTTTGAGTTTTAAAGGGAAAATCTTTTTCTTTATTTAACTAAATATAATATATAACAGTAAAATAAAACATAACCTTAAAAATATAATGAAACTAAAACAAAATAAATCTAAATTCAATCTAAATATGGACCCTGCGTCATTGTACCGAAGATACTGCCTGCGTTTCCTCGCTGAATCGCCAGACTGATTCTTTGAGCGAGGAAACCGCCAGCTCCCCGGTCGCCAGTGATTTCGGTAAGCCTCTTCGAAACGTCTTTGAAGAGGCTTAATGCGCTGGGGCCCAACGGACCCAGGGTCACGACGCCGAAAGGAATAAAATTATACTCATGATTAATATATGTGCATTATAATTTAAGTAACCATTCATAAATAAATGTCAATTTTGCTTGAAAATGCTGTTGTTTTAGTTATTTTATGTACTTTTTCCCTCCAATATCGAAATTATCGAAATACCGATACTCGAAATTTCAATATCGAAAAAATACCGGTTTTGCAAAAAGGCTCCGATATTCCATGCTCTAATTGTTACGGACTATTTGAAGGTCACTAAAACGAATTTCTTTTTTTTTTTTGTGTGTTTGTATGTTCGTAGGTGTCGTTGTGGCTTCATCACGCTAAACCGGCTACACGGATTTCAACATCATTTTGGTACACTGGTAGCTGGGCATCTTAAGATGGTTAAAGGATATTTTTTATCCGCCTACGCTAAATAAAAAAGAGGGGTTATGACTTTTTCTCCTCCGCAAACGAAGTTGCGGGCGCCTTGTACCCGTGTACCAAAAATTGTTGAAATATGTTTAGCCGATTTTGCGTGATGAAGACACATACAAGCATACAAAAAATAAATAATAAAATATTTTTCGTTTTAGTGTCCTCCAAATACATAGTCTGTAACAATCAATTTTTTGAAAATATCTTCAATGTACATACATTTCATTTTTACAACTATAATATAATAGTATAGATAGATAATGTTTATTCCGTACTCGTTGATTAGGCTTTACATACGGTCAATGGCGGTGTTGCCATGGAAACGTTAGAGCTAGGGCGAAAGGTGGAGCGGATGGGGAGTAAACATATTTCAAAATCTCATACTCGTATAACATAATATGTAAAGTAATTTACAAGCCAGTCCCTGTGGCATCGGTATTATAGAGTTTGAATTGTAGGTAATTCGAATTTCTGATACCTGGTTTCGTTACCACTTAAGTCATAAAAGACGTATTTTAACAGGGCACCGTGCGGGGGTTACGTTTTTCTGAAGGTTTGGTGAATGGCCTAGGGCGTGGGCGGGGGCAGCCTCCGCCGCCGGCGCGTCGGGCGGGCGGCGCCCACGCAATGACGCAGTCGCCTATATCAAACGTTCATTTATGAAAAACTGTACTTAGTTCAGTATCGGTTCTATTTTTAGATCCAACCTTTACGGAGGTAGAATAAAGAGTGGATTCTACATGTATTAAATGTCCTGTGGTCCATCAAATTTTCAGCACGACGCAGTTTTTTAACGAAGTTTTTCGGCTCTAACTCAAAAACGGTATATTCGATCATGTTGAAAAGAATTTCCGTTGAAAGTATTTGTCAGGCTTTATCTTTGCAATTTTTAGGTTTTACAAAATAGAGGGTAAACCACATTGTAATTTGTGAGTAAAATGTCTGTGACATACGGACAGGCAGATGGACGGTCATGTCGTAACTATAATGGTTCCGTTTTTGCCATTTTATCTAACCCTTAAAATAATTATCCAAATAGGTGCAATCGCTCTGAAGTAATGCGCGGCGAACATACATTTCTTATTTAAATAAAACAATTTAACGGATTATATCGCGTATATTGTATATTACCTCATTACTTATCGAAATAAAACAATTAAGCCCTTCTGGCACATGTGTAACTGTTTTATACATGTGTAACTATTTACAGATTAGGCCCATCTGGCATGTATGTACACCTTTATTTGTTTTTTCAAAGTGGGTAGTTTGCACACATTGCAACTTTGACAGAGGAAAATATATCATTTCTCAGTCAACTCGTGACCATAGAAAGCTGAAAAGCTTCCAAAACGTCGGGAACTCAAATGAGGTAATATACGCGATATAATCCGTTAAATTGTTTTATTTAAACGAGTAATAATCACGGAAACAGAAGAATATATTGTACATTTCTTATTTTTTATTTATTTATAGATTACTTAATGCAAGTGGCTGCCTATAGGTGCCTCTATCGTTCTCTCTAAATTTGCCTGTTTTACCGAATTACTGGTGGACCATTTGCAAAACTAGAAGAGCCAATGCTATCAAACAAGCAAAGCTAAATATCGACTCAGAGCGGACGATGACAGAGTTGCCAAACAAACGACCAAAATGGATGCGAAATATTTGTAGCCACCACAGCAGCGATTGAGAATGAAATATCTACTACAATTACTACAATCGCATCGTCGTCAGCGGGCGCGACGAGCATAAAACTGTGCCCTACTCAATAGAACAAAGTCGTAACTGACTGTGTTGTACATACTGCGATGAGTCTTTGTTGTAATAGGGTAGTTTTGGAGGCCGGAAATGGCGTACACTTGAACTGTGGATTGTATTTCTGGATTGGGGCCAATACGACCTCCAGACCCATTTATCGACGAGGAGGCGCCACGGTTTTAAATAGGAAAAACTACGGACCTGTTACAATGTGAAGTGAGCGAAAAGATCTATGTCGGACAATGTGTAAGCAATTAATGGAAGACCAGCGAGTGCAATGATATTGCATCGATGTCGCAGCATCATGATGAGTGGTAACCTTTTGCGGTGGACATGGCACGGCCATTGTAACGCTATATAAAGTGTTATTAGCAATTTAAATTTCAGGTATTTTTAACTTAAGGTCAACCGGGGCAAATGCGACTATGGGACAAAGGCGTTTGTTAAAAATTTCTTAAAATCTGAATACTGACTCACCTAAAATTTGGCAATACACGTATCAAAAAAGAGGGCAGGGATAGTTGTAAAATGATGTGTTTTATGTTATTGTCCGGTTGCAGAGGTCGTGTAGGGAAAGCGAAAACGATCGCAGCGCTTGATGTGGCCAAAGTGTTAAATTTAGTCGCTCTGTTTCTGCCAACGTCATACTTTTCAGTTATTGTGCTTAAGTTTTATGCTATAAAATATTAAACTGAAATAAAATGGGTCACGATAGCTGTTGTGTGGTAAACTGCAATAATACGAGTACAGGACGAAACAGCAATTGCAAATTTAATCGCTTTTCTACACCGAGTTGAAACTAGATCGGAGAACTAAATGGATAGTTGCTGTTAGAAGAAAAAAGTAAGTGAATTGAACTGAACCCTTGTTTAAATATTTTTATCTATTTTGTGCAATAATAATATTAGGATAGACTGATTATAATCTAATAACTACGACTGTTGCACAGTAACTCTTCCACATTTATAACGTGATGTGTTAAAACTAACAGCTTCCCTTTACTCTCGGTTTGGGGCTGAAACCTTATGTTGTGACCGATGCTTTGGAAATCAGTTTTAATAATAGTAGTCACTGAAATAAAACAATTTAACGGATTATATTGCGTATATTATCTAATTTTAGTTCCCGATGTTTCGGAAGCTTTCCAGCTTTCCATGGTCACGGGTGGACTGAGAAAAGATGTATTTTCCTCGGTCAAAGTTACAATTTGTGCAAACTACCTACTACAATTTTTTCTATGCAAGCTTCTCAATAACCCCCACGATAAAGACAGAAATTGTCTGACTTTTATAGTTTTAACTAAAAAGTATAAAATGAAAAATATTAATAAAAAAAACAAAAAACCCGACTGCGTAAAAAACTAAAAAGATAAAAACAAGTCCAGTGCCCTAGAAATTTGTTAAGTTATAATGGAAATCTTTCATGATTCATGATCGATACTCACAATATAACAAATAATAAATTCTAATATGGAACATAGCGATTTTAAACAGTCGGGACCCATTGTTGGGAAGATTTGCGTCGATCTAGATTTCTTATGGGTCCCGACTGTTCAAAATCGCTATGTTCCATATTAGAATTTATTATTTGTTATATTGTGAGTATCGATCATGAATCATGAAAGATTTCCACAATCCAATTTTGGTAACGCTTTGTCTAAGTTAGATCCCACTGGAAACCATTAAAGATTTGGGGCGAGTGGGACTGGTAATGGCCGAGGTCTTCTTAACACAGTTAGAATAGTAATTTATTGTTACTAACATAATATGGATCACATGGTCTGAAGTAAATCATTTATATTTTTATTTATTATAACCTATTATTAATCAATTTCATCTTAGCTTTCCCATTTTTCCAATATAACTGGATAAGGTTTTTAAAAAATTCGAACTAATTAGATAACAATAGTTAAATTATAATCAGCATTGTTGTTATGGGAATCATGGCGACTTGTGATAGAATACAACACAACGCTCAACATAGAACAGTGGTTCCAAAAGCACCAAACTTCAATAAAAAAACAAAAGTCACTTTTACAAAACGTTAAGAGATAACTGAAAAAAGGCTTGAATTTTTTTTTAAAATTTGGAAATCTCTCTTGGTTTTATAAATAAAAAATAACTGAGGTTTAATGGAGAAAATGATGCGTATTTACAGCAAATGTTAGTACCGAAAAGTGACGCAAATTATATCTCTTATATATATCAATGGCGAGATTATATTTCATTTCAATTACCCACCCGCCGATAGGAAAATCGTAAAAACATATTCGTTTAATTGACTGTGGCCCGTGAAATCAATAAACCAGCGGTCTTTAGACAGCATACATTTTTACAAACTTATATTTCATTAGGGGGCCCATAGGCTCTTTACATGTCAACATAGGTTCGTATTTTATAACATCATATTGATTAAGTTAAGTCAATAAGATATATTGGTATTTACTAAATTTGTTTCTATTGTGTTTATTACTATAGGGGCTGACAAAAACGAGCGGGAAAACTTGTAATATGGAAAATGGTCATTATTTACAGCTATTCACGCCAAGAGTGGATAGGCTGTTCTCAGCCGGCAAGCTATATTTCCGTAGAAATCAAATTGGAACAAGTGATATTTACTGGTGTCATTTGTTTGCGAGTTTGTAAAAAAATAACATAATATATACAAATGTGCATATACAACAGCGTTTTATTAAATAAAATGTGTTTTTAGTCCGATTTCTCTAAGTTTGCAGCTGCAGTAAAAGTAACAGAATAAAGTTAGGTTGTCCATCCAGTACTTTAAGCCCAACTGTGACACACTGCAACTGTTGTCGGTCCCTTCTTTTTCAATAGAGTCCGAGAGAGAAGCTGCCCGGTAGTTGTATTGTACTAGACCGCCAGGGGGCCCTTAAGCACGAAATGACGTCTTGTTGAGTGGTGTGGGCGTGTAACGTGAGATCTAATCGATAGATGTTACCTAAATGTAACGTGGGTGGATTGTCAACCGTCCGTTCAAATGCTAAAACATGGCATGTGTGTTACATTTTAAATTGATAACTGCTAATTAGCGAGATATTGACGAATGTTGGTTCAGTATTTAATTGACTTTAACCATTCATATACATTAATGGCCACTGTTCTGTGGGACAATTTTGATGCGTCAAGATTAAAATGAAATAATGATCATTATTTTGTAAGTAGCAGGGGCACTTACAAGTCTGACTCCACGGCATTTCTCAAGAGACCACGATTGAGAAGAAAGCTGCAACAAACTCAACAGCCAGTCATTTTTTCTTAATGACTCTTAACTATATTATTAGTACTTAGCCTGCCATAAAAAGCCATCTTAAATTATCTTTTTAAGCATAAACTCAATGCGTAGCTCTCCAGGAAAACGAATCAAAACGTATAAAAGTACAAATATAACAGAAGAAAACAAAGCAAAATATGATGGTTTTAAACAACTTACGTACGTTTGAAATGCCTTCTTATAAGAACCGTGATGTTCCGGTAAAAGTAACTTACTTTCATTATTGAAAGCTAGGTACGGTGTTATATTTAAACTAGCTTTTGCCCGCGACTTCGTCCACGTGTAGCTCGAATTTCAAAGAATCCTTCTTTAGTGCCCATCTACATACATCTCTAACGGAATATATGTTTCATTTAAGAGTCCCCAGTAAGCTCGGTTCTCCATACAAACGTAGTTACGCCCTCATTTTAAAACGACTGGCTATTATGCTCTGAAACTTTGTACTTAGAATAAGTTAAGGTTTATGCAGGCTTGTAATTAGTTTATGTAGCTTCAAATACCATAATAAAAAAAAAACTGTATTTCGTTTGTTTTATAAACTGGAGCCATATAAACTAATTTCCGGCCTAGATATACGTCATGTCATTGTATATGCAAAGTTTTGTTATAATTCAACACGTAGTTTTAAAATGAGAACGAAACTCCGTTTGTATGGGAAGGTGAAATTCGGCCAAGCATAGTGGGGACTCTTAACTATCGATAATATTGAACATTAGGAAAATATTGCAGTACTTCTTTATATACCACTAAAATATGGCTTCTAAAGGATAAATGAAAATATCTCACATATATGAATTTCTAAAAAACTTTTCTTATTCCTTGCCTACGTTATAAATTATGTCTACTGTGAAAATTTCAAGTCTCTAAGTTCAGTAGTTTCGGCTCCGCGTTGATATGTCACTCAGTCAGGATTTTTCCTTTTATATGTTTCGAAGATAATTTTGCAATTATACGCGTGTTGATATGTGTATTGATTTTACCATTACATAACTGTGTAAAGTTATTTTTAGGGTTCCGTACTCAAAGGGTAATACAGGACCCTATTACTAAGACTTCGCTGTCTGTCTGCTGCCGCTATAACAACAAATACTGAAAACAGTCAAATTTTATGTCTGTCTGCCTATATCAGTAACCAATATAAAATGATCGAACCGCATACATTTTGCTTAGGAGTTTTTTAGTATTTTCATAGATACGGCCGTTTGTAGCGTATATTTTGTGCGGAATCCTCGGTGCGTGAGTCAGACTCGCACATGGCCGATTTTTAGTTTACTTAATTAGGTTTAGGTACTTAATGGTTACTCAGTTGCCCAAAAGATGGCACTGTGCAATGTGTGACAATTATTTTTTGTAAAAATGCTTTATTAGTCTGTTTTTTATTCTCGTGCAAAGTTGAACCCTTTTGTGTCGTCTATTGAGCTCCTGTAATTCAGATATTCCACATTATAATTCAATGGGGGCATGAAAAAAAACAACAATAAAATTTGAAAGACAAGATAAAAATAGCCATTATATGCACCAAAACAAGAACAACAACTAAATACTGCGAGATGAAACATGGAGATTATTAACTTACCAATAGGTTTGTTTGTTTTTATTAGGTTTTTTATTGTACGTTTATATCTTTTTTAACCTTTAATTTCCGTAGCACTGTCGGTATGTGATATAGCAGAATCTCAATCAACAATATAAACATTAAGCTTGTAATCAGCATCGCCGTTGTTACTGTGACATCATTTAGTGATATAGTGATCCAGGCATCATTGATATAACACCAAACAGATATATATATCATTCAAATATCACGGATATACATAAAAGTAGAGGTACTAAAATACACATGATATAACATCAAAAGCTGTAAAACTGGGGCCACTTTCTAATGACAGAGACGTTTCTATCACAGATATAACACTTCTTATATCACTGATATACAACTGTGTCTGATACTTTTTTGCCGTGGAAAAAGTTGTCTTTCTATATTTTTTTAATTGAAAAGTTTGCCTATGACATAGAAGTTCACATATAAAGATGTGTCTGTGTAGTAGATAATTAACAAGCGGGCAACTGTCGAAATTTGTACCGAAATCTCACGTTCGATTAAGAATCAGGAAGCCGAGACTTATTTTAGTTGAGCCTTATACATATTTACATAACAACGCACACAGAATCCGGCTTTAATAGCAAACTCCACGCCAACTGCGTGTTTATTCAATTGAGCATGATCGAGTGCGATGAATAACCGTCTCGAGGGTCTACACGCCTGTCCATCACAGCTCCGAACGCCGACTTGTAAGTTAGCCGAATCATTTCTTACAGTGTGTTACTGAAGTCCGTATTGTAGTCTATATAGTCGGTAATAACGAAACCCGTGTCCCTCTGAATACATAAAAACAAGTAAACAAAACCGGCCAATAGCGTGTCGGACCATGCTCAGTGTAGGGTTCCGCAGCCTTTCATACAAATAAAAATGCACTATAGATGAAAAAATACGATATGAAAAAGTGTACTAGCAGAAGAGCGTATCTCCACGGCACTAATGTCCTTTTGCTGTGAAGCGCAGTTTTTCGGCAATAGCTCAATAACGGTATATCCGATAATATTAAAAATAAAAATTCGTTGAAAGTATTAATTAGGCTTTATTTTTGAGATTTTTTTCATATTTTTTGGACACAAGGTTAGAATATAGAGAGGGAACGAGGGGTTCAATTTCTGCTAGTTTCAGAAGGATTATTTCCGAAAATATTCACAACATCAATAAGTACATATTTGGTCTGTATCTATAATCCCTGGAACGGGCAAAATAACTTAAAAAACATGGTTTATATGATAGTTCAGTTTCTATTCAACACTTTCTTGCATTTGGAAATGGTAATATATTTTTCACTTCTCCTGCTCAAAAAGTACGTCGTATTAGCTTCGCGAAGCAAACCGAAAAATGGTACATTTAGCCCCTAGGGTTTAAAAGAAAGCCATATAATACCATACATACTCCTTACGAATAACTTAAAACAAACAAGCCAACCAACAACAGATTGGCCAAACTTTCTGATAGAATTGCTCAATCTGTACTTTTAGTTTTTCATGAAATATACAAGTTTAATGTTAAGTCTTTTTTATTTTCTCGCAGTCGAAGTGAAAATCAGAGTGTTTAACACGTGGCTAAAAGCCATTATGACACTCAGACATATTTATTAAATAATCACTTGTGTCATAATGGCTTATTTTAGCCTCTTGTCAAACAATGTACTATTTATGTGTAGTTATGGATTTTTACAGAGAGGTCTATAGAAGTAAGGATTGCGTATCTAGTCTCTCAATAAGCCTTAAATAGACTCAAAACCTATGCTTAATTGTTAATTATGAAAAGGTCTATCTAACCAAAGAAGGCTTTTCTTCAAAAAAACCGGTCAAGAGCATGTCGAACCATGTTCAGGGTAGGGTTCCGCAGCAGTTCATACCTACTAGAAAATACACACTACAGGTGAAAAAGTTGATATATGAAGAAGTGCTCTAGCAAAAGAGCGTATCTCCACGGCACTTACGTAATTTTTTTGAGAAGTGCTGTTTTTTCGTAATAACTCAGAAACGGTATATCCGATCATGTTGTAAATAATTTTCTTCTACTTTGTAATTTTTTTGGACATAAGGTTTAGAAAATAGAGGGGAGGGGGGACACAATTTAATGCTACTTTAGGAGCGATAATTTTCGAAAATGTCCACTAAATCAAAAAACTTTTAGAAACCACGAAATGTTTTTACAATAAGTGTCGAAATATGTGAAGTTTACTGAATAATTTTATTTAGGTGCGGTTACATGTATGGAGTGCCCCCGCCCTAGATTTTTTTTTTGTTATTCAACCTTCAAACTAAACTAAAAAAACTCATATACCTTTTAATTATAGGGGTCCCTATATTGCCATTTTAGCAATGGAACCCTAAAAAAAATTGGTTCTCTGTAAGGTCGGTTTACGGACGATATTTTTACGTGATAACGTGGAAGAGAAGCCGAACGCTTAGGCCGATCGTGCCTCTCTATCGCTTGTTCCGCGCTCTCACTTGCACGCGAAATGTGATGACAACGGAACGTGACAATGATTCATGCTTTTCCTTGCGTGCAGCCGGCGTTCATCGATTGATTAAATTATTTCGTCAAAACAATAATTTTATGTCTGTCTGTCTATGTCAATAACCAATATAAAATGACCAATGACCGCGTACATTTTGCTTAGGAGTAGGGCTCTGCTAACACTGGATTTTCAGTGCGGCCGTTTGTAGCGTATATTACCGGTGTGAAGTTAGCGGCCAAAGTTAGCGGCCGCCTATAAACCGACCAAATCGAGAACCCAATATTTTTATACTGTAGAATCTTTTGAATAAAGGCTCTAAAAACACAGCAAAGTCACACAAGATACTAAACAGTACAAGATAAAAAACATAAAAATCACGTTAATCAAATATGCATACATAAAATATATTTGGCCGCTAACTTTTCAATGCAGCCAAAAACGGAATAAGGCCAGTAAAGAAAAAATAATAAAAAGAAATGTATAGTCAAACACATAGGCTTTACACTGCCAAACGATGGAAGTCAAACTCCATCGCTAACTGGGTCAAAATGGGGGCAGACCAAATAAAACAGGCCTGTTTATTACGAAATTCGCGGTTTTCATAAAATATCGCCTTGAAGGACGGCAAGCAAGCGATTTTCGACATCAGAATCGTCTAGCGCATAGTCTAAGCTATGAAAACAAACACATTCCAGAGTGATACTCGATCGGTTAGATAGGTCTATAGGGTCGAGAACATATAAAGAAGGAATTTTCAATTTTTTTCACATTTCGTTCAATTTCACCAAGTAAAACGGCAAGCAAGAAAGTTTTGAAAGGTGCGGCATATAGTCAAATACTAAGTGTTTGAGATGCTGAAATTTTAAAGTGATACTCAACCGCTAACTGGGTCAAAATGGGGGAAGGCCACAGAAACCGTGCCTGTTTATTACAAAATTCGCGGTCTTCATAAAATATCGCCTTAAAGGACGGCAAGCAAGGGATTTTTGACATCAGAATCGTCTAGCGCATAGTCTAAGCTATCAAAACAAACACATTCCAGAGTGATACTCGATCGGTTAGATAGGTCTATAGAGTCGAGAACATATAAAGAAGGAATTTTCATTTTTTTTTACATTTCGTTCAATTTCACCAAGTAAAACGGCAAGCAAGAAAGTTTTGAAAGGTGCGGCATATAGTCAAATACTAAGTTTTTGAGATGCTGAAATTTTAAAGTGATTCTCAACCGCTAACTGGGTCAAAATGGGGGAAGGCCACAGAAAACGTGCCTGTTTATTACAAAATTAGCGTTTTTCATAAAAGATCGCCTCGAAGGACGGCAAGCAAGGCATTTTGGACATCAGAATCGTCTAGCGCATAGTCTAAACTATCAAAACAAACACATTCCAGAGTGATACTCGATCGGTTAGATAGGTCTATAGGGTCGAGAACATATAAAGAAGGAATTTTCAATTTTTTTTACATTTCGTTCAATTTCACCAAGTAAAACGGCAAGCAAGAAAGTTTTGAAAGGTGCGGCATATATTCAAATACTAAGTTTTTGAGATGCTGAAATTTTAAAGTGATACTCAACCGCTAACTGGGTCAAAATGGGGGAAGGCCACAGAAAACGTGCCTGTTTATTACAAAATTCGCGGTCTTCATAAAATATCGCCTTGAAGGACGTCAAGCAAGGGATTTTCGACATCGGAATCGTCTAGCGCATAGTATAAGCTATCAAAGCAAACACATTCCAGAGTGATACTCGATCGTTTAGATAGATCTATAATTTTATGTATGTATGCGGATATGCGACCCCGGTTCCCCGAGCTGCTAATGGCTCATACATAGTTTTCCGGAACAGTAGTATCCCTTAACCCTTTCTCCTGTCTAAATTCATACAATTCCTTTCTTTACCCTGTTATCCTTCCTCCTATTCCGCCAATCCAAGGTATGCATTGCAGATGGATGCTTGGCTAGAGGCGAGTCTAGTCGTTAACGTGCCGAATTGCCCTGGGACTGGTTACCCCAGAATAAGGCTAAACTCTTAACTGATATGCGGGGCTCTGCTGGGTTCAAACGCTGCAAAGAAGTACTGCCAGACTACCTCATTACTAATTATAATATATTAAATATCTTATTAAAATATCTTATAGTTAAAAACAAAGACGATTAATAGTCTTTGTTTGTGTAACAGATAAGATATTTTTACGCCGTTCAGAAATTAAAGTATTGCAGTCCTGTGTCTTGCTTGTTCCTTAATGAGATGTATTACAGGATCCCCAGCTGGTGGTAGGGACAACACATCTTCTCTATTGAAATTAGGATGCTTTTTAATCTCCATACCCTCGCGTAGCATTCTGGGAACATATTCCTCTTTAGCAAGGAAGAAAGGTTTATAAAACTTAATTGAATGGTTTGGTTTGTCAATGACAAGTTGACAAACTGCAGACCTATTAGTCCGATAAATTGTTTTATTAAAACGAGTAATAATCGCGGAAACAGAAGAAAATATTAAAATATCCATATTTTAAGTTAGTAAAGTTGAAAATAGATACTCCCATTAGATATCGACCCTCTAAATGTATTTCAACGATCGAGTATCACTATGGAATGTGTATGCTTTCATAGCTAAGACTATGCGCTAGACGATTCTGATGTCGAAAATCCCTTGCTTGCCGTCCTTCAAGGCGATATTTTATGAAAACCGCGAATTTTGTAATAAACAGGCACGTTTTCTGTGGTCTTCCCCCATTTTGACCCAGTTAGCGACTGAGTATCACTTTCAAATTTCAGCATCTCAAACATTTAGTATCTGACTATATGCTGCACCTTTCAAAACTTTCTTGCTTGCCGTCTTACTTGGTGAAATTGAACGAAAAGTGAATAAAATTGAAAATTCCTCCTTTTATATGTTCTCGACCCTATAGATCTATCTAACCGATCGAGTATCGCTCTGGAATGTGTTTGTTTTGATAGCTTGGACTATGCGCTAGACGATTCTGATGTCGAAAATCCCTTGCTTGCCGTCCTTCAAGGCGATATTTTATGAAAAACGCTAATTTTGTAAGAAACAGGCACGTTTTCTTTGGTCTTCCCCCATTTTGACCCAGTTAGCGACTGCCTATCACTTTTAAATTCCAGCATCTTAAGCGCTAAGTACCTGACTATATGTTGCATATTTTCAAACCTGTCTTGTTCGCCGTCTTACTAGGTGAAATTGAACGAAATGTAAATAAAATTGAAAATTCCTCCTTTTATATGTTCTCGACCCTATAGACATATCTAAACGATCGAGTATCACTCTGGAATGTGTTTGCTTTGATAGCTTAGACTATGCGCTAGACGTTTCAGAGGTCGAAAATCCCTTGCTTGCCGTCCTTCAAGGCGATATTTTATGAAAACCACGAATTTTGTAATAATTAGGCACGTTTTCTGTAGTCTTCCCCCATTTTGACCCAGTTAGCGACTGAGTATCACTTTCAAATTTCAGCATCTCAAACACTTAGTATCTGACTATATGCTGCACCTTTCAAAACTTTCTTGCTTGCCGTCTTACTTGGTGAAATTGAACGAAAAGTGAATAAAATTGAAAATTCCTCCTTTTATATGTTCTCGACCCTATAGATCTATCTAAACCATCGAGTATCACTCTGGAATGTGTTTTTTTTTTTCAGTTTAGACTATGGGCTAGACGATTCTGATGTCGAAATACCCTTGCTTGCCGTCCTTCAAGGCGATATTTTATGAAAACCGCGAATTTTGTAATAAACAGGCACGTTTTCTGTAGTCTTCCCCCATTTTGACCCAGTTAGCGACTGAGTATCACTTTTAAATTCCAGCATCTCAAACACTTAGTATCTGACTATATGTTGCACCTTTCAAAACTTTCTTGCTTGCCGTCTTACTTGGTGAAATTGAACGAAAAGTGAATAAAATTGAAAATTCCTCCTTTAATATGTTCTCGACCCTATAGATCTATCTAAACGATCGAGTATCACTCTGGAATGTGGTTGTTTTGATAGCTTAGACTATGAGCTAGACGATTCTGATGTCGAAAATCCCTTGCTTGCCGTCCTTCAAGGCGATATTTTATGAAAACCGCGAATTTTGTAATAAACAGGCACGTTTTCTCTGGTCTTCCCCCATTTTGACCCAGTTAGCGACTGAGTATCACTTTTAAATTTCAGCAACTTAAACACTTAGTTTTTGACTATATGCAGCACCTTTCAAAACTTTCTTGCTTGCCGTTTTACTTAGTGAAATTGAACGAAATGTGAATAAAATTGAACTTAATTCCTGTTTTATGTTCTCGACCTTATAGATCTATCTAAACGATCGAGTATCACTCTGGAATGTGTTTGCTTTGATAGCTTATACTATGCGTTAGACGATTCCGATGTCGAAAATCCCTTGCTTGACGTCCTTCAAGGCGATATTTTATGAAGACCGCGAATTTTGTAATAAACAGGCACGTTTTCTGTGGCCTTCCCCCATTTTGACCCAGTTAGCGGTTGAGTATCACTTTAAAATTTAAGCATCTCAAACACTTAGTATTTGACTATATGCCGCATCTTTCAAAACTTTCTTGCTTGCCGTTTTACTTGGTGAAATTGAACGAAATGTAAAAAAAATTGAAAATTTCTTCTTTATACGTTCTCGACCCTATAGACCTCTCTAACCGATCGAGTATCACTCTGGAATGTGTTTGTTTTGATAGCTTAGACTATGCGCTAGACGATTCTGATGTCGAAAATTCCTTGCTTGCCGTCCTTCAAGGCGATATTTTATCAAAAACGCTAATTTTGTAAGAAACATGCACGTTTTCTCTGGTCTTCCCCCATTTTGACCCAGTTAGCGACTGCGTATCACTTTTAAATTCCAGCATCTTAAGCGCTAAGTACCTGACTATATGTTGCATCTTTCAAAACTGTCTTGTTCGCCGTCTTACTAGGTGAAATTGAACGAAATGTGAATAAAATTGAAAATTCCTCCTTTTATATGTTCTCGACCCTATAGATCTATCTAAACGATCGAGTATCACTCTGGAATGTGTTTGTTTTGTCAGCTTAGACTATGGGCTAGACGATTCTGATGTCGAAAATCCCTTGCTTGCCGTCCTTCAAGGCGATATTTTATGAAAACCACGAATTTTGTAATAAACAGGCTGGTTATCTGTGGTCTTCCCCCATTTTGACCCAGTTAGCGACTGAGTATCACTTTCAAATTTCAGCATCTCAAACATTTAGTATCTGACTATATGCTGCACCTTTCAAAACTTTCTTGCTTGCCGTCAAACTTGGTGAAATTGAACGAAATGTGAATAAAATTGAAAATTCCTTCTTTATATGTTCTCGACCCTATAGACCTATCTAACCGATCGAGTATCACTCTTGAATGTGTTTGTTTTGATAGCTTAGACTAAGCGCTAGACGATTCTGATGTCGAAAATCCCTTGCTTGCCGTCCTTCAAGGCGATATTTTATGAAAAACGCTAATTTTGTAAGAAACAGGCACGTTTTCTTTGGTCTTCCCCCATTTTGACCCAGTTAGCGACTGCGTATCACTTTTAAATTCCAGCATCTTAAGCGCTAAGTACCTGACTATATGTTGCATCTTTCAAAACTCTCTTGTTCGCCGTCTTACTAGGTGAAATTGAACGAAATGTGAATAAAATTGAAAATTCCTCCTTTTATATGTTCTCGACCCTATACACCTATCTAAAAGATCGAGTATCACTCTGGAATGTGTTTGTTTTGTCAGCTTAGACTATGCGCTAGACGATTCTGAGGTCGAAACTCCCTTGCTTGCCGTGCTTCAAGGCGATATTTTATGAAAAACGCTAATTTTGTAATAAACAGGCACGTTTTCTGTGGTCTTCCCCCATTTTGACCCAGTTAGCGACTGAGTATCACTTTCAAATTTCAGCATCTCAAACATTTAGTATCTGACTATATGCTGCACCTTTCAAAACTTTCTTGCTTGCCATCTTACTTGGTGAAATTGAACGAAATGTGAATAAAATTGAAAATTCCTTCTTTATATGTTCTCGACCCTATAGACCTATCTAACCGATCGAGTATCGCTCTGGAATGTGTTTGTTTTGATAGCTTGGACTATGCGCTAGACGATTCTGATGTCGAAAATCCCTTGCTTGCCGTCCTTCAAGGCGATATTTTATGAAAAACGCTAATTTTGTAAGAAACAAGCACATTTTCTTTGGTCTTCCCCCATTTTGACCCAGTTAGCGACTGCCTATCACTTTTAAATTCCAGCATCTTAAGCGCTAAGTACCTGACTATATGTTGCATATTTTCAAACCTGTCTTGTTCGCCGTCTTACTAGGTGAAATTGAACGAAATGTAAATAAAATTGAAAATTCCTCCTTTTATATGTTCTCGACCCTATAGACATATCTAAACGATCGAGTATCACTCTGGAATGTGTTTGCTTTGATAGCTTAGACTATGCGCTAGACGTTTCAGAGGTCGAAAATCCCTTGCTTGCCGTCCTTCAAGGCGATATTTTATGAAAACCACGAATTTTGTAATTATTAGGCACGTTTTCTGTGGTCTTCCCTCATTTTGACCCAGTTAGCGACTGAGTATCACTTTAACATTTCAGCATCTCAAACACTTAGTATTTGACTATATGCCGCACCTTTCAAAACTTTCTTGCTTGCCGTCAAACTTGGTGAAATTGAACGAAATGTGAATAAAATTGAAAATTCCTACTTTATATGTTCTCGACCCTATAGACCTATCTAACCGATCGAGTATCACTCTTGAATGTGTTTGTTTTGATAGCTTAGACTATGCGCTAGACGATTCTGATGTCGAAAATCCCTTGCTTGCCGTCCTTCAAGGCGATATTTTATGAAAAACGCTAATTTTGTAAGAAACAGGCACGTTTTCTTTGGTCTTCCCCCATTTTGACCCAGTTAGCGACTGCGTATCACTTTTAAATTCCAGCATCTTAAGCGCTAAGTACCTGACTATATGTTGCATCTTTCAAAACTGTCTTGTTCGCCGTCTTACTTGGTGAAATTGAACGAAATGTGAATAAAATTGAAAATTTCTCCTTTATTTGTTCTCGACCCTATAGATCTATCTAAAAGATCGAGTATCACTCTGGAATGTGTTTGTTTTGTCAGCTTAGACTATGCGCTAGACGATTCTGAGGTTGAAACTCCCTTGCTTGCCGTGCTTCAAAGCGATATTTTATAAAAAACGCTAATTTTGTAATAAACAGGCACGTTTTCTGTGGTCTTCCCCCATTTTGACCCAGTTAGCGACTGAGTATCACTTTCAAATTTCAGCATCTCAAACATTTAGTATCTGACTATATGCTGCATCTTTCAAAACTTTCTTGCTTGCCGTCAAACTTGGTGAAATTGAACGAAATGTGAATAAAATTGAAAATTCCTTCTTTATATGTTCTTGACCCTATAGATCTATCTTAACGATCGAGTATCACTCTGGAATGTGTTTGCTTCGATAGCTTAGACTATGCGCTAGACGATTCTGATGTCGAAACTCCCTTGCTTGCCGTCCTTCAAGGCGATATTTTATGAAAACCGCGAATTTTGTAATAATTAGGCACGTTTTCTGTGGTCTTCCCTCATTTTGACCCAGTTAGCGACTGAGTATCACTTTAAAATTTCAGCATCTCAAACACTTAGTATTTGACTATATGCCGCACCTTTCAAAACTTTCTTGCTTGCCGTCAAACTTGGTGAAATTGAACGAAATGTGAATAAAATTGAAAATTCCTTCTTTATATGTTCTCGACCCTATAGATCTATCTAAACGATCGAGTATCACTCTGGAATGTGTTTGTTTCGTCAGCTTAGACTATGCGTTAGACGATTCTGATGTCGAAAATCCCTTGCTTGCCGTCCTTCAAGGCGATATTTTATGAAAACCGCGAATTTCGTAATAAACAGGCCTGTTTTATTTGGTCTGCCCCCATTTTGACCCAGTTAGCGATGGAGTTTGACTTCCATCGTTTGGCAGTGTAAAGCCTATGTGTTTGACTATACATTTCTTTTTATTATTTTTTCTTTACTGGCCTTATTCCGTTTTTGGCTGCAGTGTAAAGTTAGCGGCCAAATATATTTTATGTATGCATATTTGATTAACGTGATTTTTATGTTTTTTATCTTGTACTGTTTAGTATCTTGTGTGACTTTGCTGTGTTTTTAGAGCCTTTATTCAAAATATTCTACAGTAAAAAAACATTGACTTCTCGATTTGGTCGGTTTATAGGCGGCCGCTAACTTTGGCCGCTAACTTCACATCGGTGCGTATATTTTGTACGGAACCATTGGTGCGCGAGTCCGACTCGTACTTGGCCGGTTTTTTGTGTTACTTACCTACCTTCTTACCCTCCTTTCTACCTACCTACCTATCTACCTACCTACCAATCGCAATCACAATCGCCATTCCTAATACAATCAATTAATTTAAAAAGGGAGATTGAAAGACGAGAGAAGGAAGCCGAACGCTCGGTTCATTCTAATGTAACGAGAGGCTGGTGACACTTTCTCGTCCATGCAGCCGGTAGTCATCGATTTATAAGACGTTATCACGTCAAAAACTCTACGCCATATCGCTTAGCTAGGTATAACCGTAGACAATAGGCATGGATATTATACTGATACCTACTGTAAACCATAAAACCAACCAAGTGCTGTCAAGAAAAAAATCACAGGCATCAAGGGCGACATATAAATATCTAAGTGCAGTGCTTATATTATTGCATTTCAAAGAAGATAAATATATACAATGATTACAAACTTTATGTTGGAGTCAGCATGTTTATTAAGGCCAGTGAAAGCATATTATTTACAAAATTAATATAACTGGATACTAATCTCACAAACTGATACGTAGTTATCAATGTCTTGTGCAAATGTAATACAGAATAGTACTTACAAATAAAAGATTTGTTACCTACATGTGTGCACTACAATTATTGGTTTACTGCAAAATCTCCACTTCGGGCGCCTTTATCTAAATTTAAATGCATAAAGGTGCGTCCACATTTGTATCAATTGCCCGATCCGATCTTCGTCTCGTGGCAAGATCGCGTGTCACGATCACGCGTTTGGACGTTGCGCCGATCCGATCGCTCGAAATCCATGCTGATACGCGTATCACACCCTTCGGAAAAGTGCGGCGTGATCGCCGCGCCGACAGTAGGCGTCCAAGCAGCGCGATACGCAGTCATGCCACGCCACGGTGATCGGAGACGAGCAAATGATACAAGTGTAGACGCACCTTGACGTAATGGTTTTTTTTTACCAGCGTATGCCGCGAGCCACACAATGACGACCAGTCAGAGAGAGAGACCAAATGCCAGCTTCAATCTTTAGTCTTCTCACACTCTCTTTTATTGGCGGAGTGTGGGGATGCCTTGTGTGTTCAGAGCACACTCAGGCTGTTTGTCGGGGTCTCAACCTGTGCAATAAATGCCAGCTTTTTTACATTACACCTCTTTATACGATATATATATCCATATATATCCTTATCCTTACTATATTATAAACGTGAAAGTATGTATGTACGTTCCACTATTGCGCAAAAACTACACAACAGATTTGCGTAAAACTCTTCAGTAATATAGCTTGGATATCAGAATAGGACATAGGCTACAATTTTCGAAGTTGTTCATTCATAAAATGGGTTTTTAACAATAAATAGAAAAGCCTTAGAAAACCCCGAGTTTTCTTCATTGACATTTCTATTGCGAAGAATTATATCAACAAACAGTTGCTAGGAAACCAATTTGACACGTTATTATCTATTCGTGTAACTTTTTATTATAAACGTGAATGTTTGTGAGAATGTACGTTACGCTGGTTCGCAAACACTATAACAGATTTGCGTAAAATTTTGCAGTAATGTAGCTTAGATATCAGAATAGGACATAGGCTACAACTTTTGAGGGTCTTCATTCAAAAAACATGACCTTGTGACATTCTTTGTACATTGTGCCATTTTCATTTCTAAATAATGAATAAACAATTGGTAACCTAGCAACAGTAATACTACCTACACGATTCAGCAAAGAACACACCTTCCGTATGTGTCGTATCATACAAATAAGAGTATCTGAATATAGCCGGATTATAGCCCGTTGTACATTT
This sequence comes from Hedya salicella, assembly GCA_905404275.2. Taxonomy (NCBI): domain Eukaryota; kingdom Metazoa; phylum Arthropoda; class Insecta; order Lepidoptera; family Tortricidae; genus Hedya; species Hedya salicella. The sequence continues at coordinate 106,970,790 of FR990096.1, read as the reverse complement.
TGGACTTGCGATCATCTCTGAATGATAAACATTTTGTTACAAAAGTATGGTTTAAACGGGTTAAACGGGTTCTTTTCAACTATAAATCGATAGTCATCACTTTTTGTTAACTCTGAAATTTTTATTCCGAAGAATTATATATATATACATATTATAAAACTCTTGCGTTACTTACCTATTGACAGACAATGCACAGCCTAAACCGCTAAAGATATACGCATGAAATTTGGAACGTATATTATTTATAGTACATGGACGTGTACCTACTAAGAAAGGATTTTTCGAAATTCAACCCTTAAGGGAGTAAAATAGGGGTTGAACAGTTGTATGGAAATCGTTCATTTGGAAAGTTATAAACATGAATCTTTGTTTAAAGTTTTCTTACTAAAAAAACCAAATGATTTAGCGTTGCTATAAAAATCATCCCAGTTAAAAAAATAGTTGTAAGTTTGAATGGGAAACATGTTGTTTTTAAAGTTAGACGCTTAAAACTTCGGTCACAACCTCCTAATGTACAGTGAAAAACATTGATAAGGGCATCTTTTCTAATTCATCTCTTGAAGGGGTTAAGATGGGGGTTGAAAGTTCACATAAATAATGTGTGATTTTGAAAGTTAAACTGTGGCTAGAAACATGACAGCAGGACAGCAGGTTTCTTTTATAATAGGTAGAGCTATCCAGAAATATATTTTCAATGAATTATTAAAGAAAAACACGAAGAGGGAGGGTGGGGAGGAGGGAGGGAGATGGAGAGATAGAGAGACGAGGGAGAGAGGGAGAGAAAGAAAGAGAGGAAGAGAGGGAGCGAGAGAGAGTCAGAGAGAGGAAGAGAGATGGGGGGAGAGACAGAGAGAGAGAGTGGGAGAGAGTGACGAAGAGAGGGAGTAAGGGATGGAGTGAGGGAGGGAAAGATAGAGAGGAAGAAAGGGAAGGAGGGAGTGAGAGAGAAAGAGGGGAGGGAGGGAGACAGAAAGCGAGAGAGAGGTAGGGAGGCTGGGAGAGACAAAAAAATGATGTTGGAAAATTATGACGTCGGTAAGATTATCGTTCGTAAACCGACTTTACAGACATCCATTTTTTGCTTTTCCTTAAAATACCATCCTTCTGAAACGCCGAGGGACCTTCTAGAACATTTTCTTTTGGCCAGTGTCGGGGACTTCGCCTGTCCATTTTTCTCATAGTCTAGCAGGCGTTCAAATTAAAAGTGCCAGTGTTGCCTTCCTATGGAATAATGTTCAATATCCCCATTTTCTCACTGTAAATCCGTTGGTCGCTGAATATTTTGTGAGTATTTTTTTAAACATTAACAGCATCGGACAACTGACAGAAAAAAGTTTTTTTCATTTATATCTCTGGCTTTATCTTAAATCTACGCGGACGAAGTCGCGGGCGCCCGCTAGTATATATATATATGTACATGCATGTCGATCACATACCTACTTGGCTCCTACCTAATCCTTTACTTCATTGTTGGTCGCATAGCAAGTACGTACGTAAATGCATTGCTCAAATTTGAACGTTAATGACGATATTAATTCTAGTGTTGTGAGTGTGTTATTAATAGTAGTGTAAACGTATCAATTCATTATCACAGCACAACAAAAAGGGGCTTTAAGGCCGAAACACACCGGATGCGTGCGCAGCACGTGCACGTGCGCATGTAGCGGTGGTTAGGGCTCCACAGAGAGGAACCTCCTGACAATGCGGGCCGTGTCCAGGATTACTGCCTTCTGCATCTAACCCTTGATCCAGCCATCTAGCGAGAGTCTCTCGTGGTCGAGACTCTTTGCTATAAGACCGTGTACCGAAACGACAATCGGGACAGTAATAGTCGAATCAACATCCCACATGGCGGTCACCTCGTGAGCCAAGTCAAGGTGCTTGCTGAGTTTGTCCTTCTCGGCCTTCACGAGGTTCTCGTCGCGTGGAATAGTGATGTTGATGAGTATTGCCCAGAGCTTTGATCGATCGACCAGCACGATATCAGGTTTATTTGCTACAATAGTTCTGTCCGTGATAATAGATCGATCCCAATAAAGCGTGGCACGACCATTTTCAAGAACTGGCATCGGTGCGTACTTGTTACGGCATCTCAGACCCCACAAGACCGTATTTAACAGCAAGTTGCTGGTGAATAATCCTGGCTACTTGGTTATGACTGTTTAAGTACTCGCCATTAGCAAGATGAGGACAACCGGATATTATATGCCTGAGGGACTCTCCGGGACATGCCCGTCAAATGTTGACCGTACCGTCCTTCAGGATATACCTCTGGTAGTTCTTCGTCATGATAACTTCGTCCACAATGGCACAGGCAAAACCTTCGGCTTCGCCAAAACGTAGCCAGTTCGCTGACGCGAGCCGATCTACATCTCAGGCCCTGTAAGGGCCTTTTAAAACCGCCCGTGTAGCTCCATACTCCTCCATACGTCCTTGCGGTCTACGGCGCTATAAGCACCGTTGGTCTGCGCCAGTTGTCGTTTGCCAGGGATAGAGGAGTGAGGCCTTTGTCTACTGACAGTACATCAATGAAATAATGATCTTGTCTCCATCGCCGCTTGCACTGGTCGCACTAGTGTTGGTGCTTTCGACACCTTCGCTACACGATTCGTGCTGGAAATTATTTGTTAGGTCATATATCTCTTCCACCATTTCTGTGTTGTTTATTTTGGGGAACACTTCGGTACTAACTTCAGTGAAATAAGTCTCGGGGTTTTGCAGATATTGCAAAATCGATGCTTTCAAGAGGCGTCTTTGAGATGCGCTTACGAAGTGATATGGCGAGCTCATTTGCCAGAGCAGTATTTTGGCCGTCTAATTTACGCAGCATAAACTTCATTGCTACATGCATTGGCTGTAAGGTGCGTGGCATCGCGACGACAACAGTGTTTCGACGGTCATTTTAATTTGCAGAGAGCTAGGAAACAGATTGATTCGCTCTCGCTCTACCGCCCACGGACCACGGCTACTTGTTACCTGAATGAAACTCTGTGCTTGTCCTTGGATTACTTTAAGTTAATTTGTTTTTATTTCAAACAAATTACAGTAATAGTGTAGTATTAGTAAGATGATATACGTTTTGAGATTATAAAACAAATGCGTAGATTAAAATTAATAACAAGATAAAATTTATAATATTATCGAAATAACCGAAAATACCGGTAATAGAAAAAATCTATACTGGTAAAAAAATATCGGAATATAGTCCGATATTATCGAAATTTCGATATTATCGAAACCGGTATCCAAGCTATAGTAACAATCTTTTTTTTTAAATATCTTCAATGTACAGACATTTCATTTTTACAACTTTATAATAGTATCGATGTGTCGAGGGATTTTAACCGTTGGTGTAACACGTTGGCGGCACCTGACGTTAACAAAATACGAATTAACCTGACCACCAATGCATGAAACCTTCATAATGTCATGGCAGAAGCGACCGCTAGGTAAATGCCGAGCTTTATTTCTGGCCGGTAACGAAATAACCGCTCATTACTAGGTAGATGGATGGTTTATGGATGTTTCCTGTAAGTATTTATTAGTAGTTATATTGTTCATGGCCACCTTCACGGGAGTCGGGCTGGTTTCGTAAATGGAAACCGCACGGTAAAATATTGTCATTCATCAGGCATTCTCATGAAGACGATAAAATATAAACGATTTTAATGTTAACGTGGAACCACTGTGGCGTCACATATATGCGTGGGTAAGCCAGCAACGGAATTTATGAATATGTTTGCGAAGGGAGTAACTTAGTGTTCAGTGCTACCAAGGACCATTAAAACAATCCCCATACAAAAAATCGTTCCCCGATATGCACAAAGCCCACCTATGTATGTATAAGAATTATTGTTTGCAATTACTAAATTTTAAAGCGTGACACAATATTTAAATTTTGTGATTTATTAACTACCCTCTAGCTGTTGCCCGCGACTTCGTCCGCGTAGAGATGCAATTTATAGCCTATTTGTTATTCTGATGTCTAAACAACATTAATTACTGGAAAGTTTTGTTGAGATCCGTTCAGTAGTTTTTACAAGTAACAGCAACGTAAATACATACATCTGCACAAACTTTCACGTTGATAATATTATTAGGATTCCGTAGCCATAATGGCAAAAACGGAACCCTTATAGTTTCTTCATGTAGGTCAACCAACTTTTTTCTGTACCTTGTTGCCTCTTACGTTACTGAGTCACTCTTTAAAACTACAATTTTAAACGATCAAAAGAAATATTATTTTCTAGCAAATATAGGTCCATTTCTCAAGGTCCAATTACTATCATTTTTCCGAGTAACTCTGTCACTATTGTCTCCTGGGTCGCGGGACAGTATAACAACAAGAAAAAGATGATCCACTCCCGCCCGTCCGTCTGTATGTCACATGCATTTTACCCAAAAACTGCTGGATGTATATTGATGAACTTTGAAGTTAGTTTAGTAGTTAAGTAACAAAAATAAATATTTCTAGGGGGGCGCTCCATACATGTAACCGAAGCGCAAAAATAAATTCAGCAAAGATCAACGTGTGGCACATTTTTCGACAGTTCTTTTAAAAACACTTTGTGGCTTCTATAAAAAAATGATAGAGCTAGAAATTAACAAATACTTTCAACGAAAATTATTTTCAATAAGATCGGATGTACCGTTTTTGAGTTATTTGTGAATAACTAGGCTTCTCAGCAAAATTACGTAAGTGCCAGGAAAATACGCTTTTGCTGGTGCACTTTTACACATATAGTATTTTTTTCATCTGTAGTGCATTTCTCTGTAGTAACGGATGCGGAACCATACACTGAACGGAAGCATGGTCCGACATGCTCTTGGCCGGTGTTTACTGTATTATGTTTCTTTGTTCAATTCTTTGTTCAATCAAAACGGTCCTTGGTGGTACAAAAGTTCTTGCTGCAATTACAATATTGCAGTATTGCATATTGATGCTAGTGTTGTTACAAAAACACAGCATAAATTTCGAGTGTCAATACTAAAAGATATGAGTCACAAACTTGCTACGGAATGCGGGGCTTTTGGATTTCCCCGCCGGCAAATTCGTCGCCGCAGCGCCTGGCGCGGCTCTTGCAACCTCGCCGCATACACGTGCTCCGTCATCTCTGGGAACTCGCTTCACACGCCGCAAATGCATAGTGTGTCGCAAATGTAGCGAACATCTTGCCTTATGAAGGAGGATACATTTGATACGTAGATGCGTGATTATTCGAGCGTTTCAAGTTTCCTGAACACATTTTTGTTACCTACGTGTCTATACATTTTGGTGGTATTAACAACTTTTCGATGGAGATTCTGTATATTAAAGATTTATTGTGTGAAATCCCATTGAAATCTACAGGGATTTCAACAACAAGATGTCCATGAAAGGCACCCGGAACAAACACTGTAATTGAGCTCGTGCCAACCATAACCAGAGACCAGAGAACATACAATTTACATAATATTAATAATACTACACGAAAACTGTGCTACTCGTATATATAGCTGATAGTAGTTCCAAAAGTTAACATACGCAATATTCTAATAATAATTAGACTGCCAGATAACAGTGATATAAAACAGTGAACGAACGACATTTCGCCCGCGAGGGTCAGTGGGGCGCAGATAAAGAACAACTGTTGCCCAACCTCGCGCGGGCCACTACCACTACGCCGAGATCATGACTAACGAGTGACACTATACTGTCCACCGGTGAATCATTTCGTGGCTAACTAAAGTGTGTATTCCTTTGTTCGCAGGTAGATTTCGCGATTCGCGTTCGAAATCGCGATCTACCAAATTAGCGTGGGTAACGACACTAACGAATGTTATTGTTGTGGCTAATCGTGTCTGCAGTTTGCTACAGTGGTAAAGCATGGGCACGATAGCGAGAAGTCGAGCGTCGACCTCCGAATTGCGCGATAGAGCGGGTGGAACGCAGGACATAACGTCCGTGGCTGATCTGAATAATAAGCAAGCAAATGCCACATCAGTCAATGCTCACCTCCAGACGCCGTAACGGTCGCTCCTGGTGAATCATTACTTAATGAATACTTTAGTTAAGCGATCAATAGCTCTTCACTACTATGGGGACATTTATGAACTATCAATAACCTAGCCTATGTGGTCAAAACAATTACTTGGCTACTAAAATCTCTAAAGCCGTTTGATGAAGTTCTAACTCCTGCTATATGAATTAACCTTTACTAATAAATTGGGATGCTGTTTCCAACTAATCACAGCATCATTGTGCAGACATTTAAAAATAGCGGCAAATCAGTCAGAAAATCCTCATAATTTCTCGATGCTCCAAAAATGGATTTCAATCCATAGATTGAAGGTAAGTTTCAGAGCTGAGTAAAAAACCCTATTTCGATACCTATTCGAGCTATTTCAATCCTCTCATGGACACATGCTAGAAGAAGTGTCTGTGGAGATATTTGTCATATTTTGAGATATTTGGTTCGGAGATCTCGGAAATTATTTCATGACATACTTTGAAATCCCATTAGAATAACCAGGCATTACGATAAAAAGGTATCCAACAAACGTTCGATTAATGACTTATTTCATTATCATGGAAAAATACGTAACATCCACGTAACTAGATCAAACAAACATATATTACATGACAATTACGTTCATGTTACAGTCCAATCCAACGAAATTATAATCGGGAATCCCCCTCGTGTCGTAAATATGCAACAAACAAGTTAACCGTAGTGATAACTGAAAGGTTACGTAGCAAAATACCTAAAGTCGAATGTTATTTGCTTAATACATATATATCTAGAATGTCTAAAACCGAAATGAATATGTGACTGTTTTACGGAAAAGGTCCCACTTTGTCGATATGGAGTTATGAGTAGTTCCTAATACTACAGATCATACGCTATCTCTTGGTGAAAGATATATGTCTCTAGGTGCTATAGCTTTTTTTTTAATTCTTCAAATTTGCAAAAGTGAAAAAGCGACAATTGAGAAAACGTTGGTTAAAGTTTGGGACGGCAAAAAACACACTTGTACTTTGAAGTTATGGAGTGGTTAGTATCTAATGTATTGGCATACTTTAAGGATTTCAAATTAGTCAAAATCATGTATGTAACCTTAGTAGTTTGTATGTTACGGAGGCTTGAACATAAAAAGAGAACGAAAATATGTCAATCCTGAATATCGGTTTATTTTCTATATTTATAACATGACACGCAGATTTATCATTAAAGTTGTATTTATAAATGTATTCTCATGCTAATAAAACCGACTCCAAAAAAACTAAAAAGTAAAGAATAACGCCATAATTCAGTTTCTTCAAATTACTTACAAGTAACCGTTTGTATACTCAATCTATACAGTATATACAATTAATCTTATTTTGGCGTCGGTGCCATATAAAGAATGTGTAAAATATTGAAAATTGACGATTTTAGTAAGTTGTGACACGATGGCACCGACGCCAAAATAAGATTAATTGTATACTTTTTACTTTTTACTTTTTAGTTTTTTTGGAGTCGGTTTTATTTTTTAACCGACTTCCAAAAAAAGGAGGAGGTTCTCAATTCGACGGAATATTTTTTTTTGTTTAAATGTTTATTTATTTTACACTTTTTAGTAAATCGTTAATTAAAAATGTATGACGTGACGATTCGAACAAGCCCAAACACGGCTAGGATACATTATTTTATTACATAGATCTGGTGCCTACCTTCCGGCTCCATCATCAAATCAATTCGATGGTACCATTCTCATCAGGAACATTTAAATTTGTGACTATGAAGTTGTTTAGCTAAATTAATCAAGATATTTTGTCGCCACCCGTAAATTATTTATCATTGAGGAGTTCCGATGGCATTCTGTGGTCTTCTGCATCAGTTCCACTTCACCAATTTACACTTTCTGAATGCAAATGCTTATTATGTTTCTTATAATACCAAAATCGCTATATGTATGCCTACAATATTTGAGGAGTTCCTTCAATTCCTCATGGATTCCATCATCAGATCTTCACCAAAATTAAATGGGACCAACTATAAAGTACCTTCTATAAAACAAAAAAAAAAAATTGAAATCGGTCAAATAGTCTGAGTAATCGGTGAACATCCATAAAAAAAAAAACATTCCGTCGAATTGAGAACCTCTTCCTTTTTTTGGAAGTCGGTTAAAAAAGACAGAAATAATTCTATGGATCCCTTTAGACAGTTATTATTTCAAAAAGTTGAGAAAAACTGAATTGAAAAGTACAGCATAAAAAAATACAAATGACAAGTGTATTTTAATATATAACATAAGATTATTTAAAAAACACACTTATCAAGCATAAGTATTAATATCAAATTCTAAGTACTTTTTTATGCATTATAAAATTTAGTGATTTTCTATAGGTAGCGTCCCACTTTGTCGATTTACTAAACTTTAGTGCTTGTTCAGTGAAAAGTATGTGTTTGGTATATTTATTCCATTTTATGTATGAGATAAAGGTTTGTTATTGTTAATCTAATAGTCATTGATACTAATGTCGTTTGTTTGATCTTTTTTTACGGAATTTGAATGGAATTTATTTCCGACTCAAGTTTAGTGACCCATTTTGACGGTTTGGTTTCGTTCGTATGGACATACGCTAAAAAATTACTACAAGTATAAAATCAGCTTTTAAAACATAGGTGTAATGTTTTTAGAGTTAGTATTTATATAAATGTTATTTCATATCTATCGGTTAATTTTTTTTTAATAATACTGTTTTTTATTTAGCGGAATCATCGATAAAAAGTCCATTATCGATGGTTACCCAACCCTACTATTCATATTTCGTATTTTTCTTTTCTCCTGCTCAATAAGTACGTCATATTAGATTCGTGAAGCGAGACTAAAATAGTACATTTAGCCCCTAGGGTTTAAAAGAAAGCAATCCCATACAAATTTCAATGACACTGAAAAAAACTTGCGGTCAGCTACATACTCCTTGCAAATAATTAAAAACAAACAAACCAACCTGATCAGATTGGCCAAACTTTCTGATAGAATTGCTCGAACTGTACTTTTAGTTTTTCATGAAATATACAATTTTAATGTTAAGTCTTTTTTATTTTCTCGCAGTCAAAGTAAAAAGCAGAGTGTTTAACACGTGGCTAAAAGCCATTATGACACTCAGATATATTTGTCCTCGCTCACTTCATGAGCTCGTCCAAATAATCACTTTTTGTCGTAATGGCTTATTTTAGCCCCTTGTCAAACAATCTTAATTTTTTTATTTATTCATTTATTTAAACTTTATTGCACAATACAAGAAAGTACAAATGGCGGACTTAATGCCATAAGGGCAGTCTCTACCAGTCAACCATTAGACTAAACACAGAAATTATTGGTGCGGGATATCGGTATCAGACTTGTACAAAATAATAATTACAAGGGCGAGACACCCAAGTTACATAGTATACAAACTATACATAATACTTAATATATATAAACATGACACATATATACATAAATATATATATATATATATGTGTGTGTGTGTATATATATAAATACATACATACTTGCTTCTAAACTATTATGAAGACTCTTAATGTTGAAGATTTCCCAAGAGGTTTATTCGTATTTTTTTTATGCTGTACTTTTCAATTCATTTTTTATTAACTTTTTGACATAATAACTAACTAAAGGAATCCATAGAATTATTTCTGTCTTTTTTAGCATAGAATATATTTATAAATACAGCTTTAATGATGAATCTGCGGCTCGTGTTATAAATTTTAGAAAATAAACCCATATTCAGGATTGACATATTTTCGTTCTGTTTTTATGTTTAAGCCTCCGTAACATTCAAACTACTAAGGTTACATTCATGCCAATTTATTTGATACTAACTACTCCATAACTTCAAAGTAGAAGTGTGTTTTTTACGGTTCCAAACTTTAACCAACGTTTTCTCAATTGTCGCTTTTTCACCTTTGCAAGGTTGAAGAATTTAAAAAAAATAACTATAGCACTTAGAGACATAATTTTTTCACCGAAAGATAGCTTATGCTTTGTTATATTACAAACTACTCATAACTCCATATCGACAAAGTAGAAATGTTTCCCTATAACAGGCACAAATATACGATTTTGTTAGGTATTCGACAAAGTGGGACGCTAGGCACTAAACTTTGAGGCCTTAAAAAGGTGCTTAAATTGGACATTTATGGGTCGACATCAAAATCATAGGTTTATTACAGTATGTTCTATCAGTTTTCATTGAAAGTCGATTTTCGGTAGGTTTTGCCATATTTCAGTAAACTGCCCGTAACTCCGAAACTAGAATCGACAAATTGGGACGTTTTACTAAACTCCGTCACATATTATGCATTATCTATAATTTTTTGAATAGTATATATACAACACGTTAAATCTAAATAATACAAAAACGAAGTACAAAATGAATACAATGATTTGACATACAATTGGCACACAAATAAATAATGTATAATGTTAAAAAAAATATACCTATCGTAGGCGAAAACCTAGAATACCCTCGTTTTCCACGTTTAGTTCGCTAAAGGCAGCGGAGAGCGAAGGCGGACGCGACACTCCCCAACTTATATTATAAGTGGGAAAGTGTTTCCCTTGGTTTGAATCCATATTTTTTACTTAGATCTAAAAAGGAAACCCCGCTAGCGAAGCTGCGGACAAAATCTTAAGCCTAAATACAGTATCTCTTCCATTGCAAAAATAATCAAATCAAAAATAATATCAAATATTGATTTAAAAGGTCAAAATGGTTTATACTAGGGTGGATTTTGGTAAATTACGCGGGAAATCGTATTAAATGTAGGTAGTTAAGTAATACTCCTCGTGAAGGGGTCTCCTAACCGATAACATATCTTATGAAATTAGTAGTTAGGTAGGTATATAATTTTACTTTATGTATGTTGAATCTTATCCATAGTCAGCATTATAGATTACATTATTTTAAACTTATGATAAAAGATGTCATGAATTTCGTACGTTATACAATTTGTATTTATATATTTTGATAGTATTCAAAACGAAATTCTACCATTTCATTTAAAATTTTTGTTACGTAACCAACTGAAATAGAGCGCGAACCGGCGCATATTATTACCCACAATGCACGACGGAATGCGCAGGCGCAACCACATGAAGCTGGCTAAAAAATGTCATTAGCATTAAACCCCGTTTTAATACTGACATGCTCGACATATAAGTTTCGAAATCGTTTTGATTTCAAATGATAAATACAAGCTAACCGCACGGCGCATGAATAGGTCGATATACAATTTTTTTCTCTATGCTATTGAGATACATAGACACATGAGACTCTATGCCCAGCGAACTTTGACATACGCCTGTTTCCGCAGTTTACGCGTTGTCTTATGTAGCGTTACTTTGTAATTAAACGGAAATGGCGTGTACGCTCATGTCGAGTACGCCCACACTCACTATAATCCCAAGACAGGGGAGAGATTAGGTTTAAAGGATGGCGATGCCATTTTCAGCTATCACCAATATCTTGCAATGGTAGCATCTGTTTATTCCCGACGAGTGTCGGTAAAATTTGAAATGCAGGTCAGTCCACAGGCATTACAATCAATTACCGTCTAATTGAAACAAATGTCAGAGGGCATACTTTTATCGTGTGGTCATGATTAATACTTACTAATTTTTTGCTCTTCTTCTCGGTGCTTAGAAATTAAGTCCTTGATGGCAACCGAAGGGGCGTGCGCGTGACCTGAACTGATGAGCGCCTCTAGTACGGTAATAACTACTCACAGCGCCAGTAATTCATGGTTTTCGAAACCGTCAGACTTGGTCTAAGTCGATAACGTCCTTTTATTTACGCATACTATATTGAGATAATTTGGCACGGTAGTAAATAAATATTTGTAGAAGTTACTTTAGAATCACGCCCCACATTTGAATGCAATTTTAAATTGTTTTGGCGTGCCTAAAAGCTGGCAGCAACAGCTCAGTACATTCGTCAACGCTCACCAACTACAAGCACCAATCAAGCGAGCACTCTGACTGATCAAATCCACTTTGAAAATACATTCAGAGTCTGCCACTAATGCCAGACAATACTGTAGAACCCCCTATCAATCCTCAGGTGGATTATATGTATTATAATCATAACTAATGGTCAAACGAACCGAGATCATTTAGACGAAAGTCGCTGACACATAAATACTTACGATAATGTCACCTTTACATATGTCGCTAGATCATGCACAATATGTGTTTGGCCTATTGAGGTTTAAGGTTGAGGTTAAGGATATAAAAATATTGTGTGCAATAAAAATTAAATACCTACACAAATCATATTAGCCTGGCTTCATCCACTGCTCAGCATAAGCTCTTTTCCAGTTACATCTTTACCTTTTTGATTCGAACAACGCCTACATCTTTGATCACCAAATTGATCGTAGCCGTGGACTAACGGGGATTGTTCTCATTTCACTTTTAAGGATAGGAATTTTGGCTATTTGGACCTTTGGAGGAGTGAATGGCTTTAATCCTTATTTCCTTACAATCCTTACTAATATTCTAAATACGAAAGTGTTTGTGGGATCGTCCTTTTTAGGGTTTCGTAATCAACTAGGACCCCTTATAGTTTGGTCATGCATGTCCGCCTATCGCTCTGTCTGTCCGTGGGCGGCTTCACTCAGTGATCATTGGTACTAGAAAGCTGAAATTTGGTATGAGTATGTGTATGTATCACGCCGACAAAACGGTAAAATAAAAACTGATTTTTTTTTTTTTTTCTGTTAGTTCTTGTACACCTAAAGTGGGGGTGAATTTTTTTTCGTTCCAACACTAGTGTGTGGGGTGTTGTTGAATAGGTCTTTTAAAAATAATAGGGGTCTCCAAACTAGTAAGTGCAGTGCGGTGTCCTGAATACTTCGAACGTTACACATATTAGTTAAGTGCCATACACTGCATTATAACATTCCGCTCAATCTGGCGCGTATATTTGATAACTTCCAGAAGGTAATAAGTAATTACAGTTACTTTGGCGTTGACGACCATTTTATAGAGCTTAAAATCTTTCTAGTATTTATTTTTCCACGAAACTTGATATACCTAACTAATAGGTATCATATCATCATACCGTCCACCGTACGCGACGACGCTCAGGTACCTTTAAACCTTTAAAACCGCTGGCGTGGGAGTTAATAATACCTACCGAAATACCTACCTACGGATAATCTAGTAGGTAACAGGTTAGTAGTTTGTGGAATGTAATCTAATCGTGCCTATAAAAAAACAAAATTATAACACCTGGAAATTATAGATTGTACTAAAAAAGGGCCCATTTCTAATTTATAAGCCAAATATTGTTAAAGCTATAAAGCCATTCTTTATATTCATTAGTATGAAATTAAAACCGCTTTTTTAAGCCCTTCTATTCTGAATGATGGGCAACTACGGAACCCTACACTGAGCTAGGTCCGACATGCTCTTCGGCGGTTTTTTAACGTGATTTTTTGTACAGTGACATCGGCTACATTTTGTCCCGAAAAAAGTAGGCGGTATCCCGAGTGAAAAATAACATAGTAAGTCACGAGGGCGAAACCTCGAGAAATTATCCATTTCCTAATGTTAGATGTAACTACCACACGGAAATTGAAGGAAGCTATCTTAACTAATCCTAGCCGCAAGCAACAGTTGCCCTAATTCCTACATCTAAGCCCTCCGACCCTCGAAAATGTAGTCGGCGGTTGTTTACCAGTAAATAATTCAAATAGTTAGTGATGACGCATAGTACATTATACAGTAATAGTAAGTACATTATACATAATTAAATCATCAGACGACACGACACAACCATTACATACTGCTGGCCCCTCATTCACGACGCATAAGATTGTAAAAACAATCGAGCGTCGAGTGAGCGCGGTGTCACTGAGCAGATGAGGCTGAGCGCTTATCTTCCGCAGGATACGGGCGGCTCTTCCGCCGATAGCGCCACCTACGCCGCCGCACCCCTCCCCCCGCGCTCGTTCGGGCTATTGTACTCGCAAAAATCGAACCACGTTTCAGTCGTTCTTAAAGCACCTCTGTTGTATAGATTGACCACGACAATTTTTGTTAACGAGTAATATTCGCTACTAGCATTGACCCACGGCTTAGCCCGCATTACGTTAAATGTGATTATGTTTCATCCATGACTTGCGGGGTTATTGCCTAACGAAATTTTGACACTTGGTATCGGAATCAACTGTCATAGCCCATACGAAATCATGACACTTGATTGCGATTGCGAGCGTCAAACGCGTTAGGCAATACGGGGGCCGATCTATTCGTCTGCCAAGTTCCATCTCATTTCGTTCGACGGTTTACATGTTATTGAGTAAAAAACGTCTGGAAATCTATATAAACCTCCAAACGTCTGCGCAAACTTTCAATTTATAATTTTAGTAGGAAGTTTACAATAAGGTATACGTCCGAATGTTTGACATCGTAATTCCAATAATCGACACTCTGTCTTTCACCTCTATTGCTATGAATTAAGGTTGAAGGAACCAAATAAGAAGGCAGTGTCGAGCACTGGCATATTTATTTACCTTACTTAACTTCCAGATTTGTTTTGTTAAGGCACTGTATTCGTAGATAGATAATAATTGGATACGCAAACTATCAGTATTCACGAAAGATCAGTGCCTCTCAACAAACGTCATGTACCTACACATGGACACTTATACAGTACCTACTTGTAAATGTCTATATTAACATTTGCGTATGTTAAACAGCGTGGAATGCTGAACGTGGAACGCTGCATTATTAACGTTTCGAAACTATATGTAGGTATAGTCATCTCTTACTGGTACGTAGCGTTAGCCCTAATTGCCTATTGTTTTATCTATCTCTTTGTAGCAGACTCAGTCACTGCTATTCTTAAGTATGATCCATTTTAATTAACCCTTTAGTAAACTGTTACCAGAATTGACAAATTAACTATAACAAATATTACATCAATATCGCTATTTTAATAACAAACTTAATACCGGTATAGGTACCTACATTCACACTTTAAAATTTGCACACTTCACGCCCTGAGCAAAATAAAATCGCTTTGAATGTAAATACTCGAATTACACTGGCCAAGCGTCTTACTTATTTGCACTTGCACGGTACAAATGTAACCTAAATCTAAAACAACAGACCAGTCAGTATGCGCCATACCCAAATCCACATTAAAAACCGGCCAAGTCCGAGTCGGACTCGCGCACCGAGGGTTCCGTACAATCTTTCACTTACCCTAACATTATTTAGTATATTACCCTATTCCGATTGAGTTAAGTTTGCACCTGATATGTATAGCATTGCATACAAATGAGGTGCAAACTTAACGCAACCGGGTTGTTAAAGTAGGGTTTTAAAAAAAAAATCAAATTTTTCGTTCCGTAAACTTCGGAGATAAAGGAGGGGTTTTTTCACATTTACCTTAATGTGGTTTTTTTTTTAATAAAACAAAATCTAATCACAATAAAAATAAAATTATTTAAGTGTGCAGATCAAGCCCTTTCATATGTTATACTATTTGACCTAGTAGCTAGACATTTAATTTAACTTTTTAAATATACACTATAAACGGCCGTATCTATGAAAATCCAGTGTTAGCAAGGCCTAACTCCTATAGGCAAAATATACGCGATGTGGGTTTTAGAATAGCACCTCATGTCTTTCGAAGAAAAAGATAACATTGATAATCGGTCCACAACATAGGAGACACCGGTAAACATACATAAAAAAAAAAACAAAAGTAAAACCGACTCCAAAAATAATCACTGCATAATTCAATTTCTTCAATTTACTTACAAGTAACCGTTTGTCTACTCAATCTATACAGTCTTACAATTAATCTTATTTTGGCGTTGGTGCCTTGTGAATATAAAGAATGTGTAAAATATTGAAAATTGAAGATTTTTGTAAGTTGTGATACGATGGCACCGACGTAATTTTTATTTTTTGTTTTTTTAGAGTCGCTTTAATTTTTTGTTAAAAAGTTAATTTATTTTACACTTTTTAGTTAATCGTTACTTAAAAGTGTATTTAATGCCGATTCGAAAAAATCCAAACACGGCTAGGATACATAACTTTACAACAGAGATCCGGTGCCTACCTTCCGGCTCCATTATCAAATCAATTTGACGGTACCATTCTCATCAGGACCATTTTAATTTGCGACTATGAAGAAGCTTAGATCGTTGAGGACTTCCAGTGACCTTTTGTGGTTTTCATCATCAGTTCCACTTCACCAATGAATACTTTCTGAATCAAAATGCTTATTATGTTTCTTATAATACGAAAATCGTCATACGTATGCCTACAATATTTGAGAAGTTCATTCAATTCCTCATACATTCCATCATCAGATCTTCACCAAAATTATATGGGACCAACTTGGAGATACCTCCTACCAAACAAAAAAAAATTGAAACCGGTCAAATAGTCTTCGAGTCATCTGTGAACATACATAAAAAAACCGGCCAAGAGCGAGTTGGACTCGCGCACCGAGGGTTCCTTGCCAACTTTCACTTACCCTAACATTATTATTCAGTTCTGTTTGAGTTACGTTTGCACCTAATATCTATAGCATTGCATACAAATGAGGTAAAAACTTAACGCAACCGGGTTGATCAAATAGGTTCTTTGATAATAAAAGATTCAAAAGTTTCGTTTGGTAAACTTCGGAGATAAAGTGGGGAAGGGAATACAGGTGTTTTTTTTTCAAATTTTCCTTAATAAAAAAATGTACTCAGGATGAAATAAATGTTTAAACTTTTGCAGATGAAGCCCTTTCATATGATACCGTATTTGACCTAATATTAATTTTTGCCTGCCTGATTCATCTTTTATTTTAGAAAATAAAAATATATTTTATAATGTTTCATTTGCAATACATATGCTATATACCATATATACCATGTATATAAATATTCCAAATAGATAACATAAGCAGTTTTTGAGATATGGACAGACAGACAGAAAGAGCCGCACCATATGGGTTCCTTTTTTCCTTTTTGATACAGAACCCAGAACCCTAAAAACGACGAATTGACAACTTCCACTTTTTTTATGTTTTTTTATTTATTTATATTTTTTTATTTATATACATGGAGATCCAACAGCTTAAAATATGTTAGTAGTAACTGAAATAGTAATAGCGAGCCAATTACAGGATCTCACCTGTAGCACCATGGTTGTATTTAACATTAAGTTAAACAATACGCACAAACGTTACGTTATATACACCTACTAATGCACTAAAATACCATATATAAAACAAAACAAAGGGTTGTTTAATGGTAACAAACAGTAACTGGTTGAATAATAACACGATCGTAAACATCTTTTATTAATGAGCAAACAGCTACCTGCAGATGATGAAAAAAAAGGAAAATAAGTACACTAAAAGATAAATCTTAACAGTCTCATTCAAAGCAGCTTCTCGCCAAATTACGCCTCACAGAAGGAATTGAGCAATTAAAAATATCAATTTCTAGCTCTTTTGTCACATTATTCAGACAACGGCTGGCACGAATCAAGTAATTATTTTGCCTATATTTGGATGAAGCACATTTCACTGAGAGGGGAGGGAAGTGTCTTTTAGACCGAGAGGGTACACTAAATGAAAGTTTGTTAAGTAGTTCTGGGCAATCTATATTACCGCTAGTAATATTGAGAATATAAGTGATGTCTGCTATCTCACGCCGCTTAAGTAACGGTAACAGATGGTGTTTCTTACAGGCATTGTAGTAATTTGATGAGTCATAGGGACATTTTAGTTTGAAGTTTAGAAATTTAATGAACTTTTTTGAACACGTTCAATCCTCTCTATATAGGTATTATAACAGGGATTCCAGATTTGGGACGCATATTCAAGCTTACTTCTAACTAGTGAGCAGTAGAGAATTTTCAGTGTCTTAGCTTGAGTAAAATGACCCGAGTTCTGCATTAAAAACCCTAACGATTTTAAAGCATTACTTATAATATTATCAATGTATATATCAAAGAGAAATTTGGAGTCATGTATTACACCTAAGTCTGTCATGAAAGCGACCTTATTTAAAGGCAGATTTTTAAGTGTGTAAGTAGTAGGAATCAGGTTGCGTTGACGTGAAAATGTTATAAAGAAACATTTTGACGGATTCAGATCTAACTTGTTGGCTATACAGTATTCATCAAGCCGTGATCTATTTTCTATGTAAGACGAGAACCATCTCAGTAAGTCCCCGTGAATCCCTATGTCGCGTAACTTGGATAATAATATAGAATGGTCAATTTTATCGAAAGCCTTGCTGTAATCAGTATAAATCACATCCACTTGGAAACCAGTATCCATCGCATCAGTGACGTAATCATTTAGGAGAACAAGATTAGAAACTGTGGATCGTCGCTGAAGGAATCCATGCTGGTTAAGACTAAATAAATTCTGTAAAGCCTCAAAACCCTGATTATAAACAATTTTTTCCATAGCCTTAGATATTATGCATAATTTAGAAATGGGCCTATAATTTGCAATATTATTTTTAGCTCCTTTTTTATGGACTGGAGTAATGTAAGCGGATTTCCATATTGAAGGAACAGTACACTCAGAGAAAGAACGTCTAAATAACAGCATAAGGGGAGTAACAATCGTTTTGGCGCAATTAATCAGGAACTGTGCTGGTAAGTCATCCGGGCCAGCGGACTTAGACGCATCTAGTTTAAGTAATATATTAATGAGCACTTCTGGGTTAACTTCTATGTCAGACAAAGTGGCCGTGGGGTCAACTACCGGGCTAACATTTGTGTTATAGTTGTTACTATATGTAGAAGAAAACGAGGTAAAAAAATAATCTGAGAAAGCATTACATATGTCCGCACCAGTGTTAAATGATTTGTTGTCATATTTTAAGCTACTGGGTATACCGTGACAGCCAGAGCGCGACTTAATGAATGACCAGAAATGCTTCGGGTTCTTAGCGATATTATCCTCCACCTGATTAATATATTTTTTTTTATGATCGTGCCCTCAGTTTCTTCAGATACATTATGCGGTCTGCTAAGCATGATCTGGAGAAGCAGATAATGTTGGGGAAAATGGATGACAGGCGTACCCAGGGTAGAGCACCTACGCGATGCATGGTCCGACGCTGTGAGGAAGGTGGCTGGCGGCAGCATGCATCGCGCGGTCCTTCCATAGCTTACGACCGCACCCATTGGAGACAAGCAATATGTGGTCGCGATCCGCAGCATAGAGGAAACGAAGAAGTAGGAAAATATATATTGGTACAGGAACAGAGATCTCCTTATTTTTTGAAGTCGGTTTAAATGTGACAGTCACTGTCAGAATGATTATTTAGTAAACTTACTGATGTTTCGATGTAGAGCCAAATTTGATCGTATGCTCAAAGTGATCCGTTGGGTGCTCCAATAGGGAGCTCAAATCCAAAAGGGAGCCGAGGTTTTGCGAGGGGTGAGCATGTAACCCGTGTCGCGAGTCGGGTTCCGACACTGCCAGTAAACGGGTCCGCTGGCTTGGGTTGTGACTGTTTTGTAGTAGGGATCTGTCGATAGATTTTATTTTTATTAGGTCCAAGGCAGCTTTTGTATCTAACCGCAATATGTATTTTCAAACACAATATTGTTTTAATGGACTAATGGCGGGATGCATAAACGCATTTTCTCACATGAAAATTTGCCCTTTTTATTATGTTGAACCTCATTTGTCCCAATTATAATTTTGGACAGGAATATTGTGTGTTTGTTGTAAGGCATGAATCACAACAATCACTGAATACGAAACGAGTATCGTTTATATCACGGGCGTATGCACAATCCGACCGATATACCGCCCTGCTGATGGCGACATCGCGATGCTACATCGAATCGGTTTATATATGTATATATTGTACATATCGAGATGATAACGACAGGTGAAATTACGCTGAACGGGAACTGTCCAGCACGGCATGGAATAGTTCGCAGCAATCCAAGTGAGGTTCACAATGCGTGGGGCACCCTGCGTTGTGACAGCCGTTCAATTTGCGCCTTATTGGAGCTCATTCACGCGACCTTCGCACCTCAACAGCCACATGTCATAAGCGACGACTTATCAAACCCAGCTGCCACAATGTAAACAGTATAAACATTGTTTACAGTAAATCTGATGTTTTACTTTTGCTGAAAAAATTTGGTGGTTAACCATCAAACATTTAAAGAGCAGTGACAATATTCGGACACTTTCTGACCGAAACCTTCATCTTAGTTGGTACAAGAGCATATCGTCCCGGCTTAGTAGGAGGCAGTATACAGAAACACTGGTACAAGACCAGTCAGGATCCAACCAATTTCTTTGTTTCTCTTATTTCTTGTTTTTTGTATATATAAGATAATAAAGGTGAATAATGCTAGCGCAGTGCAGTTCTTATTGAGGAGAGTGGGTAAAAAAGAAAGGTCTGCACACTAAACAGCAGGCGCCATGAAAACGGTCGGAATAGATTCATAAAAAAATAAACATAATGTAAAATATAAAAAATATTGTCGTCTATATAATACTGGGGGTTCTGAGCTGTAATCTATGTAGGCCGAGTGGACCTAATTACTTATAATCTCCAAAAACTGAATCGAAACAATAATTGGTTAATAAATGTGACAGGAAAACGGCCGGACATCCGGACACAAAAAGAAACATTTTTGTAAAAGCTGCAACGGAGACCCTCGCTACCGCTTGATTGACTAATTACATCTGTGTTTCACCTATTGCATAAGCATATTGAACCGTTAATCAGTCTTTAATATTAACAGAACATTGTGAAATTAGGCTAAGGGAACTATTATGAATTCTCCCTCAAACAATGTCGCTTATCTCATTTCGGTTTACAAGCGCCGGCGTGTCGTAATCGTAATCATGAATGAGTGTATGAGGAATTATTAATACTTAATACCCACACGTTGCAGGCATTTCAAATTGCACCCGGGAGAGTGGATGTGGGCCGAGGTAAAGGGATATTTTTATTCATACTGAACCTAATACAGGCAGCAATACGCTTAATGAAAAAACACCATGAACGTCATGGCAAGCATCTGAATTTGGAAATACTACCATGCCTACTCTATACTACTATAAAGTTGTAAAAATGAAAACTCTGTACATAGAAGATATTTAAAATAAAAATTTATAAATAGAAAAAAGAACCGGCTACAAAATAAACTAAAAAGCCATAAATAATCTTTTCTCAAACATGCAATGAAATGTCGTCATTACGTGCGTTAAAACAGGCTTCAAAGTATCCCATTTCGGGCGGAACAAACTGAGAGAATTGTAAAGGAATTTCATACAAAATTGAAGGCCCAGGCCGGGAAGTATTTTTTTTTTAATGTAAACATGGCGTCTGTGTTATGCACAGGCTAAACAGCTGAATTATATTTTTTAATTTTTTTTTCTAGTGGTTGATTGGCTATCGGACCAAAAATATTCGCGTTCACGCCTATTACACACGAACTGACGTTAAGAACACAAATCTGCATAGTTCATATGTTGATGAATAAATTAAAAATATTGTCTATAGTCTATACGTAATTCACCAGAGACCATAGGCAATATTTAAAATCCTCTGCATTTATTTTATTTATTATAGAAATTAAGATTCTTATTATCAGGTTGTGTATAACGGCCCTAATAGGGTCTACTCGAACACTACACATGCGAAATACGGCTTACTTCCCTGAAAAAAAAAAACATTGGAGGGAAAATTGAAAAAACTTCTGCCATTAGTTAGTTTTTTGTGTGGTGTTATTTTATTTCATTGCGTATGTTTGAGAAAAGCACTATAGCCTCTGGCCGTGAAAAGTGCTTGCCGGCTTCGTATCACTATCCGGCCTCCCTACGGTTGGCCGTCTATACCTACTCACCCGGCAAGCACTTCTTTCCCGGCGTCTGCAGTAATGTACTATTATTTATCTTATATATGACGACCGGTTTGGCTCAGCGGGAGTAACGTTGCCTGCGATGCTGAGGTCCTGGGTTCAAATCCCGGTAAGGGCAAATATTTGTGTAATGAACATAAATATTTGTTTCTGAGTCTTGGATGTTTTCTATGTATATAAGTAATATATCTATTAAATATATCGTCGTCTAGTACCCATAACACAAGCCTTATTGAGCTTACCATGGGACTAGTTCGATTTGTGTAAAATTGTCCCGTAATATTTATTTATTTATTTACTTCAGGTTTGGCACCGACTTCAAAAGGTGATTCAAATGTATCCGTACCGTACATAAAATATTATTTATGGTTTTTAGTTTATTTTGAAGTCGGTCCTTTAATCATTTATAAATTTTTATTCTTTGCTTTTTAGTAATGAATTTTAGTAGTGATATATAGTATCTTTTAGAGCCCAGAATGGGAAGATTGAGGAGGCACTTTGCACGCATCTCGAGTCTTTGGAAGTAAGAAATGTAAAAGTTGGTTAGTTCATTGTACCTTCCATCATCAGCTCAGCACGAAATGATGACAACTAGAAAAAAACAACTGATAACTTTAGAAAAATATATACAAAACATTGATAGTGCCTTTAATATTGAGGGTTTCTCTCGATTTCCCTGGTATTCCATCATCTAATCCTGACTTGGTGATAAGGAGACTACTTCAGAGACACACCAAAAAGAATATGACTAACAGTCTTAACATATCTACCTATAATAGACGATTTTTTTTAAGAATTATCCTCTAATTCTTAACTATTAAGGAGTTGTACCTTCCGTCATCAGCTCAGCATGATGAGATAATGACTACCATATGCAAGTATTTAAATAGCTTAATAAAATATATGAAAAACGTTATAAGTGCCTATAAAATTTGAGGATTGCCCTCGATTTCCCTGGGATCCCATCATCAGATCCCAACTTGGTGGCAATGGGACCACCTCGGGAGTATATCCTTCCAAATAAAAAAAGAATTTCTAAAATCGGTCAACAATTGGCGGAGTAATCGGTGAACATACATAAAAAAATACAAACTATCGAACATATAACCTCCTCCTTTTTTGGAAGTCGGTTAAAAAAGAAAAGTATACGGGTCGTGAAGGACATTCAATCGTTTTTTTTTGTACGAATATATTGTGTCTTTGTGACCTAACCACGTCAAAACAACTGAATGAATCTCATCCACAGATCGCAAATGGTTTTAGGATACCTTTTTACCCGACTAGCTAAAAACAGGTTATTGACTTTGGTACTTTGGCGATAAAAAAAACATTCCGTCGAATTGAGAACCTCCTCCTTTTTTTGGAAGTCGGTTAATAAGAGCGTACATAGTTTTAGTTATAAGTGCTGCTGCTGCAGCGCCTTTACATATCGGTATGTGCTAAATAAGCTCTAATTGACGCCTAAATGTTTGTGGGGTACGTTAAGTAAAATAAACTTTTAAACAAAAAAAATAAAACCGACTCCAAAAAAAAAAAAAAGTAAAAAATAACGCCATAATTCAGTTTCTTCAAATTACTTACAAGTAACCGTTTGTATACTCAATCTTTACAGTATATACAATTAATCTTATTTTGGCGTCGGTGCCATATAAAGAATTTGTAAAATATTGAAAATTGACGATATTAGTAAGTTGTGACACGATGGCACCGACTCCAAAATAACATTAATTGTATATACTGTATAGATTGAGTATACAAACGGTTACTTGTTAGTAATTTGAAGAAACTGAATTATGGCGTTATTTTTTACTTTTTAGTTTTTTTTACAGTCGGTTTTATTTTTTTGTTTAAAAGTTTATTTATTTTACACTTTTTAGTTAATCGTTACTTAAAAGTGTATCTCGTGACGATTCGAACAAGCCCAAACACGGCTAGGATACATTATTTTATTACATAGATCTGGTGCCTACCTTCCGGCTCCATCATCAAATCAATTCGATGGTACCATTCTCATCAGGAACATTTAAATTTGTGACTATGAAGTTGCTTAGCTAAATTAATCAAGATATTTTGTCGCCACCCGTAAATCATTTATCATTGAGGAGTTCCGATGGCATTCTGTGGTCTTCTGCATCAGTTCCACTTCACCAATTTACACTTTCTGAATGCAAATGCTTATTATATTTTTTATAATAGCAAAATCGCTATATTTATGCCTACAATATTTGAAGAGTTCCTTCAATTCCTCATGGATTGCATCATCAGATCTTCACCAAAATTAAATGGGACCAACTAGAAAGTACCTTCTATAACCCAAAAAAAAATTTTGAAATCGGTCATATAGTCTTTGAGTAATCGGTGAACATCCTTAAAAAAAAAAAAAAAACATTCCGTCGAATTGAGAACCTCCTCCTTTTTTTGGAAGTCGGTTAAAAATACTCAATATGAATCACATATTTTAACCATACAACGAGCACAAACTGACTAATCTATTTAATTTCAGTCAGGTTTGTGGTTTTCCTTATTACTACAGAAAATCTAAAGCGACGTATTAGATATTGACGACAGACACTTCATTGTCCAATTGGTTAATGAATACTGATATATTTATATGGTAATTACTTATCTCTTTCCAGTTAAGTAAAGTAAGACAACAGGCATTAGTATAGTAGAGGTTGTGTATTGTGTATGATGAAATCGTAAGGAAAATCGTTTCAATTGTCACAAATAGTGATGGTAAAAAATGTTAAGATCGTTGATTGTAATTGCATCTTGCTTATGGCATAAGTAAGCGAAATTTTATTTTATTTTAATTTAAATTGTTGATATCGCCAGTAATTCGAACTAGGAAAGTCACACTCTGCAGCCTCAACGACTGGATGGGTTTTGACTTTAAATCAGACAAATGGTGACTTACGAGCGTTCGCATTCAATTTTGCGTTTGTAACTTAACTTACGGGGCGGTGTTTATGTGACAAACTCTTACGTTACAAAGTGGCGTTTAAAAGGTGACAATTTGTATGCAATCAAATATGAAACGCCTGATTTATCATGCACCGCCGTAATAATAGTTCATACAATTGACACATAGTATGGTTTTATTAAACGGGCCGAAGACGAGTCTCATAATATTATCACTCTCGTGTGTTTAAGATCGAATTATGTACAATTATGTACAAATATATGGATGTAGATTAACTAGTGTATGTAACACTAGTTAATCTACATCCGTATATTAAATTGTTTTCATTCGTTTCAAATGCAGCAATTGAGGCAAGAACCACGTTTACCGATGTGTAATGATCTCATAACTACATTAAATCGTCGTCTAGTACTCATAACACAAGCCTTATTGAGCTTACCGTGGGACTAGTTCGATTTGTGTAAATTAGTCCTGTAATATTTATTTATTATTATTTATAGTTATAACCGCAGCGCGGCCTATACGCCGGGTTATCTCGCTCAGGTCAATATCATTGCAGTTATGAGAATGTAAACATTTCGTTTGAAAAGCTGGGCGTTAGGTACCTATAGATTTTGATCACATTAAAAAGAATTTACTATATGGGTGAAGGTAAACATATAAAACGGTACTAAATCCATTCAATTCAAATTACGTGGCCATACGCTTCCTTATCATTTGGAGTACCTAGATATAGCAATAAAAATAACATTGGTGCGATTTCGGCGGAGACGCTATTAATTGTCTTTATGTCGCTTTAAATCAAACTGGCCGAGACTCGGTGCTAACTGGTTTATTGACATTCAATGTGACTAGCGCGGGCCCAGATGAATCTGAACTCCAGCTTGTACTCCGCTTCAATAAAAATTAAACCATATAACCAGATTACGTCTGGTAATTCGCTTTTGACCAAGTTGGATCTTAGTCACCCTTCATTTAAACCTTAGAATAAATAAACGTAAGAAGGCCAGAAGACGTTCTTTTGCTCCTTGTGAAACGAGTGAACGAAAGATCGAAATGAGTGAGCGATCGCGACCAATCGGCAGCAGTTGCGGCGCTTAAAAAGTGAATGCTCGTAGATTTCGCACGCGGTGTGGCCTCAGCGCTGAGGCCGCCGCTGGGTACTTTTCGTTGCGTAATCTCAGGGTGCTTCGGACCTGGTTTAGCCTAGAGACGAAAAGATCTCTATCGTGGATAAGAATATGGTTTTCTCTTACAGAGGTCTTGTAAGATGACGTAATGATCTTAGCTCTATGAATAAAACAACAGACAAGTTGGGTATCCATTATGTTATGTGTGAAATTCAAATGAGTTTCGGCTGGCTGCAGCCACATTACTTAGCTACTTGTTTGCGGCTGGCAGAAGTTTTATCTCTCCATCTTTCACAGGGCCTATCCCGACCCGACTGAGTACAATACAGTGAGTACAAATAATTCATCTTGTCACTGATTTTTTTTTTCTTTTTTGAAGGGATTACTTATATGTAATTTTATACAGGTACTGAAAAAAAAAGATTATTTTTTTTAATATTGTTTGTTTTTAATAATGTATTTTTACCCGACTGTGACAGGAGGGTTTTGTTTTTTGTGTGTACGTAGTTACCTATGTACGTGTGAGTATGTATGTGGGTATGAATGTAGGTATGTTTATTTCTTTGGCACGGTCTGCAGCCTTAACTGCTTGATAGATTGTGACGTATGAAATGTCTTTAGATTCGTCTTATTTGTGGAAAAAACGTCAACATTTTGTTATAATTCACACAAACAAATCCATCCTGCTCTATCTTAGAGTTTAAATATATAACTTTCTCTTTCACTCTCGTAAATACTAATACACTCTTAAGTGTTTCATGTTTTTAGGCCGGTCACTTTACTTAATATTTTAAGCGAAATTTATGTTTTTTTTTTTTTTAAATCTGTGATCTTGGTACTGACGAGACTTGATAGACGCCAGACACGGTTATTATGTGAAATCACATTTTTATTGCAAAATCAATGGTAACAGAATCAAATACCTCACATATAGTCGTAATCATTATAATAAAACAGTCTTAGTAAGTAATTCTTCATGGTATGTAGTATCTGGTCTTTCCACAATCTTAAATTTAGTATCTTAGTCTAGTTTGAGTCTCAAAAATACGCAAAATATTTATTTTTTAACAACAGTCCTGATGAGAATGGTACCATCGAATTGATTTAATGATGGAGCCGGAAGGTAGGCACCGGATCACCGGATCTCTGTAATAAACATATGTATCCTAGCCGTGTTTGGGCTTGTTCGAATCGTCACAAGATACACTTTTAAGTAACAATTAACAACAAGTGTAAAATGAATAAAAAAAATAACAAAAAGTAAAACCGGCTCCAAAAAAAATCCCGCATACTTAGTTCAGTGTCTTCAATTTACTTACAAGTAACTGTTTGCCAGTTTGATAGATTTTTTTTATCTTGCGCTCCAAAATTTTAAAATTATTTCAAATAACATTAGTTTCAGACATAAATTATTAGATTAAAATTTTGTACTCTGTGGCACCAAGGAATACGTTAATAGCGACATTGTAACACGCTTAGCAGTGCTTATTTGGGAAATATACTATAGAGTTTTACAAGTCTTAAGTAATGTATGTCTTTATATTAGAGTTGATAACCATTTAAATAATAGAAAGAAGTGCAGGAGTAGTAAAACTACTATTAACGCACAGGTACCTACATTCAAATGAAATTAATATACCTTCAAATAAAATCCGTAGATCTTCACTTTTCTGTGTTGTATGTCTCATCGTGTTGTACAACCACCGTTCTTACCAATATACTGTTTCAGTTTATCTTCACGAGTCACCAACCAAAGAGAACCAAGTTAAACACCATCAAAACTTGTTATTTTTACGACAAAAAAACAGTTATAGAACCTATTGAAAAACCAGTTGACAATTTTAAAGTGAACAAAATTACTCACTTATTGGTTTTGCTATTAGACATGGGGTCTAGGCGTCGCTTGACGGGGGAGCCTATACCAAATTAAGATAGAAAAAGGACTTTACGAATCTGCCTTTTTCTCTTGATTTATTAAGTATTCCTTATAACATTCCAGTGGACAAAAAATATAGGCCGAATACCAAGCTACAATATATATATATATTTAACGTAGTTTGGAGCAAGAGGAATAATTTTATATCACTTTAAAAACAGTGAAATTTACTGTAATTTTCCGGGTAGCTCCTTAAACAATTTAATAGATTTTCATTCTTTATATGCCGTAACAAATGAAGCGTTTTTTAATTTAAATATTAAAAATTCCATAGAACCCATTCATGAATACCACGTTTATTTGAAATGGCGTAAGAATGCCAAGGTATCTTTGTAGTTCTCCATATGGAAAATTTGGTCTTAATAACACTTTTAAACCCCAACTGGTAAAGTTTTAGGTAGGTTTGTGATCCCGTAAGTGGTGATTTGCTAGCTGTTTAGATTATCATTAAGGAGTAGGTATGCCAAGTGTAAGGAGAAGTGACACACCGGACGCGACAAAATAAACAGTCAAAGATAAACTAATGCACGAGACACATACAAACAGATCAGTCACGATCTGGAGCTGCCTGCGCTACATTGTTGCATCAGTGTTCTTTCTAAGAGCGACAACGTGGCCCAGGATTTATATCGACAACGGCTCTAATTAAAGTGTCCGTCCAACGGGAGTTGATACCGCTCGAGCGCTCCGATGAATTACACGCCGCCATTGCCACTCATGTGGGAGCCGCATCTATGGTGAGGACAATGGAGTTGTGCAATACGCCGCATCGCCTTACTTTCCATTTCATTTATACAGTTATGTAGATATTGCATTTACCAATCCCAAGCCGAAGTTATCATCTTCAATCTGTGTGCGAGTTTCTAAAACAACGTCCATGTGAACGCGCCATACATTTCTATCGAGCTCTTATAATAACGCAATGAAGTACAATCAAGGATGACGCGCCGCTATCGGAATGTTGATGTAAAATGCAGTCGCAGCGCACGTCGCTCGAGGGGAATTAGACCGCGGTGCCAAGGTTTAACATCCGCATGGAAAACGCCGCAGACCAGAGCACCGATACTCGATCTTTGAAAATGAAAATTGAGAATGTCACAGAAGCGTGAAGGAAAGACGAGGAGAAGCAATCGTAAGGTGTATAGTTAAGATAGGTATAGAAAGTACATTAGAAAGGAATCGAAGGTGCGCGTGACCCGCCGACGGCGAGGTGAGCGGCCGCGCGCCCGCGCCGCTTGCGAAACCACACGGAACTGGCGGCCTTCGTTGTCAACCTTTTAATTACTCACTTTTTCGCATGCGTCACTCACATACCGACTTACTCAAGTGCCCTTTCGACATGTCACAATGTCCCAAGTGTAAAATCTCCATACGGCCACAAACCACATGCTTACAATGCAATAAAATCGCTTTAGTTACCCAGTTATATTTCAAATATACTTGGATGCCGAAATATACACGCCCATATATTTATTTATACTGAATGCCCGTACGTACCTATACTATACAGAAGTATACCGTGTAATTCGTGATCATTAACATAACATGATCCTATAAGGACTATATATAAAATAAAGATTCCCACGGTATGATCGCATCATAGCTTCAACACCGAGGACGAACGATTCAGTTATTAAATTTAAACTCTACATCTGGTTATGCATTTAGGAGCAATATCGTATGCAGCGTCTAGAAATCAGTAATATTTCTTGAACTTACGTGTTATCGCCGGTACAATCGTACAAACCACACAAGATATTTGAATACACGCCGACGGACGAGATTAAACCATTCTAAAAGACTTTCATTAGGTTATGCGCAATATCGAGCGTTGTAAAGGCGATCTTCAATCGGTGTGGCCCCTCAATTGTCGTGCTCTCGCGCACGGCTGGCAGCGCAGCGCAGCTCTGCGACCGGGGAACTTCTATAGCGCGATAGAGCGCTCTGCGCTGTGCTCGCTATGGACCGTTCAAGCGATGAACTCAACGCGGCGCGGCTCACCGACGCGACTATCTATATAGCGCCAGCTGATGCTCAGCTGTTACGTTCATCGACGCTCGTGTTTTGACAGCCACATGAACACTTCACAATGCGACCGACGTTATAGTAACACAGTCGATGCAAAACGTTTCCAAGTCAAATCTCCCAGTCGTTACGCTAGTTAGGAGACTATTGCCCACAGTCATTGGTGCTGTAACGAAATAGTCTCTGATGTTTATTATCAGCAGTCGCTCCGAGAGGTATAATGTAAGGTCAATGGACCGAAGTACTCGTTCAGCTCATTTCACTCAGAAAACGTTCACGCGTAGTTGCAGGCCAGCCGTGGCATGATTAATAAATGACAATTGGGACTCGTGTCATAAAAGAAAAGATATCTTCCTTAGCGATCCATTAATTAAAATTGAAGTGACATGTGACTGCCAGTCTGTTGACGGAAAGAATCTGAATACAAGTGAGGACTATCAAACCGTTGCACATCCTAATGAGGTGAAATAAAATTGAATAACCGAAGATTGGTAAAGAATCAAGCAGAGCTCGAGTTGAGAGGGACGAGTGAGCGTCCGACCGCCGTCGACGAGTCACGATCTACTCGGAATGGGCCCATAATATCGAGCCTACTTGCTTGTAACAATGTACGTTAATTGCACCATTTAATCTAGTAATGCAATCTTCATTTAGATACAAGATCATAAGCGGCGCATATACCTAAGAAGTAACGTATTCTGAATAATGTATACTTAATCGACTAACTCGCGAAAGTTAAGTCACAATTTTATTTAAGCCCAATTACAATATCTATCAAGGAGCTATAAAACAACAGAAAGCGCAGAGCAGCAAAACACTTTTCAGTTTTTTAGATATTTATAAAAACCGGCCAAGAGCATGTCGGACCATGCTCAGTGTAGGGTTCCACAGCCGTTCATACAAAAAAATGCACTACAGATGAACAAAATACTATATAAAAAAGTGTACTATCAAAACAGCGTATCTCCACCGCACTTACGTCTGTTAGTCGAGAAGCGCATTTTTTTTCAGTATAGTTTTCATTGAAAATACTTATAAAGCCTCATTTTCATGAATTTTTCCATATTTTTTTGACCCGTGGTTGCAAAGTTAGTGGGTTAATTTATGGATTTTCAACTATCAAAAAATAATGTTAGGAGACCCCTATAATTTTTAAAGTATCTATTCATCGACACCCCACACACTAGTGTCGGAACTAAAAAAATATCACACTCACTTTCGGTGTACGAGAGGTGCTCGTTGGTTTTTTTTTCGTTTTGTCGGCGTGATACATACACATACCCATACCAAATTTCAGCTTTCTAGTACTAATGATCCCGGAGCTAAGCCGCGGACGGACAGACGGACATGGCGATAGTACAAGGGTTGACTGCGGAACCCTAAAAAAGGAATTGTTTTATAGACACACTAGAAGGCGCCCGCAACTTCGTTCGCGGAGGAGTTAAAGTCATAACCCCTCTTTTTTTCTTCAGCGTAGTCAGGTAAAAAGTATCCTATAACCATTTGGAGATACCCAGCTACCCGTGTACCAAAAATAGTTGAAATCCGTTTAGCCGATTTTGCGTCATGAAGCCACAACGACAAATACATAAAATACTAAAAATATATTTTTCATTTTAGTGACCTCCAAAAAGTCCATAACAATCATTTTTTTGAAAATATCTTCAATGTTAAACATTTCATTTTTACAACTTTATAATAGTAGCTTCTGCCCGCGACTTCGTCCGCCTTAAATTCGTTTATCGCGGATAAGGATATTTTTTCGGGATAAAAAGTAGCCTATGTCCTTCAAAAAATCTCCATACCAAATTTCATCCAAATCGGTTCAGCGGTTAAGCGTGAAGAGGTAACAGACAGACAGACAGACATACTTTCGCATTTATAATATTAGTATGGATAGATAAGTACATATGCTAGACGGTGTCAGTAACTACGTTCGCGGAGAACAGTCATAACCCCAAATTTTTTCGACAGCGTAGACGGGTAAAAAGTATCCCATAACCATCTGTGGATACCCAGCTATCCTACCCTAGGTGTATAGAGTGCTGAGAGACCTCCAAATAGGCTGTTAAAAACTTTTTTTATATATTCAATGTACAGACAATGTATTCAATGTACATTTTTACAACTTCATAACAGGATAGATGTACATCCGCAGGCCTCATTTATTTGTTCAGTTGATTGATTGATATATTTCCGATATGATCCGATATCCCGAATGAATGAGTGATGATGAATAAGAATCAGTCAGTCTAGGAAAGTCATAGGGATCCTCCCTATACTCTCATCACTGTAAAAAAAAGTACTGTTCTCCGACCAACGATAGCGATACCGGGACCGCATCCTCATCAGGCGACAAATATGTTTACCTATACCTAGCTACCTACCTATAGATGACTAAGGGCCGATTTCATCAATCTTTTATTCCGAGAATTACGCTTCATCTCAAATAGTCGTGTCAAATTAATATGGGGCTTTGACATTACTATCCAAGAATAAGCGTTATTCTCGGAATAAAAGTTTGGTGTAATCCAGCCTAAAAAATGCAATTTAGCAAAGGTATTTCCACTGACATCAAGCAAGCGCTGCATGCGACACTATTAGACGGCATTCAGCTGTCAAGTATGAGGTTACCTGCCCAATAAAACCGACACCAAAAAACAAAACTAAAAAGTAAAATAATAACAGCATAATTCAGTTTCTTAAATTTACTTACAAATAACCGATATTTTACTCAATCTATACAGTATATATACAATTAATCTCATTTTAGCTTCGATGCCATAGGTATAAAGAATGTGTAAAATATTGAAAATTGACGATTTTATTAAGTTGTGATGATGGCACCGACTCCAAAATAACACTAATTGTATATACTGTATAGATTGAGTAGACAAACGGTTACTTGTATGTGATGTACTTACAACATTAAAGAAACTGAATTATGCACTTATTTTTTTACTTTTTATTAGTTTTGTTTTTTGGAGTCTGTTTAATTTTTTGTTAAAAATTTATTTATTTTACACTATTTACTTAATCGTTACTTAAAAGTGTATCTTGTGACGATTCCAACAAGCCCAAACACGGCTAGGATATATTATTTTATCATGGAGATCCGAAGCCTACCTTTCGACTCCACCATCAAATCAGCTCAGCGGTAACATTCTCATCAGGAACATTTAAGTGTATGACTATGAAGTTGCTTAACTAACTTAATCGAGATATCTTATCGCCACCAGTAAATCATTTATCATTGAGTAGTTCCGATGGCATTCTGTGGTCTTCTTCATCAGTTTCACTTCACACTTTCTGAATACTTATTGTGTTTCGGTTTTGTTTGCCCACAATATTTGAGGAGTTCCTTCGATTCCTCATGGATCCCATCATCAGATCTTCACCAAATTTGTATGGAACAAACATGGAGATACCTCCTATAAAAAAAACGAAATCGGTCAATATGCATATAAAAAGGTATCACATTAAGTACTTTTAATATCTTGGACACTAAAGGGAATATAATTTCATGGTTCCCGTTCTTGCGGGTTTTCGACCTTTATAAAGAAAGTTAATATTGAAAGACAATAAATATCACATGGAATCATTTTAGTTTAGGTACCTAACAGGGCAGTGGATATATATACATAGAGGTATAGTGTATATAAAATGATTCAAAATCAATGAAATCGTTTAAAGTAGCGAGAAAAAACCGGCCAAGAACGTGTCGGACCATGCTCAGTGTAGGGTTCCGCAGCCGTTTATACAAGGAATGTACTACAGATGATAGAAGTACTAGATAATATAGCGTATCTCCACGGCACTTACGTCTTATAGGTAAGAAGCGCAGATTTTTGGTAATAACTCAAAAACATATTCGATCATGCTGAAAATATTTTTCGTTGAAAGTATTTATCAAGCTTTATCTTTCTAATTATTTCATATTATTTGGATATACCGCTTAGAAAATAGAGGGGGGGGGAGTCAAAATTCATGCAACTTTCAGAGCGATTTCCGAAAAAAATCTATCTTTTTTTTTTATACCTCAATGTTTTTTTAAAAGAACTATCAAAATATGTTCCACGCTGTCAAAAAAATTCAGCGGAGTGCCCCCCCTAGAAATATATTTTATTATTATTTAACTATTCAAATAAGTAGTGGCTTATACAAGACACCTATCCGCGAAATTTCGTCAATATACATCAAGTAGTTATTGAATAAAATACCTGTGACATACTGACGGACATGATGAAACTATTAAGGTTCACTTTTTGCCATTTTGGCTACGGAACCCTAAAAAGTTTCTTACGCGTACTTATTATCTATAATCCAACAATTCTCCAGCGTCGATTACAAATTAGAGACTGAGAGCAACGGGATTGTTCACGAATATTCATCAAGTCGCGCATTCATTCAATGGCCGGCGCTCTACACAATACGAGTATGTCCTATGTACATACAAAATACGTGGGTACCTACGTACTTATAACAGCCCACGCAGACCGTGAACATTTCAGCCTGCTATTGCCTCCCGGGCTTGGTATGGTTTTGTACAAATGAATACAACAATGTAATTATCTACTAGGATTCTCCGGCGGCGTTACCAGGATTTCAATAAGTATCCAATGTTTCGATCGACGAGCCGGTCTAATCTGTGTGCCAAGTTGTATCTAAATCCGTTTGATAGTTTGCGTGTTTTTGAGTAACAAATATCCAATCATCTAAAATAAATTGACAATAAATATTAAGTTGAATTACTGAGAAGTCATCCATTATGCGAGATAGAGTATAATTTGTGACCTCTCCCACTACCCACTAAATATATAACGAAATAAAAAAATATCGTTAGGGAACTCACAGAAGACAATATTGAATAAATGTGTCGTTCTTAGGGAATGCAAACCGCTTTTAACCCAAACCGCGTTGCCCGTTATAACCGCCCATATTCCATATTGGCTCATTTTAATACCCGGTTATTAATTAGAAAACCGGGTTCGGTTCGGTGATTTTTTATAGATAAATTTGGTACATAATATGTTTTTTTTTTCATTTTTTAAGTCTTTTGTCTGTAATGTTGAAAGGATAGATTATATTAACATATTTTAGATACTTCAATTTCAGTATATTAGGAAAGTTCTAAGTACAAGCGTTTTTAGCGATGTCAATTTCCTATTGCATATTTGGAAGAAATAAATAACAATTACCATAAAAATTTAGTTAAACGAAATTCAGTGCTTGCGGTGCAAGGCTCGTCTCTCCGATATAGGTCGCAGAAACCTGATAACGGTTGAAATGAAGAAGCAACGCGAACTTTTTTTATTAATGTTTTAAATCTTTCAAAATAACTAAAGACTACGTGGGAAATCTCTACCTAGTTGGCAGCCCGTCAACTTCAACATCATATAACGCGACATTGTTTTCTACTAAAAAAAACGGCATACCAGAAATGATTTCATTGGAAATTGCTATAAAGAAAATGGCAGCTTACGGAGATAGTTTTTATCTAAAGCTTACAAACAGTTATGGTCAACGTTGATGCTGATCGTGTGTTTTAAACCGCCGGATATTCATTTCTGTAGTAAATTATCAAGGCAAGTTATGTTTCTAATTCTAAGGATTTATATTCTTTCAATCAAAATAAATATTATATTTTTTGAAGTTTCGGAGTAAAGATATACAGTTTTGAGATAAAACTGAGCTCAAAGTATGTGAGTGCAAAAAACCTACTTCTTGGCTGAAGTTACGGGTTACGGAGATATTGCTTTAATTATGGTGGACGTACTACGAGTATAGGTACATTATTGAATAAAAGAGGTGTCATCTCAAAAATTAACATTATCATTGAAAAATTACAACAAAAGCACGTAGGGTACCGACGCCCGGATCGAAAATAAAATATTTTGGAGAACACATAATTTGTAGATTTTCCACTGGATTATTTTGATTATGGACTCTTGTAGTCTAACGTTTGCCCTCAAAGTTTATAACCTTAAGAATATTATTATATGAAAAATAAATAAGGGTACCGGATTGTCGCTTTCCGTACCTTTAAGGAAAAAACACGTTCATCTGCATTTTTTACCAAAAATTCTAACTATTTCTAATGTAAATATTGACTTTTAACAGTTTTATCACCAATTTACTATTGATTATTTTCTACCTATTATGTAAATAAATTATGCTTTATTTTATAAATCATCACATTAAGGAGTCTTTGATCGGATTATTGGTTGATTCTTTAAAGATTATGATTCATTAATTGATATATGGGTGGGTTTTTAAATATTTTACATATTAAATTAATTAATTAGTATTTTACAAACGCATCGAAGTTTAACATTATGTTATTGTTTTATTACAAAAAAATTAAAAAATCCGCTAATTTATATTCACCATTTAGAAGAACAGTTTAACGACCGCTTTACCTGATTGTCGATCCTTGAAGCGATACCCTAGTCATTAAACTTTGAACGTGTTTTTAAAACAAACTTCTTTCAATTTCGGACTGATTTATAAAACTCGCAATATCCCGGAAACTAGAATCGATAATCTGGGCCCTTTTGCCTGAGAACGACACAAATATGAAACATTTTGTAATATTGCCTATGAGTAGGATTCGTTGCCATATCCTACGTCCTACGTAACTAAAGGAGACTAATTAAACAGTAACAACATTTAGACCATAAAGTACAGATCCATCCCATAGACTATAGAAAAATATTACGTGCTCGTCGACCATTTTGTTCATAAATAATAAATACAACATAGTTCATTGTGCTGTGGTGTATTTTTGTAATTTTGCGATTTTCTTAACAAAGTCGTCAAGAATTTTTGTATATTTTCTAATTTCTTTAGATAAAAATATTATTCGAAGGTTATGGCGCGCTAGAATATAAATCGAATTTCTAGAGACATAGTTTATATAACTGGATCATATTTTTTGTAGATATTTTGTAATTATAAGGTTGGACTAATGTACATGATTGGTTCTTGGCTATTTTTTATGGCTATCCAGTGATGTACAATTTGTTATAATCAACTTTAGAACATTACTCACCAAATTAAAAACAAAAGTTCGAAGCTGCCGAGAAAAAGAGGTTCGAAAAAAAAAACATTTTTATACGTTTTTGACGGCTCATATTTTAAAAATGGCGTCCATTTTGGAATTCAAGATGGCGGACATTATTCGTTCTGTAAAAGTCATCAAGGGAGTCATTTTGTGGGTTCTCAGGGGTGCAGGTTTCGAAAATGGGGTACATTGTAAAATTCAAAATGGCGGACATGACTTTTAACAAAAAAGG
Source organism: Hedya salicella (assembly GCA_905404275.2). Taxonomy (NCBI): domain Eukaryota; kingdom Metazoa; phylum Arthropoda; class Insecta; order Lepidoptera; family Tortricidae; genus Hedya; species Hedya salicella. The sequence goes on along the minus strand of FR990096.1, from coordinate 106,933,578 downwards.
CATCATGGTTGTTTTTTTCTAGGTTTTTAGGGGTGCAGGTTTCGTAAGTGGGGTAAATTTTAGAATTCAGCGATTATTCTTGAATACAAGATGGCGAATATAATTTTTTATGTAAAAGTCATCATAGGAGTTGTTTTGTAGGTTCTCAGGGGCGCAATTTCGAAAATGGGGTAAATTTTAGATTTACGATGGCAGACATGGATTTTAACGAAAAAGTCATCAAGGGATCCGTTCTAAGTTTATGGCGGCGCAGATTTCAATAATAACTTCCGTTTTGGAATTTAAGGTGACGGTTATCACTTTTTATGAATCAGTCATCATGGGTGAGTATTCTAGGTTTTTAGATGTGCAGATTTCGAGAATTGTAACCATTTTGGAATTCAAGATGGCGGAAATTAGTTTTTATGGAAAAGTCGTCATGGGAGTTTCATTTTCGACTTCCGTATCCCCAAAAAACCCATAAAGCGAATCCCGGGATGATTAAGTGATTTCATCCATCTTGGTTTCCAAAATAGACGCAGTTTTCGTAATCCGCACGCTCAAAAACCTAGAATACGACTCCTATGATCACTTATTCAAATGATGTCCGCCATCTTGAACCCAAAATGGACACAAGTTTCGAAATATACTATATACACTAAAATCCTAGAAAATGACACCTATGATGATTTTTCCATAAAAATTACTTTTGTACGCCATCTTTAATTCTTAAATGGTCGCCATTTTCGAAATTCTGCACCCCTAAAAGGCCTAGAAATGACACTAATGAGGACTTTTTCGTTAAATGTAATGTCGGCCATCTTCAATTACATAATGGACGCCATTATCGTAATCTGCACTCTTGAAAACCTAGAAAACGACTCCCATGATGACTTTTTCGTTAAAAGTCATCTCCGCCATCTTGAATTCCAAGACGGACGCTATTTTCAAAATTAATGCTTCCCTTATCATAAAAGTGCCCATTATTAGGGTGTCCATTCCAGGATCCCCACTGTCCGTTCTAGAATTTCACAATAAAATCAGATTTCCAGTTATCAGCCATTTTCTTAAACAATATATGAATTTGTTATACTTTTTTTCCCTTGTCGTAAATAATGTTTATTCAGGCATTATAATGTATTAACTTACCGTTAAACTTGAAAAGTGAACCAAATATGACCAAGAGAACTCCAAAAAATCCTTGAGCTGTCCGTTACTAGAGCCGTTACGCTACTTAATTAGATGTAGGAAGCAAAATAAATTAAACAATTATAAATAGTATCAAAATTACAGGGAAACTCACATAAAATTGGGGCAGGAGGGTGGTCTCATTATATCCAATCCAGGGGACAGAGAAAATAATACACGTCTCATATTTAATGGACGCCCTAAAAATATTATTACAATTGTTGTAAAATCTTGTAAATCCGTACATAGAATTAAGTAACATAAATAGAATAGGAAATGTATCTCTTGAGTTCGCTACTGTTTCCTGATAAGTTTTTCTAAGAACAGTCTGTATGTCATATATGGAAATTTTGAGCAACAAGATTGCAGCCTAGTACATCAGAATGATAATAGGTCGCACACACGTGGCCTACTCATGTATCAGCCGCTATGGATATGGACTAAGTACGTAATAAGAAATACTACTATACACAAGTGATGCATTATTTTGCATTATATTTACTTGAATGTTGGTCAACGACACGTGCAAATTACTTTGAAATCTAGAAAAATAAAATTACTCGTGCAAAGCTGTTTTAACATATTCGCAAAAAATATTTGCCATAAAGTAAGTAGTTTACTTCTAACAAACAATATTTATAGTTGAATCATCGAGAGCGTGGAATTGCATATGTAGTAGTATTGTTTGTTTACAGGCATTCTATATTTGAATTTTCTATTTTCTTGTACTATCAGCATACAAAGAGGTTGTTATATATATATATCGAAGAACTAAAAACAAAAATAATGTCAGTGTGAAATTGTCAATATTATTTACGTTGTGCGTATATTTTTACATCTGATTTGATTGTATTCTCAATTAATTATTGTGTCCGCCCGTACGACTACGAATAATTTCTATATTTAAAAAAAATATGGCTGTAAGTAATTTTGGTCCTATTGAGAGTCAAAGTAAGCAAATAATTTTCAACTGTTATAAATATTTTGAAAATGAAATTCACCTCCCCGAAGAATAAAAAGTTGCGTCCTTGTCCGTCATCAGCAGTAGACGATTTTGATCAGGAAGTCATCCGGAGAACTATATACATTTTCATCTGTCCCATAAGCAATTTCCAACCTTAAAGGGACTCCACTCTGTGTTAAAATCCGATATAGATTACAAATTTGGCATTTCCACCTTACGAAAACAAATACAAAAATTAGGATTTAAATGGAAAAAGACCGAGGACAACCGAAAAATATTAATGGAAAAACACAACATACGACTGCTAAGAATAAATTACCTTATCAACATTGCGGAATATCGATCTCAAGATAGACCACTAGTTTATACTGATGAAACCTACATCCACACTTCACATGTGTCCGGAGAAGCTTGGACCGATGGAACAGAATTTGGTGTAAAAAAACAAATCAGTACAGGCCAGCGGTTAATAATAGTGCACGCAGGAGGAAAAGATGGTTTTATTCCCAACGCTTTGTTAATGCTTAAGGCAAACCAAAAAACGGGAGATTACCATGACCAGATGAACTATGTCAACTACGAAAAATGGTTAAAAGAAAAATTAATACCGAACCTCAAACCGAATAGCGTACTTATCGTGGATAATGCGTCCTATCACAACAAACTTTTGAATCGTGCTCCAACGTCAAATTCTAATAAACAAGAAATGATGGATTGGTTGACAGAACACAACATTTCGTATAACCGGTTGATGTACAAAACCAGTTTGTATGAATTAATTAAACAAAATAAAGAGCGGTTTCGCGAGTACCACATAGATGCAATTTTAAAAGAACATGGCCACTCCGATATACGATTGCCACCGTATCACCCGACATTCAATCCGATCGAAAATATTTGGTCCATGGTAAAAGGATATGTAGCAAAAAGAAACGTTTCATTAAACATGCAAGGCATTATGAGTTTAGCAACTGAACGAATGAATACCATCACTGCTGAGGACTGGGAAAATATTAGTCACCACGTCGAAAGTGAAGAAAATAAATATCGATGTCAGGAAGGAGAAATGGATCAAATAACAGACAATTTTATTATCAATACTTGTGACAGCTCAGATGAAGAACATGATAGCGAATAAAAGAAAAAAACAGAGGACTACTACTTATTCCACTTCTTGGGTATGTCATTTTATTAAGTTAATTGAAAATTATTCTCCTTTTGTTGCAAACGGTACAACCACTACAAATGCAATTCCATCTTCTCGATAATTCAACTATAACTTATGCAAATTGTCGTAATAAATCCACGTCATCTAAAGAGCGTTAGGTAATTCATTTGTTATACAAGTTTTTTGTAAGTGGTATAATATACGTCCTAGTATTGGCATCGACGCTAGAGGATTGATTTTTACGAGGCGGTTACATTTATAACATAGGCAAGGGATGAGAAAGCATTTTTCGAAATTCATCCCCTAAGGGGGTAAAACAAGGGATGGTAGTTTAGGTACAAACTGTGAAACGTTAAACCTTTGGACTTAGAAACTTGAAATTTCGCAAAAACATTATGTGCTTAAAATCAACAAACATAAATTCTTGGTTTTTTAAATTTCATCCCCTAAAGGGGTAAAACAAGGGCTGGAAGTTTGTACCGAAAACGTTACATTTTTCACCTTCGAAAGTTGAAACTTCGCAAGTAGATTTTGTATTTAAGATCCAAGACCATTAAAGCACAAGGACTGACAGTTGCCATACTTTGGATCGTGTTCCGATCGCAAGGAAATATTGTGAAAAAAAAAACTAAACATTTAACGATGTTTTAATTGAATAAAGAAACATAGTATAGTAACAATAAGTCGCAAATAGCTAATAATAAATAAATTGTAACATTTAAAGACTGTGTGACGCTTGCAGTTGAATAATAATTATAAAAAAATATTCTTATACATAGATGGCGTTGTACATATGGGGGAACGCCTTTTTATATGGAGACCGTCTTGATCATTAAATCAAGACGGTCCTTGTTAAAATAAAAAAAACATGCATTCATGATTTTTTGCAATTCATCATCTAAGGGGTTACCCGCTTATAAGTAAGATATGAAAGTTTGTATGAGGAACATGGAATCTTTGAAGTTAAAAACTTCAAACTTCCTATAAGAATTCTTTATAAAATTGGTAAATGACCGATACTGTTTATGGAATCACTTGATGTATATCTGCTTGACAGAGCATAAGATTTTTGTCAGTGTTTTAAGGGCCGATTTCACCAACAATCAATTTACACGAGAGTGGCTAACCCAGTATAAACTAAATCTAACGATTTACTCAATGGTTAACTTCATTTCCATTTCACCACGGTAGTCTACGGGTAACAATCTGATAACTCGCATAATTACTAAGTAACGTTGAACGAATGAATTGAATGAAATCGTAATGCACCCAAGTAAGATAGACAATTTGTCCCATGCTTGAGCAATGGTGCTGCTAATTTTTTAAATTTATTCGAGTAATACATCAATTGTGAAGTAAGTATTGAATAGGGAACATGCATGAAAAATTTTTTCATCGCTTTTCTTAACAAAATATCAAAATACCGTAAACACTATTCCAAAAAGTGAAATTAGAATTAAAATCGGCCAAGAAATACGCATGCTATAGGCATTTTAAACTACTAAGTAATTAGACTGCGATTTGACAGAGAGATCCGACATGTACTGTTATACTGTTACGTCACAGTCTACGACGGTCATATAAACTCCATATTAAATTCTGTTTTGCTAGAAAGAGATAGAATGAAATGTTTGATAGCTTATATCTTGGTTATTTTTATAGTTATTCGAAAAAATATTTTTCTCCACTGTTTGTTACATGAATGAGTTTTTAATGAAGCAATAAGAAAAGATTATGCCTATTCCCTATTCACTTGACAGTGACAATGACAATACTAATCTACATCTAACAGTTTACTCAGCCGAAATTGGCGGTGTAAGATTATTCTCTAGTTTAGACATTTTATCTTTAGGTTAATTATTGGCGAACTAACATTTGGTGTTGGTTTGTTGTATTTGCATGTGTATTTTTTTGTGGAAACTGCATGAAAATATGCGCATGTGAGCACAATTTATTGTCACATCTAACCAAGACACAAGCGGAACAGCAAAGGAACCACAATCCATTGACCTAATATCATCATCTGAAGCTTATTTTCCTATTAATTCATTCTGAATAATTAGCCATAAAAATCTCCTCTCTAATTAACAACTTTAGGTTAATAGATAATTAACTGCAACTAGATTTACAACCGGTAAGGCTCTCGAAATGTACAGGTCGATTCATAATAGCTGGCACGAATGGATTGAATGAGTGAATGATGATGAATATTATCTATGAATGCATAGCAAAATAATTAAAGACAGGTAGATTCAGTAAGTGATTATGAATTGTGTTTTAGACAAATACACGCCCAAATGAATTTTTTGCAAAATATTAAATAACTAGCGGCCGCCCGCATCTTCGTCCGCGTAGATTTTAGGTAAAGCCAGAGATACAAACGAAGAAATTTTTTTTCTGTCAGTTGTCCGATGCTGTTAATGTTCTAAAAAAAATACTCAGAACATATTCAGCGACCAACGGATTTAGAGTGAGAAAGCGGGGATATTGAACATTAATCCATAAGAAGGCAACACTGGCACTTTTAATTTGAACGCCTGCTAGACTATGAGAAGAAGAGACAGACGAAGTCGCCGACACTGGCCAAAATAAAATGTTCTGGAAGGTCCCACAGCGTTTCAAAAGGATATTATTTTCAGGCAAAGCAAACAATGGTTGTCTGTCAAGTCTGTTTACGAACGATAATTTTACGTGCTACCATCACGTAATAAGAAAACCGACGTCATAATTTTACTACGACACCATTTTTTGTCTCTCCCACCCTCCCTCCCTCTCTCTCGCTCTCTCCCTCCCTCCCCTCTTTCTCTCTCACCCACACTCTCTCCTTCTCTCCCTCACTCTCTCTCCCTCGTCTCTCTATCTCTCCCTTCCTCCCTCCCTCCCTCTTCGTGTTTTTCTTTAATAATTCATTAAAAATATATTTCTGGATAGCCCTACCTATTATAAAAGAAAACTGCTGCTGTCATGTTTCTAGCGACAGTTTAACATTCAAAATCACACATTATTTATGTGAACTTTCAACCCCCATCCCAACCCCTTTTAGGGATGAATTGAAAAAGATGCACTTATCAATGTTTTTCACTGTCCATTAGGAGGTTGTGACCGAAGTTTTAAGCGTCTAACTTTAAAAACGACATGTTTCCCATTCCCATACAAACTTACAGCTTTTATTAACTGGGATGATTTTTTATAGCAACGCTAAATCATTTGTTTTTTTTAGTAAAAAAGCTTTGTACAAAGATTCAAGTTTATAACTTTCCAAATGAACGATTTCCATACAACGGCTCAAACCCTATGTCACTCCTTTAAGGGTTGAATTTCAAAAAATCCTTTCTTAGTACACGTCCATGTCCCACTTATATCTTTAGCGGTTTAGGCTGTGCATTGTCTGTCAATAGGTCAGTAACGCAAGAGTTTTATAATATGTAAGATAATTCTTCGCAATAAAAATTTCAGAGTGAACAAAATGTGATGACTATGGATTTATTGTTGAAAAGAACCCGTTTTATGTTTTTATCTTATTTTTAATGGTCGCAAATCCAAAATGTACAATGGGCTATTATCCGGCTATATTTAGATATACTCTTATTTGTAAGATACGTCATATACGGAAGGTGTGTTCTTTGCTTAATCGTGTAGGCAGTATTACTGTTGCTAGGTTACCAAGTGTTTATTCATTATTTAGAAATGAAAATGTTACAATGTACAAAAGTCATGTTTTTCCATTTATTGTGAAAAAAGAACCTTATGAATGAATACCCTCAAACGTTGTAGCCTATGTCCTTGATCTAAACTACATTACTGCAGAATTTTACGCAAATCTGTTATGTAGATTTTGCGTACCAGCGTAACGTACATTCTCACAAACATTCACGTTTATAATATAAAGTTACACGAATAGATCATAACGTGTCAAATTGGTTTCCTAGCAACAGTTTGTTGATATAATTCTTCGCAATAGAAATGTCACAATGAACAAAACTCGGGGTTTTCTAAGGCGTTTCCATTTATTGTTAAAAAAACCCATTTTATGAATGAATAACCTCGAAAATTGTAGCCTATGTCCTATTCTGATATCTAAGCTATATTACTGAAGAGTTTTACGCAAATCTGTTGTGTAGTTTTTGCGCAATAGTGGAACGTACATACATACTTTCACGTTTATAATATAGTAAGGATGGACAACTTTTCTAATTTCTAATTAATATTAAATTTATACCCATTTTGTTAATTCATTATTATACCTAGAGATTTTTCTGGCTCGTACAGTAGGTGCCTTAGTGCTTGACTAAAATGAATATTTTTTGTGTAACTTGTGCGGAGAACGACTTATTTAGGCTGGAACAAAGTTACCGCGCAACATTTGATAGTGACCCATAAATAAAGTAAACATCACAAATAGTTAACCGGTACCTTTCGCATACGGTTTACCTCCGACTAACGTGCAGATTAATTTTATTTATGTATTTTTCTTGAATAACGATGACGTATTATGTACTTGTATACAAAATATTAGGGACCCCTGTATAAGTACAGCACTCACACTGCCACTCATAGAGACAAGTGACACTACTTTCGTTCAATCCATTCACGCCAGCCCTTATGAATTGACCTGTACACATATTCTTGAATTATCAAATTAAGGTAAGTCTTGAAGGATTTAAGGCCATAAAAAAACTGCGGAAAACCAAAGTGCATTCTGTCTACTAGCGGAAGCACGTTGCCAAGTCAAATTAGACCAACTGTGGCGTCGGTAAATATGACTGTTTTATATTTAACGTAGATTTGCACCGCGATTATAACATTTTTTAGGGTTCCTTACCTCGAAATGAATAAACGGAACCCTTACAGGATCACTTTGTTATCCGTCTGTCCGTTTGCCTGTCTCTCTATCAGTAGAAACTTGAAATTTGTTATGAAGGTAGCTCTTATAGCACGACTCACAAGAATCTGATTATCTTATTTTGTTACAAGAAGACTCCCGCAACTTCGTTCGCGGAGGAGAAAAGTCATAACCCATCGTTTTTTCTTCAGCGTAGTCGGGTAAAAAGCATCCTACAATAACCATCTGGAGATAGCCAGCTACCCGTGTGCCAAAAGTTATGGAAATCTGTACAGCCGATTTTGCGTGATGAAGCCACAACGACACATACAAACATACATAAAATCCAAATAAATCATTTCGTTTTAGTGACCTCCAAATAGTCCGTAACAATCAATTTTTTGAAAATATCTTCAATGTACAGACAATTCATTTTTACAGCTTTATAATAGTATCGATGTCTGTCTGTCAATGTCAGTAACCAATATAAAATGACCCCACACCGCGTACGTACGTGCTTACGAGTAGGGCTCTGCTAACACAGGATTTTCAGAGATGCCTATTTTTAGCGTATATTTTGAACGCAACCCCTTGTTGCGCAAGTCCGACTCGCACTTGACTGTTTTTTTTATGATTGCAATATTTTTTATCTAACTCTGGTTTTGGTAATAATTTTCATATAAATCCTGCTACCTACTATTATCTGGACCACTACTTACCTAACAAAGAAACGTGTTCATTTAAATACAATCTTATAAATAACAAAAAAATAAAACCGACTCCAAAAAAAAAACTAAAAAGTAAAAAAATAACGCCATAATTCAGTTTCTTCAATTTACTTACAAGTAACCGTTTGTATACTCAATCTATACAGTATATACAATTAATCTTATTTTGGCGTCGGTGTCATATAAAGGATGTGTAAAATATTGAAAATTGACGATTTTAGTAAGTTGTGACACGATTTTGTTTAGTTACTCGTTACTTAAAAGTGTATCTCATGACGATTCGAACAAGCCCAAACACGGCTAGGATACATTATTTTATTACATAGATCTGGTGCCTACCTTCCGGCTCCATCATCAAATCAATTCGATGGTACCATTTTCATCAGGAACATTTAAGTTTGTGACTATGAAGTTGCTTAGCTAAATTAATCAAGATATCTTATCGCCACCCGTAAATCATTTATCATTGAGGAGTTCCGATGGCATTCTGTGGTCTTCTTCATCAGTTCCACTTCACCAATTTACACTTTCTGAATGAAAATTCTTGACTTTATCAATAAATTACCGAAAGCACCATACATGTCCCTATAACATTTGAAGAGTTCCCTCGATTTCTCCAAGATTCCATCATCAGATCCCGACTTAGTACCAACGGGACAAACTCGGAGTTATACCATTTCGATTAAAAAAAAAATGAAAATCGGTTCACGGTTCTCGGAGATCGAGTAACATACATACAAAAAAAATTTTTTGTTCGAATTGAGAACCTCCTCTTTTTTTGAAGTCGGTTAAAAAAAGCAGCCTTTAGACTGCAAATTCACGTTCAGTCACTCTGGCAAGACCATCTTGAAATTTTGTACGTAAACGTTAGCTATACGAGTATCTGATGACAATGCAATAATGAAGTATCGCTAACAAAAAACATATATTACCTATGAATCCTTTCAAAAAGTCTTAATTTTAAAATAATATAGGTATACTTGGAAGTAAAATTTAAGATCTAAGTAATGATTAGGTCTATACAATGCACATTCGTTTTAGGGGCCGTCCACAATACCGGTAGATAATGCACAATGATGGAATCAACAGGCAGAGGTAACGTGCGATGGTTATTTGTCGACATTGTGAGACACAGGAAAACATGAACAGTGTATGATGCGCCGGCGACCGGGAACAATGAGATTTTTTTAAACAGGACAGCCGAGACATTTCAATTGTACGCACATTAACATACAACAAGATGGCTTCTATACACACCCATTTTATCTGCGTAGGTACGTACCTGCGAAAATAAAATGAATATGTAAGTACTTTCGGTAACTAAATGAATGAATTCGGTAGATTGCATGTGATTCTAATTCAGAAATATGCGTAAGGCGCGAGTACCGCCTTGGATTGCAAGGCAAAAATGAGCGACTACAGCCTTGGATTGCAAGGCAAAAATGAGGGAGTACAGCCTTGGGTTACAAGACTAAAATGAGCGAGTAGGTACAGCCTTGGGTTACAAGGCTAAAATGAGCGAGTAGGTACAGCCTTGGATTACAAGGCAAAAATGAGCGAGTATATCCTTGGATTACAAGGCAAAAATGAGCGAGTACAGCCTTGAATTGCACGGCAAATATGAGCAAGTACAGCCTTGGATTACAAGGCAAAAATGAGCGAGTACAGCCTTGGATTACAAGGAAAAAGACTATGTTTTTTCTTGATTCAATCCAAATCGATTTGAAAATTTCCCTGCCGCCATATTATCACATAATTGTGATCACTGATTCTATACCATATACAAGTAAAGGGCGGACAATAGATGCAATATAGTGAAGAGAGCACAAGATGGATAAGACTACAAGCGAGTGAGCGCTTTATTGCGCAGGGAGCGTTTGCGGTTACTATAATAATCAAGACCAAGCGCCTACCTCGGAAAACCAATCATAATTATATGGTATGAAGCCCCGTTTTATTGTATTGTGAAAATGAGTGAAAATCGTGCAAGTTTAAATCTATGTGATATGATCTACCGATGGTTATAAGATACTTGTTACACGACTATGTTGAAGAAAAGAGAGGGTTATGACTTGTTTTTCTCCATCAAACGAATTTAAATTTATTAAATCAATGATTAGAATAATGTTTATACGGAATTCTCCCAATTTTGTACATCCTTATAAAACATATCAAAACTACCATCGAAATTAGATGATTGGAAAAACTCGTTATTTTGTGTAGATATTCATTCACAACGGTGTCATATAAAAAAGAAATCTAACTTGCATTGTATGAAATAAACACTACACCAACATATATTGATGTTATTTACAGTAAACTATTTGTTATTAAAATGCATTCGCGGGTGACAATTATGGTAAACATGAAAAGGTGAAAAGTAACATGGACATATTATTTGCCGTAGCATGATTAGATGGCATTTATTCCGATCTGTTCGCATGAAAGTCGACAAATACCGAGACAAAAACTACAATACACGAGTTCTCGAAGTAATCGTATTGTAGGTAGATTCGCCATTTTCTGACCATTGATAGATTTGACGGCCCATTCTTATGATACGATATAAAATAAAAATACTGAAATTCTATTTAAAGAAAAAAAATTGTACTAATCCCAAATATTTGGAGTTTACGCAAATAACGACAAATTAACCTATACGTAAAAAGATGAACAAGTAAAAAAACCGGCCAAGAGCATGTCGGACCATGCTCAGTTAAAGGTTCCGCAGCCGTTCATACAAAAAATGCACTACAGATGAAAAAATACGATATGAAAAAGTACACCAGCAAAAGAGCGTAACTCCACGGCATCTTCCGTTCCGGGTCCATCATCAAATCAATTCGATGGTACCATTCTCATCAGGACCATTTCAATTTGCGACTATGAAGAAGCTTAGCTATTTTAATCGAGATGTATCTCGTCGCCACCCGTACATCACTTATCGTTGAGGAGTTCCAGTGACCATCATTCATCAGTTCCATTTCACCAATGTACACTTTCTGAATGCAAATGGTCATTATCAGAGATCGGACAGGTCATCGGAAAAACAGAAATGGAAATGGAACTAGACTCTATAGAGTCGTTACTTAAAATTATGATTATCTAAGGCGGATATTATCGTAATTAAACATTTGACCTTTTTTAGTGGCATAGGTACTTACCTGTCATGGTTTTTTCAAAGTGGCGTTCTTGAAACAGTTTTGTGACGATTTAAATTAGTCAAATTATTTTCTTATGGTGATTTCGAACTATTTTTAATATGGTAAAAATAAAAACGATTAGTAAGTGGATTAAGAACTATCCCTAGCTATCTTATAATGAAGCTTACAAAGAAATATTGTGTACAGCATGTGAAATTCGAATTCAAATGTTAAATAAAGATAATATTAACAAACAAGCTAAATTAAACTAGTATATGTAATAGTATTTATCGCTTATGTGGTTTATTAATGATGAAAATAGTTAAAAATAATTAACACAAATAACTAAATAAAAATATAGGATTGTTTCAAAAAATGCAGGAGTTGATGGTTGCACACTTTTGATGGAAATTCCTTCAAAATCATATGGTGAATGAATTTTGGGTTACACCTACCGTTGTAAATGTAATTGAAAAATATAATTAAATAGTATTGTACATAGTGTACATAATACGACTCTATTAATCTTTTTCTATTGGCGTGTTGCGATTGTTTTGCGATAACCTGTCCGATCTCTGCTCATTATGTCTCTTATATACCAAAATCGCCATATGTATGTCTACAATATTTCATAAGTTCCTTCAATTCCTCATGGATCCCATCGTCAGATCTTCACCAAAATTATATGGGAAGAACTTGGAAATGTTTTGCTGATTGTTAATTTGCTGCCAAAAAATCGATCAAATGGTCGGTGGTAATCGGTGAACATACATAAAAAAAAGATTAAGAACCTCCTTCTTTGGGAGTCGGTTTATAAGGTTAATGAGTTCAGAGAGGCCAAATCTATCCGTGATATTTCACTTGTAGTCAATTCCAAAAAGTTAAATGTCGTCCATTCACCCAATAGGCAGTTCTCGGCCAGATTATGTCAATCGAGCGAAAATAAGTTACTGTCAAAAATTACATTTTTGTGACAAGCTTAAGAGCCCAAACTAGGTAGGATAGTGTTGTTTTGTCACCGAGTTCCTGAGACCACTCTCCTGCTCCATCATCAGATCAGCTCCATGGAATCATACTAATGCATTGTCACCGCCACCTTACATAAGATAAGTATGCCATATTTAGGCATTTCTCCTAAGCGGTATTTTTAAGTGTCCGGGGACAAAACTGGTAGAAGTTGTAGTCTGTCTAATACTCGTAATTCTGAATAAAATCAAGCATATACTTTAGAGTTCGTTTTGTCTGGACAACTACGCAAACATTTCATAATTGTTGATTAACACACCAAAAAAATATATGCAAATTAAGCTAAATTGACGTTCACCGGGAGCGACCGCTACTTAGATAATTTGAAACAAAGTGTCATACCGGATTATAGGGTGTTTTGTTATTTTTGAATACAGATTCCCCTATAACGAATTACTTTATTATTCATATCATTATTAGGAATATCATTTATCAGCTGTATATATTAAATAATAACGATTCTTTGTCGCATCCGACGCTAACGGTTGATTTCCCTGTTATTTGCAAAACGTGTGGGTATGGGAATGAAGAAATATAAACCAAGAATCTGGGACTCGCGCGCAGCTAGCTTCAGTCGCGTCGTATTCGTCGGTGAGATCAAACATCGGTTCACGGCCAGTTAGGCAGAGTTCATAAGGTATAATCGTCGTTCGGTGGGTTTGGTTAAGTGTTTTTTATTTTTAATTCAAAGAAGCAAGTTGTTTAATCGGTATTTGTGTGTTTACTGTTTTAATAGTGAATAAGTCCCATCCCCACAGATTTGTGAATCCGTAATAAACGATTCATTTGTGCATTACTTTTTGCTTTTTTTTAATCTTTAATAAGCCTAAAATTTTGAGTTCAGTGTGTTTGGTCTCAACGGATTCGGTGTCGTTTTTGTCTGCTGCTGCTATCAATTTTTGTTTTAGAAATCGATTATATATGGCTCATTTCCAAATATATTATATAATACTACACTGGTGTGCGTACAACTTTATTTTTCATGACGTCATCACGAAAGAACTAGCTTCTGCCTACGCCTTCGCTCGCTTTAAAACATATACGTTATTACAATTAATTCAGTCTGAACAACCTTAGGACGTCTTTTATTACTTAAACGTAACTACAAAATCACATATGTATGTTGTTTTGTTCCAAATTTGATATTAGTGGCAGGGTATCTCAATTCGCTGGCAAATTTTTATGAATGTTGATTTCGGTGGCAGTCTTTATTTCCGTGATTATGAAATCTCAAATATCTCATGAACCACCAAACCACAGCACTGTGGTCGCGTTCATATGACATATCTCTGAAAATCCACAACATTCAAACTGTAATTTGTTATTGCCCAAGTACTTAGTAATAGCCAGCCTACCAAAAACTATACTTTGAAGTAATTGGAGACCATCATTATTTTTTGACCCTCTGAAGTGAACACACTTACACCACGTGATTAAACTTATCAGTGAGTCATTAAAGTGAAAGTTGTTTGTTGACGTATATCTACAAAAAATTTGGTTTTATCTTTGTGACTCAATATGGAAATTAATGATAAAGGTATGTTTTCTAATTTTTATTATTATTTACAGTCATTGTCTTCATAATTTTGTATCTATGTACCTGCTACGAATCACTTAATTTTACACAAAAACATTACTTACCTGCGTTTTCAAATTGAGATTCAACGTAGTTCAGATCCTTTCATAGAAATAATATTATATTTGAAATAAACCTTGAATAATGTAGTATCTGACTCATTTCAGACCCCTTCGGCCGTTAAGGAAACCGAAGTTAGGAAACTAGTTTCCTAAACGCCTTTTTTTATACCTCTACGTAACTGGTTTCCTATAAGGCTTTTTTATACTTCTACGTAACTGGTTTCCTAAAAGGACTATGCTTCTGTTATTTCAGCCACCTATGAAACTATAACCGGATTTACCCTCTATCCAGTACCCTTCGGCCGTTAAAGTAATAACTAAGTATATGACATTAAACACACACTATGCCGAAAATACGCTACCAGAGGCAAAAAAAGACAAACGATTATCAATGGCATATTAGCTTCATATTAGGCTTAGAAGATGTTTATACATCACATGTTCCACTGAAATCAGTGATGAATCTTAGAAAACTCCCTGAATTCTGTTGGATCCACTGGTGGAGCATATTAAGAGATGCAAGTAAGTAAGTGGATCACAGTGAACTTCAGCGTGCTATTAAATCCACTGCTAGATCGAGATAGTGGATTCTACTCGACAGAGGGCGGATTTAACTACTTGACCAATTTTAAGATATTTGGATTTAATCAAAACACTTAAAACAAAAAATAATTCATTTACTTAAAACATAAATATAACTCTTCTTGACATGAAATAAAACTAATTTAAAATAAAATATTAATCAACTTAAAATAAAAATGCATATGGAGCAATAACTTCTATGCAGTGCCCCACAGTTATTTGTCCCTTTTTCAAATCATGTAATGCCTTATTAATTTCAGTATCTATTTCTTGGTAGGCTTTACTTTATTTCGTGTTACTTTTAAAAATATTAGTAACATTAGTCTCCTTATTCAAAATTTCTAGCAAGTAGGCTACTGTAACATTTTTCTTGGCAATGTACCTGTTGATCTGGCTATGAAAGCCTTCCAAGTTGTTCGTTGTTCGGATCTGTTCCGTAGCACAACAACAAATTTTCTCAATGACACTATTGGTTTGCCACTCTTTTTTAAAATAGGTATTAAATTTATTTATGTCTTCACCGGCGGGCGACTTTAACATCACATACTGAATACCACTTTTTATGAAATCTCGTGGCAATCGTGCTATTCCGGCACAACGTGATACATGGCGTTTCTTGGCAGGGGTTGATATGTTCAACCTTTTACTCTTTCTGAATAAGCATCTGTTAAAATGGAAATAACAACCTTTGATTTCGATTCCTCGAAAAACTTTACTTACTGCTTTCATAGCAGCCTTTTCGAAATCCATCGTAACTTTAGACGGCCTCCAATCTTGAAAGATCGATTCGATAAGTCGGAAAAGGATTTCATAAGTTTGCTGTTTCTTATCTGGGAGTAGACAATATATCAATGGAGTTACTGATCTATGTTCTTCATTATAACCGTGTATTGAGTATAATTGTTTAAAAACTTTTGGACAGGACTTGAACGTCCCATCGCATAATATATGTTTGAAGTTTTTTACTAAGTGCCGGACATTTTTGTGACAGAATATAAGAATACGTTTATCACCTTCTTCATTGATGTACTCCGCTAACAGGAATTTTTCTTCAAACTTTTTTGGCACTACCACAGCACATGAAGTTGGAAATCGCATTTAGGTACACCTAAGACTTTGTTCCGATTATTAACTAATCCTGTTTCCTTATTTTCATATGGAGGAATGTCAGCCATCAAATGTATTCCATCACATTCTAATTTATACACCATCTCGTCGTACTGTTTCTGTATGGACTCAAAATTAGATCCTGTTGCGTCTTTTAGATTATCGAGTTGCTTCAAAACTATATTTTGTTCATTGTTTGCCATACACTCAAAATGTGGATTGCATTTTACCACTTCGTTTTTTTCATTCAATGTTATACTGCCATGGCATCCTCGGTTATAATTTCTACAAAGCCAAAACGAGTTACCGTTTTCATATTTTTTTTTCTGTGATATTTGTATCCCCCATGTAGGGCGGCAACTCCTCCTTTTTCTGTTGATATGAATTCCACATCTCTTAATTCCATTATAAATAATTTATATTAATGAATCAGAGCAATAATACATAAGCCAAACGATAAAATTATATGTTGACATATCATCAATGTCAAGTGCATCATAGGTAATTAACTGATAGATGACGTCTTCTAAAACGATAACTGGCCAGACATACAAAAGAGGTTGATTAGTAATTCAGTTACGTAGAAGTATAAAAAAAGCCTTTTAGGAAACCAGTTACGTAGAGGTATAAAAAAGGCGTTTAGGAAACTAGTTTCCTAACTTCGGTTTCCTTAACGTCCGAAGGGTTTTAGACCTACTGCCCGATTTTGCCCGTTCTCTGATAATATGGCTTCTACGCTTTTCGTAGAGGGAGCTACGAAAAATATCGAATTCTCATAACATTTGTTTGTTTTCTTTCAGGTTCTTTTTTGCAGGTGCAGTTTACAAGAATGCATATATTTGAATTATGGAGTAATTTTTAAAGGATCAAACAAGGAAAAAACTCAACAAGTATTAGAGGAATTTTTTAAAAATGTGCCGGAAAATAAAAGTTTTAACACTGAGACATTAATTAATCGTATTACATACTTAACCACAACGCTGATCGCTTTCTGGAAAAAATCAAACAGGACTCGAGAGAATTTAATTAGAATCAACGCAAAATGGCTGGCTTTCCTTGAAACAATTGAACTAGTGCAGATTTCGGAGGCGTTGCCCGAACGAGAAAATTTTACTTCGAACATCGGCCGCCCACTAAAGGATTATGGTACTTGCAGTAAGCGACAACAACAAAGACAATTGGCGGAGCTCTCAAAAATTGATGAATCAGCTGTCAGTGCGTTAATGGGTACTTCATCAGTACCAGGTAGTGATAGATGTGAAGTGGAGCCGAACGAGACTCTATCGTTTATAACTCAAAACAAATTAACAAAACAACAGTATCTAAACACGATAAAGTTCATTAACAGCAAACCAAACCCAGTTTTACCTTCATATAGCAAGATTTTAAAGGCCAAAAAACAGTGCTACCGTAATAAAATATCTATAAAAGAATCCTGCGCGGAAGTTGATTTACAAAGTTTATTGGAGCATACAGCAAATAGACTACTCGAGTCACAAAATTCAGTAATGGTCAAGTGTTGACCCTGAGTCATTAGGCGAGGTTACGTTGATTGGAAAGTGGGGTTTTGATGGAAGTACAGGTCACAGTGAATATAAACAGTGCTTTACGACTGACCCAATTTTAGAAGATGGAAGCGTATTTGTGACATCATATGTTCCATTACGTCTTGTTTCTATAGTGGCCACAACAGGAGAAGAAACCCTTTTATGGAAGAATCCTCGCCCCTCATCAACCAGATACTGCCGCCCTATCCGCTTCCAATTCGTAAAAGAGACTAAAGAGTTGTCAAAAAGTGAAGAAACTTATTTTAAGAACCAAATAGATAAGCCTACGATGTGTATGTTGCCTTGTGGCGAAGAACTTGCAGTTCATCATCAACTTCAACTGACTATGGTGGACGGCAAGATATATAATGCGTTAAGTGATACGGCATCTGCTACCAGGTGTTATATGTGCAAAGCTACACCTAAGGACATGAATCAGATTGAAATGTGTCTGGACAAAACCGTTGACACAACTACGTTAGAGTTTGGGCTATCACCTCTGCATGCTAGTATAAGATTTTTTGAATATTTGCTTCATGTGTCGTATCGGCTTGAGGTGAAAAAGTGGCAAGTTCGGACGACTGAAGAAAAGGAAAAATTAGCAGAAAGAAAGAAGACCATCCAAAGTGAATTTAAAAAGAAGTTAGGGTTGGTAGTTGACAAACCACGCAGTGGAGGAAGTGGCAAATCAAATGACGGGAACACAGCAAGAAAGTTTTTTGACAAATCTGATGTTGCAGCTGAAATTACCGGAATTAGGCAAGATCTTATTGATAGGTGCGCTACAATTCTCAACTATGTTAATTCTGGGTATAAAATTAAGGTTGATAGATTTAAGGAATTTTGTTTAGACACGGCTCGGCAGCTTGTTCAGGAATTTCCATGGTACAATTTGCCAGCTTCCGTACATAAAGTGCTTATTCACGGTGCTGAAGTGATGAGACAACATGTTGGTTTCCATAGGATCTTTTGAATCGCTTTGTATTAAATTCAGATCCATTGATCGCAAGCCTCAGAAAGTTACCTCTGAAAAAAAAAACTGTTTTGTCTTGATCTGTAATTAGTCTATTAGATGTATAAAGTAGATTAGGTTATAATTTTATAATCAATGTTAGTTTTAATAAGTTTTAGATACATGTACATATGTAAAAGATTTTATTTTTTATAATGACTTAAGTATAGTAAGTACCTGCTCGTAACAAGCAGATATTTGTATAGAAATATGACTTTATTGTTATTTATTGAAATAAAACAATTTAACGGATTATATCGCGTATATTATCTCATTTTAGTTCCCGACGTTTTGGAAGCTTTCCAGCTTTATTGTTATTGATAAAATAATTTATTTGTGTAAATTTATGCATGTTTGATTAAATAGTGTTACTTATTAATTATAAGCATAATAAAGAAACCATTGAAATGAAGTATATTCGACATAAATTTAATTAATTTGTTTTATTTTTTAATTGCATTAAAAATATTTTTTTTTATTTCTTATCTTTTATTTAATAAATCTTTTAATAACAATCACGAACATATTTTTGATTTTTCAATATGTTTAATACTTTCGGAGATATCGACTTGTCACTGTTTCCATAGAAGAAAAACCACAGTGCACAGGTAGGCCTTTACTAGCAATATTTTGAATTTTTAGCTGTTTTCATATATTAACGGCGGACACCAAAAAAAACAACAAATAAACAACCACCGTTGTCAAGCAAAATGGCTCAGCTCGGAGAATCGCCCATTTTAGCTCAATGGAAAATCAGTGAGTAAAATTTAAGTTGCAAGATTTCACGGGTACAAACATACATTGCGGGTTAAATAACAGTTTGTAAAATACCGTTTGTCAACAACCCTCTTGGTCGAAAAAGGGATATCCAATAACAGCCTATACGATACCTTATTTATTCAAAAAATGCTTTAAAGAAAATGCGCCTTGATTATATGTGTTTTCAGTCCATTTTACGATGTATAAAACAAACCTGAGATCATTTTACTAACATGGTTCCTAATGTTAAAAAATAGAAATTTGCAGTTGAAAAATGGTTCTTAATACAGTTCGATCGATACGAGTAGTCATCGATGGCTACTCATCAGACCACCAAGCCATCGATGCCGGAGTTCCACAGGGGTCGGTCCTGTCCGCAACTCTATTCTTGCTGCACATAAACGATCTGCTTATGCCCGGTATCATTGGGTACGCAGATGACAGCACAGTTGCGGACAGATATCTACCGGACGCGAAGGCCAGCAGGGATACAATCCAGTCTTGTCGAGAGGCTATGGTAGACCGTGTGGACGCGTCCCTTCATGCAGTCTCCACTTGGGGTGACGCTAATCTGGTGACGTTCAACGCTACCAAGACGCAGGCGTGTCTGTTCTCCACCAAACGGAGCCCATTCGAGCTGGCTCCGACTTTCCGGAATGTGCCTGTAAAATTGACTGGCAGCCTTGAGCTTCTTGGTGTTCAGTTGACTGCCAATCTCAATTTCGGTCAATATATCGAGTCCAAAGCAAAGACTGCAGCCAAAAAACTCGGAATCCTCTCCAAGGTTAGGCGGTATTTCACTCCAGGACAGCTTTTAATGCTTTACCAAGCACAAGTCCGGTCATGTATGGAGTACTGCTGTCACCTTTGGGATGGATCAGCTAAATACCAACTGGCCACTTTGGACTCGATTGACAAACGAGCTAGGCGGCTTATTGGCATCCCTACTCTAACTGACCCTAAGCTGCAGAGCCTTGAGCATCGACGTAGGGTCGCTCGTCTGTCAGTCTTTTACAGGTTACATTTCGGTGAGTGTGCGGGGGAATTACATGATTTAATTCCACCAGCCCCTTTCCATCATCGGGACACACGACGCGTGCGTTCGTTCCATCCGCACGTAGTCAATATTCCGCGAATCCGCACGAAGCGCTATGGTGCAACTTTTATCATGCGTACCGCAAAGGAGTGGAACTCGTTGCCTGCGAGTGTGTTCCCCGACCATTATAATTTGGGCGTGTTCAAGACAAGAGTGAATAGGCTGTTTCTAGACGGGCATGATACATCCTTGACCGCATCGTCACTTAACAACAGGTGAGATTGCGGTCAAATGCCCATCTATTTATAATAAAAGAAAAAAAAAAAAAAAAAAAAAAGTTGCTCAAAAAGTGCTACTTTACGTAGCTGTTTAGCGTGCGCAGTTACTTTTCGCGAACTAGTGCTTTTTACTTTTCCAATGTTTTTAAATTTATACTTGTTCCAATTCATGACTACTTATTGATGATGATGATGATGATTGGTGATGGTGGTGATGATGATGATGGTCATGATGACGATGATGATGATTGATGATGGTGGTGATGATGGTGATCGTGGTGGTGATGATGATGATGATGATGATAAGGATGATGATGGTGATGATAAGGATGATGATGGTAATGTTGATGATGATGATGGTGATGGACATGATGATGGTGATGATGATGGTGATAGTGATGGTGGTGATGATGATGATGATGATGATGATGATGATGATGATGATGATGATGACAATGCTTACATGTTGTTTTTCTTATTTTTTCGCAGCTGTATTAAAAAACGTCGTTCGATACACGAGCGGAAATGTCATTCTTAAAAAGTACATTTTCCGCACTAGCATCGAAATGTACTATTAATTCGTAAAGTTGAGCATGTTTTCGACTGGCCTAAGAAATAATTCAGTATTATTTGGTAAACACAAATGACGTAGTCACGGCTGAGATCTTGAAAGATCTTGGCATAAGCTCGATGACTTCAGCAGTAGCAACCAGTGCTTCTTGGGATGGACATGGAAATCACTCCACGAGGATCTAGAGTGATACTAACCGTTCTGTTAAAGAAGACCTGGAATGAAGACTCATGCCAGAGTGGAGGTGTGCTATTAAATTACTTTCTGTCCTCTCCAAAATCTTGTGTCAATTATTTTGAATCGACTTTTATTCGACTTCCGAAACAATAAGTTTCGGACCTTATTTATGCATTATACATATCTTATACCGACCTGATTAACACACAGCGTATAGTTTACGAACAGGAATCAGAATTTTTCGACTGACTTTAATTACTTTGTAATACAAATGAAAACTTTTATTAATATACACAGTCATTTGTTATACGCACGATATAATTACTCACATCCAGTTCATCTCAATCACGTATGTAAGGGATACCTTTTCTCACTCATGTTGGTTCTCATAGAATGGAGGACTTTATGTTTCGTAGGTGTTTAGAGTGGGGTACAACGGGGATCAGGTGTTCTCCGGGATTTGAACTACGCAGATGATGTCATTTCGTAGATATAGACTCAAAGCTGGACGACTAACAGAGAGAACTAACCCGTGACGAGCTGATAAGGAAAAATAATGTGGTATGTATGTCTATTTCTTTGGCCCGCTCAGCCTCCTAAAAGTCTTGATGGATTTCGACGTATGAGATGATTTTAACCAGGATGTTGCTCGGTGTGCTGGATAGAAGCGCCTCGCGATTCCAAGAGTGTTGTTGTGACATCAGATCTTGGACTTGTTGTTGCTGTAGTGGTAATGACCTTTGTGTTTTAAAATTTGCTGTGGGAAGGGGAAGGGAATTAGGAAAAAAGGAGGGGAAGGCGCAAATTCCTAAGTGTGCACGCAGGTGTGGTTCATTGAGACGGAATGGAGGTTGTAAGTGGCTGGGTAGGCTCGTGTCGTAGGTGGGAGCCGGTCGTGACGCTCCATACCTTCGGCGCTCCGATGCTCGGCCATTGGCCTCGCTAGGGTCGACGCTTGGATGGACTTTGGGCCTGTGACCCTTAGTCCAGCTAAAATTACTTTAGGGTATAGTAAGGGTCTGGATGAGCTCACTCTGCGGGCCTTTCGGACCCTTGGGCTCGCAAAGTTGGGAGCCGTTTGTGACGCGCCGCACCTTCGGTGCAATGCGAAAGCCCAGCTTCCGGCCTAGAGTTGGTGGACGCCCGCCTTCGGGCCTGTGGCGCTCACTTGAGCTAAAATTACTTGGGGTATGGTAAGTTTCTGATAGGCTGGCCCGGCCCCTTTAGGCCCTTGGGCTGTGTGGGTGGGAGCCGATCGTGAAGTTCCGCGCCTGTGGTGCTACGGGGAAGCTCAGCTTACGTAGTATAGTATAGTATAGTATAGCATAAACTCTACGCAGAAGCACACTTTAACATTCTCATGGGTTATAACATAACAATTGTACGTTGAATTTTGACAGCTATTAAAAAAAGGTTTAAATAGATTTATTTATATTATTGATAAGGAAAAAAAATGTGAGCAGGTAAAACATAACAAAAATAAACGGAATCACCTTGGTCTTACAACGGTTACAATGGACCCAAAATTTTACCGATTGATCGCCAAGCAGCGAAGTAATACAACGTGCGTGACCCAGACGCCACACCAATAAAATAAAATTAATCTTCAAAATTAAAATATTGATTGATGTATGAGCTCTTGCTGTTATATTCGTAGTCTGAATAAGGAAATGCGGTCGACATATGCCGACGGTGGCGTCAGTGGCACGAATTTTCGATGTCGTGATTTGCTGACTGTGGCGGTGAAAAGGTTAAGTTTTGTGTATATAAATAATATTCCTATTGTTATAAACAATACCTTCCAATGAGGTTGACAGGTGAGCCAACTTTTGAATTTTAGGATTTATGACGTACAATAAATTCTTATTTTAACCCGAGATAAAAATACGCGCAACTGAAGCACGATCAGAATGAAACTTTCGTGTTTGAACTTGCGTGTTATGAATAAGCATGCAATACATGTAAGATTACTCGCATAGAACAGATATTACAAAATAATGATTTAAATATTCGCTCAGCAGGGAAAGATAAAAACGTCTAAAATTCACCACCTTATGGAACATATAAATAGCACAGGCACACATTTTTAACACCAGTACTTACTGTGATTCGGTACATGAACAGCAAATGCTGGATATTTAGTATATGCAGCATTTGCTGCTACTAAAGTGTACTCAGACTCGAAGATAAAAGTTGGCAAATACTATAACAAACCATTTAAAGTTATTAAAGAAAGAGCTTTGATTTTAGCAGCTTCGAAAGAACTTGGTTTAGACACTTACAAAAAATCCAATATTGGTCCGTTACAATCTTAACACATTTCATTTTTACAACTTTATAATAGTATTTGCCTATACATGTTATAACGAAGTAACTGCATCTTGCCAATTTGCAGTACTCGTAATAAGGCAATTTACACGGCGGGTCGGGAAACTTGTTTGCAAACGGCATCGTTTGATTTGATAAACGAAAGTGGTTGGAGTAATCTGCTGGCGGCTTCCAGCTTATCTCTTCGATAACGAGGGCCGTCTCGGCCCCCGGTGTGACCTGTGCCAATGCGCTGGCGGCGGCAACTTATAATAATAAACCGGCACTACACATTCGTGCGAGTGGAGACGAACATCAACATACACTGACGTGTTTTCTTTACAAAAAGGATTAATTACCATTACAACACTCACAATAATCGCCTCGCCGCGGCTCCAATGTGTAGTGTACACAAAAGTAAAACATACACCACCGTGTGATTTACGCTAAGTAAGCGTGCAATTTTCTAACTTAGACGGAATGCACAATATATTTTGCGAATGTTCACTGCATTGATTTTCAGCTTTAGTAAATATTATATAAATAACGAGAAGATGCCCGCAACTTCGTTCGTGAAAGGGAAACCAGTCATAAACCTCTTTTTAACCCCTAACTACGCAGTAGGGTAAAAAGTATCGTACACCTGTTTTTGTATGCCCGTGTACCTAAAATAGTTGAAATCCTTTTAGTCGTTTATAGGTTACATACAACCGTACAGAAAATCAAAAAGTTCTTTTTTCCATTCTGTGCCCTACAAATAGTCCATTACACTTATTTTGTTTGAAAATATCTTCAATGTACAGGCATTTCATTTTTACAAGTTTATAATAGTGTACATATAATATGTATTTTATGCTTTGCTCATAGATAATGGGTTAATCGGCCGCATATGTGTACATTACACTCGTGCATTGCATAATGTTGATTGTTTGCAAGAGCGAGGTCGTCAAAATTCTGATAAAGAAAACAGGTCGCGATAGCGGCGGTCGATTTGTAAATGCGCCTGAAAAAAAATTTAGAAACACTGATTTTAGTGAACGTACGTGGATATCGGTGGTTATGGCGGTTATTGGATAGCCTTTAGGTTGCTGATGGGGCTGCCACGATACTGCAGCGCATCAGGCACGTTCCCGGAGGCGCACGTTGATGGCTTTCAGGCCATACTACGGATGCGAGTAGCCTCACACATACGACGCGCGCGGGGCAGCGCCAACAGCATCCTAAGGGTAAGGCTGGCAGGCTGGACTGTCCTATCCAGGCACACTCGATGAAACTCCATGTGGTTATATATATATATATATATATATATATATATATATATATATATATATATTTCTCTCTCTCTCTCTCTCTCTGTGTTTAGATGTTTAGCTGTAATTTGTTTTATTTTTTTATAACTCTTCTGTGGTGTTCTAACACTAGGGTTAAGTCTATTGTTACTGACACAAAATATGGAGTCACACTCTGAAATAAATGACTTTTATTTTATTCATTATATGCGGGTACGAGCACTTTCCAAGTGTATTTTTTAAGAGACAATTGAATCAATCCTACACGTTTATATTTCTGGACGCATTCGTGTGGCATGACAATTAAGTAACCACGTTGAATTTTATTTTTTTGAATATATATATAAGTACTCGTACCATCCCATTGATTGTATAGACAATTGAATCAATCCTACACGCAGATATTTTTGGACGCATTAATGTGGCCCACGGTTAAGTAAGAACGTTAGGGCATACGTGAAATACATATAATAAATTTACTGGTGATTAACTATATCGTGGAGTTACCTACAGTAGGTAGGCACTATGGCCTTCGTTTGAATATTTCTTAAATAATGACGAAATTTCGTTCAGAAAAAAAATTAATTCATACCGTCATTATTACAAATGAATTTCTCGGTAAACATATCTATTTAGGATTGTTGCAAAATTGCATATACATTACCTATGAATAAACCTGCCCAGAATCTTGTTGACAGATCTGCGAGTCCAGCATCGAGTAGTAGGTAGGTATACGCTAGACCTGGCATTTACGCTATAAAGGTTAAAAAGGTGTTTAATTGTAGATTACTAATCTATTTAGTATTAATATACATACTTATGTTATAACTGTTATAATTATTAGATATTAGTCATGATGGCTTACGCAAAATTGGCATAAATATGATTGCGTGCATGTGATACATAATCATTTGTAGTTAAGCCCTATTGATTCGATATGTCCCTGGAAAGATCTGCAGCAAGACTTGCAACTAGTATTTGTAATAGATATGCAAACTACCCGAGAACCGACATTACATAAAGCGACCACCAAATAGGTGCAGGTACCGGATCTCTGCATTAAACTTGTTAGGTTTGATTGCGTCCACGAAGAGAGAAAGTGCTCTTGTATGTAAACTCCGATGTTGAGTTAAGTGACAATATGGTGTCTGGCCGACGAGAGTAGAAACGAACTGTGTTATGCATGAATAAAAAAGTACAAACGTTAAACTGAATTGCTCGGAAAGTTTAATTATTCATGCGTGACGATATGGTGTCCGAATCCAACATAAATATCAAATGTAGGTAAAACCAATAACGCTTTTCACATGTTTCCAAACTGGATGTATTAAGGATGTTGTCTCGAATAAAGGCAAAAATTATCAACATTTAAAATAATAGATCAGGTTTGTAAAACAGGTGTGCGCTGTCGTCAACTCATCTAATGACTCATGCTGTATCTTAAAAAAGAGTTTCAGAGAGCGGTCCGAAAAGTAGGT
This sequence comes from Hedya salicella, assembly GCA_905404275.2. Classification (NCBI taxonomy): domain Eukaryota; kingdom Metazoa; phylum Arthropoda; class Insecta; order Lepidoptera; family Tortricidae; genus Hedya; species Hedya salicella. The sequence goes on along the minus strand of FR990096.1, from coordinate 106,906,779 downwards.
ATATGTATTACGAATGTGTTCACAATTTAAACGCAATGCATACCAGCTTAATTTGCATTTCTAAAATGAGAATAACGTAACAAAATTGACAATGTAACGAAATGTTACGAAAAAGAGAAGGTAAAAGGTGCGTTTACTAACACCGTTTGTAGTATTTTATTTATTTATTTATCTCCATACCAAATTTCATCCAAATCGGTTTAAGCGTGAGGAGGGAACGGATAGACACACTCGCATATATAATATTAGTATGGATTATGATGATGGATGAATATTAAAAAGAAAAAGTCTAAGATATTATTTTATTGATCCATTTCAGTTTTTTGTATTGTTTTAAACATTGTTTGCCACTTGCCTTTTGGTGCTTAAACAGTACCTCCGCATTTGTAATGAAATCACCGTATTTAATAATTCTTGTTATCACAAGTTTTGTGTTCAGAATTTCAGTAATAAAATTAAGTACTTTATTAATAAAACTATAGTCTCGTTATTCTAATAACGTCGGTAGACTTAAATTAACATACAAATTTTGAATAATTGGCTAATAATAAAGGTAAAAATACCTACAAACACCACAACACGGATCGCTGACAGGCTAGAGATATACGCCATTAATCACGTACGTGGTGCCGTGCCAGCGGCTGCAGTCAACAAGGAAAATCCTTAACTCGTTTTTGTATGCATCCGCGTGTTTCTAAGGAAAGGTTACCTTTCAAGATAATCAAACCACAATAAATAATCGAACATATCATAATGCTGTATCTTTATGTAGGGACAGGGGTGCCATGTTTATTTCGGATTATGATTAGAGTAGTAAGGGTGAGATATACTAGACCAAATGTGACCTCGATTCGGCATTAGGTTATTCTTTAACCTCGTAAATTAAAATGTTTATGACGTAGTACTTTAGAAGTCATTGCTCGCTGTGGCGCCGGTCGCCCGGCGGGCCTCAGGTGCCCGCTATGGCGAAAATAATGCAGCATATCAGACAATCGCTTGTTTTAGCAATATTTAAAACTAATTATGCACATTTAAACAAAACACGAACAGCCTTTTTAGGACGTCCATTGTTAAATGTGCCTCCATAGTAGGGGAAAGGAGACATTTATAGACTGGCCTCGCCTGTTTGCGTGATATAGAAAAATACGCCGCCCACGTACCTATCGATATAACGAATAAATAACGAAACTACCTGTAGTCCCTAACAATTAGTAATTAATACACGTGAGCGGTGATTTTATACAGTGTTACTGATTTCTACGACGTATTACTGTAACCTAAAGAGAACAAAGTATACTCATTATCATTACTAACATGAGTAATTTTCGTGTTATTCATACAGTAGGGAACAAGAAGTCGTACATATTAATCGACACAAAATTCATGTGAAGCATGATCCCGTGTTTATCAAATTTCACAAAAAACAACAAGTAATCAGTTTCCATGAATGACTAAAAGCCACTTCCAACCTCATGAAGATAGGTATATCAATTTAAAAAAGTTTATCCGATCAGGGGAAAATTAAAAGCATTCCATTCAATAAGAGCAACGGTTAAGAGAATGTGCATATTTCTATTCCAATTAACAATTATCGAGACGCAAACGAGTTGAGGTGGGCATGGGGCGCGGGCGCGGGTGGCGCGGGTGCGTTCAACGAACGTCCGCGCCGGCGCAGGCCCAAGGTCGCCGCGTTCACTCGCCACCGGCCACTGCATCGCCGTCGCCACCTAAGGGTATCACAGTTTAAATTCCAAAATAACAAATAGAGCACCCTCCAATATAAAAAAACTGAAACAGACCAATTCCAAGAATACATGCAACAAAATTTGCACTAAACCAAGCAGTGAAATCAGTCGCATTTTGTCATTTATAACCCTTGAAAAGAGCTGATTGCTATCTTAAACTTCGCTGGTCCTTCGAGCCGGATGTTTGTGCAACGTGCATGTAGCTCATGCGCTGTGTCGAAACTCTGAAAGTGAACGCTAAAATTACGAAACCTATTATTATTAGTGTAACTAATAGCTAATGATGAAAAAGTATTAAATTTCAAATGGCACGTTACAAGCAATAAACGTAACATTCAGTTAATGCAGTTTCGCAGTACCTACCCATATTTATATTTTTGTTAATCTTATAAGATCATTATATCTAAATAATATAACTTTAATTGCTGAATATTATAATGATTGAATTACTGAATAATATTATGGTAACTATTCTAGCATTGATACGAATAAAACTTTTAAAATTGTTTTTTTGAAAGACCCGCAAAGATAAGCGGCATTGGTCTACAACGATGTTCCGGTGACACATCGATTATGATAATAAAGGCAAAACTGATTTCAATGACGTCAATACGGCACGAAAAATTTATCGGTGTTTGAAACATTAGCCCGCACCCTGCACTGGTATGCAGGCGATTGCGAGAACATTCGCACACGTGCCTGCGACAAATCACTACTTACAAATACCAACTACACGCTACAACTCAGTTACAAATCATACCATTACATTTCGGTTTTAGTAGCAATCCGCTTCAATGTTCGGAGCACGTCACTCATAGCATTAATTAACTCATCCTCAGCCCTGACACCCTCCAACAGCGGTAATTTCTTTCGTCGACAAACGAAGCGAGCGTAGGAGAAATTCCTCGAGCATTCGGTTCAACGGCCGAGCTATGGCGTGAACGCTTGCGTCTGTGTTTGGGCGTGAGTGGCGCACACGCACACACAGCTCAGCAATGGCTCTGCAAACACGAGGGAACCGTTACCCCACTATGCTCGAGAGCTGCTTCATCTACCTCCCTATTACCACCCAATATGCAAGACCTAGCACTTGACTTCTATAAGCTGATACAGCAAAATGAAAACAGATAGATGATTCGAGTAAAGATCTGACGCTTATAGAAGCAATCACATAAGATCATGCTTATGTGTTGACAATATGTAACATAACTAGAAACCCCCGCAATAGCACCTTAGTGAAGGTAAGTGCAAAACCCACTTAAAGAACCACTCGGGCGTGCGGCGGCGGCGTGCAATAGACGCCGCAAGGAAGAGGGGAGGCCCACCGCGGAATGCGATTATATCTCTTTAAGATTTCATCACTAGAACAGGCGCACATCTCGTCATTCGCTTTACAAAATGTCTAACGCAATGCCTATTAGCAAACTTACAGAAGTAATCATCTCGAAGCACCTATCAAAATAACTTTTCAAATAATTATACGCTGCATTAATGAAGCAACTATTACAATATTTATGATGATATTGGACAGTAATGTAGGTACAATCTTTGTTTATTACTTGTGCTTACCCTTTTTACCCTTTCTGACCGAATGAGGAAAACTCCGACCAAAAATTTATGTCTCGTACAAGATAAAAGTTTACCTGCCATAACTGGTTTAATGCCACAAAAAATAAAAACTTGTATCAGAAGAGTAGAATCTGTACCTAGACCTAACCGGTAATTGAATGTGATTCAATTTACAACGAATGTCCATCGCAGTTGGTAAAACCTTATTTTCTAATACAGTGAACACGACACAACATCTTACTTGGCTTTAATAAATTCTACAGAGTTTTGTATGAATCCTATACACAAAAGTGAAATGATAAGAATACTTTTTTATCGAATCCTGTAGAAAAGCGCAATTCATGATCTGTAACCTCTTTCGCAAAATGGAGGGAACATTATAATAACATCATTACTGTTGTCAGTTATTGAAGAAGTGAAACAAACACCCAGATATGATACCAGTTCTGAGAATACAGAGGAATATCTGAAACGAGATTAAAGGTCACTCTGATTGTGTAAGTTTGAACTAACACCCGGATCCTGAATGATAATTTTTAAAAGAAGAATGTGGCTAATCATTTATGATAACTTTTCATATTGTAAATTAGACGGCAATGCCCGAAACATTATCTGCATCATAATAAAACGTAGATGCGGGACGGAAGCGAGCGCGGACGAGTTTCGAAATGTGGCACGCACTATCGACACACGTATACATCATTCGATACTACTAATATGGGCATCGGGCGACGTATCTTATACAAGCGAAATTATTTGAAAACCCAAAGATATAACCGTATTGGCTGGACCGATTGCCATCAAATAAAACTAAGATACACCACAATGAAGTTAGATTTGTAATAAAAAATCGCAAAACATTAAGGCAACCTCATAACATAATAGAAGGTGCCCGCATCTTCGCCAGCGGAGGAGAAAAAAATCATAACCTATATTTCTGTACAGCATGGGGTAAAAAGTATCATTTAACCATCTGTGTATACCCAGCTACCCGTGTACCAAACATAGTTGAAATCTTTTTAGCCGTTTTAGCGTAATGCAGCTACAACGACACATACACACATTAAAAAAAAATCAGACGCCTTAAAATAGTACGTATCAATTTTTTAAATATTTTCAAAGTCCCAACATTACATTTTAACAACTTAATAAAAGTATAGACTAAATACCAATCATTAAAGCAATAGCGCAAGTAAATAAATTTGGCAGTCTTTAGTCAATGCGAAATTATTTTAACTGTAAATAAATTCTATTGAAAACTCTTTTTTCAACGTTAAAACTATTGAAGTTAATTTAGTTTTTTGTGAACCTAGTTTGCGCAAGGTCAGTACATGGTAACTGGTTTGAAAAGTGATCGATATCAGCTGCACCGACGGCTATTCAGGATAGCCTAGAGCTTATCGCGTGTTAACAATCGATGTCCAAACTGAGTGGAAACAATTATCCACTTTGACTACATTTGATTTTACAAATAAAGGCAAGAAAAAGTTTGGAATGAAACGAAAAAACATACACAATTGATTAACAATCGGCATAACACGTCGACAGGAAGGCGTGCTCAACTGTAGACGACACATATCTCGTCAACATCTATACTGTGTAAAATTGAAATGTGTATGTTTTGTATATCCACATCCATCCTAATAATATAAATGCGAAAGTGTGTCTGTCTGTCTGTCTGTCTGTTAGCTCTTCACGCTTAAACAGCTGAACCGATTTGGATGAAATTTGGTATGGAGATAGTTTGAATCCCGGGGAACGACATAGGCTACTTTTATCCCGGAAAAATACCCTTATCCGCGATAAACGAATTTAAGGCAGACGAAGTCGCGGGCAAAAGCTAGTTAAAGATATTTCCAAAATAAAAGTGTAACGGAATATTTCAACGCCACGGAATCGAAAAATATTTTTAAAATGTGTGTGTGTGTCGTTGCGGCTTAATCGCGGAAAACGGCTAAACGGATTTTAACTATAATTGGTACACGGGTAAGTGGCCATCCACGGATGGTTTTAGAGCGTCCGAACCGAGTGCCGTTCCCTGTATATTCATAGAGCAGCGCTCCGCTCCATCTAGCGGCTCGCCCGCCGCACGCGAATATACAGCAAAAGCACCCGGAGGGGACGCAAATGCCAGGCTCCCACTCAACGCAACGGACGCCGATATGATACATTTTACCCGAATACGCTGAAGTAAAAAGAGGGACTTTTCTCTTCCGCGAACGAAGTTTGAGGGTACCTTCTCTATGCATTTTTTATGGTTTTTGAGGACGTCTTTTACCCTACTAGCGCGAATATCATTGAATAAAGATAGTGATTGTGTTGGTTAATAAGTTTTGGCTATAATTAAGGCCAAGCCAGGCAAGGACGCAACGATGAACCAGAATATTGGAAATGACAATAATGACAAACATTTCAGCATTAAGTACTCGTACAAATCGAACCGGAATAGATGGAACACAAACTCATGATGGAACTAATAAACACTGTAATGATTATTTGAGTAACGAATGTGCTGCTGTAAGTATCAAACCCGTACTTAATATTATAAATGCGAAAGTCAGTGTAGACAGAGTTAGGTCTCACGTACGTACTCGTAATCTGTCCTTTTCATGCTTAAATCGCTGAACATGCCATGAACCGATATCGATGAAATTTGGTTTGGAGATAGTTTGCTGTCCTGAGGCATAGGATAGTTTTTATCCCGTAAATCATCCCATCATCAAACATCATCGAAAGGATGCAGCAGTTTTATTAAAGCAAGCTTTCTTAGTTAGTTCCCGGTAAACGCGGCCGAACCCGCGGACAAATGCTACTAGTCAACTAGTCACATCGTTATGTCAAGAATAGGTAGCGATTTATTTGCCAATTTGGATGTTACAGGTTACTGACTATTTGAAGCCGACTAATTGTCCTCCATTCATGAAATTTTTATGTTGTAACTTTAATGCTGGCTTTTCACACTTTTTTTTAGTTTGCGTAAGTTCAAAAAATATGGACGTTTTGAGAGTAATTTTATTTACTGGAATTATCAGAAAGGCCATGACTAGAGGTAGTGTCCGATTGCATTACCTACAGTTAATACCTAGATACCCGACGTACTATGTAGGTATAGCCACCGGGTACCTCTACCCTTATTGACCGAGCGGGAGCACAGAGGGGTAGGCAATAGCCTAACGAAATTTTGACAATTGGTATCCGAGTCACCTGTCATAGCCCATACAAAATCCCGAAACTTGATTCTGATTGCGAGCGTCAAACGCGTTAGGCAATATACCCTCAGGTCTCCGTCTCAGCTCGTGTGAAAATGCTATCGTATGTTTGTCTGGTAGACTTCCGGACTTTCACTTTTGTTTTTTTAAATGACGGTGATACAGGAGCTGAAAAACTCGCGAGGTCAGTACAGCTCTCAGAACCACTAGTTAAGGGCCTGCATCGTCATTCGTAAACCACGCCAAAACGCCGAGCGGGCCAGTGAGCAGAATTTGTAATAAGGGACGCATTTATTTTTACGGACGCGGTAACATTTATAACGTATGCATGAGATAAGAAACCATTTTTCGAAATTCATCCCCTAAGTGGGCAAAACGAGGCATGAAAGTTTGTATATGAAAGGTAAAATCTTTGGACTTAGAAACTTGAATTTTCGCAAACGATTGTGTGCTTAAAATAAACAAACCTAAATTCTTGGTGCTCTAATATTCGTCCCCTAAGGGGACAACAAGAGAAAAACACGTAAAACAAGAGAAGGGGAATTTTGTACTGAAAACGAAAAAAAATTGAACTTCGATAGTTGAAACTTCGTAAGTAGGTTTTGTATTATAATATAATCCAAGACCATTAAAGCACGAGGACTTCTCGTCATCCCGTAATACCGATACCTTGCGTGTAGGTTGTTTATTGAGCCTTTAAAGTTCGGTGGAAATGTCCATTTAAAAGTATGAAAATATCAATAACTAATTATACCATTGAGGTTTTCACCATTACATTTTTGGTAACTTTTATCATGAAACCGATTTAATAAACGCAAGTTTAAACATAGCTGCAGAACAAAGTTCTTAATTTTCCCATACAAGGCAGGCTTAAGTATGGAGCGTTTGTTGAGAAAGTCCAATAATCTGATCTTTACATTAGTAGGTTAGTCTTTATGAGATTCAAGTAGGTTTTTCACCAATGTTTCGTTATTGAGAGGTCGTTTCTATATACCACAGAAAATTGTAAACATCCCAATTGCTCCGAAGTTAGTAGCCACAGCGTTATCTATTTTAGTGCTTACAAACTAGAATAAAAACTGCTTTACGGACTGGTTGTTGAAGCGGCGTACGATTTCAAATTAAAAAGTTATGACATGTTGACGGGCTTGCTCTGTAGACGGGCTTACCCGCAGTGACCTTACATCTTGTATTTTTGGAGTATAATACCTGTTACATACCGACGGACGTGACGAAAGAACAAGGGTTCCGTTTTTGCCCTTTTGGCTACGAAACCCTAGAAACAGGCCAAGTGCATGTCGGACCATGCTCAGAGTAGGGTTCCGCAGCCGTTCATACAAAAACAGGCAATACAGATAATAAAAATACGCTATGAAAAAGTACACTAGCGAAAGAGCGTATCTCCACGGCACTTACGTCCTTTTTTGCTGGTAAGCGCAGTTCTTTGGCAATAACTCAAAAACAGTATAATACGATATTGTTCAATACAATTTTTGTTGAACGTAAGTTGAGTCTTGTTTTTTTTCATATTTTTGGACATACCGTTTATAAAATAGAGGCGGGGGGGCGGGGGACGACACAATGTACCTATGCTACTTTTGGAGCGATTATTCCCGAAAATATCTATTCACTACGTTTTCTATTTTTTGAGAATTGTTTACCTACATGTAAAGAGAGCCCCCTTACAAATATTATTTTTATTATTTAACTATAAATCTAAATAGCGGCTTACATAAGATACCTAATACTCCAAATTTCATCATTATACATCAAAATCAGGCAGTTTTTGAGTAAAAAGCCTGTGACATACGGACATGACAATACGATAAGGGTTCCGTTTTTGCCGTTTTGGCTATGGAACCCTAAAACTACGTCGAGTTAGAACATGAAACAAAAATGTTTACTAAGTCAGATCCCGACAGAAGCCTTTGTGGTGGTTCTCATAATAGTTAATACATTGTTGTAGATTTGCAATGACCAGTGCATGGCGCAGGCCGCGGTGAACCCCGTCACACTGACATTGCGTTTAATCCGGCATTCCATATGGAATGCGGTCGCCCGCCGCGCACCGCCCCGCGCCGACGCCGCCGCCGCCTCTCTCCTCCATGTTTTCTTATCCACTCGCTTCCGGCCACCATATGGGATAGTGGGATAGGACCGAAACTAATAAGAATCTAATCAGCACAGCTTCTATTTAAAAACTGGTATTTCTTCACATGTACTCGTCGTAACAATCAATTGATTGTATGACGTCATAATGTATACAACAACCTCAGACCAGAAACTGTTTTTTTTGATAAATCCCACAACACGACGAGCAAAACAATTACAAAATCAGAGATGGATGAAACTTGGCAAATAGTTACCGATTGTTTATACGAGTTATCTTGCGTTCAAATATCGTTTCGAAATGATTCGCTTGCCACGTCGCGGCGAATTTTCGCTGTCGGTACGAAGTAAACAAGTTTTCGACTCACCTTCGTGAATATGCCACCGATCGTTAAAAATATCCACACTATTATAGCACAGATAATACGGTTTTCGTCCGTATAACACAATATTCACCACACCAAAACGACAACATAAATAAACGCAGCCACAAATCCCAACACTGTTCGATTTTGAGCAGCGCTCTCTCGTAATCAAAAGCAATGGCCCAGGGCGGGGTTGTCGAATGTCATAAACGGTCGGTTACAGTGGTCAGGGAGTTGCAGTGCGTTGCGGATGGACAAGCAGCACTAGCGCGCGGCTCGGCGGCGCGGTCGGGACTGGGCTCAGGGGGCTCCGACAGGCGGCAGTGGGGGCGCGGGCGGCCGAGTCGCGCGCTATATTGGCCGCCGCCGCCGCGCCGACACCGACGTGGCTGCCGAGAGTTAGCAACTATTCTACCATCAGCTTACAGAATGCAGAAGAATTACTCACAATAACCTATCGACGCTTTCAAGCACCGCGACAAGTAGACGATATGAGGTTTTTCATATGAAAAGTACGAAAGAACAAATAACTTTAATCAACAGACACTACGATAACAAACTGGTTAATACGCTAAATGAACCGTAGTATGAATATAGCCAGATTATATATTCTTTACCGTAGCGTTGTAGCGTAACTAGGTATACTTAAATATGGTCTGTTGAAATTGTCATTTACCCGTTAGCCCCTGACAATATAGCTACAATTAGGCCAGACAATAGAATACCTACAAGCAGAGTACCTACCCTCAGCGCAAGTAAACAAAACACCTCAGTTGTGAGTAGGTACCTAAAGACGTTTCCTGGCAATCTTGCTGCACTTTCTTTCCCATTGTTGGCGCGATTAAATCAAACGTCTCTAGTGATTGCGCGAGATTGGCGAAGCGGTGGGGGCGGCTCGTTACCCTGCACTTGCCGCGGTACTTTCACCTATGCAGGTACTCGCAGCGTTGCGTTGTCACTTGCACATGCAATCTATAGTTCATTCGCACGCATCTATCACACATACTTATATAAAAACTATGGAATTCTTACTGGACGGGATAGCAGTATTTCCCATTGTCAACCGGGAGCGTAATGTTATATCCATTCGATTTTTTGTCAAAACATTTATCGTCAATATTTGGTTACTTTCCATAGAAGTTGAATTGGTTTTGAATCATAAAATGTGTGACGTTCAACATACCTTTAAAACGTATATTGTCTATAGAATGTGCGCGGGCAAGGAAATCGAGAGAAACTCTCAAATATTATAGGCACTAACAATGTTTAGTACATATTTTTCTAAAGTTATCAGTTGTTTTCCTCTGGTTGTCATCATTTCATGCTGAGCTGATGATGGAAGGTACAATGAACTAACCAACTTTTACATTTCTTACTTCCAAAGACTCGAGATGCGTGCAAAGTGCCTCCTCAATCTTCCCATTCTGGGCTCTAAAAATAATATCAACTAAAATCAACTAAAATCCATCACTAAAAAGCAAACAAAAATTTATTATAAATAAAAAAAGAACCGACTTCAAAAATAAACTAAAAAGCCATAAATAATCTTTTATGTACGGTACGGATCACATTTTAATCACCTTTTGAAGTTGGTGCCAAACCTGAAGTAAATAAAGTTCTTTATTCAACAAAAATACGAATTACTATGACTAAATATATATGTAGGTAGATAATAACTAAAGGCTCGCCGCCGCGGTTCTTAATAGTAATAAATGAATGGTTTGGCACCGACTTCAAAAGGTGATTCAAATGTGATCCGTACCGTACGTAAAAGATTATTTATGGCTTTTAGTTTATTTTGAAGTCAGTTCTTTTTTCTTTAAAAAATAGTTTTTGCTTTTTTTGTGAATGTTTTCATATTTTAGTGACATATTTTTTTATAAAATAGAGGAGGGGACACGATTTATGCAACTATCAGAGCGATTATTTCCGGAAATATCCACTAAAACAAAATGATGTCCCCTAACTTTATTTCCATCTCCAAGGCATCTTTTCTTGAATGTTTGCTAACTACAACTCAATAAAGACTGCGTAAGAAATGTAAATTAAAGTGACTTAAAAAGTGAAGACTCTCTTTAATAGCGATATTCATAACTTTCATAAGTGTCTCATTTTTGCGCTAAAACAATATTGTTTGTTACATTAAAACGACTTTTAATTTTTGTAATTCTCCATAAAAATAATAAAAGTTATTATTACGTCTCGTCCTTGTTTTTTTTCTGTCTTTACTAATTCTAGGAATGGAAATGTAATAGATCAATTTACCATCTTGAGTAGGTACACATTGCATTTGAATAAAGAACTTTATTTACTTCAGGTTTGGCACCGACTTCAAAAGGTGATTCAAATGTGATCCGTGCCGTACATAAAAGATTATTTATAGCTTTTTAGTTTATTTTGAAGTCGGTTCTTTTTTTATTTTGAAATTTTTATTTTTTGCTTTTTAGTGATGGAAGTAGTGATATAAAGTATTTTTAGAGCTCAGGATGCATCTCGCGTCTTTGGAAGTAAGAAATGTAAAAGTTGGTTAGTTCATATCCATTTGTGCCTTCCATCATCAGCTCAGTTTGTTTGTCTGATGATGACAACCAGACGAAAACAACTAAATAACTATAGAAAAATATATACAAAAAATTGTTAGTGCCTATAATATTTGAGGGTTTCTCTCGATTTCCCTGGTATTCCATCATCAGATCCTGACTTGATGATAAGGGGACTATACCTCAGGGACACACTATAAAGAATATGACTAACAGTATTAACGTACCAACCTATAATAGATGTTTTTTTAAAGAATTATCCTCTAACTCTTAACCATTAAGTAGTTGTACTGTCCAAAAGGTTCCAAAAATCAAACGCACTTGACGAATGCTGACAAATGTATTCAAATCATACACCACTAATGCTTGCTCCAAAAACACAATAATTCTCCGAACCTTATATATAACCTAGTAAAAAATCTCGTTCGCGCGATTCAGAAGCTGAAGCGCTTGGTACAGCGACATCTAACAGCACATTTGTGAAAATATATAATTGTTATTAATGTTGCGACTTTAATTCGGATCGAGGTTTAACAGTTAATATATAAATACATTTTTTTTAGGATAATATATTAAACATTATTTTGGTCGTGACCTAAAGTAACAACATCAGAAACTACTTCTACTAGCGCCATCTGTTATCGAGTAACTGAACTATAAGTTACTTACTTCTTACTATGGATTGTTGGTTCATGTTTATGATTTAATTAATATAAATATACGTATAAATATTACCGAAATAACATTTTACAGTTGTGACATGTTAACAACCGAACATACCGCCCGCCAAGGACGCGGTGAGGAACACTATCCGAATTCACTAATCTAATACAAACATAATAAAATAGGAACTTAGAGAGAAGGTAAAATATTACATAGTTCCTTGTATGGTTGAATTTCCATGCAAAGATAGAACATACCGAAACAAGACAGTATATTGCAAACAACGCAGCATACTAAAACAAAACTAAAAAAAAATTACTAAACTAATACCTTTCACATCAAAATTGCAATAGAGAAATGCATCAATCACAATGACACAAAATTATTTTTAAATATACAAAAAACATTACGCATATTCTCTATTTCATTCAATAGGCAAACAACATAGTTTGCTTACGGGCCGTTTGATTATATTACCCTTACATTTTAAACTCACTACTCTAGTAACGCCGTCCAGACCAGGGTGTTTTTCGACAATAAGGCCGTATAACCACTTAGCAGGCAGTAAGTCATCCTCTTTCACTAACACCACGTTACCTATGGAAGGTTCGGGAGTATGATGGGACCACTTATAGCGATGGTAGAATTGAGTTAGGTATTCGCGCGACCAGCGATGCCAAAATTGTTGTACCATTCTTTGAGCTAGTGGCCATCTCTTCAAACTACTCACATTGTTGGAAAGGTAATCATCTTCAGGTATTAAAACCAATGGTTCTCCTACAAGAAAATGCCCTGGCGTTAAAGGGGTCGGATCATCTTTATTTCCCGTGATTTGAGATAAGGGTCTAGAGTTTAAGCAGGCTTCAATTTGAGATAGCACTGTTGTCATCTCCTCAAAGGTCAATGTTGTGTCACCTATTACACGTTTAAAGTGATGTTTTGTAGATTTTATTCCCGCCTTCCAAAGTCCGCCAAAGTTCGGGGAGTGGGGAGGGATAAAATGCCAACAAGTATTATTGGTTGCAAGTTGTTCTGCTATTTCTTTTGTCATTCTTGAGTTCTCTTGTGCGAATAATTGTTTCAGTTCGCGAGCGGCACCCACAAAGTTTGTGCCGTTGTCACTCCACAAGTCCACGCAGTGACCTCGTCTAGATTCAAAACGTTTGAAAGCAGCTTGAAATCCCTGCGACGTTAAATCGCTAACTGCTTCCAAGTGTATGGCTCTAGTAGCCATGCAAATGAAAAGGCAAATATAGCCCTTATAGGCGTGATGACCTCTACCCTTCGACGTTCGCATGCTGATGGGACCTGCATAGTCAACCTCACTACGAAGAAATGCTCTTTCCGCAGTGGCTCTAGCAGACGGCAGCTGTCCCATAAACGGTTGGATGGCGGGTGCTGCGTATCTTAAGCACCTAACGCATTTTTGTACGTAGAATCTAACTAAGTTTTTGCCCCAACCACCGAATACTTTGACCGTAAATAGTTAAGCATCAGTTGAGGTGCTCCATGTAATGTTTTGTCATGGGCATCAGCTATGACTAAATTGGTGAAATGCGACCTGTAAGGCAGAATAATCGGATGTTTCATGTTTTCACTGATCCCGGCTTGCTGCAGTCGACCACCAACCTTCAAGATCCCGGAATCATCTATAACAGGGTTTAAAGAGGTAAGTTTACTCTTTTTATTTACTAACTTATTTTCTTTCAGGTTATCGAGTTCTTCTTTAAAATGAATTTGCTGTGTGATTTTTATGTATGTACGTTGACTTTCAACTATTTCTTGTCTCGTAACCCACTCCATAACCTTTTCTTTACGACAGCACGTTATAAATCTTCTACAGTATGCTACAACACGGATAAGTCTTCTCAATGTAGAAAATTTACTCATGACTTCTTTCTCAACGTCAATATCACGTCCACACGTTATTATAAAAACAGACCTTTTTTGATCTTTCTTCTAAATGTGTATCTTTGGTGTGAATTGTTGAGTAATTAATAATTTTCTGTTTCAGCCACGACGGTCCCTCTTTCCATAGCTGTTCATCGGTAAACTGATGGATGCCTCTTGAAGCAAGGTCTGCTGGGTTATCCTTGGAAGAAACGTGTGCCCACTGACTAGGCTCCAGTGAATTCATAATTTCTGTCACACGGTTAGCCACGAATTTCTCCCAACGGTTTGGTTGACTATTCAGCCACGACAGGACAATAGCTGAGTCGGTCCAGGCGTGGATGTTAACCTTGCTCACGTTCATAACCTTTGCTACTTCTGCAAGCAACTTCGTGAGCAGAACGGCTCCACATAACTCGAGTCGCGGTATGGACACTCTCTTAATCGGGGCAACCTTTGTTTTAGAGGCTATCAATGATACATGTACATTTCCTTGGCAGTCTACAACACGAGCAAATATGACCGCAGCATACGCATTTTTTTGCATACGCATTTGACGCATCGCTAAACCCTTGCAATTCAAATATTTCGTCATCCTTTTTAGTATTGATCCATCGTGGCAGCTTGAATGACTAACTTGATTCAGTTTTCACGATAAGTAAGCCATTTTTTTAGCAATGAAGGGTACCTCATCATACCTGTGGGAAATAACTAGGATTAGGAAATGATTAATTGTGTAAACTTAGTTATAAGAGATAAATCAATATTATTTCGCTATTTTTAATCATAATTATTTTATTTCATTTTACTACTCTGTCATATATTTTTTACCCTGTTTTATAAAATACGTGTTATGTTGTTTTATAGTATTAAGAAATTAATATAACTGTGTATATCATTCTATTGTAAAACATGATGAATAAAGAATATCTTTTGTCGCATTTATTATTCGCCTGCATCAGCCGATAAGCCGCTAATTCAGGCCCTAGTATGTGGGAATAATAAGTGGCCATTTTGATAGCCACAGTCAGTCTTATACTATACTCAGAGTCTTATACTATACTCAGAGTCTTATACTATACTCAGAGTCTTATACTATACTCAGAGTCTTATACTATACTCAGAGTCTTCTACTACACTCAGAGTCTACTCTACTCTCTTGCGGCTATTAGCTGATTATGGCTAATTAGCAAATACTTACTATGAAGAAATAAGTATTTTATTTTAAATCAAGAAAGAAGTAGTCCAATACAGTCCACACATTCAACAATGGTACTTCGAGAGCCGGATCAATGAAGCAGAGGTGCGCAAGATAAATAGAAGATCGAAGCATTTCCCGTTTCAACGAGTCAGCAAGAGCCTGTACGTCGTGCACCATACTGTGAAGCCACCAGCTTCCCCCCGTGCGGCGTGCATCATTTTTGCCTCTTGTAGCCCTCGGGCTTTTGTCTCTTGACGGGGTTCGGGCTAGTCTCGATTCCGGGGAACTTATGCTTCGGTTTCTGTTCCTTCATACGGCGACCCTCTAAACGATTCGCCTTTTACTCTGGCATGGTCCAGACGCTCGCTCTCTGTTAACACGGATTGCGCAGCACCCCTGAGTGAGTATTATCACTGGAAGAAAGAAGAAAGAAGACGTAGGGATTTAGGTCCCCGGGCGTTGCTTGAGCGTCAAGTGCCGGTAGCGCTCGCGTAGGGCAATTAGGTGTTAGGTTGTGTTTCCCCCCCATTCCCCGTGTGTGTAAAAATGTCGACCAACGAAGAGGTAGGTCGTATCGTGCGTCAGACGCGTTCGCGCACATATGAAGAAACGCCACCTTCCGGTCAGACAACAAGTGAGGAAACTAATACATGGAGCAGGGAACCGGGAGAGAGTAGGATTGGTAGTAGTAGCCACCTAGGGAACGAATCGACACATCCCGCGAACGTTATTCATTCTAACGGTGCCGCGCCACCGACCGCGAACCCGCCGTTAGCTCAAGACCCCGTAGGCCGTCATAGTAGGAGTGCGTCGGGTACTGTGGTAAACGCGCCAATTGTTAATGTTAATCAGCACCTTTCCGTTTTGATTGCCGAATTGGATTTTCATAACGCAGAATTAGAGCAGGCTAGATGTAGGTCGATCGCGGCTAAAAGTAGGTTGGAAATTGCTAGGATGGAAGCGTCCAACAATTCAGTGCCCACGTTCGATCAGACAGTGCCTAGAAACGCGCGTGTGTTAGGATGGATAGAACAGCAAAGACAGAGTCTGAACCATCCGGTGCAGGAAATAGAGTCAAATCTCGCGCCTATGAACGTACCGCGTACGAGTTTCGAAAATAGGGATTTCGAGCTGTTATCCAGTCAAGTGGTAGAGGCAGTTAATCGTAGTAAGAACACGCCAGTTATTCAAAGACACGTGCCAGAATTAACTCCTTTCGATGGCAATATCGCCGAGTGGATAGCATTTCGATCGGAATTTACGGACAGCGCGCCTCTATTTTCCAATATCAGTAACATAGGTAGATTGCGTAGGGCTTTACGCGGAGAAGCGAAAATAGCCGTAAAATCTATCATGTACACCGTGTCGGATCCGTTAGAGATAATCGAAGCGTTAGAGAGACATTTCGGTAACCCGGAGGAAATAGTCTTGGCGGAGATACATAACGTAAAAAAAATGCAACGCTTAGCGGAAGATAACAGTAATATAACCACTTTCGCGGGAACCGTAGCTAACGTAGTTTCCACCATAAAAGCGCTCCACCAAGACGAATTTCTCTATTCGCCCGAGTTAGTGAATAAAATCGTTGACAAACTGAATCTGATCGTGCGATATGAATGGAATAAATATAGGGCTTCGAACAAGGGGACGCCGGGTTTAGTAGCCATGTCTCAGTTTTTAAATGAGATAAGTGTAGCTACCCGAAAAACTCACGGTCGCCAACGAGTTCGGTCCTCGATAAATTTTATATCGGAAACCGCTTGCGATTCACCACCGCGCATGCGCGGCGGAGAAGCGAGAGCGCGTCAACCGTCTCGATCGCACGCCTCAGGCCATAATTACGAGTCATCAGATTCTGATTGCGATGATTTTATCCCGCGAACGGTAGCTCAAGTAAACGTTAAAACGCAGAAAAATAGGAATAATGCGCCTATTAATAAAAAAAACCCCAAAAACCGCGTATGGTAGAAACCAGGACGAGCGAACCGATTTCCCCCCCCCCACCGCGACTATTAAGTGCATAATTTGTAGCGGAAATCATATTTTAAGCAAATGCGCTGATTTCGCTAGCTTAACTATAGAAAAAAGATGGGAAACGGTCAGAACACATAAACTGTGTTTTAGGTGCCTGGAATCTAACCATAGGCGTCCCGTAAAGTGTAAATACGTACCTTGCGGTTTTAATCAGTGCGAATCAGGTCATCATAAAATGTTACACGGATTGATGCTTAACACGACTCCATCGCGAAAAAATAATACCGGGTTAGTAAATCATGTACGTAGTGCAGACACCTACCTGAAAATAATTCCGGTAGAGTTGTCAGGGCCCTTAGGGTCTGTACAGACTACAGCGTCACCTACAATGATTATAGGTCAGGATCACTGGGATCTTTTAGTGCCTCGCCGCATTTTAAGCGGAGACAAAGGCCTCCCCGTTGCATCTCTGACAAAGTTAGGATGGTCGCTCCACGGTAGCCACGACGTACCTAGTGGCCGTGCTTTCATAGTAAATCATTTACATACCGCGAAAATCACAAAGCGCGAGATACCTGACTTGACCGAGTCATTAGGAGTAAAAAATCGCCCTCCTAAATCCGATTCTGAACCACGCGCAATAGAAATCTCAGACTTAACTTGCGATAAGTCGGAAAATAAGGAGAGATATCGCGTCGGTTTTGAGGGAAAATCGGAAAAAACTTCGCCCGCGCCGGTCGAAGTATTAGACAGGGACGGGGATAGTCAACGTTTCCTATGGAGGGAGGGGGACAGGCAGAGTGAATCCACTGAATTTGAAATGAAAAGGCCCTTTTTTAAGCCTGTTTCATTGCCTTCCACTGCCCTGAATTTGGAAAATAGGAAAGCTGACTATCTCAGTGATAGGTACCCTATAGCCAAAGATACGATAGCCAACAAATCTGACTGGCAAATCGATAAGTCAAATAAGAATCCAATTCCCACCACGGGAGAGGAGCGTAGCGCGAAAAAGGTCGTAACCGCCGTTACTGTAGATAGGCCGCTTAAGTCCTTTTCGTATTTACCTAAGATAGAACGTTTTTCGAAATACACGCGTTTAATTAGGGCTACTGCTACCACCCTACTAGCTGCTGAGGTTCTTAAGTCCAAAATGCTCAATAGAAAAATAGAAACTGAAATGAACAATAACCACTTGAAAATGGCCGAGTTATTAAATATTCAACGCAGTCAACGGGCATATTTCAACGAGGAAATGAAACTCATCGAGGCTGGACGACAAATACCCAAGAAGTCTGCACTCAGCAAGCTCGCCGTGAAGATGGACCGCCACGGAACTCTACTGCTGGACGGGAGAATCGACAGAGAAAAAGCCACGCCGATACTTCACGCTAAAGAAGACTTCACTCGCCTCCTGATCGCTCACTATGACGCTATGTTCAATCACGGTAACCACTCCACTGTGATGAACGAGATAAACCAACATTTTTACGTGATAGGATTGCGAGGTGCTCTGAGATTTATAAGCAACAGATGCCAATGGTGTCGTGTCAGAAGGGGGTCACCCTCTAAGGCTCCTTTCGGCGATATACCTAAAGAAAGGCTAACTGTAAATCAACCTGCTTTTACCGCCACAGCCTGCGATTTATTCGGGCCTATGACTATCACAGTCGGACGAAGACACGAGAAGCGATGGGGAGTCCTGTATACGTGCCTAACCACAAGGGCCGTACATCTTGAGCTAGTGAACTCCTTATCTGGTTCGACTATGATCATGTCACTCAGAAGAATGATGGCGCGACGTGGCACTCCATCAATCATTTTTTCGGACAACGCTACAAACTTTTATGGAAGCGAACGTGAGATCAGTGACGCCATGAATAGCGCAACCAGTGATCTGCTAGAATACGCTAGGCAGCGTCAGATTATTTGGAAGAAGATCCCACCAGGTAACCCTTCCGCCGGCGGCGCATGGGAGAGGCTCGTAGGCTCAGTAAAAACCGCCCTACGAGCTACCCTTAATGAAAAGCACCCCCACGAAGAAGTGCTTCACACCCTGCTTTTAGAGGCCGAGCACGTAATTAACTCGCGACCTCTTACGCCGGTTATGCTAAACGAGGAAAAAGAAGCTCTCACACCGAACCATTTTCTTATCGGCCGATCTAATGCCATGTCACCATTCGGCTCATTTTCCGACGTCGTTCTTACTTCAAGCTCATGGAAAACAGCGCAGCGACTAGCCGATCATTTTTGGCAAAGATGGATGAAAGAATACCGCCCTTCGCTGAGAGCTAGATCCAATAGCGCCCACGACAACGTGAAAGAAGGCGACATAGTGCTCATAATGGACAGTACAATGCCCAGAGGTACCTGGCCAAGAGGTGAGGTAGTTAAAGTCTACCCAGGTCCAGACGGCAAAGTCCGAGTCACTGAAGTACGCACAGCAGCGGGATCCATCCGTCGTCCAGCCTCCAGACTCATTGTTATTTCCTAGAAACCAAGAGAATGGTGTTTGCACACGCGGGGGATATTGTGGGAAATAACTAGGAAATGATTAATTGTGTAAACTTAGTTATAAGAGATAAATCAATATTATTTCGCTATTTTTAATCATAATTATTTTATTTCATTTTACTACTCTGTCATATATTTTTTACCCTGTTTTATAAAATACGTGTTATGTTGTTTTATAGTATTAAGAAATTAATATAACTGTGTATATCATTCTATTGTAAAACATGATGAATAAAGAATATCTTTTGTCGCATTTATTAATTCGCCTGCATCAGCCGATAAGCCGCTAATTCAGGCCCTAGTATGTGGGAATAATAAGTGGCCATTTTGATAGCCACAGTCAGTCTTATACTATACTCAGAGTCTTATACTATACTCCGAGTCTTATACTATACTCAGAGTCTTATACTATACTCAGAGTCTTCTACTACACTCAGAGTCTACTCTACTCTCTTGCGGCTATTAGCTGATTATGGCTAATTAGCAAATACTTACTATGAAGAAATAAGTATTTTATTTTAAATCAAGAAAGAAGTAGTCCAATACAGTCCACACATTCAACAATACCATTCGTCAATGCTTCGGTTCCAAGTCAGACCTAAAATTCTCATTACTGTGTCTATCCTCAGATTTACGTTTTCTTCTACTTCCGATTTTCCATCTGTCATTATATCCATTAAATGTTCTCGGTTGCTACACCACTTTTGCAGTTCAAATCCGCCTCTTGCCAACAGTTCTTTTATTTCCTTATAGATTTGCTCTCCTTCTTCAACCGTATCACAACCCGTTAATAGATCGTCCATGTAAAAGTGCTCTAGAACTCTTTCAGCAGCTCTTGTGAGATCTTGACCTTCATCATACGCAACTTGATGCAAGGTGCGCACAGCAAGGTAAGGCGCAGATGCAGTTCCAAAGGTAACCCTTAATAAATAATAATGTTTTAGGGGTTCATTCTGATTTCCCCGCCACAGTATCCTTTGATGATCTGTATCTTGCTCATGAACTAGCACTTGCCGATACATTTTCACGATATCGACTACTAGGCATACTGGATACTGACGCCAGTATAAGGTGACGCAGATCGGGTTGTAGTGTAGGTCCTATCATAAGGGCATCATTCAAGGACACACCGTGACTATTTTTGCATGACGCGTCGAATATGACTCGCACCTTGGAAGTGCTTTTATCCTCCCTGATGACTGCGTGGTGAGGTAAGTAACATGCTTGGTTGCGGTTTTCATTGGGAAAGTTACTTCTACCATGTGTTCCATATTAAAGTATTCTTGAATTACTTCCGTATATCTTTCTTTTAAGTTTAAGTCCTTTTCCCGCTTTTTCCCTAGATATAAGAACCGTTTTTTTGCTATGGTTTCAGTGTTTCCATTCGTACATTCTGGTTTTGATTCTCGAAATGGGAGTCTTACAATGTATCGACCAGAACTATCTCTGGTGGTCGTGGCTGCGTATAAATCTTCGCACTTTTTCTCTTCTTCACTGTAAAGCTCCTTAGAATCTACAACAAGGTTATCATTTTCGAGTTCCCAAAATCGTTTGAGCATATCATTTTCGCTGACATGGACATGGTTAACGCTGATGCTTTGAGAAGTTGAATTGTTTATGATAGTAGGACCGGATAGAATCCAGCCTAGAGAGGTTCTTTGTGCTACCAGCGTTCCTAATGGACCTTTGATTATTCCATCCAATAAAATTTGACCATAAACATCTGCTCCTAGCAGCATGTCGATTTTGTTTGGAATGTTAAAGTTTGGATCAGCTAAGTTTAAGTTGGCAAACTCTGAATAAAGAGCTCGACCACAACTTCCCTTTCTGGGAGAATTGACAATGTTTCATTTTTCAGACCAATCCTTTTTATTATGCAGTTCGAAAGAGGGTATTTTTTCCAGTTATATGTAATTTTTATTTTCCTCAAAAGCCTCCATTTCGAAGCAAACAATCAAGTTTTAGAGTTACTCATTCTAAAAAAGCGTAACCGCCATAATGACGTCATTTAGTGGATGATGTGTTGCCAACGATGAAAAATGTTATGTTTATCAAAACACTGCCATACACGCAAACGATTTTAATAACTATATCATGTCGGTAAACCTACTCAGATCTGATTTCGTAAATTTAGTGAACTAATGTTTATAAAATATAGCCTAATGAGCAAACAAAAGTCTAATAATCTGCTTAAATACACCGAACGGGCATCTGTCGTGTGTGTCAGCCGTAATATTACCTAAAGTACGAGTACTTATCTATGGAATTGAATATTGACGTTTAGTGATAGTTCAAATATTTGTTTACAAATTTGAGAAATTTCGGTGAATATGTCTTCCGCAAAAACTATATATTTTTACGTAAAAACGTTAAAAATTACGGATGTACGGTACGTGTGCTGGAAAAAGTTATTTGCACTACCTCTAGGAAATAAATCTGAATGGTGTCTTGCGGGCGGATGGGAGTGTGTGATGTGTTATGCTCATAGCTACTACTGTTACTGTTAGCTTTAAAATAAACGATTTATCTTACTAAATATATGTTTTATTGTTGACATTATACAATTTAATTTCGACTTCCCATAGAAAATATGCAATCTTCTAATCAAGTCTACCTACTTATGGGGAGCCGATTTTTTTTTTCATATTTCAATCTATGTTCCTTTGGGAAAGTTGTTCAGTATCATGTTCAAAATCATCTCGCTGCGGGAAAACAACCACTAAAATTTCACATTGTTTAGTAATTTATTTCAGATACATTAGAGAGATATTCTTTTTATTTAAATTTTATTGCACAATACAAAATGTTACAAAACGGTAATCCTTTACAATTTGTTTCACACGCGATGCTCTAAGTCATACGGCGTTGCACAAAACATATGTTGGAGACTCAGCGTACCTCCACGTACCCCACTGCATTATCGACTTAAGTGTTGCGTTGTGATTACGATACTTTTAGGACCTCTTAACTTAAGGCGGCCACGTAATACTTATCACAGCTTTGAGTATATTCCATTCATGAGCGTCTCTCTACTCGTGGCAAGTTTGTGCTATCAGCTTGAGTGAGTCAGTCGGAGTTCTTCATTTCTCGAATCCGTGGAAAAGTCGACTCCTTAAAGGGTTAGAACCAATATCCGTGGAAAAGCCGAGTCGTAAAAAAGATGCGAATCAGTGTCCGCCGAAAAGCAGAGTCGCAATAGAACAATCGTAAACGGGAAAATAGTGCACGAACGAAATTTGAGCAAGACAAAGCAATTACATATTTGGGTTTAACTGTCAAACGTGACTTAGTGACAACCGGAAAAGAGATTTTTTTTTAATCTATGGAAGGCACAGACCTTCCATCCTCTAAATGACGTCATCTTCCGATTTAGCACTATCAGCTAATTTTTTCGAAAAATAGGAGAAATAAAAATCTTAAAATACTTTTTTGGATTGTATGTGCATTTTTCTATACATTGGATTTAAATTTAGGTTAGGGCTATAGCCAAATATGAAATCTTGTCTATTGATGTGAGTTTGCTGAGAACAAAAGCGTTTACATCTACGACAAAGTTCGGGTCATGTAGTGACTGAAACTCGACTTGAATACTCGACTTCAACTCTTGACTTTGAACCTATAGAAGCCTGAACCTTATATATATAACCTAGTAAAAAATCTCGTTCGCGCGATTCAGAAGCTGAAGCGCTTGGTACAGCGACATCTAACGGCACATTTGTGAAACTATATAATTGTTATTAATGTTGCGACTTTAATTCGGATCGAGTTTTAACAGTTAATATATAGATTCAATATTTTTTAGAATAATATATTAAACATTATTTTGGTCGTAAACTAAAGTAACAACATCAGAAACTACTACTACTAGCGCCATCTGTTATCGAGTAACTGAACTATAAGTTACGTCTTACTATGGACTGTTGGTTTATGTTTATGATTTAATTAATATAAATATACGTATAAATATTACCGAAATAACATTTTACAGTTGTTACATGTTAACAACCGAACATGTACCTTCCGTCATCAACTCAGCATGATGAGATGATGACTACCATATGCAAATACTTAAATAGCTTAAGAAAATATATGAAAAACGTTATAAGTGCCTATAAAATTTGAGGATTGCCCTCGATTTCCCTGGGATCCCATCATTAGAACCCAACTTGGTGGCGTAGTTTGAGTCCAGGGGAAGGACACAGGCTACTTTTTATCCCGGAAAAATACTTTTATCCGCGATAAACGAATTTAAGGCGGACGAAGTCGCGGGCAGAAGCTAATAATAAAATAAAATAAAAATAAAGGAAAGTAAACGGAGGTTTCATGTATGGTTTATGAATCCATACTAATATTATTACACGAAAGTGTGTCTGTCTGTCTGTCTGTTACCTCTTCACTTCAGGAATTCAAGGTGGACGAAGTCGCGGGCAGAAGCTAGTTGACAATGAAAATACTATAAATAAATAAATATCATGGACAATCTTACACAAATTGACCTAGTCCCAAACTAAGCAAACCTTGTACTATGGGTACTAGGCAACGATATACATAATATATAGCTAATAATAATACTTCAATACATAGAAACATCCATGACCCAGGAACAAACATTCGTGCTCATCACACAAACACTTGCCCTGGCCGGGATTCGAACCCGGGACGGCCAGCTTCGTAGGCTGTTGTGCAATCCACTGAGCCAAACGTGTCGTTAAGTCGTTATACTATATTTTACACTAGCTTCTGCCCGCGACTTCGTCCGCCTTAAATTCGTTTATCGCGGATAATGGTATTTTTACGGGATAAAAGGTAGCCTATGTCCTTCCCCGGGACTCAAACTATCTCCATACCAAATTTCATCCAAATCGGTTCAGCGGTTTAAGCGTGAAGAGGTAACAGACATGCAGACAGACAGACAGACAGACACACTTTCGCATTTATAATATTAGTATGGATGATTTTACAAATATTATACATGATTTTACAATGATTTTGTCATACATTGTCAACCATATTGCTTTGCTTGTCATTGCGGCTCACGTGTTTTGTATGTTTGTTTTTAGATTTCTAATTAAATTATTCCTGATTAAAGTAGTGAAATGTGATTAATTAAACACTATTCTGTGAATACATTTATTGTAAATGCCACCAAAAAGACGGTTTATAACATGTGAAATTTGTGGAAATCGAGCTAGTCATGAAAATTGCCAAGAAAGGATGTTTATGGCGAAATTTCTCTGGGATGAAGGCCGGTAAGTATTGCCTTAGATTCTTCTAGCCATATTTAAGTGCAGCATGGTAAATAAATAAACAAAATTAGATACATATTTTATATCTATTTCAATTGTGTACTATAGCTTGACCAAAACCGCTGTGCCGCTCCTGAGGTATGCGCGGGGTGGCGGGGTATGGGCAGAAAAGATCACGGACACACAAGAGTCTGTCGTCGTGTCGGATAGATCTGAAGATACCGAAGTACAATATTTTGACTCTGTATAGGTACATACTTATTACATCCAATTTTTATTATGGTACAATACGATTTTTAGGTAAGCACAAATAAAAAAATCAATATAAGTCAAATTAATGTGTAATTATCGGAAAAATAAATAGTTCCGAGAGTTAAAACAGAATCAGTTCGAAAAACAAAAAATCATAAGCTTCTAGGTAATGAATACAGTGACTATTCTGACATAGATTCACTTTTATCTTCATCTTCCATTTCGCTACCGGAACTTGAATCATTGTCATCCTGCAAATTTATTATTATGGGGTCAATAATATTGTCGAAACGGTTGTCGCGATCCCAGTAATCGTTTTAATTTTTTTGGACATGGTCATCACACCTCTGCCATTTTTCTGCCGTGAACTCCGAAAATAATAAATTCAGTGCGTTTATCTTTTCATCTAGAGAAGAATGAATATGGTTTCGCGCTATATTGTTTTTAACATCAGCCCATACCAACTCGATGGGGTTCAGATCTGGATGGTATGGCGGTAAACGCAGGACTGTGTGCCCATGAGCTTTGAAGAGGTCATCGATTCTGTAAACGGGCTCTTTTTGAGTGGCATTTATGTGAATTTGCAGCTGATTTTTTTTCATATTTTCCGGAAATTCAACATTGTGACGCCGCAGCCAGATCTGCATTTCACTTTTGAGGTATGTCATGGTCGGTTTCTTATCAACTTGAACGCTGTGGTAAGACGCGTTGTCCATCACAATGACAGAATTCGGCAGCAGTTTATCTTTCAACTTTTCATCCACCCACTTATAAAAAGTAGGCCCGTTCATGTCTCCATGGTAGTCGCCAGTCTTAGCATCGGATTTAAATATAGTCAATGCACCTTTGACCAAGCCATTTCGACTTCCAGCGTGAACGATTACCAAGCGTCGTCCTTTTCCGATGTCAGTGTGAATTCCAAGTTCCGACAATGATTGCCAACATTTGCTAACATTGTGACTGGCGTTAATATATGTCTCATCTAGGAAATATATGTTGCGGTTTTCACTTCTATATTTTTTTATTTCTGTCAAATATTTCCCCCGCCACTCTGTAATATTAGGCTGCTCTATAAGAAGATGTCTTTTCGATCTACATTTTTTGAACCGGTAACCCATTGTGTGTAAAAGTTTTCTCAAATATTCTCGTCCACACACGTTGACAGTAACTTACGAATACTTGGCACTGTGTTTTCGATCTCGTAAAATTGATGAATCTTTCTCCTGGTCACTCCGAAGTCAAAATCATCAATTACATATTTTTTCTTTATAACTTTCGGTTTTTCGGGCGAATTAAATTTCGGTTGGCCCTCATTTTCAATTGATGAATTTCCTACAGATATTACATTTCTTACGGTTTTTTGGCAGTACCCAGTAGCTTCGGCCACAAGTTTGGCGATATTTGCGTCACTTTTATGTTCGAAGCTATTTTTGTCTGCTTTTCTTTTCCTGAAATATTCGGCCACTTTGAAAATGACAGCTTTAACATCTCGAGATAAAGCACGACCAATCTTTGGATATTCTATCTCATGTGCGTCTGGCATAGACAGCCCGCAACAGATAACACTGCACGCCGCCACGAGCGACGACGGCGGAATGACAGAGCGCAGAGGCTGCTCTGCCCCCCCGTCTCACCGCTCGCATACCTCAAGAGCGGCACAGCGGTTGTGGTCAAGCTATAGGGATGTACTGTAACTATCGATAACTACAGGCTTATTTGTTTATCAGTGTAAATAATCATCCATACTTAATATTATAAATGCGAAAGTGTGTCTGTCTGTCTGTCTGTTTGTTACCTCTTCACGCTTAAACCGCTGAACCGATTTGGAGGAAATTCGGTATGGTGATAGTTTGAGTCCCGGGGAAGGACATAGGTTACTTTTTATCCCGGAAAAATATCCTTATCCGCGATAAAAGAATTTAAGGCGGACGAAGTCGCAGGCAGAAGCTAGTACAAAATAATTCGAATTGCGTGAGAACTTGCATGAAATATGATCATAAAAATACTTCGTATACCTACGTTTCAACTGAAGAATTTACTGCCATCCATACCAGAACATATGACGATTTATTTGTTGAGTAGTAATTATTTAATTGACTGTAGTTGTAATTATAAAATATTTTCAGATGCAGACAGTGGGCCAAGTCTCAAAAGAAGATCTTAAGGTGCGTCCACACTTGTATCATTTGCTCGTATCCGATCACCGTGCCGTAGCATGACTGCGTATCGCGCTGCTTGGACGCTTACTGTCGGCGCGCCAATAATGCCGCACTCTTCCGATACAAGTGTGTGATACGCGTAGCAAATGGATTTGGAGTGATCGGATCGGCGCAACGTCCAAACGCGGGATTGCGACACGCGATCATGCTACGCGATGATGATCTGATACGGGCAAATGATACAAATGTGGACGCACTTTAATAATGCTATTAAAACAATACATAATAACATTAAAAGAAAAAGCTTGTTATTTTATTTCGGATTCACATTTAAGTCCAACCTTTTTTATATATATATTTAAATAAATACCCTCTGTACAACATAGGACTTAACCGTGAACTCAATCCTAAACCAAACGATTAAAAATTGTTGACATGAGCCTATATTCCAACCCAGTCCATTTTATCGGCATTGATAAAAATCGCAAGCGTATAGCCTACTACACTATTTTAGTCGGTTGGTACTACTGCTGTAGTATTTGACGGTTCTTTGATGTAAATGTTGGTATCAGTGTGCCATGCAAGTGATTCTATTGGCTAATATGAAAGTCCCGCCTCTTAAAACGTAGTGGTTATATTCTCTTTGTTGACTACAACTGAAATGTGTTCTTATAATTTTAATGTGTTCAGTCATCACATTAAAATTATGTTTTGAATTTTTGGTTCACAATTTTTTGAAAAAGTGGATATTATTAGCAAATGGTGACCTGTAGGCGGTACAAAGTTAATTCCATTGCTGTATATTTTAGGCGATTATGAAAAAGTGTTACCGTGTCATATTGGCAGTTTACATTTGTGTCATAACTAGTGGCGGTAAAAATAAAGACACGATAAAAAAATCACAGTGATCGGCCAGTCTAGAAAAGTATAAATGTGACTGGTCACGACGGAACGTTACAAAATCATGTAGGTTATGTGAGCAACAAGTGTGATAAAATCACGGTAAAATTGTTATAATGATGTGAATACATTACCTACAGTAAGTAAATTTAACGTGGTAAATTAGGGTTATTTGTGGGTAACAAAATCACAGTGATTTTTTTACAACTGGTACAAGAGTCGCGCCCGACAAACAAATTGGTTATATAAAACCTGTCTTATGCGACGGCGGTTATATGACTGTTGTGTAGATGTTAATAGACAACTACGACAACGTTGTGTAACCGTTACTCCTAACCTGCTTATACGACGACGTTATACAACAGTTACATTAAAGGGTTCCCTTAACCAGCGATGGACGACGTTATACAACAGTTACATAAAAGGGTTCCTTTAACGAAGGTGCCTACGTAACCTTTACACGACTTTTATGTAACTAAACCGTCTCTGAATTGTTATTTTTGGATAAGTATATAACAGAATTTTACTGGTGAACTACGTACCATTATATAACGTAAGCGTTATTTTGCAACCATTTTATAACTTTAAGCGGACCTAAAAATAACATACAGGTTCATCATACACTGTTTTAAAAACTTACTTCCAAATGATGGTTACAGAAAATGGTTCCTTATATATTTTATTTTTACTAATAGTACGACTGATTTTTTTTTATGTATGTCCACTGATTCCTCCTCCAATTGTAAACTGATTTAAAAAATGTTTTTTTCGTGAGAGTATACTCCTGAGGTGGTTCCATTGTCACCATGTCGGGATCTGATGATGGGATCCAGGGGAAATCAAGGGCAACCCTCACATTTTATAGCCACTTATAATGTTATTCGTATATTTTCTAAAGCTATTCAAGTATTTGTGTTTGAAAGTCAACAACTGATCACGCTGAGCTGATGCTGGAAGATACAACTCCATAATGATTAGGAGTTAGAGGATAATTCTTTAAGGGGCTTCCAGCTCTGAATAACCTTCGATCTGTAGCTCTTCTCACCGAATCCAAGATAAAGGCCATCAAACTTTGCTATTTTTAGGACACAAACCCTTTTTTTCTATTTTTTTTAAATACACGCTTTTTGAGGAAATCTTTTTATAATGAACAATGAGGCATAGGTTTTGAGTGTATTAAAGGTTTATTGAGAGACTAGATACGGAATCTTTATTTTTATAGACCTCTCTGTAAAAATTCATTATTAAATACATCAAAATACATTTTAATTTCCGAATGCAAGAAAATGTTAGATAAAAACTGAACTATCATATAAACCATGTTTTGAAAGTTATCTTTGCCATTCCAGGGACTAAGATACAGAGGAAAAACCATGTAAAATCGTATATTTTCGGTTGATATATACGTTAAGACCGTTAGTCATATCCTTTTTAGTGTACTCCTGAGGTGATTCCATTGTCACCAAGTCAGGATGGTGGTGGTGATGGTGATGATGGTTATGATGGTGGTGATGGTGGTGATGGTGGTAGTGATGGTGGTGGTGGTGGTGATGGTATGGTGGTGATAATGGTGATGATGATGATGGTGATGGTGGTGGTGATGTTGATGATGGTGATGAATGTGATGATGGTGATGGTGGTGATGTGAAGGTGGTGGATGGTGGTGGTGATGGTGTTGATGGTGATGATGGTGATGGTGATGAATGTGATTATGCAGATGGTGGTGGATTGTGTTGATGATAGTGATGGCGGTGATGATGGTGATGGTGGTGGTGGTGATGGTGGTGGAGATGGTGTTAATGGTGATGGTGGTGGTGATGTTGATGATGGTGATGAATGTGATGGCGGTGAAGTGAAGGTGGTGGATGATGGTGGTGATAGTGTTAATGGTGATGGTGATGCATGTGATGATGGAGATGGTGGTGGATCGTGGTGTAGATGGTGATGGTGGCCAGGTGATGGTGATGATGGTGGTGATGGTGATGATGATGATGGTGATGGTTTGGATGGTGGGGACGGCGGTGGTGGTAATGTTCAATCACCGTCATCACCATCACAATCACGATTTGCACCACCATCACCATCTCCACCATCATCACCACTATCATCATCACCACCACCACTACTACCAAAATCGTCACCATAATGACCATTACCATCCACAACCACCATCACCACCGTCACCACCATCATCACCACCACTATCCCTACCATCACTACCAACACCACTACCACCATCATCATCACCACCATCATCACCATCACCACCACCA
This sequence comes from Hedya salicella, assembly GCA_905404275.2. Lineage (NCBI taxonomy): Eukaryota > Metazoa > Arthropoda > Insecta > Lepidoptera > Tortricidae > Hedya > Hedya salicella. The sequence goes on along the minus strand of FR990096.1, from coordinate 106,876,173 downwards.
ATATCATCACCATCATCACCACCATCATTCCTACCATCACCACCAACAACACTACCACCATCATCACCACCACCATCATCACCATCACCACCACTATCATCTACATCACCACCACGAATATCAACACCATCATCATCATCACCACCACCATCCACCATCATCACTACCATCACCACCACCACCATCAATTCCATCACCACCATCACTACAGTCACCCACCAATGATCATCCAATCTTGAGTTCCAGTAGGTACCCCCAGGGTCCATCAGAATCAGAAAAAAATGGTTGACTGTCCAACAAAATATAATCGATCGCATTACAAAATATATTTTTTTCCTAATAACATTTTAGTTAAGTAAATCTTTAGAATAATCCCATTTCTCGAATAATTATTCCTATTCTTATTCTTAATTTAAACTAAATGTTCTATAATTTATTCACTTTCATTTTATTTCAAATAACGAGTTCAATATTTATGTATTTTTATTCAAATCGATTTGAATACTAATAAGTTTTCTGTTTTTATTCTTATTCTTATTCAAGTTAATTTTTGCCCACCTCTGGTATTAATACTCTTCAAAAACTGATGCATGCTCTCGAAAATTATATCACGGAACTCTAAAATAATTTATCATGGTCGAGCATCTTAGTCCGAAGAAACTGCTCATGCGACCTTTTCATTCCATAACCGTCGTATAGTAGTCCCTTCGTAACTTAGACGAGATGGCTGGCATTTTAGTATGGATTTTTTTTTAAATAAAAATCTATAACAAATGAATTTGAAGGAATTCGAGGGGCGTGCAACAAATTTCACAGCAACACACCTATATTTCATCATAAAACCAAAGTCCTAGGTGCACTGCACATATTTACTTATACACTCTATTCGCGTATGAACATTGTAAAGTAAATGTAAACTTAGTTATGAAAATTGTAACTTCCCGTTTAAACTTTATTTTTGACAGCACGATTTCCAGATATGACAGGAACGAATGAATGGCATGAACTGAATGGGTACCATAAAAGTCCATGTTAAACACTTATGCGACATTTCCGGCGTCTTCTACCGTGTATATAACTGTTATGGGACTTCAGTGGTTCCATAACAGTCCGGATAAAATCATTATGTAACCGAAAAGTCCGTAGAAAACTTTTACGCAACATTTAAGCAACGTTGAATAGTTCTTGACGGACTTTTATGTAACTTCTAAATAACAATAATGTCGTTTAATTTGGGCCCTTTTCGCGTTATATAAACGTCTATACGACGTTTATACGACGCATTTTATAGAACCAACATTACATGAAAAACGTTTACGCAACTATTATATAACGTGAATTTGTTACTTGGGCGGTAATTGAAATTGAATAGTAACGCTTTTCACCATCTCCAGTTATATACACACAGTACTTAAAATCAATGTCTAAAATTAAACATAATAAAAAAATACAAAATACGTTCCTCGTAATTTTACAAATATTATTAGATAGTTCGGTAAAATTGGGGGGTTAAAAAAATGAAATGTTCTCCATTATGTATGTCATATCATTAACTTGTTTTGTTAAGGAACCGTTTTTGTTTGTCTTCGTGCAATAATATATGTTTTATGTTTGTTAGGCCTGGTTTTTTTGTCAACACACTACTGCTGCTACTTTCGGAGCGATTATTCTCGAAAATATTCTCTAATTTTAATTTTATTAAGAAAATTCCATATGTTTTTAATATAACTATCGAAATACTGATATTTGATGATTTTTTTTTTTAATTTTCGGTTACATGAATGGTGTGTGTGCCACCCTAGATTTTGTTTTTTGCTATGTTATGGTACATCAAGAAGTATATTGATGATATTTGGAGTAGGTATAGGTGTTTTGCATAAGCCGCTACTTAGTTTGATAATTAAATAATCACTACAAGTAGTATTTGAGTAATGCCTGTGTGATATACAGACGGACGGACATGACATGACTAATCTATAAGGGTTTTTTGCGATTACGATACGGAACCCTAAAAATGCCGTTCATGATATATTTAATTAAACGTATGGCGCAAGGTATTAAAAATATTAGTTATTTATGATGCCTGTCTATTTTTACCATTCTCAGACTAAACGTCTTCAAGTTAACTGATATGCCAAAATAATTCTTTAAAATAAAGTAGGAACACCGAAGACGTCAGTACCGAAAAGTATCAAAGTACCGGGAATACTCGGTTCCGGTTCAGTGCCGGAAATTTAGTCCCGTTTCTGGGAAAAGGTCCGGCACTGGATGCCCTAGTTGAAATCAATGTTTAAAGCATTCTCTCCACTCCGACTGAGGTATTTCCAAAACGTGGTAGCAAATCAATGATGTGATGACCCACTAATTCTATATTTTGACCTTCCAAAAATAGTTGTCGAGTTGTTTCGCGTGATGTATGACAGCTGGCACTGTCATGGTGAAGAATGATTCTGCATCTACGGTTGTTTTTACGTATTTCTTCAAATACTTCCGGCAAATAAATGGTCGTGTACCACTCTGAATTAACCGTTTTACGATTCTCTAGTGGCATTAAGTACCTATAGCCACATGCCCATTAATACCAAAAAAGCAGGCCACCATTTTCATCAAGGTGCTTTTTGCACGAGTTACTTTCGTAGGGTTCGGCTCATTTTGAAACATCCACTAAAATTATTTTTTCTACTCGTCGACTTTAATCTCTCGATAAGAACTTCATAGACTAAACATTAATGTATTACTCGAATAAATTTAAAAAATACGCTGCACCATTGCTCAAGCATGGGACAAATTGTCTATCTTACTTGGGTGCATTACGATTTCATTCAATTCGTTCGTTCAACGTTACTTAGTAACTATGCGAGAGATTGTTATCCGTAGACTAGCGTGGTGAAATGGAAATGAAGTTAACCATTGAGTAAATCGTTAGATTTAGTTTATACTGGGTTAGCCACTCTCGTGTAAATTGATTGTTGGTGAAATCGGCCCTAAATAATTCTATTTATATTCTAGTGTCTGGCTACTGAAATATTACCCAAATTTTTGGCGCGAAATTCAAAACATCTTGGGCTGGTCACACTTTGTGAAGTAGGAATTATAGTTTTGATATTAGAAAATATTTTTAATTTTCTGTGCACACGTAAGGTAACCTAAACCGAAGGAATTAAGTAAATAAAATATACGTTGACGTGTACTCAAAGTCAGCTCACATAATTTCTACCACTAACAATAGTACAGCACAGTGAACGACAAACACATATGTTTACACTTTCTCACCATATAACATTGTAACAAGGCGAAAAATAAATAAGATCTAGCTCGATAATGGCGGGACTGGCACGAGGTTAGATTGGTGAGGTAAAACCGGTGTTGCCAGAACAAAAGAAAAAAAAAAGAAGTCTTTAAAACTGTCGTGCAAGGCTAGTGCTTGGAAATGCTATTACAACTTGTAAACACAAAATTAAATCGCGTCGAATGAAGCTGTTCACATAATTATCGTCGAACTTCACTTGGTAAGTTCGTTTGATTTTTAATTAATCCGTCACCAATGTCTGTGGTTAGGTTAAGTAAGTGGGTTAGCTTAGAGTGTTTCACCGGCACGATGGGCCAAGTGCGGGATTTTATCGACACGCTCGTCGTTCATATATAGACATTTTTAGAAAATATACACAAAAACTCAAACTTGCATTATTACAAAAAACACCTCAGCACAATTTTTTTTATCTTATTATTTATGAACAAAATGGTCGACGCGCATGTCATATTTTTCTATAGTCTATGGAAAGTCTATACTGTATGGTCCAAATGTTGTTACTGCTTAATCTGTCTCCTCTTTCTTAATTTTCACTTTTAAATAAAAAAAATTACATTACTGGTTCGGTTCCTCTTCGTTAACTGCGCATTTAAATTAACTCTCACCGCCTGAGATAAACGATTTTCCTAGTTCAGGCACATGAAAGTTATGTTCTATGTTATCTTCAAGTTTCCTATTGTTATCATCAAGTTTCTGTGAATACATATTTTACGTTTATATTTTTTTTAGTTCTGTAATTCTCGCAATGAAAATCGATTGGCAGTGTATTGTTAAGAGTACTTAAAAGGCGACCCTGCACCGGAAGATGCAGTCTGGGTAGGTGAACTGATGACCTCGTGAAGGTTGCTGTAGTCAGCTGGATGTTGGTGGCGCAGGACCGGCTTTGGTGGTGCTCTTTGGGCGAGGCCCATGTACAGCATCTAACTTTTTTAATGAAGAGGATGAAATTGTTAATAGGCTAAGGAATCCAATTTAGTATAGGTACTGCCTTTTCGGCGAAAAATGTTTCGCCAAATTTCACTTCCCAATAAACTTTACGCAGAAGTTTCATTTGGCAAACCAACCGTTGGCATAACTTTACTACGCTCTTTTCTTATTTTGCAACTTTTTTAAATCGCAAAATTTTACTACAACAAACTTTTATATGGCAAATTATTATGAAGCAAATGATTTACTTAGGCAAATAACAAATCGTCAAATGTCATTTGGGCTAATATAAACTTTGCAGAATTATTTCATGCTTCTGCTCGTGTTTACCATTACACTACCAACCTTTAGAGAACCTATTTAGATAGTTCAAAATGAAACAACAAAATAAACAGTACGAATAATAATGTTTATTTAAAGAAACAAGTTTTTCATTATCACATTGTCTCAAAAATATATACAGGTATTTTCAAGTTAGTTGCAATACACATCGACTTGGCTTACGATTCCTAACATTACCTATTTCACCTTAAGTCAGGTCCGACATGGCTGAGGTTAGGTACGACGACGAGCGAAGCGAGGAGGAGTGTTAGGTTGAACTTCGACCCTAACGAGCAAGCGAAGCCAGCGAGCCGCACTGGTCTATATCGAGTGAAAAAAAATCCTAACATTACCTTCATTCACTCATAGTCTACTTTTAAACAACAAATTATGATTGCACACTTAACTATCAACGATTGCACGAGAATAAAATGATATTGAGCAACGGAGTATCTAAACAAAAGTAATATCCTCATACTTTAGCTATATGGTGCATCAGCCTGCCCACATAATGAAATACAATCATACTGTAATTTGTTCCCTGCATTCTAACGAACTAGGTTCGATTTTATAATGTCATTCAATATGTTGCTAAAAGTATGGTATGCCAATCAATACATTTGACGAATACATAAATGACATCTAAAACAAATCTCAAGTAATAATTTGCCTAATAATAATTTATCAAATCATTCATTGGGTAATGGTATCAGTGCGAAACGATGAGTTGTGAAATGAAACTTCGCCCAAATAAAAATATGGGATCAATAGTTTGGGAGTTCAAAATTTGCTAAATAATTTTCGCTAAAACATTAGTAAACCTATCAATATACTAAGTATCCTATCAGTCTGCGTCCCCAAAATAAGTTTAAAAAGCTAGTAAAACCCTACATATTCCATGTAAAAGAATAAAATGTTTTAGTCACTGTAAATGGTTTACAAAGCTCATTGGATTATGCAGTACGATAAACATGTTCCAAAAATAAAACAACTGTCATTTTTGTTCATATTTTATTACTCTTCAATTAAAGAGAAGTTTTTAATAAATTTTCGTCACATATAGCTTGAATACATTTTAATTGTTACAAATTAGTCGGCTTAATTCATTCATGAATTTAAATTTCGTTGGTATGTCTTAAATTTGTAATGAGACCCTTAAAATAATAACACGAATTAAAAAATGTCACCGTTACATACGTTAATTATGTAGCTTTTTCAGTTTTCTAAATGTATTCAATATAAAATAACATGCAATAATGTAGATTTGTAGAAAAAAACTGTCGGGCTGACATGGGTCGTGGTCGGACCATGTAAACCATATTCTATCTATTACTACTTATAGTCATATATTGTACTTGCTTCTGTAAGTATAACATATAAACCTAAAACATTGTAAAATCAACTGATCTTATTCAAACTATGGGAATTCATTCTGTCCGAAAAACCACATGTCAGCTCGTTGATACTGCATCAACGAGCTACTTAGCCGGGTCATAAGTTCTGCCACAAGCATTTTGAATTTTTGATCAATAAAATAAACTAAAATTCATTTTAATTCATATGTAAAAACATGGTTTAAAATCTTGTTTTAAGCAGATCAAAGTATAATATAAGTTAATAGAAATTAGAATCCTGACTTTATGTAATTTCATGTTCAATTTGAAATTTGGCTACGGTACATAACGCGAGCAATTTGAGGAAATATCACTTTGCAAAAGTGGGTGTTACAGTTGGTTATGAAATATAACTCTTTAATTTAGTAAAACCTCTATTTCAGAGCATGTTTTATAGCCAACAATGGACTTTACGACAAGTTTCTTCCACAGCTATTTCACTCATGATCCTTGTACACGTCATATCTCGCCCGGCCCGTGCATTCAACGCGGAAATCCATTTTCAACAATATGTATTAAAAAGAGACTTCCATTTGTAATAGAAGTTACTAGCTTTTGAGAAACGGGCCCCAGATATAACTGTTTTCTAATTTTGAAGCCTCTTGAGACACCGTTAAATAAAATAGAGACTAATATTAACGTTAATGTGAGACGTGATTTTGACGCGTTTTATTTAAGGATTTTTGCAAAAAATGCTTGGAGTACAATAATGCTGGGATAATAAACAGACTTTTATTTTATTGAATGTATCATAAAATAAGCTTTTAAACCATATCCAAGCAGTTTGTTTATTGTTTTTGTGACTTAAAATACTTGTGATAAAACTTATGACCCGACTAATTAGTTTATTGCCTAACAATTAATCAAGAAATAAAATCAATTAATTTAACGCCTCCTGGCTTCGCAGCGTCAGTTACATCTTCTTTACAGCCATGGATGCCATGCCGGGTCCATACGGCACAGGTTGTCATGGCTATTTGCAGCCGTGACTAAGGTTGCCACTTTGCTGTCGGGTCCGTCAAACTGGGCCAAATACGTGAGACGACTCGTTATAGCGGTCACGGCTTTGGTGACCATGTTGATGATTGTCTCGTTGTCCATTTCCATGGGTTTGTTTTCAGTCGAGGCACCCGCGGACGCGAGACCTGACTTGTCTTCCAAGCGCTTCCTGTATCCTGTTACCATCTCGTCTCTCAGGATCGTTCGAAGTATTGATTGAATCTGTAAAACATGGTACGGTCAATAAAAAAATTACACAAAAACAGTAGCTGTCAACAGACGAAATTTGTTAGTTTGTCTTTCATTCACACAAGCTACCGACACAAGCGATGTGGCGAATCAAGTGGTCGGTGTAAGTATCGCGTAGAGTTGTTTATGGAACGGAGTTTGTGGTTCTAAAGGCATAAGCTAAATACTCTAGTTACACGAGCGAAGCTGCGAGAGCTATAGTAGGGCCATTAGCAACTGTCCATCGGAGCAATAAATCATTTTTATCATACTCTCTCGCTCGCACTCGGGGGGCTTATGGCGAGCGTAAGTGATGCGTGTAGCAGCATTGTGCTGCTTTCGATAGATCTTTGTAAGGAAAAATCCTTATACATATTTATTGAAAAAAAAAATTTGGTATTTATAATTGATGCTAGTACAACTACGAATAAAAGGGACAAAGAATAATGATAATGAATGTTAAAAATTAAGAACAATATATTTTTACTAATTACAATTGTTATATATTACAATTATTCTAAACACTATATAAACAGGAAAATACCATTACTAAAAAGTTAAACGGAGACAGTTATAAAATATAAATAATTATAAAAATATCTGCATTACTCCTCATCTGAGGTATCAGTATCGCTGTCATCTTGTAAATTTAATATTACACGATTCTCGTCAAGTCGAATAATCTCGTATAATCGTTGAGTACTTTCTCCACTGTAGGATATTCACCTTTCGCATAAAATGACTTGATAGTACGTCGTAGCAGGTCGACATCAAAGTTGTCGAAATCCGTCACAATAGGGAATATGCATGATTTTTTTTCATCGCTTTTCTTAACAAAATATCAAAATACCGTAAAAACTATTCCAAAAAGTGAAATTAAAATTAAAATCCGCCAAAAAATACACATGATATAGGCATTTTAAACTACTAATTAGACAGCGATTTGACAGAGGTCCGACATGTACTGTTACGTCACAGTCTACGCCGGTCATATAAACTCCATATTAAATTCTGTTTTGCTAGAAAGAGATAGAATGAAATGTTTGATAGCTTATAACTTGGTTATTTTTATAGTTATTCGAAAAATTATTTTTCTCCACTGTTTGTTACATAAATGAGTTCTTAATAAAGCAAAAAGAAAATATTATGCATATTCCCTATTGTTGGCTTTTTAAACGTTTTTCTCGGCACAGAGGGTCGTCCCGTGTCTGAAACTTCCTTTTTGATTCGCTGGACAGTCTTTGTACTTACAACACAAATAAAGGCCGTAATATCATGCGGTTTATTTAAATTGATGTGAGAAAATTTTTCCGGGTCACTTTTAAATTCGATAAAAATTGACACTACGTTATGAATTACACTCCGAGTTTGAGCATGAATATCGCCCTTCAATTTTTTTAATTCTACGTTATCGAATAATGTATCCATCGTACGACAGTTCAGTATTGATTAAGTTTACGTGGTCGTAAACCGTTTTATATATATGGTACCCAATTAAGATTCCGTAATTAAACGATCTAAACACAATATTATAGATAATCCAAGTACTAATCAGTTACATTAATATTAGACGAATAATATAATTAAATCACCATAATAATGACAAAGAAAAAGCAATACGATAATCTTTTTACTAATGGGTACTTAAACAATCTATAGATAACAAACGGGTACTTAAACAAACGACAGATAAGCCATCTATTAATGAGTCTTATTTGTACATGGCTTATTCTAATAATAACATAAAATTACCACGCGTTATAATAAACGAACTTCAATAACAAGCGAAAATTCCAACACAGGTGGCAAACTATCGATAAACACGCGTACGTGTTTATCGTGTGTTGCACATCCTTGCTGACAGCTGGTTTTATTGCTCCGATGGACATTTGCTAATGACCCTACTATAGCACTCAGTATCTGCACTTACTTTGAAGTTAGGTGTGACGAGGCAGCGTGCGACGGAAATCGCGGAGGCTGTCAGAGGTCCCGTGATGCCGATGTTGGTGAGCAGCTCGGAGATGTTTGGCGTCAGACGGAATGGTACCGGCCGGTTGCCGTCCAGCTCACCTGCATAGCAACATTAGTTTACGTCTTGTATAATCATACAAAGATAGTGTTACGGCTAGTAAAAAAGAAGTAGGCCGAACAAACAAGCCAATAACAAGCATACAGTATCACGGCACGTTATTTATAAATGCATAGTTATTTAGACATATATGACGGTGCGAATAAAATAATGCAATCATAATTTATAAGGCAAACTAACAGACAAAATATACTTAACAGTCTCAGAAAAATAATAAGTACAAAACACAAAGTTTCCCATTGCAATAAATAACAAAACAAAACACAATATATTTAAAAAACCATGATAAGTTCGTAAAACAGGGTGTTCATGAAAGCGAAGTAAGCATATTAAGTAAGACCCATACACAGTCCTGGAATTAAATTGGTTAAGCAAACAAAATGATAAATTAACACGTTGAACGCTTCTCCAAAAATGTTGTATTTCCATTGACGCCACTGGGGACACCGGTAGCTGGTTTGATAGTGCAATCCGTTGTATGGGAACCTTGCACTTTTTGACTATGCGCTGAAACTTGGCACATTTAATCCTTAGGTGGTCTTGAGTGAATTCAGACCGGGAGCCATCGAGAGCCACCGCGCAATTTAGTGGGGGGGGGGGGGGGGGGGGGGCGGCATTTCTCTAAAACTTCACATACTAGGGTATGTGATATATCATTTTCGAATAAATTAAGGATGAGGAATTTATTTTTCGAACGAAACCAATGCACTTCCTAACAAAAAAAAAAATAAAGTAGAAAAAAACGAAAAACGTAATTTGTTTTTTTAATTTATAATTACCATTTTTTTAAATATGAAAGAAATCTCAAAACAACAAATATAGTCGTAAAGCTACACTTATTTAATTTTCAAAAATATATAGTTTGTTGCATAAATCTGTTGATACAAGAGAGATAAAAAATAATATTAAGCGTGGGTCAGGGTGATCTCAATGCATGATCGTCCGTAAAGTAGGGTTTAGGTACTGTTTTAAACACACGAAAGATGCATATATTTTATTGTTGTAGGTATCTTAGTATTTTATATGAAACAACGCAATGTAAATTTATTTTATATATTAGAAGATCCACTACACAGAGAGGGGTCAGAACATTTAAGCTGCCTTTTTTGCAATTGCACCAGCCGCGTCTTTTTTTTTTTGCATTTAGGGTTGATTGTTCTGACTAAAAACCCAGCCCAATTGGCTTCTTGCTGGCCCTGAACTAACAGAACTGATTGACATTTGAGGATGGAGTTCTATATTTCAATGCACAAAACGACACAAATGAAACAGATGCCAACCATCTTTCGGACACGACTGCAAATAAAAATAAATTCATCACAGGTTCGCACATTCACACATTCGGTGTAAAATAGCTGGTTTGATAGTGCAATCCGTTGTATGGGAACCTTGCACTTTTTGACTATGCGCTGAAATTTGGCACATTTGATCCTTAGGTGGTCTTTAGTGAATTCGGACCGGGAGCCATCGAGAGCCCCCGCGCATTTAGTGGGGGGGAGGGGAAGTCGACTCTGCCGCGCTTTAATTAAAGCATCATTTCTCTGAAAAAAATACATACCAGGGCATGTGATATATCATTTTCGGATAAATTAACGATGAGGAATTTATTTTTCGAACAAAACTAATGCACTTCCTAACAAAAAAATGAATAAAGTAGAAAAAACTAAAATCTTAATCAGTTTTTTTTTGTTTAAATTATTATTATTATTATTTATTAAATATACAAAAAATCTCAAAACAAAAAATATAATCGTAAAGCTACACTTATTTAGTTTTCAAAAATATATAGTTTGTCATACAAATCTGTTGATACATGGGAGACAAAAAATGATATTTAAGCGTGGGTCAGGTTGACCTCAATGCATGATCATCAGTAAAGTAGGGTTTAGGTACTGTTTTAAACACACGAAAGGTGCATATATTGTATAGTTGTTGGTCTCTTAATATTTTATATGAAGCAACGCAATGTACATTTATTTTATATATTCAAAGATTCACTGCACAGAGAGGGGTCTGAAAATTTAAGCTGCCTTTTTTTGCAATTGCACCAGCTGCGGCACTGTTCTGTTGCATCTTGCAATTTCTAGACATGCTTCTGCAACAACTGGGAGTCTACATGGACAGACTTGCCTGTCGCCAAGTCCGTCCATGTAGACTCCCAGTTGTTGTTGATCTTCGTCCAACCCCAAGTAGACGGACAGGGTAGATTTTGAGCCGGTGCTAACTGACCCCAAACATGCACGCCTCATAGGCACTTAAAAATGCTGATATAAAGCAGCTTTGGTCGGTGGGATGTGTATAGAACGGATGGTCTTTCTTGGTAAACAGATATTTGTGGCAATCACTTACCGAAGCTGATCTGAAATAATAATTATGACTTATGACACACAATATTCTCGTTTAAGCTTTGAGAAACTATTATGCTATTATATCTCTTTCAAAAAGCAGAAAATCTGACCTATCATATAATGTTACGACGTATTTCTCGATGAGAGCCTGACCCACGCTTAATATTATTTTCTATCTCCCAGGTATCAATAGATTTATATGACAAACTATTATATATTTATTATATTTTTTAAAACAAAATAAGTGTAGCTTTACGAACATATTTTTTTGTTTTGAAATTACTTTTATATTTAATAAAAAATGATATTTATAAATAAAAATAAATAAAAAATTACGTTTTTTATATTTTTCTACTGTAGTAATTTTTTTGTTAGGAAGTGCATTACTTTTGTTCGAAAAAAATAAATTCGTCATCCTTAATTTATCCAAAATGATATATCACATACCCTAGTATGTATTTTTTAAGAGAAATGTTGCTTTAATTAACGCGACAGAGTCGAACTTCTCCCCGCAACCCCTCCCCTCCACTAAGTGCGCGGTGGCTCTCGATGGCTCCCGGTCTGAATTCACTCAAGACCACTTAAGGATCAAATGTGCCAAGTTTCAGCGCGGTCACAAAGTGCAAGGTGTCGTGCACTATTACCATTATATATATATTGATTATACATATAAATTATATTGAACCATTGGTGCCATGGGGGACACCGGTGAGCCACGGTGAGCTTTCAATTAAAACCTGTTTTACAGGCCACCAGTCACTTATTCCATCCAAAATCGTATGTAGGGTGAGCCGCGTGGCCCTAGAGAAGATACGAGTTAGCTTAGTTCTTTTGTACTGGTTAGGACATATAATTTTTTCACCATTTTTTATATTTTCATAGGGTTGCCTTACACGTCATTAAGTAAAATATAGTTGAAACTGACAAATAAAGTTTTTAAACATTGAATATGGTAAGAAAGTGAAATAAAAAAGGTTATAATATTTTTATTTATTTAAACAATAAACATATATCTGTATGTCGCACCCGCTCATGGGACAATAGTGTCCCGAACCTTTGGGAGGCGTGCACGGAGCCGAAGCCAACGCGTAGAGGCCCTTTCGACAATTTAATGAAATGTAAGGTATACACCGCGAAGGTGCCGTTCCTGCCAGTATCATGGGACGCGCACAGAGACAGCACTCGCTAGATGCAAGAACTATTGGAGAGTGATGAGATCTAAATAATAGTATATTACTGCAGAGGCCGGGAAAAGTCATTTCGTGGATGAGTACGGTTTTTTGTTAAGGACGAGGCGTAGCCGAGTCCTTCAATAGATACGAATCCACGAAATGACATTCCTGCCGAGGCATGTATACTGCTTTTCTCCAAATATGCGAGGAAATTTGACACATGTTTATGTAACTTATTTTCGTAAAAATAACACGACCTAGAACACGACAGACTAGATATTAAAGTTTAGGGTCCGAATTGTATATTTGGTTTCACATGAAATATAGTAATGAAAATAAATAAAAAGAAAACCCATAGCAATAGTTAAAATAAATATATGCATTATTACTTTTAGTTGAATCGGCAATTCCTAAACGCACAACATTTAAAAAAAATATATTTATGCTACAAAATATTTATCCGTCCCAGAAGATCATTAAGACTAAATAAATTGTATTATGATTTGGACACAATAATTATTGTTTTTTTTCTATTATTATTGGCATTAACCATGCATTAACTAAATGCAGAAAACAATTAAAGTTTTTTTTAAATCTCGGTTTTTCTACGTTACTATTGGCTGTATGGTGAATTTTCAAAGTCTTGGATGAAATTAAAAGTAAAATCCTGCACAATAATATATAGTTGAATTATCGAGAAGATGGAATTGCATTTGTAGTGGTTGCACCGTTTGCAACAAAAGGAGAATAATTTTCTCTTAACTTAATAAAATGACATACCCAAGAAGTGGAATAAGTAGTAGTCCTCTGTTTTTTTCTTTTATTCGCTATCATGTTCTTCATCTGAGCTGTCACAAGTATTGATAATAAAATTGTCTGTTATTTGATCCATTTCTCCTTCCTGACATCGATATTTATTTTCTTCACTTTCGACGTGGTGACAAATATTTTCCCAGTCCTCAGCAGTGATGGTATTCATTCGTTCAGTTGCTAAACTCATAATGCCTTGCATGTTTAATGAAACGTTTCTTTTTGCTACATATCCTTTTACCATGGACCAAATATTTTCGATCGGATTGAATGTCGGGTGATACGGTGGCAATCGTAATACGGAGTGGCCATGTTCTTTTAAAATTGCATCTATGTGGTACTCGCGAAACCGCTCTTTATTTTGTTTAATTAATTCATACAAACTGGTTTTGTACATCAACCGGTTATACGAAATGTTGTGTTCTGTCAACCAATCCATCATTTCTTGTTTATTAGAATTTGACGTTGGAGCACGATTCAAAAGTTTGTTGTGATAGGACGCATTATCCACGATAAGTACGCTATTCGGTTTGAGGTTCGGTATTAATTTTTCTTTTAACCATTTTTCGTAGTTGACAATGTTCATCTGGTCATGGTAATCTCCCGTTTTTTGGTTTGCCTTAAACATTAACAAAGCGTTGGGAATAAAACCATCTTTTCCTCCTGCGTGCACTATTATTAACCGCTGGCCTGTACTGATTTGTTTTTTTACACCAAATTCTGTTCCATCGGTCCAAGCTTCTCCGGACACATGTGAAGTGTGGATGTAGGTTTCATCAGTATAAACTAGTGGTCTATCTTGAGATCGATATTCCGCAATTTTGATAAGGTAATTTATTCTTAGCAGTCGTATGTTGTGTTTTTCCATTAATATTTTTCGGTTGTCCTCGGTCTTTTTCCATTTAAATCCTAATTTTTGTATTTTTTTTTCGTAAGGTGGAAATGCCAAATTTGTAATCTATATCGGATTTTAACACCGAGTGGAGTCCCTTTAAGGTTGGAAATTGCTTATGGGACAGATGAAAATTGTATATAGTTCTCCGGATGACTTCCTGATCAAAATCGTCTACTGCTGATGACGGACAAGGACGCAACTTTTTATTTATTTATTTATTTTAGGGATAACAAACAACCATACAATTTATGTAAGACTTAAAATTACAATTACATGTGTTACAATATGCATGGCCAACAGCATTATCCACGGATTACTTTACATGAGTTGGGGTTGTCAAAAGTGGATCAGTTGTACAGATTAGTAATTATAATTTCAGTTCGTGGAGAAAAGCAAGTACAAATTTTGAACATGGATATTTTATGTGAAATGGATGTTCACTCCAAAAAAAAAAAAAACGCGCTTCTCATTTGTATGATGTTGATTTGAATAAGGCAACATTTAAAAGTCAACAGGTCGGCACGTTTTTGCGGGGTGATCACGTACGGCAGTTATTAAACGTATATTAAATTAAATTAACAGTAGGTATAATAGATAGCATAAAATATAGTAATATATAGTAAAGTTTAAGGCGTATCAAAACAATTATATTTAATTTAGAGCTTGCATAATGGCGTGTCTATATCTAGTAGCTGATAGGTGAAAAATGTCTATCTGCGTAAAATATTGGTTGTATGAGGCGAGCAGCCGGCGCAGAGGCGTTAGTGCGGCACGGGGCCGTCGCGAACTGCCGGTAGGCGCGCGCCCCTCGTCGGTTAACGCTTCTGGGTACCATAACATATACTGCGGAAAAGTTGGGCGCAATCGATTTGGTTATGGCATAGTCCATGAAGAAACATTGCCTGTAGAAACAGACGTCTATTCTTAAGAGAGGATAACTTATACTTATTTAATAAGTGCGTATATGGTAATCGACCTTTTTTATATATTTTGTAGTTTACAGATTTTAAGAATTTATATTGTATTTTCTCTATAGTATCTATGTATTTGTTGTAATAGGGATCCCAGATGATACTCGCATATTCGACTTGAGGGCGGACTAGACTATTGTATAGATAAATGTAAGTGGTACTTCTTTTAAAATCGGTTGCAGCTCTGGTAACAAAATTGTACATTTGGTAACCCTTTGCGACAATCCTGTTAACATGTTGGTCTAGATGTAGCTTTGAATCAAGAAGTATTCCGAGGTCACGCACAAGATCTACTCGTTGGAGTTGTTCATTACACAGCACATAATTATGACAAAATTTATTTTTGTTTTTAGTGAAGGTAATAATGTTACATTTCGATAAACTTAATTCCAAATTATTCGCTGTGCAATAATTGCTTAATCGGTTAAGATCGTCTTGGAGATGACTACAATCAGTTAGACATGAAATTTTTTTAAAAATTTTTAGGTCATCCGCATATAAGAGTATATTAGTATTTTTAAAGCAAGTTTTTATGTCATTAATAAAGATATTAAATAGCAAGGGCCCTAATATCGATCCCTGTGGTACCCCGGAAGTGACCTCGATAACATCTGACTGGAATCCATTTATCACCACTCTTTGGGTTCTTCTCGTTACATAGGACAAAAACCATCGAAGCAAGTTTCCGCGAATACCATTAAATGCTATTTTATCTAGAAGACGTCTGTGATCGACCCTGTCGAATGCCTTACGAAAGTCCGTATAAACTGCGTCAACCTGCGTTGCACGGTCCAGGTTATCGAAGAGAAATTCAGTAAATACCATCATGTTAGTGACGGTAGATCTCTTTCTTACGAAACCGTGTTGCTCAGGTATGATTTGATTATTTACGAATGAACTGACCTTGGCATGGACTAGTTTTTCAAACACTTTTGCTAGTGCACATAGTATAGAAATAAGTCTGTAGTTTTCGATATCCTGTTTAGTGCCATTCTTAAAAATAGGGATGATGTTGGCTGACTTCCATAGAGCTGGGAAGGTCCCTAGTTGCAAACATTTAGAGAATATCAGGTACAGAGGCTTAGCTAAGGAGTCAGCAGTATGCTTTAGAAATACGGATGGCAAGCCATCAGGACCAGGTCCTTTTGAGGGGTCCAAAGATTTTAGTAAATGTTTGATTTGTTCCGTAGTAAAATACAAGTCTGATATTACTGCACATACTTCATCATTTACACTTGGAGGGTACCAGGTAGTATTGTCAAGTGTGGATGGTTCATATACTGAGTTGAAAAAGGTTGCGAACATATTACATATTTCCTCGGGGTTGTTTGAACGATAGTCCTTGTATTGCATTTCGGAGGGAATACCAGTATTACCTTTGCGATTGTTTAAATATGTCCAAAAGTATTTTATATTTGTTTTTATACTATTTTCTACATGTTCCTTATATTTATTGAAGCAATTATTACATTCAGTTTTAAATCTATCCCTGTACAGTGCAAAAATTTGATAATCGGAATTATTTCCGTACACCTTCCATTTTATCCAGGCTTTATTTTTGTTTTTGTAGATATGTATAAGAGCTTTGGAAAACCATACTGGAAAATGTGCATTTTTGGGTTTCGATAGCGGGACGCGTTCTTTTATAATACCGTATACTTTTTCATAGAAGTTATTTAACGCCAGTTCAGCTGTTGCACTATTAAGTGTTGAATCCCAATCAATTTTAGAAATATCTATATTTATTAACTCATAGTTAGCCTTGTGAAAGTTGTATTTGATTATAGTGTTAGACTTCATGTAAGAACCTCGCTTTATATCTATCGGTACCATAGCACAGAAGGGTGGGTGATGCGGATCAATAGGTAATAGTGGGATAGTTACCGTTGACGTGTTACATTTATTATTGGATAAGAGTAGGTCCAAAATCCTGTCATTATGATTTTTGATATAGTTGTATTGTTTGGCTTTATAAACATTCATAAAATTACTTAAGACTGAACATACCGCAGTAGTACCAGTAAGGAGTAGATCATTTTTATCGTTGGGAGTCCAAATTGCAGTTGGAATATTATAGTCGCCAAGCAAGAGAAAACAATCAGTATTCGGGTCACTCAAAAAATGGGAAAGTTGTCGAAAATGGGTTTCATAAGTCGTTTTTGGTGAAGAGTTTAGTATATAAGTTGCACTAATAATGTGGCGTTTATTTGTACTAATGTTTGGTATAGCTATGATAACATTTTCAACACTGTGTAAAATATCAGGGTTTAATGTGTGCGAGATACTGACTGGTTTTAGGTAACGCATCGCAGCTATTAAGACTCCACCTCCATCTTCTTTTTGAGTTAATTTTCTATCTCTATCACATCGAAAAACTATATACCTTTGATCTATAAACTCATTATCATAGATTTCTGGTATCAACCAGGTCTCTGTGAGCACTACAATATCATAGCTGTTAGATATAATATTCATAAATAGTGTATGCAGTTTAGTTCGGATACCTCGACAATTTTGATAATAAATACTCAAGTTATGAGACATTGTGAAATAAATTTATCTATATGTAGGAAAAAAAGGATACGCGGTTTCATTCGACAGGGTCGATACGCAAGGTATACGTAGTTCAAGACATTTAGTTCAAAAATATGGTAGTTATCATTGTTTTTTGCATAGCAGAAATAGTGGTACCCAAATGCTACATTTAATATAAGCTGTATAAGAATGTCTACGATGACGCCAAAAAAAATGTTTATTTTAACAAATAGTCGAGAGGACAGAGTTATTTTAGTATGTATAAAATAAGAGAAAGAACCCTTAAATATCGCTAAAGGTGGTAGTTTGTTACCGCGCATCACTGTTACTGGAACTTGAGGTTGATTGTAGACTTGTTTCGCTGACTGGTTCTTGATGCTGTATAATTTTTTCAATATCTTTCTCTGTATTAATAGTAATAATGGGTGATGTATCTGACGCCCGCACGAGTATTGTTCCGTTAGAGGTCCATTTATGCTTGTAATTAGCTCGTTTTGTGGCTTCCCGAGTCGCACGAAAAAGTCGTTTCCTGCGCAAAGTTAGGTGCTCATTTATATATAGGGTATGTTGTGTTCCGAGTACACCTAGGTCCGTGGAAGTCAGGCCCCTCTTGGCGCGGCTCGCGGCCAGGACGTTGTCCCGCAGCACGCGCGTGCTGAGCTTGACAATGACGTGCTTCGGTTTGCTGTTCTCCGTGGCATGCCGTACACGGTGTACACTGACTATATCACTGCGATTAATTGTACATCGTATTTTTTCGCCTAAATTTACCACTAAGTTAATCAGATTTTCGTTTTTTTTTTCCGGTACATTTTGAATTTCGAAGTTGCATTGCCTAGCCTGCTGCTCTAATGCGTCAATCTTTAATTCCAGTGATGTTATGGAGTTTTCATATTCTGAGATGTTTATAGTTTGTTTGGAACACGCGGACACTTTTTTATGAAGCTCGTCATGTTGGTCCGAAATAAATTGGGTGCTTGTTTGTAGGTTACTGACAACATCTGTGAGGTCACGAAATTTATTTTTTATGTCCGATTGTTCCGAACGCAGGTGCTCCAGCTCCTTTTGCATGACTGCCTGGTAACTTTCAAGGTCGTTTCTGACGGTTAAAACACTGGTGGTAATATTGTCTATTTTTGTGCCTAGGTCAGAACGCAGTTGATGCAGTGTGGATGTGAAGTTTGACTGCAAAGCTGAGATAGCCGCCATCAACTCACATTCCGGTTGTTTACGCTTGAGCCTTTGTGTGATATTTGCGCTATTTTCCTGAGATGACGTGAGGTCAGGATTCGATGAAAATTGTTTATTAGATGAACGCTCCATTGTATTGAAAAAGTTGCAAATCAATCACTTAAAATTATAGCAATAGTTGGCTGTATGTTTACACTAATGGGTTCCGGTACCACGAGATTCAGTTCACTATCGTATTCTGTCGCTAATCTGTCGCTAGTAACTTGGTACGGGGTGAGCGTAGCAGGTTGCGGTCAGTAGATTCGACGCGGTGACGTCGTGCTAGTTTGGTATTCTTCGGGGAGGTGAATTTCTTTGTTGTTGCGAATTTCTCGCTGTTGCTCTCAGTCACAATGTTATAAACAGTAGAGAGACAAACACCTGTAGCTTTTTCAACTAACTGGGTAGCGGTGTAAGGCAAGTTTAAATTTTTCGTCAGTTCATTTTCAAAATATTTATAACAGTTGAAGATTATTTGCTTACTTTGACTCTCAATAGGACCAAAATTACTTACAGCCATATTTTTTTTAAATATAGAAATTATTCGTAGTCGTACGGGCGGACACAATAATTAATTGAGAATACAATCAAATCAGATGTAAAAATATAAGCACAACGTAAATAATATTGACAATTTCACACTGACATTATTTTTGTTTTTAGTTCTTCGATATATATATATATATAACAACCTCTTTGTATGCTGATAGTACAAGAAAATAGAAAATTCAAATATAGAATGCCTGTAAACAAACAATACTACTACATATGCAATTCCACGCTCTCGATGATTCAACTATACACTTCCCGGGCCTGTTCGGGAAGTATGCCACTTTTTTTTTAAATTGATTATCGTATCAACGTATATAACGATGGACTTCGCGGTGTGTTTTTACTACATTAATGGGAACATTTCCGAGCAAGTTGAAGAAAACATATATTATTATTATGGTTACTTTGATGGGCAGCCGCGCATGTACCCGCGGCCCCCGCGGAATATAGTTCGCAATATCTTCCGTTCAGGCCACGCGACTCACCTATGAGCCCTTTAAAAAAAAAAAAAACTTTTTGTATGTATAACCTGGTATTTTTTAATCTATAGTGCTAAATATAATGTTTTTCATCGAAAAGAACCAAAAAATAGTTTTTAGAAAAATAGCGTATTACTTAATTTTACTATGGCGCCTACGGGTATATCGTGTTGGCGCACCGGTGAGTTACGGTGCGTGCAACGTGTAAAGTACTTTCAAAGCAAACGTATGGATCCGTCCTGACTCGACAAACCTTTAGAACATCGAACTTTTACATCGGAATTGGAAGGTTCTCTCAACTCAACTCAACTTATCAAACATACACATTTACATGTGTATGTTTGATAAGTTGAGTTTTCATTGTTTACACTTGGCTGCGCAAAAAACATAATTTCATGCATGTCGCCATTAACAATAAATACAAATATGTACGTCCGTAATAAAACACGTAAATAAAAGCGTATCGTTTTTGAGGTTAAGGGAAAGTTAGGCGTAGAAATTAATTATTATGGATTGACACCAAATAAGTAAAGAAACATAATCCATACTAATATTATAAATGCGAAAGTGTGTCTGTCTGTCTGTTACCTCTTCAAGCTTAAACCGCTGAACCGATTTTGATGTAATTTGGTATTGAAATAGTTTGAGTTTCAAATCGTATTTTTTTTCATCTGTAGTGCATTTTTTTTTATAAACTGCCGCGGAACCCTACATTGAGCATGGTCCGACATGCTCTTGGCTGATTTTTATTTTTTGAACCTTGCACTTCGCGGGACTAAACCATTGTCTTTATTAAATGTTTGAAGTTCAAGACTCCTAACCATAGCGATGGCGGCGTATGACAGGCCTCTAGCATAAAGCTCCCGGGCGGCCCACTCCACATCCACCACACGGGCGGCGGTCTGCTTGATTTCAGTAATAATAACAAAATAAAACCAATTATTGTTAAGTATATGTCGCAACATAAGTTTACACAACACGTAGATGTTCATATCGTATGAATAATTTACAGTTGTTGACATTCATTACAACCCTCAGTACTGGCGAGCCCGCTCAGCGCCTCTCTTTGTGCGATGTACGCTTATTGCCATGGGCGTCCGCCTTAAATTCGTTTATCGCGGATAAGGGTATGTTAAGCTTTTGTTTTGATTCATGACCGGTTTCATCTAAATCGAAATCAATTCAAAACACATACATCAAAACAAGTTCCCACACTTCCATCTTTATAATATTACTAGCTTCTGCCTGCGACTTCGTTCGCCTGAAATTCGTTTATCGCGGATAAGGGCATTTTGTGGGATAAAAAGTAGCCTATGTCCTTCCCCGGGACTCAAACTATCTCCATACCAAATTTCATCCAAATCGGTTCAGCGGTTTAAGCGTGAAAAGGTAACAGACAGACAGACAGACAGACAGACTTTCGCATTTATAATATTAGCTTTTGCCCACGACTTCGTCCGCCTTAAATTCGTTTCTCGCGGATAAGGGTATTTTTCAGGCTTAAAAGTAGCCTATGTCCTTCCCCGGGACTCAAACTATCTCCATACCAAATTTCATCCAAATCGGTTCAGCGGTTAAAGCGTGAAGAGGTAACAGACAGACAGACAGACAGACAGACACACTTTCGCATTTATAATATTAGTATGGAGTCTGGATATTCATGGAGCAAAGGAGCAGACAAGCTCCAATTTATTACACAGTCCATAATTTGTTTATCGCGCGATAAACGTCACCATCATACGGCTGGCGGCTAAATCTCAATGGTAGTCACTGTAGTCAGCGTCAAAGGTTGCTTGAATTATGTTAGTATCTCGTAGCTCTACTATACACTGACTCATTGAAATACTAAAAGTAGCACATATCGC
Organism: Hedya salicella; assembly: GCA_905404275.2. Classification (NCBI taxonomy): domain Eukaryota; kingdom Metazoa; phylum Arthropoda; class Insecta; order Lepidoptera; family Tortricidae; genus Hedya; species Hedya salicella. The sequence goes on along the minus strand of FR990096.1, from coordinate 106,854,048 downwards.
AGTGTACAGCCACCAGCATAAATATCTGCCACAACAAAGCGCGCATAAATATCTGACAAGACTCTTTTTTAGGGCCGTTAGGACGTGTCAGATATTTTCATCCGCTTTGTTATAGCAGATATTGATACTGGTGACTGTACCTAGTTTTCTGGTATAAAGTGCAAATAATAACAGCTAATATTGAGGTTGACTATTCAGAGACATTCCGTCATTCATGTGTATCACCCTCAAAATAAACCGCTTTCACATGTTATGCATTTAGTCATAATCATAACATTCATGACCGCCTGTCAGCAAAAAATGTTTTTTTGATCAGAAGGGCTCAGGGTTAGGTATACGCAGGTATACCTGCTGAGCATAACATTTTTTCAAACCGTTTATACACCATACTTAGCCACATACCTGTAGTGTCGTCCACGTCGAACTTGAAGTAGGCCACGTTGAGGAGACCCGAGTCCTGGTGCACATACATCATGTCCGGGTTGAGGCGCGTGAGGTGGAGCACGTACTCGGCGAAGCCGGCCAGCGAGAGTTGAAGAGTGAGCATCTTCCTGAAGGTCCAGTAGTCGGTGGGCGCGGCGAACGTCGCCGCCGCCCATTCGCGGAGCATGCCTTTTGGCACCATTGTAGATTGCACCTGGTGATTGTAAACAACATTGATACAAATATCAAATAATTCCTTAGGCTGGAAACATTACTCGATCGATTGTACGCGTGTACGGTGGGGTGGGTGTAGCTATCGCTGTAGAATGCACAGGCACGTTCAGACTGATGGTGAAAGTCAGCGCGTATGCGGCCATCAAAGATCGCCGAACGAACGTACGCGCGTTCCATCGTTCGAACACTTTCCAGCCGCCTTAATGATGCTTTGAAAAGTTCCCGTAACATTCGTAAGGAGAGTGCCTGAATCGAAGCGACCAGTTCTATTTCAATTTCGTAGACCTAAAAATATTCAAGTTTTTAGGCTATGGTGCTTCTAGTGTAACCACGCCTAAACTAAAAAAAAAATATACGAAATCACTTTTAAATGTCGAAATTCGTTATTTTTTCTTATTATACAACGTGCTTTTTTGATTTCCGTTAAATTCGACACGTCGCTCGGTACATTAACAGAAGCTACGTGGTATATTGCTTATTGTTAAATTGGAAAAATAATATTTTTTTTGTTTTCATACATAATAAATCAATGATAAATTGTAAAAGGTCCCTTATAGTTCGAGATTTCTACCAACTGTCTTTTGACACATGACAGCACCCATGCAACGCAAATTTGCACGTTTTATCGAGGCTTTAATTAAAATATCCAATAGTTCTCAAGTTTCACAATTACTGAAAAATAATATATATGCTCATTGTAGCCCCAACTAACTCAATATTTAATTTTTATTTCTAGCACATTCGTATGTTAAAATCATTATACGCAAATAGTTACGTTCTATGAAATTTTTATTTATAATTTTAGAGCCGTGCCAATTCCATCTTTACGAATTGGAAGTAAATTGAATCGAATACTTCGAGGTACTGAATTACAAATATCTAATTAAAAAATCAAACAAATCATGTATGTAATCCGATCCGACTTAAATATTAAACAAATTAGGTGTAAACCTGTCCTCATTTATTAATGTGTAAACAACAGTATCGATATCTGAACCATGGAGAATGGAGATAAGGAGGCCAAACTCATATAGTCAAAAAGTGTCCAGCGGATGGAAATGGAAACCAGTGATTTGATTAATTCCAAATATGTCCTCGATGGCGCTAGTGTGGAACGGGCATATGAAATGATCTTACATAAATGTTGCTTTACTCTAGCATTTTGGGCTCTTGCGACAATGGTGCCACCAATTTAACGTCTTTTAACGGACACAGGTATTAGAATACGACAAAGCAAAAAACACATAATAAATATTGGGATACTCTAAACTACGATACAAACAGAATCTTTTTAAGATATTTGTTATTCCCTTATACTTACACTGTTTCATTTTATTAAAGACTACGGCTGTTTAACGGTATTCTTGCATTTAACAGACTTAGGCTTATTTTCATCCAAAAACAGTAAGTAATGGTTTTCTGATGCGTTATAGTGGGCAAGCCAGTGGAATGCGTCACATAATATCGCATATTGCATTGGTACAGTATCTACGGAACAGACATATGATTTTATTTACATACTGTTTATTTATAGCAGTTAAACATATAGAGATTGGATTATTAATATACAGAATAAGTAATCGCATAAATCGATGCAGATTACCCATAGAAACCATTGACTATCGGTTATTATGACAATCGAAACGCTATTGCCTCATCACTATTTACATCATCTGTCATGTGTCAAAAGACAGATGGTAGAAATCACGGCCTATAGAGTTACACAAAAGTTATGACAAAGCTTATGGAGTGTGGGGTCCTAGGTTCATCCCTATAACTTATTTATTAGATTTTTCTTTTTTCTTTGTCCTTTTTTTTTATTTATATCTATCTCTGATGAATTAGTGAAAAGTGAGATTATTATTTGAAAGTAATTTCTAATAATTTCCCATTCCTGTAAGTAAGTTGAAGTTGACATTAAAGTTTTCAAAACATTCGGGTGCTGTCGGGGATGCCGAGATAACACAACGGCCAATAACCAGGGACTGAAAATGTACCTTTAAAAACGGTTTTGACCGGGTCTTTTTAAAGGTACCCGACCGTTAAAGTAGCATTCGGGTACCGGTATCAATACTTTAGGTATCCAAACAAGCTTCCGTCCAAACGGTACCTTTAAATAGAAGTACCTTTAAAACGGTTTTGGCCGGGACTTTTTAAAGGTATCCGACCGTTAAAGTAGCATTCCGTAATTTGGTGTCTTTTTGGTGTCGGTCGGGTCGATTGAATACCGCTGCCGACTTCAGTTGCCGACTGCGTCACTATCACACCTACTAACATATGCGACGTTGCCACGTTTATGGGTATCCGGTACTCGAACCAAAATCATTGAGGTATCCTTTTATAGGTCAGCGTAATAGTACGGGTAATTTTTCGGTCAGTACCTTTACTTGAAACGATACCGTTTACTTTAGCGGTACCGTTTTAAAAAGGTACCTATTAAATTTTATTTATTTGGATACCGTTACTGTTGGATACCTTTTCAATTGATACCTTTATTTTAGGTTACCGGTCTCTTGCGGTTTTTCAGTCCCTGCCAATAACAGAGCTAGCGACCGTAACCAACCAAGCGAAGATTGTTATAACATGACTATAGCAACACGTCCTTGATTGAACATTTCTGACATTCGGGTGTTGTTGGGGATGCCGAGATAACACAACGACCAATAACAGAGCTAGCGACCGTAACCAACCAAGCGATGATTGTTATAACATGACTATAGCAACACGTCCTTGATTGAACATTTCTGACATTCGGGTGTTGTTGGGGATGCCGAGATAACACAACGACCAATAACAGAGCTAGCGACCGTAACCTAGCGATGATTGTTATGACATGACTATGGCAACGTCCTCGATTGGAATTTAATTGGTTGTTTCACACAACAGACAGTTCGGGAAAAGGCTGAACCAATCCGGACAGACGTCGTCTTTCGGCCATACTTGTTCATACGAGTATAGCCGAAAGAAGACATCGGGCGAATTCGGCACCGCGACCTGAAAGTGATAACTCTTTACAACCGAAATTTAAAAGATATATAATAGTACGACGTAATGAAGAATCTTTTAGACTGGTTCAGATGAGAAATATGATACACATTCACATTAAATTTGCAACCGCACTTATAATTAAATTACCTCTTCAAGGATACTGTTAATCAACAATATTTATACTTCGTGATAAAAAATTGCAATGTCCGCAGACAGGCTGAAGCTCTAAATTGATACATAATAACTTGACAAATGTATATAATTTTATGACTTTACAGTTTTTCCTATGTGCTTTTGACACCGAAAACCCTATAATTTAGTTATAAGGTAGCTAAATACAGTCTTAAGTTCTATATGACACCGTTATAGATGTTTTATATAACTCAAGGTTTTAATAAACTTCATTATAAAGCTGCAATAAAGTTCTAATAAGGGTTATATAGAACCGCTATAAAGAGTTTATACAGGCTTTACCTGTATAATTTTGCGCCAATATCGAAGATATAAAGGTGTTATTACATTCTATAACACCCTTATAAGATACTAGAAACTTCGTCCGCGGAGGAGAATAAAATCATAACCCTCTTTTTTTCTTTAGCGTAGTCGGGTAAAAAGTATCCTATAACTATCTGGACATGACTAGCTACCCGTGTACCAAAAATAGTTGAAATCCGTTTAGCCGATTTGGCGTGATGAAGCCACGACACGTACGAACATACAAACCTACAAAATATTTATCAAAAAAAGGCTGGCTTGGGTGCCAATTCGGCTGAGGTCCTCAAGCAGCGCAAATATGCAAACATAAATAAATAGTGGTTGCATGTTTGAGCCGTTTCGGGTTGAGACACTGGAGCCCTGGGTTGAAAGCGCCCACAGGGTCTTTAAAGAGTGCAGCCGAAGATTGGTGGAATTGACACGTGACCAGAGGGCTGGCTCATATCTCGCACAGCGGATCAGCATTGCCATACAACGTGGCAATGCTACCAGCCTTCTGGGCACGTTGCCAATCGACAGCGATCTGGGGCATTTTTTTTATTTAAAGTTAATTTTTACGTCTAGTTTTTTATTTCTATTTTTTGTTTATTTTTAGATTTATAAATCTAAACAGGTATTTAATTAAATTTTATGAAACTTTGAACACAAATATAGTTCAGGAAATTATTATGTTCACTTTTCCCTATTGTAAACAATTGACAAAATCTGAAAATGATACAAGATATATTTTAAATACATCTTTATATAATCTTTGTACATATAGTAGTAAGTTTAGAATAGTAGACGCTAACAAATATGTTACTAATCATTATTTTTTGACAAAAGGTAAGTTTTACCTTTCCAATTATTGCAAACGACAAATAGTTTTGTCACTAGCCTATTTAATTGACATTTCTACCAAGAATTTGGTACATATCTCTGCTTCTATTGAGCAGTCCGACATTAATGTTGTTATGTGTAATAATTTAAAGTAAGTGATGAGACAATGGAGAAATCCTTTTCTGGCAATGAAAAGTATATCCACCTGGTTCATCAAAATATTCAGTGTATTAGAGGGAAAGACTTGCAGATTGAATTATTTTTAAATGCCTATAATATTGATATCTTATGTATAACTGAGCACTGGCTAACTTGCAATGAGATAATGCCCCAATTCAATAATCACCAGGTGGGTAGTTCGTTCACCAGACTTAGTTCCATACATGTTGGGTCGTTAATTATATTAAATAGTCAATTGAAATTTAAGGAACGTAAGAACATTGTATCCTTGTCTGTTGAACGGACCATAGAATTAAGTGCAGTAGAATTAGAGCAATTTATTGTAGTTTGTGTATATAGGCCGCCATTAACTAATTTCGATGTTTTTCAAACTATTATGGAATATGTGCTTTTTAAGATATCGCGTACTCGTAAAAAAATACTTATTTGCGGCGATTTTAATGTAAATCTTTTGGAAGATTCAACACTAAGTATTAGATTGTTGAATCTATTCAAATCTTTTCGTTTAAGCCACGTATTTATGGAACCTACTAGGGTGACCGATACCAGCGCCACCTGTATTGATAACATTTTCACTGATATTTCTCCTTCTAAACAAAGTATAATCAGTAACTTAGAATCAGATCATTTAGGTCATTTAATGGAATTTGAGATATTAAGGGAAAATATAGTGAAAAAACAAATTACTTTTGTACCGGTAAACACAGACCGTGTGGAAAGAATGAAGCAACATTTGTTTCAGGCGCTACCCGTTCTGTCTTCTGAAATGAGTCCTAATCACATGTATGATTCATTCTTTACAACTTCTATGAAACATTATAATACAATATTTACTTCCAAATCGGTTGTGGCTGGCGGTGCACCAGTATTTAGCGAATGGGCTACTGCGGACTTACACAAACGTAGACAAGCACTGTATGCCATGTATGAGGAACCGCGGTTTAATACGAGTGATGAATTTAAAGAACATGTAAAGCAATATTCGAAACAATTCAAAATTGATTGTCATATTGCCAAACGTAATTATTTATCCCAGAAAATCAAAAATAGTTCTAATATTATCAAAACCACCTGGAAAGTGATTAATGCGGAGACTGGTAGATCAAGGCACGAAATTAGTGATCTAGAATTAAAAATTGATGGCAAAATTATAGATTCTAGTTTAGATGTAGCAACAGAATTTGAAGATTTCTTCACCGATATACCAGTATCCACAACAAAGTGGTTAATTTCATCACCTTCGTCTACAGTTTTGTTGTTAAAAGAAAACGTCCCAGAATGTAGTAAGGACTTTTATTTTGAACATGTTAGTCCTTCAGATGTAGTAAAGGCATTTAAATCAATTAATGTCAAAAAACCAATGACCTATGGGGGGTCTCAGTCCATGCTGTCAAATCCCTAATAGAAGTAATAGCGCCTGACTTGGCAGATATATTCAATAACAGTGTTGACTGCGGTGAGTTTCCTGATCAGATGAAACATAACAAAATAACTCCTTTATTTAAATCAGGTAGTACCTCTGAGCCCACTAACTTTTGACCATATCTGTACTACCTACATTTAGTAAAATTTTTGAAAAGCGAATTCTATATCAATTGTTAAAACATTTTAATTTGAATAATTTGATGCATAGTAAGCAATTCGGTTTTACGCGGGGTCGCTTGACATCCAACGCCGGAGTTGAGCTCGTAAAACACATTTTCGACGCCTGGGAGGAATCGCGAGATGCTTTAGGCATTTTCTGTGATTTATCTAAGGCCTTCGATTGCGTTAATCATGAGACAATGATCAGGAAGCTACACCACTACGGAGTTAATGGATCAGCACTAAATTTATTAGAGTCTTATTTAAATGGTAGAATACAAAGAGTTGACGTAAATGGAAAGCGTTCACCGGGGTCATTAGTCTCTATGGGTGTGCCGCAGGGATCAATATTGGGACCTTTCCTGTTCCTTATCTATATAAACGACTTGCCACACCTCGTAAAGACCCACCATGAGACAGTTTTGTTTGCAGATGATACGTCTCTAATTTTCAGTCGTACGAAATCAACGATCCTACAATGACGTAAACAATGCTATCTGTGAAGTAGTAAATTGGTTTAATGTAAATAATTTATTGTTGAATGAGAAAGACTAAATGTGTTAGGTTTTTCACGAGTAACGTAAAACACGAGCAAGCAAGCGTTATGGTTAAAGGTGAGGAACTGGAACTAGTTAATAGTACAGTCTTTCTCGGTATAACATTAGATTCTAAGCTCCAATGGGGTCCCCAAATTGCTAATCTCTCGAATAGACTGAGTTCTGCAGCTTTTGCAGTAAGTAAGATTCGTCAATTAACAGACGTGATAACGGCTCGATTAGTGTATTTCAGTTATTTCCACAGTATTATGTCGTATGGCATCTTACTATGGGGCAGTGCTTCCGACATTAATACTATATTTGTTTTCCAGAAGCGGGCTGTTCGTGCTATATATAAAATGAACTATAGAGACTCGCTTAGAGATAAGTTTAAGGACATTAATATAATGACAGTGCATTGTCGAGACATTTATGAGAATATTATGTATGTACATAAAAATATTACCGACTTTAAGAAGAACTGTGATATACATAATATTAATACTAGAAATAAGCATAAGCTCGCAGTGCCTGCTACTAGGCTCCATAAAATAAGGAGATCATTCATGGGTAACTGTGTGAGATTTTATAATAAACTTCCTAGCAGCATAACTGAGTTGTCTATTGGTAAATTCAAAAATATTGTAAAACGAAAATTATTTTCTAAAGCTTATTATAGCACACAAGACTACATGAATGATGAAGCCGCGTGGGATTAATGTAAATTATAGCTTCATGTAGGTATATGAATAATTATTTTAACGAATATAGTTGAGAACGAGTTGAGAGCGTGGAATTGCATATGTAGTAGTATTCTTTGTTTACAGGCATTCTATATTTGAATTTTCTATTTTCTTGTACTATCAGCATACAAAGAGGTTGTTATATATATATATATATATCGAAGAACTAAAAACAAAAATAATGTCAGTGTGAAATTGTCAATATTATTTACGTTGTGCGTATATTTTTACATCTGATTTGATTGTATTCTCAATTAATTATTGAATCCGCCCGTACGACTACGAATAATTTCTATATTTAAAAAAAATATGGCTGTAAGTAATTTTGGTCCTATTGAGAGTCAAAGTAAGCAAATAATTTTCAACTGTTATAAATATTTTGAAAATGAACTGACAAAGAATTTAAACTTGCCTTACACCGCTGCCCAGTTAGTTGAAAAAGCTACAGGTGTTTGTCTCTCTACTGTTTATAACATTGTGACTGAGAGCAACAGCGAGAAATTCGCAACAACAAAGAAATTCTTCTCCCCGAAGAATAAAAAGTTGCGTCCTTGTCCGTCATCAGTAGTAGACGATTTTGATCAGGAAGTCATCCGGAGAACTATATACAATTTTCATCTGTCCCATAAGCAATTTCCAACCTTAAAGGGACTCCACTCTGTGTTAAAATCCGATATAGATTACAAATTTGGCATTTCCACCTTACGAAAACAAATACAAAAATTAGGATTTAAATGGAAAAAGACCGAGGACAACCGAAATGTATTAATGGAAAAACACAACATACGACTGCTAAGAATAAATTACCTTATCAAAATTGCGGAAAATCGATCTCAAGATAGACCACTAGTTTATACTGATGAAACCTACATCCACACTTCACATGTGTCCGGAGAAGCTTGGACCGATGGAACAGAATTTGGTGTAAAAAAACAAATCAGTACAGGCCAGCGGTTAATAATAGTGCACGCAGGAGGAAAAGATGGTTTTATTCCCAACGCTTTGTTAATGTTTAAGGCAAACCAAAAAACGGGAGATTACCATGACCAGATGAACATTGTCAACTACGAAAAATGGTTAAAAGAAAAATTAATACCGAACCTCAAACCGAATAGCGTACTTATCGTGGATAATGCGTCCTATTACAACAAACTTTTGAATCGTGCTCCAACGTCAAATTCTAATAAACAAGAAATGATGGATTGGTTGACAGAACACAACATTTCGTATAACCGGTTGATGTACAAAACCAGTTTGTATGAATTAATTAAACAAAATAAAGAGCGGTTTCGCGAGTACCACATAGATGCAATTTTAAAAGAACATGGCCACTCCGTATTACGATTGCCACCGTATCACCCGACATTCAATCCGATCGAAAATATTTGGTCCATGGTAAAAGGATATGTAGCAAAAAGAAACGTTTCATTAAACATGCAAGGCATTATGAGTTTAGCAACTGAACGAATGAATACCATCACTGCTGAGGACTGGGAAAATATTTGTCACCACGTCGAAAGTGAAGAAAATAAATATCGATGTCAGGAAGGAGAAATGGATCAAATAACAGACAATTTTATTATCAATACTTGTGACAGCTCAGATGAAGAACATGATAGCGAATAAAAGAAAAAAAACAGAGGACTACTACTTATTCCACTTCTTGGGTATGTCATTTTATTAAGTTAAGAGAAAATTATTCTCCTTTTGTTGCAAACGGTACAACCACTACAAATGCAATTCCATCTTCTCGATAATTCAACTATACCTAAGGTATTATTATTATTTTAATCTTAATTGTATTATATACTCTGACATTTAGAATTTTATTCTAGACACATTCTAGATTATTTATTTTTTATTGACAATCCTTTTGGGATTTATCTTATTGATTATTTTAATTTTTAAAATGGTGATTTTATCAATAATATTACACTTAAGTTAAATGATCTGATTAGGTTTTTCTGGGTTTCCCTAATCCTTGCAGCAAATGTTGGATCATATTGTATTTCTCCCAGCAAACATTCACTCTCATGTAACTGAAATTTCGAAAGTGCTTGTAACTAGGCCTACTTGAATAAAGAATATTTTGATTTGATTTGATATTATACGTAAGTTATAAAGTTGTAAAAAAACCATTAATCGATTCATTGACCTCCAAGTAGTTCGTTTCACTTACTTTTTTGAAAATATCTTCATTGTACAAACATTTCATTTTACAACTTTATAATTTCGCAACTACATTCGCGGAGGAGAAAAAGTCATAACCCCTCTTTTTTTCTTTAGCATAGTCGAGTATAAGTATCCTATAACCATCCGGAGATACCCAGCTACCCGTGTAACAAAAATTGTTGAAATCCGTTCAGCCGATTTAGTGTGATGAAGCCACAAAACGACACACGACACATACAAACATTTTATTTTCACCACTTTATAATAGTATAGATATAGATACGAGTAAACCCGAGTAAACGAGCAGAACCGAAATACAGGTCCACTACAGCTTGTCTTAACGCTAACATGTTAACTTGGGCAATGTAATGGATAATGATGATCTACTTTTGGCGTCAAGTACGTACCTCCCGTAGAATGTCGCGCAGCACCTGATGCGAGGCCTGCGAGCCGCGCGCCTGCACGGCGGCCAGCCGCTCGTAGTAGCGCGCCACCGGCGCGTCGTACTCCACACCCCTAAGAGAAACAGAGACCCCGGTTAAACATTTCATTAATGGGTTTTTTATACTCCTGTACTTTTATCTGTCATTTACATAGTCGCTAAGTCATATACAATGAGACCGATAGTAAATTGGCAAAAACTCTATTCTCTATGGTCTATAAAAGCATTGTTTAGCGTGCTTTTATAGTTCATACATAGTTCATAAAAGCACTGTTTACCAAGATAATAACATTAACTTATTTTTGAAGTAAGGCTTCAGTTCTAATTATTGAGTAAGTAACAACTTCTTAAAAAACAATATTACACAAAATAAACTCAAATATACAAGTTAAACATTGTATACTTATTTATTTTCAATCTTAGGGTAGGTCTTTTACAATATATAAAAAGTAAAATATAAAAAGCCATAACATTGTATTATTATTATGTTATTTACTATTGTATGTAACAAAGCCATCATCAATTCTGTTTTAACTATCAAATTTTATTCATTTTAGATATTTTTATTAAACTAGACAGTTGGCATTACTATCCAGTGCAAACAAATTTAAAAAATAACAAACCATAGACAAACGTCATACTTGAGTTCCCACCAAAAATTGAAACTTTAAGTTCCAAGTTACTATTGAAAAGATAATAAACGTTAAATAAATAATTAATTGCTTTCTTCTTTCTTTTTTTCTAATTAAATATTGTACTTAAACAGATAAAGTATCTTTTGTTTCCATAAATAAACAAACTGTACATACATACCCTAATTTTGTTTTATTTAAAAGTAGGTAGTCGTAGAAAAAGTATTGTATGCAACGGTGTATAACTGGTCTAAAAACGCTCGTGGCGTATTTACTTGCGATGTTCGCCAAAGCTCACATCGCAATCCACGCCACTCGCGTTGTAAGACCCTTCTTGAACAACAGTTGCATAATAGTAGTTTATGCAACTGCTACATAATGAGAGGCCTTAAAATACGAGTGTGGTTTTTTGAAACGAGCGTCAGCGAGTTTCATAATAGGATCACATGAGTATTTTAAGGCCTAATTATGTACAGATGCATACACTACTTTATCTACACACATATCGTAAGTACGCTAAGATGGGTTCAGAAATAGCCGTAGGGAAATTACCTGCATTGTGACTAGTGCTACCTGTAAAATATCAATAGGCCATAGATATTAAAATAATGCAATAAAAAATAAACTTGAACAAGTACAGAAGGAAATAAATTATTTATTCACATAATTTCGTACGTTTGTTCAGTCTCCAATCAAAAAAATCTTTATACTTTTTTACTAGTACTAAATTTGGCTATCGATTTTTCTGACAACAAGTAATTTGTTGCAATCGTGGCTCCGTTTACAATATCCGGCGGAGTGTTCATATAGTTCTCGGAGTCACTTCTACTCATATATTCAGCTTAAATGTAAATTACAAACAACTTTTCACAATTCTACTTTTGTAACAGCAAAAAATCAACAAATAAATGACAACATTAATGGCAGATTCGATCCTCCGTCAAAACGAATGTATTTTTTTTAAATCATGACGAACGAATGAAGTCCTTATTCTCATATCACTTGAGATCAGATGTCGTGCGGTTTATATAAAAAACATACTGAATTGACGTTTCACATCGATAACTGTTTTAATATCTATGGATACTAGAATAGAGATCTACTTGAGTTTTAACAGCTGTTCCAAATTTAAACTCGTAACGTTACAAAAATCGCAAAAATCTATACTGAAATACACATTACAGTACAGATTTTACCTACTACCACACACAAGAAAGTTCTCATAGTAAAATTGGTTGTAATAATGCTGGTCATTTCCTACGGTTTCTGAACGCATTTTAGAGCACTAATGATATGTGGGTAGATGAAATACTATTGTAGATCAGTCGAAACTGAACCCGTGGGTTATGACTTTTCGTTAACCAAACTATCGAATGTCGACTCATGCAACAATAAAACGATTTTACGAAACATCTCAATTCGATCGATGGTTGGCCTGCCCATTGAATGATGTCGATCCGATGTACACGTAGCACAAGTGAAGCACCTCTTTATTTTCAATTTCAATCAAATTAAATTAGATGGTTCTAATTTATGATGTAAAACATGACGTACAATAGGTATTAATAATTAATACCTATTGTACGTCAATAATAATAATTATTGACCTTACGTGCTGACGACGGGCAAGGAGTCGTTATGCAGATAAAATTAGACAGCATAAATACCTATTGGCGCATTCGGTGCGGTAAATATCCAGCAGCGATATAGAGCTGGGGTTGTCTTCTACGAGACGCATCTGCGGTGATACTGAAACGACGCGCGGTACTGTGAAGTGCAGGAATCTTCTGGATGTTTCCTTCTGCTTGCCCAGGTAGTGGTTCAGCATCCTGAGCAGTTGAAGCACGCGTTCCTCCCGCCGCGCGTCCCCGAGCCCCGAGTCGTTCACAACTAGGTAAGGGTATATCTTCCCGTTGTGTCCGCGGATGTACAGCCGCCGCGCGGATGTGTTGTGCTTCTGAACGATCTCGACTCGCGGCATGAATCGCGCTATCCGCACGTGGTAGTGCGTGTGTTTGGGCAGCAGGAACTCTCCTGGCAATTCGACCTCAGCAGTCTTTAGGCTAAAGTTGGATAAGAATCGGCATTTTTCTTCTATGAGGAACGACCTGAAAGCATATTTTTATTTCTTTACTAGAAGAAGTAGAACAACTTCGTAATAATAAGACATAACCACTCTTTTTCTTTCGGCATAGTCAGTTAAAAAGTATCCTCTATAGTCATCTGTGGATACCCAGTTACCGGCGTACCAAAAATAGTTGAAATCAACGTAGCCGAGTTGGCGTGATGAAGCCACAATGACACATTGACTCCCCGTATTTAACAGGTTTGTTTTAAATGTTCTCGTTTGAACACACGGCACATCAATACAATTTTTCATATACCATTTACTAGAAAAAAATATAAATCGAACACCTTCTTCGATAGAGCATGTAAAACTCATAATTTAAATTTTTCACACGTCGATGTTTTTAATTTATCTTTAACCAAATTTTAACACAATGTATTTTGCCTCTTGAATACACAGTAACTCAATTAGAACATTATACCCTTAATTAGTTATAACCTCTAGTAACTTAAGTTATTGCTGGAGCTTGTAAAATTGCAGCTTTTATTGTTATCCCGCAACCCAGTTTTATGTGTAAGTATCAGTAAGTAGTGGCAACTTCATTGGTTAATGTGCTATATAATTGGATTGTATTTTAGAACAATGTACCGTTTGTGCCCAAATAAACATTAAAACATACAAAAAATGCAAATAAAATATTTTTGAATTTAGGTCAGGTGTTTTTTTTTTAAATATACATGAACAGACATTTAATTTTTACAACTTTATAATCGTAAAGATATTGTGTGTAATGTTTCTGAGTACAGCGAAACTGTGTACGCAATAATGCACAAATAATTGCCGTGGTTTCAACGCTGCTGAGTCGCAAAATACATATAACATATCGCGAAAAACTAGCTGTACTTGTAGTTAGAGCGTAAGTAAATATTGTACCGTCCAAGGTAAAACCCTCACAGTTCTACATAAACATGTAATGATCAAGTCAAACAGCTACAGGAAGTTGAAACGGACGGCACATACTAAGGAAAAAATATGGTTGCTTTCCCTTTCCCACAAGAGGAAACCTGCCCAAGTTCCCCATCCCCATTAAGATTGTTGATATAATGTTTGTCGGCATGATGGCTGGTGGTGGCCTCACACTCACTCATATAGACTCAGAGCCGACTTACTTGGGCAACACCTTAGTTTTGGTTTCCAATATCTTCACCCACTTCCGCAACTTCTGTATGAGATTTTGCAGCTTCATCGCGTTGGGCTGCGTGAAGTCAAAGTCCGACGTGAACTGCGTCTTCATCTTCTGGAACACGGGGTCCTGCACCGTGGCCTGTGCGCGGCGAGCGAGGCTCTCCGATGCAGCTGAAGAGAATGCACCACTTACAGTACTTGAAACACTTTCTGTCGACATACAAAATAGTGTACTCGTATAACATGTGAACTCGCGTGGAGCAGGGCTCAAGCTCTTAGATTATAGCAAACCAGACCAGTTCCTCTGAAAATAAATCACGTAATCGCTTTGCAAAATCCAATCTGGCTATGGAAGAAGAATATAATGACACTGTCTATGACTATGAATGCGTTACTATCATCGTCAATCTCAATACAACAATTGTATGCGGACTGACTGAAAAGCACGAATCTTTCTCAGACATTGTCACTCTCTTACTCCTATACTCTTTTGATCCAATCTCACTAATATTATAAGAGCAATAGCATGTTTATATGTAGTCACCTGCAGAGAATATATCATCATGCCTTACATATTTGTATTAAAGGAGAATTACTTTTCCCGCGACATGCGTGTTGTCTTTAAGTAAAAATAAAAATGATTTAAGTTTATTCAGAAAACTGCTCAGATGTCACATCAACTTTAGAAGCTCCGATGGGAACTTTAAAACTGGCTATTAAAAATACGAAAATGAACTGAATAAAAAAAAACTTACATGATTATGTTATGCGATATTCAATTAGATGATTATTTGTGCAATCACGTTAAATAAGTAGCCTGTCAAGGTAAAAGCTAGCCAGATAGGTAGGTACGAGTAGCATGGTAGCTTTGTAGGCATTCGGGTAAGCGGCAGACAATGTGTGCCCCTAAACGAGCACATGTCGGCCAAAGTCCGAAGTGCGTTCATTTTGAGATCCTAGAGTCCTCCATATAAGAAAGTGCAGATAGCGGTTGTCATGGAAATATAATGTCTTTCGGCCAGGGCAGTATAGAGATAAATACTCAAAATTAAAAAAAACCCTCATGAAAACGCATAGCTGAAGATGAACTCACTTATCCCGATCCCGATGCCGAAGGTAGAGACCACCTTCTTAATGAAGTTGAGCGTGTGCGGCGTGACCGTGGCGTCGGCCACGGTGCCACGGTGGTGGAACGCCACCACGTGGCACTTAGCCAGTCCCGCGCGGAGCTGTCGCAACACCTCCTCGTACCAGTTCTCGCGGAACCATACCATCTGTAGAAGCGTTATAATTAAACTGTGGAATTTATATTATGTTATAGAGATAGCAATAACGAGGTTTGATATTGAGCTCCCAGTTTTGAAAGTAATCGTTTTATCGTTGGTGTACCGAGTTTTTTTTTAATTTCCGTTAGGTTTAAGGGAAGTGTCTGCCGGTCTTTTTCTCGAAGAAACTAGTGCCTTAACTCTTACTACCTCGTGTGTTCATAAGTTTTGAGACAAAATGAATACTCGAATTATAATTAGTTAAGATAATTTATTTTTATGACACAGTTATAGGGTTAATAAAAGACAATGTCTTAGTAAAATAAAAATATAATTTACTCGAAATGTCCACCCTTATTTTTTATACAGGCTCTTAAACGTGGTTTCCACTCATCAATAGCTTCACGTACTTTTTCAATAGGAATACGCTTCGCTTCTCTCACTAAGGCTCGTTTCAGGGCCTGAAGGTTTGGATGCGGCTTTCGGCATGCCCTTAGCTCTAATTCCGTCCACAAAGAGTAATCTAAAGGATTTAAGTCTGGGCTTGAAGAAGGCCATTCCTCAGTACTAATAAACCCAGGCAAATTTTCTTTTAGCCACTTTTGTGTAGATTTCGCTTTATGCGATGGTGCTGAATCTTGTTGGAAAATCCAGTCCTTTCCAGCGAATAGAGTGGTAGATAGGGGTTTTACAACGTTCTTGAGAATGTCACTCTGATAATTTTGTGCTTTAACTTTGACCCCATGTTGGCAAAAATGCAATTTCGTAACGCCTTCATATGAAACTCCCCACCATACCATGACGCTAGCCGGATGATGTGTGCGTTGGACATGTCGCACGTTAGACGGAATCTCCTTTGAGCTTTTGGCGTAGATTTTATCATTCTGCCTGTTAAATTTTTCTTCGACAGTAAATATCTTCTCATCCGTGAACAATATTTTTGTAGGGTCGTGTCGCCTAAGTAGGGTCCGACAACGTTTGAGTCGCATTTTCCGTAGACGATCATTTAGATAATGCACTTTTCTCTTACTATACGCTTTTAATTTAAGATCATATTTAAGTATTCTATTTACCGATATACGTGAAATACCCGTCTGTAGAGCCATTTTCTTCTGGGTGCGGCACGGATTTCGACGAATTCGTTCTTTGATAATCTTTATGTTCGCAGGGGTCCTTACAGAACGCGGGCGGCCAGTTCTTGGACGATCATCAATCTTTTGGGTCTCCTTATACCGCTTTATAGTATAGTATACAAAATTGCGGCTAGCTCCAATATTTTTTAATTCGTTAAAAATTTCCATTGGTTTTTTTCCCGCCTCATACAACGAAACTACAGTACACCGAAGTTGTTTCTTAGCCGCCATTTTGACAAACAATGACAATAAAAAGAAAAAAATTATATATTCTTAATTAAAACGTTCCAATTTCAAATTCTGAAACAGCCACGACAAGCTGCCAGCACGTTTTTATTTTAAATTTGAGGTTTGAAATTCGTCTCAAAACTTATGAACACACGAGGTATATTTGAGATATTCAATAAATATTTTTAATGGCTGAACCAGTGTAAAAGGTCCTTCATTAAGTCCTACTATTATTTATGTTTTAAATTTCGTCAGTAGTGTTTTCAATTCATAGATATTCCCTACAAGAAGAGTATTGAGGCGATTTCGTTCGACATTAATTATATATTTATATTAACCAATAATCACGTTATTAGGTGATGATTTTTGCATATCAGTTTCTGGTGCAATGTTTGTGACCATGATAATTTATACCAACTTTTTGTACCACATTTTTAAGCAAATAAGGACATTTGCATTTGTATTTACGTACTTTTTCTTTTATTATGTGTCATATCAATGTCATAAAACTCAAAGTCGTGGTGCCGAGTTCGCCCGACGTCTTCCTCATGCGAGTATTACCGAAAGACGATGGGTGTCCGGATTGGTTCCGCCTTTTCGCGAACTGTCTGTTACGTGCAACGACCAATTAAATTCCAATCGAGGACGTTGCCATAGTCACGTTATAACAATCATCGCTAGATTACGGTCGCTAGATCTGTCATTGGTCGTGGTGTTATCTCGGCATCCCCGACAACTCCCGAATGATTTGGACACTTTAATGTCAACGTCAAGGTTCAGGAATAGGAAATTATTAGAAATTATTTTCAAATAATCTCGCTTCTTACTAATCTAACCGAGGGAGACAAAAGTAAAGAAAATAAAGAAAAATGGAATAAGTAAGTTATTGGGATTTGAACCTAAGACTCCACACTCCATAAGCAAAGTATCTACCGCTAAGCTATGTATGTGTCGGCATGTGCTGCCATGGATGAAATTTAAACTTTGTCATTCCTGACTTTTGTGTAACTGTAAGGGATCTTCTACACTGTAATATTGATTTATTATGTATGAAAACACAAAAAATATTTCCTATTTAACAAAAAACAATATACAATGTTGCTTCTGTTAATGTACCCAGCAACGTGTCGAATTTAACGGAAATAAAAAAAACTCCATGTATAGTACACTTTATAGCAGCAGATGACGTTCCGAGTCCATGGGATTTATCGTCTTTGCTGCTCATATTAACACTTTCACTAGCAAGATTTTCGTAGAGCTACGCAATTTCCTCTACATGCGGGGAAACGCATGATATTGACTACGGGTCTACGAGCTGAGCGCCCGCCGGGCATTGCATGTATTAATAGGTAGACGCCATATAATGGTATATAGGGACTGGCAGGTACTTACGGAAGGAAATTTGGAGTAATCAAACTTTTTAATATCATCCTTAAGATCGAAGTTGTGGTACTGAATTTTGGGAAAGCAGGTTACATAAAAGCCTGCAAAAATTCCGCTCTCGTGGAAAGACATGGAAGTTACACTGACGCGACGATCTGTGGAGCGCAATGCAACAGCAGGTACTTGACGTTATTACCTGTGGCCAGGCACAGTTTAACAATATTCATACAGGGAATATATTGTAATACTGTGTCCTGGCGCAATTTACGGACGACAAGGACAGCACGTCGGAATATGTATCTCCCGCTGCAGCTGCATGATCTTCAAGCAGCGCCACAGGGGTAGCGTGGCCTTGATGGGGCCAGTCTCACTGCCCTTGGGGCCGCTCAACGAGGAGTTATCTATTCTGTGGGCCAGCGCAGGTTACCTGGTCGGCGATTCCCTCGAGCGAGGAAATCACGGTGGGGTGTACCTCCCACTGTAGCTTCATGATCTTCGAGCAGTGCCACACGGGCAGCGTGGCTTTGCTGGGGCCAGTCTCACTGCCCTTGGGGCCAATCACCAACAAGTTATCTAGTCAGTGGGCCGGCGCAGGTTACCTGGTCGACGATGCCCTCGAGCGAGGAGAGCACGGTGGGGTGTATCTCCCGCTGCAGCTGCATGATCTTCGAGCAGCACCACACGGGCAGCGTGGCTTTGCTGGGGCCAATCACCAACAAGTTATCTATTCTGTGGGCCAGCGCAGGTTACCTGGTCGACGCTTCCCTCGAGCGAGGAGAGCACGGTGGGGTGTATCTCCCGCTGCAGCTGCATGATCTTCGAGCAGCACCACACGGGCAGCGTGGCTTTGCTGGGGCCAATCACCAACAAGTTATCTATTCTGTGGGCCAGCGCAGGTTACCTGGTCGACGATTCCCTCGAGCGAGGAGAGTACGGTGGGGTGTATCTCCCGCTGCAGCTGCATGATCTTCGAGCAGCGCCACACGGGCAGCGTGGCTTTGCTGGGGCCAATCACCAACAAGTTATCTATTCTGTGGGCCAGCGCAGGTTACCTGGTCGACGATTCCCTCGAGCGAGGAGAGCACGGTGGGGTGTATCTCCCGCTGCAGCTGCATGATCTTCGAGCAGCGCCACACGGGCAGCGTGGCTTTGCTGGGGCCAATCACCAACAAGTTATCTATTCTGTGGGCCAGCGCAGGTTACCTGGTCGACGATTCCCTCGAGCGAGGAGAGCACGGTGGGGTGTATCTCCCGCTGCAGCTGCATGATCTTCGAGCAGCGCCACACGGGCAGCGTGGCTTTGCTGGGGCCAATCACCAACAAGTTATCTATTCTGTGGGCCAGCGCAGGTTACCTGGTCGACGATTCCCTCGAGCGAGGAGAGCACGGTGGGGTGTATCTCCCGCTGCAGCTGCATGATCTTCGAGCAGCGCCACATGGGCAGCGTGGCCTTGATGGGGCCGGTTTCACTACCCGTGGGGCCGCCGCTCGCCGATGATGCGCCTTCGCCTGCCGTTCTGCTCGGCTGGAACAATGCAATTCAATTCATTTATTTGTCAGATAATAATGATCCATACAATTTGTTAGTAATATTAACATAGGCTACTGAGGTAGTAAAATTCAAATTATTTAATGTTAGTCCCAATCTAAGGACGTAACGTACAGTAAGAAAATTAATTCACGTACAACCGTAGAACCTCTTCGCAATTAAAATTTGCCCTGCACCCGATCAGTACAAAGACAATGCCGGTTGCTTTAAAAATTACCTCATAGGTTCTATGACTAGTGAACGTCTAAAATAAAATGAAACTAGGGTCCTATTTTCATTCTGGTGGCTCCTTAAAACTGGGCCTAGTTACCTAAAACTAATTTGTCGAGATAGAAGTAAAGTTACATTTTAAAAAATAACTCCTCAAATAAAGAAAAATCGTGTATTAGGAAGAAATGTTGATCGGTAAATTAACCAACATAGTGCATTGTAAAATACAAGCATTTGTAACCTCAGATAAATATGTTTTTGATACTTACAGTGGCAGCGGCAGGCTGGTGTGGTAAATGCGCGGCCAAAGTTTCCGCGCTTTTATGTCTCTCGCGTTGCTCTATTTTCAGTGTAAGGTATAATGTCCGAATCGGGAAATACACCGCTTGCGGATACAGCCGTCCAACCTGTATGACAAATACAAGACTTAATCCTATATCTACATTCTACACACCGAGTCATCATAGTCACATTTACCGTTACGTTAAAAACATCTATGTCTTTTTCATATGTGCCAAAGAGACTGGGACTGGTTATTTATTTTGGACGTTAAAGGCATCTTATCCAGCATTTTGTTGCCTTTTACATCTATAGTAGTACATACATACACTACTTTGAGTAAAAGATTTAGAAGGAAAAATGTGAATATGTATAGGACCATTTATTTGTGGTTAGTGGCGGTGGGGTTGGAGGTGTAGAGAAGATCGCCATTGATTGATCTTGGAGGAGGCCGTTGTCAAGCAGTGGACGGACGTCTACGTACTACGACTATCTTAACTCAAAGACCTAGTGTGATAAAACAGTAGGACTGTACTGACGTGGCTCAGCAGGTTCAGTATGACGTTGCCGTCGTACTGCACGAGGCAGGCGAGCAGCTGTGGGATCCACGGCAGCCACTGCACCGGCGGCACGCCCACTGAATACTTGTCCAAAGCATCGGCTAAGCTATTCTTCTCGTCATCGTAGCTTAACATCCACAAGACCTGAAATAATGATATGCATTTACGAGTAACTGAAGTGACGATATCCAAATCTAGCAAATTCGGAATTCTACATGTCACATTTGAGATCAGAAACTAGGTAAACTGTTTGCGATATCTGGCTTATCTTCCCCATTGTTCCCTTCAGGTCAGTGTTTTTGAAACTGTTTCATGACGCGAGCCCCTGTAATGGAAAAATATTTCCTTTCCTGCGCTTTAAGAGGCCTCGCTCGCTCTTAGTTGTTTTTTACTCACAAAAAAAAATACATTGCTTTAATCTTATTGTTTCTTCTTGTCACTGAATTATAAAAAAATCAATAGTAAAATAGCAATCAATTTTTCTGTTGTAAGATCAAGGAAACTTTTTTTAAATAAAGTTACTCAGTTCTCTCCTGTTTATAAGGGAATAGGGTAAGAAGACTATGCAATATCTCAAACCGAGTCAACTCAAAATTATTACCTTAGCGCAATATTTCCTTGATTTTGATTCGTTCTGATGCCGGCAAGCGTGCAGGAAGCACGTCATGGCCGACACTCCCACGGCAATCTGCCGCGGGTCTCTAATGAATATCTGCTCCAAGTAATCTCCCCACAGCGCCCAAGCTTTCACCAAAGTATCGTGAAGCTGCACCGCCGCCGCGAACGCTTTGTTGGCGTCCTCCGACCGTCCCAACTGCGCTAGCAACAGCCCCTTGAACGCGTAGAACTCAGCAGTCATTTCCTTCGTAAAATATTTGAAGTTCGTCGACTCGATCATGTCTAAGCCCTCTTGCAGCTCGTCTTTGCCCTCCGTCCAAGACATTTGTATGTGGCATTTGACCTGCTGTCTGATTTTCTGGAAGCAGTCGACTATAGGGACGCTCGGGATGGTGTAGATACGGTGCAGTGAGTCGAGGCATACACCCGATAAACTGTGTTTTCTCGCTATTTTCGCGAAATGAATTATCGCCTGAAACATTTTGAGAAGTAGGTCGGATTAGTATGTATTCATTACAAAGTTTGAGTAAAAGGCTCTGAGATGTCGTTTGAAAAGTCTGAGTCTAGTTTATCCCTGATAAAACAAGACACAAATGTCATATTCGACTCAAACGCAGTCCAGGGCATCATCTAGGACTAAGAATAGCTGTTATGAGTCTACTTATCAGATTATACCGGTGACGAACTCGGTACACACAATGCTGGTATCAAAATTAACAAGTTTTGTGAGTTGTAAAATGGAAAGGTTTTTTTTTAAATTAGACTTTATATATTCCTGTACTGACCTGCGCACTAGCATGGACACCCAGCATGCTGTGATTGCTGGCGTGGTCGGTTTGCGAGTCATAGTGGGACGCAATGAACTGGTAGTGGTGCTGACGCCACGTGAAAATAGCGCCCCAGTGCGATAGGGGGTCCGCCACCACGGGCAAGCGGTTGCGCCACGTCTTCACAATGGCCTTCATGTCGTGCAGGGACGTGGGCCGGCTGTGAAGGAGACCCTGCGGAATACACGATTTTTTCATGTTGATGAGTAATACTGTCGACCTCCCGTCGTGGGTCTCCAAAAACTGTTACCTAAATGTATTTGAGGACTAAATAACGGGAATCAATATAGATGACGAACGAAATCCGCCCTGGACTCCTTTTTGTAATAGTTTGGGCCACAACTAGCTTGCGCCAGATTTAAAGCAGTCAGACGACCTCCCTGGTCATCCAGCTGTATTCATGCACGGTCCCAGCGAGCCTGGGTGCTTCAGTGCAAACTTCAGTCGCAACTTGCGTCGTCCGTGGCGAAAATGGCATTGGCGTTGCTTCCCGCGAACCGGAAATGAGACGTTGATGATAGGTTCACCCGCCCGTGACTCCCCAAGAGATTGAAAATACAGCACACTGACTTAACATATCTTAATTAACTACTTTGGGTAAAAGTAGACATGTAAAATTGCATTAGCAAGGAGAGACGCGTCTGCTCGCTCGTTCTCTTGCTCGCTAGCGGGAAGTTATGCATAGAAGAGGGCGGACGGAACGAATCTACAGTGAATAGTCACAGACTAGAAAAGTGAGTTGAATAAAATATTGATCGGTAAATAACATCGAATTAAATTGGAGCTAGTTTTTAATTTGTTGTATATATGTGTGTGTGTGTGTGTGTTTGCGCACCCCCGTCTATGTTGGATTTCAGAATACACGTCAGTACGCTAACAGTAAGCTGTGTTTTTACCCGCGTATCTATCAGAATGAAACATATGACATCTATACCATTATAAAGTTGTAAAAATGAAATGTCTTTCCATTGAAGATATTTTCAAAAAAATGATTGTTTTAGACTATTTGGAGGTCATTAAAACGAAAAATATTTTTTTTGGATTTTATGTATGTTTGTATGTGTCGTTGTGGCTTCATCACGCAAAATCGGCTAAACGAATTTCAACTATTTTTGGTACACGGGTAGCTGGGTCTCTCCAGATTTTTCTCCTCCACGAACGAAGTTGCGGGCGCCTTCTAGTGAATAAGTAAGATTATAAATACATAAACATATATTTATAAATAACACTGGAAGTATACTCAAAGACACAAACTGAGAGAAGGTCCGCCGTATTGCAAAACGCGAGGTTTTATTGTCTCGCTATAGCTTATTCAGTTGAGATTATACTAAAACATATATCCCTCTCGCACAACGTCCGGAGCTATTTTTAAATCCGTATGTTATGATAACTTAAAACATGTTTTTGAAGGGACTGTTATATACGGTGCTTACAAATTAAATGCAAACACTTTAAGAGATGGTAACTTACATCAAAATAATTTACTTTAAATAGGAATGAAGAAAACTTTTTTATATGAAATTTAAATTTTCTGTTTCCGGACAAAGTAATAGAATTAAAATTCTGCGCAAATATAATCATCATCATTCGCTTGTCCTTATCCCATTTACTTGGGGTCGGCGCAGCATGTTTTTTTCTTTCATACCTCTCTATCACTCGTCACCTCGTCACTTACATCCTTCCTCTTCATGTCATTCTCTCACGCAATCCATCCACCGTTTCCTCGGCCTACACCTCCTCTTACATCCTTCCACATGCATATCTAATACCCTTCTTGTCACATGGCTCTCATCCCTCCGCATGACATGTCAATACCACCGTAGGCGATTTGCTCTTAGTTTATCGACTACGGGTGCTACTTTCAGGCTTCCTCTTATATACTCATTCCTTATCCGATCCATTCTTGTCACGCCACTCATCCATCTCAAGATTCTCCTCTCCGTAACATGCAATCAGCTTTCATCCTTCACCTCTGCGGCCCAACATTCCGATCCATACATGACGACAGGTCTTACAATGCTCTTGTAGATTCAGCCATCGCATATTACTCCCGAGACCTGTCGCCATTTCATCCATCCTGCGCTGATTCGGTTTTTAATGTCACGGTCAATATCACCATCGCACTGTATGAGTGACCCTAGGTATCGGAAATCGGAGCAGACCGGCAGCGTTACGCTATCGAGCTCTATGGGCGTTAGATTGGGGAGACCGCCAAAATCGCAAAACAGGTGTTCAGTTTTGGATCGACTGATTTTAAGGCGTTCTCCAATTTTTGCCGCCACTGCTCTAGCCTGCTCTGAATTTCGAGCCCCTCTTCACCGGCAAGGACAATATCGTCAGCAAAGAGCATACACCATGGTGCCTCCTCCTGAATGCCTGACGACAAAGCGTCTATGACAAGCAGGAAGAGGTAGGGAAATAAAGCCGGGCCCTGGTGTAAGTCCACCGCGACACTGAACCTGTCCGCGGTACCAGCCGCCGACCGGACGCGTGTACAACATCTGTCATACATAGACCGAATCAACCCCCCATACATTTCTCTTTCAAGGCACACCACAAAACCTCACGAGGTACACGGTCATAAGCCTTCTCGAGATCAACAAACACCATATGCAGGTTTTTTTGCGCAAGTCTATATTTTTCACACAATTGGCGAAGTGCGAATATGGCGTCCGTTGTACCCCTTCCCGGCATAAAACCGACTTGGTTTTATTTTATATCAGTGACATGAGCTTTATTCCTCTATAGTTGTTGCATTCTTGTACATCCCCCTTATTTTTAAAAATGGGGACAAGTAGACTGTCGCTCCATTCGTCGGGGATACTCTCCGCCTGCAACAACTTATTGAAGAATAAAGTCAGCCACCTACATTTATCCTCTCTCAACAACTTCCACACCTCTCCTGGTATTCCATCTGGTCCGACAGCTTTCCCATTCTTCATACTTTTCACAGCCTTCCTTACTTCATCAATGTCTATTTATTTTACAACACCCATATTCAATGGTTGGTTTTTTAACACTCTGTTCCAAGCATTCTCTTCATTCATGCCCTTTTAAAAGTAGCAAATATAATCATACTGTGCATTTAACTGACAAGGTGGAAGGTGGTTATCCCTTTGTGTCAAGTGAGCGTCCTAGTTTGTCATCATTGGCGGGAAAAATGTTAGAAGGTAACTTCAAAACTGACTTCGGCACAAGCTGCGAGCTGCCATATTTTAAAATTAAATAAATTAAACTTTCATAATTATTAATAAGTACCGGTAAGGCAGTATTTATTAATTTAGGGATTTATTTGAATAACTATGGACACAACACGCATGCACTACATTGACATTTATTTTAGTTTCATTTATCTAGTTAAAGTGGCCAGTTTAGTGACAATCAAGAGGTTTCATACGATACAAAAAGAAGTTTTGATTATTTCATTAACAAGGTGTTATTTCGTGGCACAATTGTTTTCCTAATTTCCTCCAAAAACTAATATAAACTTCAATTTACTTTCATATTTACGTCTACTTCTAAAGACGTGTACTATCTATCAGCTCTGAAAATATTGGCATCTAATTTGTAAGCACCTTATACGAGTATAAGCATATTAAAGAACAATGTATATAAGTATTTTCGCTGACCCATCCAACATGTGTTAACGTGTAAGTGAATGCCCTCAATGCTTATTACTGCGTGTTTGCATATGTAGCAACTAGAATTGTTTTCTGTACTTAATCTATGCTATTATAAAGTTGTAAAAATTTAATGTTAGTATGTTTGTTTCGCTGCGGCTTCATCACGCTAAATCGGCTAAACGGATTTCAACTATTTTTGGTACACGGGTAGCTGGGTATCTCCAGATGGTTATAGGATACTTTTTACCCGACTAAACTAAAGAAAAATAGAGGGGTTATGACTTGTTCTCCTCCGCGAACGAAGTTGCGGGCGGGCTCCTTCTAGTTTAATATAGATTTAAACAGTCAAAATCAGATTCTTGTGCCGGCCACTACAGTCAATTTCTGTTCAAAATTCTCAATAAAACTTTTCAGTGTCAAATTAAACCCATTTCTTTCAAAGACTTCCAAAACCCACCCCGTAATATGACACTAGGTCGTGGACGTGTAGTGGTACACTCACGGTGTGTATCTGCGCGGCCTCGCTGAGCTCCATGAGCTGTTGCGCGGCGCGCAATAAGGGCAGATGCGCGTGCGACACGACGCGCGGCAGGCGGCGCCACTCGCGCAGGCACTGCGCCGCTGCCGCCTCCGCGTGTCGCTCCACACCGGTCAGCTGCTGCTCGCCGCCCGCGCAGATGCACAGGTAGCCGCGGTACAGGTTCACCAGCCACGCTGCGAGAATACATGGCTATGCTACTTCGTCATTTTCAGTTTCATTGATCAATTTCTTAAAAGTTAATTTGCGATGATTCACTTATTTGAAAATGTGGTGCGGCAGTTTCGTAGCGCTACGAAAACCTTGGACGTGAAAGTATTAATCAAATTATAGCATAAATAATTCACGGTTCGATGAGTTTACACTCACCTCATACTAGAAAAAAAGTGGAATGAAACTTAAGTATTTTCAGCTTACCAAATATCGCCATTAATACGAACTAACGTCATAATCCAGTTTTAAACAAAGGAAACTGTCACACGTTCAACCAAATTTATGACAAAATAGGAATTGAGATAGGAACAGTTTCAAACCTAATTCTTTTGGACAGTTGTATTCCACTTCGGCAAGAGCGTCTTTCATAGTGGGCCAATTGGGGTTCCTCCACGAACTCTCCAATATCAGGAACGGATCGCGGACGCTGCGGGTCAATCCTAGCTCTAAGAGCGAGTCCCATTGATTAAGTTCCTTGGCGCATTTGACCCAATGTTGCGTCCACAGTGTGCACTCCTTATGCATATTGTATGAGGACGGATTTGCTGCATATTCTTGTTTCAACTTGCTCATCGCGGTGTCGTAAGCGCCCTGTGAATTGATGACATTTTAGGAGAACACTTGGCAACAGATAAGATAATGAACTGACAGAGTTCGCTTGTGTAATGAATACAGCTTAATACTTAATGAACACTGGGAAACCTTAAAGACATCTTAATAATTGTAATAATTGATTTACTCCACCTGTGCTAGTTCGTAAAATCCTTGCTGTTCAAGGGCGATAGCGAGGTTGGTTTCGCGGTACCGGGCGTGTTTCTGCCACAAACCCGACCACATGTCTTCTTCTTGTAGTAGCTCGTACATATCGCTTAGGGAGTCTAATATTTCCTAGACGAAAATTTATATTAAATTACTTTCACAATAGAAATTAAATTGACATACTCTTAAATTAAAATCTAACTCGACTTGTTTGCAAAAACATCTGACACAACACCATATTTATTAGATTAGATTTTTCACTAACTTTCCCGATACCTATGATGAAGAACCACGAGGGATATTCAATAAGTAATCAGTAGTGATCGTAAATTTCATAGCATTTTTGGTGCAGCGATCATGGTATTACGCTATATAAGTGGAAAATACCAATTTAAACGATTAAATCGACGATTATATTGTCGACAGCAACCCTAATCCAACTTTACGGTTGAAATTTGCTCACCTATGGCACTCCACCATAATCGCTGCACCAAAACTGCTACCAAATTTACGATCACTGGAAATCAGAATGGTTAATAAACTCTGTAGTAATAAAATTAAAAAATACTGGCAGGCAAAGCTCACATTATTGTATTTTTTTTATTCGATGGTCGTTTCTTTTGTTTAAATGCGGTTTTAAACTTTAGTCTTTCCTTTTTAGAGCAAGTTGGCAAAAATGGAGAAAATTGAACTTCGTGCCGTAATTAATCATTTGTGCTTCAATTTTTTTAAGGTTAAAAGATGCCTTAGGGGTTCATGTTCCCCTTTACTCTACGGTTGCGCGATGTTGTGCTGAGTTTAATAGAGGAAGACCTTGGACTAATGATAAACCGCGATCGGGGAGCCCTACCACAGCGTACTACCGATCAAGTGATCAAAAAAATCGAGAATATGATATGCATGAAAAAAGTACCAGCGCCTGGGTGCCCAGAATGCTTACGGGCAAAACAGAAACAAACCATGTTGACTTGTTGCGAGAAGATCGTTTTTTGGATAGATATATTACTAAGTATGCACGAAACGTGATTTCTAGTGCGTTGGGTCCTGTCGTTGAGGTCGCCGTTCTGTGCAGGAAGGATTTCCTTAGCACTGTTGTATATTGGGTCGATCCGAGCAGATTTAGTCCGGAGGCCGTTTCTCAAAGGGTCTGGCCGGACTGCTATAGTAAAATCGCCCCTGGCTGAATATGAAAACTGAATATGCACGCTTATTTGACTTATTGTCAAATATAATTTTACTAAATATTAAGCCTTAAATACTAACGATTAGCGAAAAAATAAAAAAAAGACAGTTTTTATTTTTTATTGGCCAAACTACATTTTCGATTGACACGTCCTGCGGATATTTTATATATGTATATAAGACACATTTAAAAAAAATAAAAAATAAAGTCCTAGCTTCGTTTAAAGTCAACATTTTTGTCTGTTAAAGTTTTTCTTTTTTTTTACTTGCTAGTTAGCGACACCTACCATATTTTGATATAATATACACAATTTAATATTCTATTACATATTTTTTTTTCAAACATATTAGTTTGGTAGTTAAATGGTGGAAAAAAAACATGATCATTTGTGTTTTTAGGGTTCCATCGCCAAAATGGCAAAAATGGGACCCTTATAGTTCCGTCATGTCCGTCCGTCCGTATGTCACAGGCATTTTACTCAAAAACTATAAGATGTATATCGATGAAATTTGGAAAAAAGGTGTTTTGTGCGAGCCGCTACTTAGTTTGAAAAAAAATAAAAAATAAAATATAAATCTAAGGGAAGCACTTCATACATGTAGCCAAAACTGACAAAAAAATAAACAGCAAATATCAATGTGTGGCAAATCATTCGAAAGATCTTATAAAAAAAATTTGAGGTTTGTAAAAAAAAATTGATTTGGTGAACATTTTTGGAAATATTCACTCCGAAAGTAGCAAAAATTGTGTCGTGGGGCTAAACGGTATGTTAAAAAAATACGAAAAAAAATTACAAATATAGAGCTTAATAAATACTTCCAACGAAAATTGTTTTTAACATGATCGGACATACCGTTTTTAAGTTATTACGAAAAAACTGCAATTCTCAGCAAAAGGACGTAAGTGCCAGGAAGATACGCTCTTTTGTTAGTGTTATTTTTTTCACATCGTATTTTTGTCATCTGTAGTGATTTTTTTTGTGTACCTAAACGGCTGCGGAACCCTACATCGAGCATGGTCCGACATGCACTTGGCCGGTTTCATTTTTTTGTTTGAAGTTTCCTTTATAATGTAGTTTATGGATCTATGCGTAACTCAATACCTACCATAAGGACCCATCATCATAAATATATTGGAACTTTCTTTACGATTCAAAGCGTGTTATTTTAGATAATAGGTATAGCCTGGGGACAAAAGTAACAATGGCTATTTTTTTTCTCAGCTTCGTAACTCTTAAAAGTGGCAAACCGTTCAATGGGAATGTATTCATTTATGTGGGTATAGTATGAATGAAATTTATATATGTCTGTATTCTTTAAATCAAATATATAATAAATAACTAGAAATAGGAGCAAAAGTACAAAGTATTACTTTTGTCCCCGGTCTGTGGAAGAAACTACTAGCCGTTTGTTGGTTAGGCAGGATTTCTACACACAAATGAAGTCGACGAATTGTTAAGAAATGTATCTGCGTCGATCGTGTTGCCTCCCAGACACTCTGTTAAGATTTTTCATTCAGTTAAATAAAAAAATATATTTTTTTTATTCGACTATTAATAGCCAAACAGAATAATAGAAAATTTATGCAATTTTATCTACGTATCTGCCTTTTGGGGTGACTTATTTTTAACAGTTCAAACCACCGACACCGTTATCTTTCTAATATTACTTTATTGTACAAAAGAAAACTTATCGTACAAAAGGCGAACTAAATGCCATAAATAAGGCATTCTCTACCAGTCAACCTTAGAAAAGGAGAAAAATTGTTGTCATATTATAAAACAAATTCCCCAACTCCCAATCCTTAATCCTCGTCTGTCTGTAAACCCTGCAAGGCCTGCTTTCCCGGCGTCTGCAGTAATGTACTATTAATAAGGTTTATTTCCTTGCGAGTTGTCAAATTTATGACATTTTCTTTTTTTCTATCCTAAAACTGACATTTAGGTATGTATGCACTTAGTTACCTAAGTATCTACTTCAATTGCGACGTATTTAGATCGTAGGTCGTTCATTGGCATTGATAAGGTCATTAACTGGAGTACCCTGTCATTCACTGAGAATTTCGACGTGCCTCAACCTGTCCTTAATTTATTGCTTTTAACCAATATCTTCCCCATTTCAAGCATTCGTATAATGAACTACGGCCAATTTTGTTCATTTAAAGAAATATTCTAAAGTCTGAGATCGAATTCGAGATCTAAAATGTAAAAATACAACTGTCAACGTCAAAGTAACGTGCCAGGGGTAAATCATCTTTTTTATCTTGTTTTTTTTTATATCCGAACTTTCTTGACCAATCGTTTGTTTGAATGCAACAATACCAAACTTAAAACAACGAGAAGCACATTCATTCGACAAATGTTAGATAACGAATAACGAATGTCGTGTGATGGACTGACGGATAAACTAAAATGGCCGCTGGCTATGACATTAATCGATTTAAGCCTTATGGTTATGGTCTAAAGTATGTCTGACCACCCTCCCCCCTTAGTAAAACGTAACCACCAGGCACCAAGTAGTGACCATTTTTACCTAAAAATTTCAAGTGGTCATTGCATTTAATAATTTAAGAAAAATAAAGTTAAAAAAAAGCTTGGCAGGATACCCCCTTCCACCCCTGTACCACATCCTAAAGTTTTACAAGCCCCCCCTCCCTCAAATTCGTTACGTAATACTTGAAAGCTCCCTTTTCTGCATGTTGTCACTGAATATTTGAAAATTCAATTGCAAAGAAAGTGGTTATTAATTTTATTACTATTACTAACCAAATATTCACAACTTCTGATCATTAACAGTGGTATAAATTAAATCAAATATGTAATATAAAAAATAATATTTGCTGTTTAACTTAGAAAACTATTTTTAACTACTCGTACGGTACTATTTAATTCTGAATATGGTAGTTTTTATGAGTATTTCTATGATTTTATTGACCACCGCTTGCGTTAAATTTTTTATGGTGGCAACTCGCTCGAATTCGATCTCCGTCTTTAGTAGCGTAGGTTAATTTTTTCTCCGGAAACAGTAATTCGTGTGTCCAGATTTTCTTAATCGATCATTGACTGGTGCATCCACCCTATATTAAAAAATAAAATGAAGTTTAATGAGATACATCTGCATCCTTATTATTCTCAATACTTATTGAAAGGCACTCGTAAGCCAGGATATTCTCTCAAACATGCACGTGAAGAGCGTCATCTCTTACGTGAAAATAAACTACGAAGCAATTCGATATCTGTAAAAAATCTGCACTTACCGTAGGCGTAGTAGATTCCACGTCATAGTCGTATATTTCTAGCTGCTCTTTGGGCACACGGCCACTAGACTGGTCAATCGCCATTTGCTCAAGATTGAGCGTCATGCGGTGCCAGAGGTTATGAGTCTTGCCAAGGTATCTCATCATAGGCCTGTGGAAGAAATCACAGCTTAGATAATAGGTGAAACCAGATATTTCACTTTCCCGTAATAATCCCGCAAGAATTATCACACTAGCAAAAAGTTACCGGTAATAATAATAGCACTTTGTTGTAATCGAGCGAAAATGAACGCTTAAGAAGTAGCCGCGCGGTGATAAAGTAAAATTACTTTATCACCGCGCGATCACGTGATCGATGCGTAAGTATCTCTAACATAAGTATCTCAGGCCATTTAAAAACGACAATTTTATCGTTTTTGTACTTACAACTATGCACTTCGCAACGCTAAACCATTTGATTGAATGTTTGAAGTTCAATACTCGTAAAATTGCCTTTTGGCTGCACCGCGCGGGACGTCGAACACGAGAAAAATCCGCAATCCGCCTGACGAAATAGCGAATGTGATGTTTTAAGCAGTAGAGGCGTTTCTTCGAAAATACTAACAGCCGCCGCAGACGTAAATGTGTACAATAAACAGATGGTGTGAATAGAAGACTTAGATCTTATGACATCGCAGGAAACGCAACAAATTTTATCGTATAAAGTAACGTGGTAACATCACTTCTAATTTAAGTGTCACAGGGAGGAAATCTGGAAATAGTTCTTGTAACAGAGCGCTAGCCGGCCGCTTTTATTATTCAAAACTGATGGCGATACTTTTTTCTGTGGTATGTTATAGAACGAACTTCCAATAATGTAAATATTAGAGATGCACCGACTATTCGGCCACATTTATATGTATTTTTCATATATTATTGGTCAGCTAGTCGGATATTTTTCGGACCACTCTCGTACTTCAATCTCATAAGCTCCCCAAAATATAACAATATTAAAATCACATTTTTGGGCTTTCCCTAAAAACTCTCCATACTAAAGCCTAAAAATTAAATTAAGTTTAAATTAAGAACATTTTTTCTCCAGCTATGTTAAAATTTGTGTTTATCGAAACGGTTCCATTACAAAAGATACCATACATTTCATGGGTCAATGGTATTATTTGTATTTTTATACTTCAAAAACCGGTCAAGTGCATGTCGGACAACGCTCAATGCAGGGTTCCGCAGCCGTTCATACAAAAAAATTTACTACAGATGAAAAACAAAACAATATGACCAAGTGCATTGGCCGCGGACTTCACGTCTTCCTCTAAAATCCAGGACGTCACCATGCCTCTGTCGACGGAAGAATGTTCCAGAATCATGACATTTCTGGACTTAGGGAACAGCCAGCGAAGAACCGCAACTGAAGTAGCTGTGACCCTTTCCACAGTTCAACGAGTTTTGCGGAGATTTAGGGAAAATGGAAATCAATTAAGAGCAGGAAACAGCCGGCCAAGATGCTCAACTGCCCGAGAAGACCGGTATATCGTTTCAGCAATGTTAAGAAACCGACATCAGACGGGAGTTGCGATACAACAGCAACTTATGCAGACCCGACAAGACCACGTCAGTGAATGGACAGTAAGGAGACTCCTTGTTGAAGCTAACTTGAAGCCATATAGACCAGCAACGGGTCCCAAACTTGAGAGGCAAAGATTTCGATACGCACAAGAACACATATGCAATGGGGTGAAGACGAATGGGCATGAGTATTGTTAACAGATGAGTCCTGATTCACCCTGTTCATTCAAGATGAAAGGCATAGAATCTACCGACGACCAGAAGAGCGATACGCTCAAGCTTGTTTTGTGGAAATAGTAGCATACGGCGGAGTGCACGTACGGACCGGTAATTCTGCAGAGGGTCGCACAGAACTAGTGGCTATAGAAAATGGCAGTTTAACAGAAGACATGCCTTATGTAAATGAGATCCTTAATGAATATGCTGGGCCATTTTTAGTGAATATGGGTGCTAATTCCACTTTGATGCACGACAATGCGCAGCTGCACACCGCAGGAGTGGTAAGCGAATACGTTCAAGAAGTGGGAATCGATCTAATGGACTGGCCAGCAAGAAGCCCGGACCTTACCTTGGGACGAACTGGGAAGGAAAGTAGGAAGCCGGAATCCGCCCCCACTGACGCTCCGTGCATTAAAACAGGTACTTACTGAGGAATGGGAGAATATTACCCAACAGCGCCTGAGAAACCGGCGGGGTTATTGCCTAACGAAATTTTGACACTTGGTATCGGAATCAACTGTCATAGCCCATACAAAATCATGACACTTGATTCCGATTGTGAGCGTCAAATGCGTTAGGCAATACGGGGGCGGGTCTTCAGTATGCCAAGTCGACTGCAAGCCATACGCAGAGCACGAGGAGGGAATACGAAGTACTAAAGTCAAGATTAATATGTTGTATACTTATTGGCAAATATTCATATTACCCGTTTTTGATTTTATGCCAATTGACAACATTTAATTTTTTCCCATTTCCCTAAATCGAAAACCATTTGGAGAAAAATGACTCTAGAATACACAAAATATTTTTGTAGATTTTTTTTTACAATATTTATGCCAAAAACTACCAAAATAGCTAAAACGGAAACTGACGTCACACAGTTCATCCAATATTGCCACTATAAAAATAGTCTTTTTCCGGTTATCCGTTTGACATCTTTCGACGCATGACACTATTGACAGTTAATTTCACTCGAATATCGTCTTGTACTTTTCGTATGTTTCCTGCCTTTGATTTTGAGCTTTTCAATGGGACTCCTCTCTCTATAGACGACTGGCAACCCGTTGGACAATTTCTTTAAAAACGACTCCACTTCTCAACTTTGATTTGACTCATATACTGCTCGGTTCCTTTAATTATCTACGACTCGGCTATTAAGACCGCACATGCGAACCGCGGAGGGATTTGTACAAGCTGACAACACTTATAATTTGCCTCAAGTGGACGCGATATATAATGATGGAGTTTATGTAAAGCTCGGATAAATATAATTTGGCCGGCATCAGAGGTGCCAGAACTTCACTGTCTTCGCGAACGTCTGATGTTGCAAATGCTATGGGCTATGTAGAAATAAAGCTTCAAAATGATATATTTTTTTAAAATTCCGCATATCGCTCGAGCACATGGTGCCCATCAAAATGTACCAAGTAGGTACCTATCTGCACAAATAGATATATGAGAATAGGCGATATACGAGTGTTGTTCATACACGTTTTCTTAAAACAATATTTTATGCGTGGTATTTTCTACATTATTATTGAATGAATCACACCATTACGTTTTGCTGCGTATAGTTTTCAAGTTTTGACGTTTATCTTGACGCCGTGACAACTGCCTTCATTGTAAAACTGTTTAAGTGCACTAAAATGACAAAGTTCGCATTACATTTTGTTGTCATTTTCAACATTTTTTTAAGTGTGTGAAACAGAGCTGTGACTTCACGTAGCTCATAGTTAGACGTTTGTTACATACGCCCTTTTTCGTCAAGCTAATAATATTCATGGATTTTTGCATTAAAAAATAAGATTTCCACAAATATAAAAAAATACGTGTACTTAAAATTTTGCGTTCTTTCGAGTTGGACAATAAAAAGTACCATTCAAAAATATAAAATATTGTCAATTTGCAACCTTTTTATTTCTTATGTTCTTAAATTAAAAATATTCTTAAAATACACATTTTTTATTTTTATTCACGTAGTTAAATTAGCGTCAATGTACTTTTTAAATCAAGAACATATCTTAATTAATCTAGGGCCTATTGCGATTTTAGTAATCTACCTTTTATTTTTGCTCGTCAGTGTATATAATAACATTCCGTAATAATAATGAGAATAACATTTTGCTACAGGTATTTCTTGCATTATACGTACTATAGTGTCTTTTATAAACAGTGACTACCGAGATTAAAGTTACTTAGGGTTAGTAAAGACGCGACAAGGTACCCTAGATACGTTTCGATACAGAAATTTCAAGCGAGTCACTAAACATTATTGTTAAAAAAAATCCTTCACTATGTAATTTCGAAGTAGAAGTGTGTTTTTTGCCATTATAATCTTTAAATACAATTTTCTCAAGTAATAACAATAGTGGCTTCAGCTAGTCATGATTCTTTTTTGTGATGAGAGCCACTTTTATCTACTTTTGGGACTATGCAGAACTCAATACCGTCACCAAGAAGGTCCCTTTCCATGTTCACTCCCACATATAGATATGTAATAAAAGGATATATTATTTTTAGGTTCACTGGATTCGATTTTTTGTAACTTGAATAGATACTTACGGTTTAATACTGACGGGCGGGTTGCACCTCGCGAGCGCCTCTATAAAAGTGTTGAGCGCGCTAAGGGGCTGGTCCCTTTGTATCACGTGGACGCCGGAAATTATGAACGGAACGATCTCGTTCATTAGTGTCTGAAATGCAAGGAGTTAATAGTAATTTGTTGCATATAATAAATATAAACATGAGACTATTCTTTTTTTTTTGCAAACATTAATGTTTTCAGGAAATGGGTAACTCAGTTACAACTTCTTCAATTCGCAATATAATTATAATTACAAATCTTCTATTATTTAACTATTTCTAGGACAAGACATTATTTCTTGGTAGTAAATTAAATTATGTATAAGTAATAATTTCTCTCATTATTCTACGTCTAAACATCTCCTAATTCCAAGTTTGTTTCCTTGTTGGCTTATAAGCTTCAGGCCGCTCTAAAATCCTAAGTAAGCTCTTACATGTCGATGTCAATAGAATAAGAACCGTAAAACGACACCTCACTCAGACAAGTTTTGATAATTCGGAAGTGCTTGGTTTTATTGAATATATAATGTCAACTAAAAACGAATTATAAACAAATAACAAATGTCAGAGTGATGCGTTATGTATGGTTTAGGTATTTCGTATTTACATTTGTTATGCATGAAATATATAATCGTTGTCCGAAATTTAAATGGCTGTGTGCTGATAATAATTTTTCAACACACTTGCTCGTAAAGTGGCTCTTGTTACACCGTTTTTATGGCTGTAATCCAGTCCATTACACATGCGTATTTTTTATATTACATAATCGCACTAGTGCCTTTTCATTACAGTTTTTTTTTAAACTTCAGCAAATAGATTTTAGGTACAAAAAAAAACAAGTTATTTTAATACATCTAAACTGGTACTTGTAAAAAACAATTAACTTCAATAAATTATAAAGTTTTCTAAACAAAATAACATTTTGATTGTATTAAATTGATATAATTATTCAGTTTATTATATTATTAATGTTTGGTTGATAGGTAAATTAGCCTTTGCCTAAACGCTCGGGCGCGCGCATAGATAAATGCACCAGTGACAGCGCGCCATTTTGATTTGAAATGACATATTTAATATTTACAATTATTTCATATTGAAGTATGTTTATATTTTTAAATGTCAATATGGTGTAAATAGTTTCAAGCAATGATAATTAAAATATAATCATATGTAGGTACGTATATTTGAGGTACAGATGACGGATTAATGTAAAACTTTCGACTACAGGATTGGTTACACACGTATAACCTAGGCCTAATTTTAAGTTTTTGTTGTGTGTTTTTCTGCATTTTTTCCTCGCAAGTGTGTTGAAAAACGTCGTATGAAACTCGTGTGCTTGGTCATTATGCTCTCGGCTTTATATAGCTCTCCTCTACGACTCGTGCTGCAAGATATAGCCTCGAGTGTAATTATCAACGTACCAAACTTGTATCACAATGTACTATAATAATACTGTTATAGAACATGTCGAAATTTTACTTTTAAAGAACCACGAGATAATGCAGTCGTTATAAACTGAGTAATATAATTGGGATGTGGCTAAAATGATTTTCTATGAGTTTGTCGTAAGAAGTTGTATCTGTATAAAAAAAATAGAAAATATAGCACTATGCTGAAAAAGTCATTTCCTTTTTTCTTCATAGCGTAACGAATAATGTATGGAAATCCGTAATTTCGCTCCTACATAATCTAATCAATTGATTTAATCGTCATACACCTTAAAACGTTCGACTTTTATTGTGAAATTTATTTAAATTGCAAACAAAAGAATACGCTAATTTCAAATTTTGCGCGTCGCGGCAAGCAACGTACCGCGCACGGGTGTTTAACATGACATTGTAAGTAATATATGAAAATAGGTCATTATAAATGTATTGAATTAGCGATATAATGGACCTTCCCTATTTTAAGCGTGTTTTGAATTGAAAAAGCTTATTAGTATTTTTATAGTAAAAATATGAGTAGGTAATAGGTACATAACACCTGTACGAGTCGAACCTAGTCTCGATCTGTTGCCAATTAATTTAATAAGTTTTACAATACGAGCAATAAAAAATCTGCAGAATGTAGAATACCTACGAAATTCTCATTATTTTGATAAGATTTTAAGTACTCCTTGCAACATTTTCATGGGCCGACTATGCTAATTGATTACATTCAATTGCTACTATCAAAACTAAGATATCCGTTGACGTTAGGGAATTTTATTTTATACCTAATGACGATGACAAAAAGTTTGTAAGCATATACAAATCGCATCAACCGGCGGCAGCACGTTTCAAGGGCACACGGCTGGCCGGCCGACTTCGTAGATTTACGTGATTGGTCGAAGTAGTAACACAACGCTGTCGCATCGCAGTCAAATGCATAGCATTTTTTCAACATTGTACTCGTCTCAAGCAGTAAACATGTTTTTTTTTCTTTTCGGCGCAGTAATTTGTTGTAGTGATGTTTGGATTATGTTTTCGGTGGTACGAGGAGCGTTGAATATATTCTCGGTATGGGTATGATCCGGCATTATCATGATAATGTTTGATGTTGGGTCATATGATATTGCTCTTCATTAAAAGAACAAGCAAATAAAAAAGAATATCATTAATTGGTCTTTGTGTAATAGCAAAACAAAGACAGTATGAAATGTGTAACGACGTCAGTAAAATCAGTTAGTAAAATGAGAGCCTGTTTTGATTATTGTTTAGGAAGAAGTGAGCCAAATCTTAGTACAGTAATTGAGAAAATTGATTCTAGAAAAGCAAGATTGACTTATACTGGTGCCTAAAAAAATAAGACTCATGCAATTACATTGTCAAAGAACGAGTCACTTGTCAAAATTCTAAGTAGTTTTACTGACCGTCAAAAGGAAATTATATTAGAAATATATATTACGAGCTTACACTAAAAATATACGGATATATAAATACTAAGGAAGAGTGATACGACATAATCCTAGTAGTGCAATTAAAAAAGCTAGTCAAAGAAAATACGAAGAAAACAAATACATTAATTTTATGACCTCTTTTTTAGGGTTCCGTAACCCAAACGGAAACAGAACCCTTATAGTTACGTCATGTCCGTCCGTCCGTCCGTCCCTTAATTATATAAAGCTTAATATAAATACTTCCAACGAAAATTGTTTTCAACATGATCAGACTCGGACATACCGTTTTTATGTTATTGCCAAAACACTGCGCTTCTCAGCAAAAGGACGTAAGTGCCGCGGAGATACGCTCTTTTGTTAGTGTTTTTTTTTTTCATTTCGCATTTTTTTTATCTGTGGTGCATTTTTTGTATAAACGGCTGCGGAACCCTACATTGAGCATGATCCGATATGCTCTTAGCCAGTTTTTTTTAGACAATACTTCAGAGTACCATGTCTGCTGCTCAGGGCCACAACTTCTAATCATTATGTCAACTTACGTGCAACATAGACCAAATGCTTGACAAATATTTCCTATTTTCTAAAACTGAAAAGTCCCTAACAAAATCGGTGCACCTCCGATGAAGCAAAAGATAAGCCAAACGCCCATGAAAACTTTTTTTTTATCTTGAGAATATAAATAAAAATACTGTAATATATTATGTACGCATACAAAATACGGAAGAGCCAAATTATTACAAAAAAATATATACATATAATACGAAAAACTTCACACTTTTGCACTGATACCGAGAAAATATTGAACGCCGTTTAGACGTTTTTTTTTTATAAAATGTGCATGAATTAATGTTATGCGGTTTACCAGCAATTTATCACTCAGCCTATGACATGGTCACACACACCTACACACTCGTAACGAAGTGCAGTGCACTGTTCTGCAGCGCTTGTCGCAACTTGTCACTCTCAAGCATAAATACAGTCACAATTCTGCAGACCTTGGATTGCTTATCCAGTATAATAGTATACTGGATAAGCAATCCAGTATAATAATCCATATTTTCATAGTGCTTTTCATTGGGATATAATGGGGAAATATAAAACCATAGCAGTTACGAGAAACCGGTAAAAAAGTGTGCGTAAACAGCAGTATTTTAGTATGAAAAGATATTTTAGTGCGTGAATTTTTTCGGTCCAACAATTGTAAAGAATAATAATAATAAATAATCAGGGACCATCTCACACAAATCGACTTTATCCCAAATTGAGCAAAGCTTGTACTATAGGTACTAGGCGACGATATACATAATATACTAGCTTTTACCCGCGGCTTCGCACGCGCAGAAGAATACTAAGCCCTTGTTATTGTTATTTAAAAAGCCATACCAATTTATATCACCCTAGCTTAGCTTAGCTTGGCCTTTTGTACAGTCGGGGAATTTGAATGTTTCTCACTTTTGAACTTTAATGGCATTACATAGAGTTCAAAAGTGGCGTACATTAAAATTCCCGGACTGTACCTATAGTACTTCCTTATACACAACATTAGTGGTTTTGCCTTGAGGTGCTAATATGATCAAGCTGCTCGACGAAGTCACTCTGGAGCAAGCCACGTAAAACTGTCCGTGTGAGAAGCAGTCCGCCTTTAGATCGATCCCTGCTGTTTTCAAAGAATGGCCCTGAGATTTATTATAGTCATTGCAAAACACACCTTAAGGGGAATCTGCAACCTTTTAAAATGAAATGGATAGTCAGGGGGTATAAGAGGTATGCGTGGTATGTTACATTGTTTCACTCCAACTGCAACCAGTAATGACAGTGGCCTCTACCACAACCTGGTCCCGTTGCACAACTTGGGAGGATTCAGATTAAGCAGTAACATCACTGGAGCACCCACTTTAAGGACAAGTTTATGAGTGGATAGTCCTGACGGATTGAGTGAATTCAAGAATTCTACAGGATACTGAACAGCATCATCCGTATTTACTACAGAGTCTACAGAGTTCTATTGGCATTCTGCGCCTCCGAACGCCTTTAATAAAGTGTTAATAACGGAAGCTTGGTCATTCTTAGGATTCAGTATAGCCGGTTCACAGAACCACTCCGTGGGTTTATCGAGCAGGTTTTGGACATCTGGGTAAATTCGGGCTATAAGATCTTGAACAGTGTGCACAACTGACGCAAGTTCTGGAGGAATTACAATTTTACCCTCAGTTGTCGGGTACTCTCCATTCCCTATTTTAAGCTCGGATCGGAGAATTCCCCAGCGCACACGTCATTCCTAATCTATGTTCTAGGTATTTCAGAATGTAAAAAGTATTTAGAGACTGTACGGAATGTAAAGTGTCGCAGAATGTATTGGCTTTCATACAAACCACGACAGTTTTTATTACTCATAAACTCTTAGATAATATTTTCATGACTTTACCCATATTTTTCAACACGGTTTTAAATGTTAGAGGGAGAGGAGGCTTGTTTTTCACTTTCAAGTGTAACCTATCTAAATCGATATTTTTTTCTAATTAACGTCCTAAAAAAGGATAAAAACGACAAACATATTGATATATCGTCATTCCAACCCCACCGCGCTCCAACAGGCATGATGGTATTTCACGTTGGATTTTAAAATCGTTGTTTGTTTTCGTAATGAGCGACCGGGTAAACCAAAGAAAAAATACCCTTGTCAATTTTTAGACTTTGTACATTTCCCCCTTTTAGGGGTTGAATTAAA
The DNA here is from genome assembly GCA_905404275.2 of Hedya salicella. NCBI lineage: Eukaryota > Metazoa > Arthropoda > Insecta > Lepidoptera > Tortricidae > Hedya > Hedya salicella. Next base: position 106,811,956 of record FR990096.1, on the reverse strand, counting down.
AAATAACTGAAACACGTATTTACTCATTTATTTTTAGAAATACTCATGTGCAGTTTAGAATTGAATAGTCGAAACTGATCTTGGTTTCCCCATACACACTTTGAACCCTCATTTCATCCCCTTAGGGTATGAATTTTGAAAAACCCCTTCTTAGTGGATACTAACGTTATAAAAACTACCGGGCGTCGATTTAAGTGAGTCAGTCAGTCAGGACAATGTCAGTGGGGTTCTAAATTTCAATAACCCGAAAAGTGCCTTGGGCCTTGCGAGGTTAAATATATCTAGATAAAGGATAAATTAAAAAGAAAGAATAATAGTGTTTTTTTATCAATGAGAATCAAATTATTAAAAAAAAATGTGTGCACTACTCGCACAACTCAGGCTTCACCAAAAGATTAGTGCAATAATTTTATATTATTAGGAAAAAGGAAACACATCTTTGAAATTTTAGTTGTAAAATCATTTTAGTTATATACTTTGCCAACGAAAACAAGCACATCATCAACATCAGCCTATATCGGTGCCCGCGAGGAATCGGAAAGAAGCAACATTTTTTTACTCCTAATGAGCCCAGAGGAGTAAAAAAATGTTATTTGGACCCAATTCAAATTCAGCAACAAAAAAAAACAAAATCTCGTTTAGTCAATTCTTGTACATGAAAATTGAAAAGCTTTCGCTTCTCTGTGAAAATTATCTCTTTTAATAAAATGCTAACGATTATTTTTCCAAAAAAGATCATATCTATCATATCAAAGATCTTATTTATGTTACCGGTTCGCTACAATCAAATATCATAATCATAATACCATGTTCTATTACGTCGCACTGTCAAAACAGACTAATTTCAAAATGTCTAAAAGTTGAAATGACTTACACCCAATTCTTAAAATACCATACTCTTGATATAACTGTAATTCAAATTAACTTTATAGTGAATTTACAAATTTTCAAATCTGTCACAAGGTTAAAACATCAAATGCTCAAAATACTTAAAATTCAATTCATATGGAAAAATGTCTAATTTTCGGAATTACTGTTTCATGTGATTGTTAAATTTTCATGAGAGTCATTAAACTAATTATCTAATTACTGGTTTCATTCAGTTTATAAAAAAATATTTTTCATTATAAGTTTTTAAAAAACTGGTCTAATTTTAATGTACCTCATCAAAATTTTAGGTATTATCAGAAAATGTCATTTTGATGATTGGGCCTGACAGTTGAAAGGTATTTTTGAATTTTGGTAATTATGAAACTATTGCGTTTTAATCTTCATTCTTAATGATGATCTGACATTTGAACAAATTGTCCTTTTTACCAACTTATACTTTTTTGATATCGGATGTAACATGTAAACGTCATTATGACAATGTATTATATTGGAAACAAATTTATTTCAGTTTTTTGGTATTTTGGAACTAAGCCAATGTGACATTGAGTCAAAATATGTAACCTAATGCTATGCTACTTGGTTGTAATGGACCGGTAACTTATATTTCATTATTATTTTATGGAATGCTGCAGTATGTACACATAATGAATAGATAAAATATATTTTTTATTAATATGACATCTTAAACCGTTTTAGGTCATGAGATTCAGAATTTATCTATTCATAGATAGATTGAATGAGAACAGTATTGTGCTACAATTTAGTTTATTATTTAATGAAATGCCATACTGTAGTTGTTTGATTTTGAATAATTTATTTCAGGTAGTTTGACCCATATGTATGTAATGTAATAAATTATAAAATAAATTAAATTAATACTCAAATTATTTAGATATCATAGATTAAATTAAATAATCAATGCATGAATGCTATACCACTTGCTTATAAAATTACAGACTAATTTGGAAGCTAATGCATTCAGAACCGCGTCAGCCTCTTATGGGCTTTTCGATTTGCTTATCAAGTAGGCTATCAAGTTTTTGAGAACAACAGTAGCCAGGGGGCTCAGTCTGTAATGGTTGATATCTGATATCTCCAGTTTTGTTTTTAAGATCGGTATAACAATTGTTCGCATAAAGTAAATCGGAAGGTTCGAGTGGCTAATCATAAATGGCTAACTTTACCATGTGTTTACCATGTGTCACCTGTGTTAGAGAGACTTTTTTACCCCTGATAAGGAGCCTTGATCCCCGGAGAATGAAGTCTTCCAGGTACGTCGGACACGTGGTTATTTAATTTTTACTGGTTTCCCTACTCCTGATTCCCAATGTATCTAGAAATAGGAATCTATCTATATATCTATCAATCACGGACGTCCACTGCCGAACCTAGGCCTCCCCTATAGTTCGCCACAGGTTGCGATTTTGTGCAGACCGCATCTACCGACTCCCCGCGACCCTTACGAGGTCATCCGTCCACTTAGTCGGAGGTTGTCCCATGCTACCATTTCTAATGCGTGGTCGCCTTTCCAGGACTTTACTGCCACAATGATATAATATACAAAGCAAACAGATATTTACCGTCTTTTCCATACCTAGAAGTTAAATCCCAACGATTAGAATGACTTTATTAGCAGGGGCCAATCTCCCACGATTGGGAACGTATGATAAACAGATTTTAAGGACGAATGCCATACCCAGAGGGTAGTTTTCCTTCTTAATTCATTGACTTGATACACAGAAAGAGAATTTATCAGTAAACAGACATATGTTAATCCTAATTTTTTTAATTATAAATATGAAACTGTTCGCGGAGGAGAAAAAGGTATAACCCCTCTTTTTTTATTCAGTGTAGTAGGGTAAAAAGTATCCCGTAACCATTTGGAGATACCTAGCTACCCGTGTACCAAAAATAGTTGAAATCCGTTTAGCCGATTTTGCAAGATGATTGATGATGCCGCAACGACACATACAAACATAAAAAATAAAAACATCAAAAATTCTTTTTATTTTTTTTTATTCACTGATCTCCAAATAGTCCGTAACAATATATTTTTTTTGAAAATTGCTCGGAATCCTCTCCAAGGTTAGGCGGTAGTTCACTCCAGGACAGCTTCTAATGCTTTACCTAGCAGAAGTCCAGTCATGTATGGAGTACTGCTGTCAGCTTTGGGATGGATCAGCTAAATACCAACTGGCCAATTTGGACTCGATTGACAAACGAGCTAGGCGGCTTATTGGCGACCCTACTCTGACTGACACTAATCTGCAGAGCCTTGAGCATCGGCGTAAGGTCGCTCGTCTGTCGGTATTTTAAAGGTTAAATTTCGGTGAGTGTTCGGGGGAATTACATGATTTAATTCCACCAGCCCCTTTCCACCATCGGGACGACGCGTGCGTTCGTTCCATCCACACGTAGTCAATATTCCGCGTATCCGCACGAAACGCTTTGGTGCAACTTTTATCATGCGTACCGCAAAGGAGTGGAACTCGTTGCCTGCGAGTGTGTTCCCCGACCATTATAATTTGGGCTGTTCAAGACAAGAGTGAATAGGCTGTTTCTAGACGGGCATGATACACCCTTGACCGCATCGTCACTTAACAACAGGTGAAATTGCGGTCAAATGCCCATCTATTTTTTAATATATATATATATATATATATATATATCTTCAATGTACAGACATTTAATTTTCCCAACTTTATAATAAAAAATTTAGAGATGTCTTTATATTAGCGTTTGTAATCATGTCAATGATAGATTTATATCTTTTACCTTACTATGCGTGATGTCTTAAATTCTCAAAAAAAACGTCGTACCGGTCGCGTAATTTAAAGCGAACATTTAAATATCACTCACTGGCAGCTGTGAAGAGTCCAATGCGCTCCACAGCGCCGGGAAGAGCCGCAGCCACGTGTGGTGCGCGAGCGCTTCGTCCATGTGGCACAGCTGCGCGCACGCCACCACCAACTGCTCGGTGCGCACGCGCCGCGCCAACTCCAGGAACTCTGATTGTTTCGCTACTATTTGATTTAGTGAGCGTTGTCTGAAATAAATTACTACGTTTAGTAAGAACGTTTTTTTTAGCTGAGTTTGAACTGGGTAGGTGTGGATAGAACTCCTTCCCAAGTAGCACAGAAGGCATTATAATTAACAATACTTGGACATTATTATGGCAATACACATTAAACAAGATTTAAAAGGGTTCCCCCAAAAATTAAAGACGTAAAATTGAATTCACTGTCGTTTCTTATGCTAAGGCTGCGTAAAAGCTTAATAATGGAGAAAACAAATGTCTTTTTAATGCAATTAGTGTAATTCTGTCTGTTCGTAATTATACTGCTTAATGCATACTTTTATACCGAAGGTAAGATAGAAACATTGTAAGAGTACGTGCAAAATGGCAATGATTCTATAACAGACACTCGTTACACCATTTTGATGCCGAATTTAAAAAACATAAAGAATATCCAGTTTTAATGCTTAAAGTCGAATAAAGTCAGTGTATGCGATAGTAAGGTAAAGTAAAAAATATTTTAATGGTGCTATTCAGCTTTAGGCAACTTTTAATTCCTTGAGTTCTATAAAAGAACTCAAAGGGAGTATGAAAATGGCAAAGGTTCTGGTAGCATGGTTGGGTTACACCATTTTAAATCTGGCATTTTAAATGGGTGACCGTCATTTGTTTATAATTCTTTAAGCCATAAAAGAAGACTTAAATATTCCGCCATTAAGTCGTTCAACCTGACCTTAACACGATATTTAATCTAAATATTATAGGCTAACTATAGATGTACGATATAACTTATTGCTCTATTTACATTTCTAAAATATATATCCGTTTCTTAACTATAAAAATATGCACATAACAAACCAAAAAGACAAATTTTTAATTCTTCATATGTACTTTTAATATGTAATTTTTCACTAAATACTCATTAATGTTTTTTTTATATTTTAAGGTGAAAATATCACATATTTTTTATACAATATTGATACAAAGATCTAAGTAGAAAAGAAAAATGTGTACTGTAGTCTAAGCCGGAATCGAATAAGCGTCTCTGTTATACCGGAACAGCGTCCTATCCTTTAGACCATAGACCAATTGTGATTCACGTAAGGTCATAATGGTACATAAGGATCACAATTCACAACGAATTAATCCTCTACCTTCGGTAACGTATCGTTACCGAAGGTAGAGGATTAATTCGTTGTGAATTGTGATTCACAAAACTGATGTTTTAACGGATAGGGCGCTGTGCCGGTATAATACAGACGCTGGTTCGATTCCGGCTTAGACTACAGTGGATCGCAATTCATTTTTCTTTTCTATTTAGATCTTTGTATCAATATTGTATAAATACTCATTATATTTGAGGCGCATAAGCAATTTCAATATAAATGTATATGGACATTAACAGTAAACTTGCCTCCCCAAGACTATTTTACGTAACAACCATCTAAAACCCAATACAATATGAACAAATAATATTAAAATGGCGTCCCTTCCATTTAATTTGTCACAATTTATTCTCTGCTGCACATCACAAAAACGTTTATTTTTGAAAGAACTATATGAAATACACCATAAGCGACACTTTTACACTTAAGAATTTTAATGGGTAGAAGTTGGACTTTATAAAAGGCTTTAGAACGCTAAAGTTCCATTACGGTGCCTTTTTAGTGCTACTACTCTACGGCTATAATCATCATTGTGCACCTTTTTGATTCCATTACAATGCTATTTCAATGCCTTTTGACATCCGCGTACGCTAAAGGCACTAATCAGCATTGCAATGGAATTTTAAGCGCTGAAAATTCTTTTTTGAAGCAAATACTCGCAAACGGGAATGCCATCCCCTGACGTTTGATAGTGAGAAAAAAAAACGGAATTGGATATGCTTGTAACTAAAAAGGCTCCGGACTAAAGAAGGTGATGTCAATCGTTGTAACTGCTACGTTGCCAGCAAATAACCCATATCATCATTATCATTACTAATACTGATGTCAAGAATGGCTGTCTCGACACAATCACTGCTTTGAGTCCGGTCAAGTCAGAGTTTTATATTTTTACTTTACCTTTGATATAATGACAATAAGCTTCTCTGATTATGTATTAAATTAACCTGTTCGGTGCATTTTTGATGACATCTTCCTTCTGGTTGGTGCTCGAGTCCAGGTCCATATCGAGTACGTCTTCCTTGTCAGGGTCCAGGGAGCTATCTCCGTAGCCGTCGCTGGACTCCTCCTTCACGGCGCTGAGGATCACGAACGACTTGCGCTCTTCGCTGTCCGCCCAGTTGATGACGGCAGTTATGCTTGGCAGAATATATTTTGTGTTTGACAGACGAATTTGTGTACCTAAAACAAGGAAAAAATAACCCTTTATGTATAACTGTGAATCTGCTATTTTATTTTTGAGAGAACAAATTATAATTTCAATAGAATAAACAACCACTTTGGCACTTATAGTTAAAGCCAAACGTCAGCACCTACAATATAATTGTACCCCTAAAAGTTGTACTACACATAAATATGTACCATCAATACGTACATACATACATACAATCACGCCTTTTTCCCATTACGGGGTAGGCATAGACTATCTCCTTCCACTTGCTACGGTCCTGGCATACAACTGCCTCTTCATCAACATTCATTAATCTCTTTCGCTTTGTCTCATTCATACACAGAATATCAATATTTCTCGCATCCATCATCTGTTATATCATACTTCATCTATTATATCATTCATTCCTCCCCTTAGATTTAACGTAGCAAAGCGGCTCTCCGTTGCCCACTCTTTGCTCTCGCTGGGACCGAGACGTGATGGGTTGCGAACCACATCGCCGTCATTTGAGTTCCCACGAGAAGCTAGGGATAAAATATTCGAACCCAGCAGAGCCCCGCATACCAGGTAAGGGTTTAGCCTTTTTCTGGGGTCACCAGTCCCAGGGCAATTCGGCACGCTAACGACTAGACTCGCCTATAGCTACGCATCCATCGGCACGGCATACCTTGGATTGACGGAATAGGAGGATATTATTATTATATTCTATTCTATTCTATTCTGTCCCGGAAGACTATGTATGAGCCAGTAGCAGCTCGGGGAGCCGGGTCGCATACCCGTATACCATAACAAAAATGCCGGAAAGGCAACTTCGTATAAGTAATCCCTGACTTTACCTTATTTACCTTACTTTATGTACCAACAACCACACACGTAAGTGACCATTGGTAGAACTTGTTGACATCGACATAGTGCCTACAGATGGTCACTAAGTGTGGTGCTGTTTGTGCTATGTGTGTCCTTGCCGTAGTTACGCCTTTGGGTCACTTTTAAAAATACGTTTTTAAATGATATAAAGGTAAAAAAATACATTTTATGCAATATAATGTATGCTTTTTCAGTGGAGTGCCGCGTTTAGGCGACGAAGCCTGCTAAGTGGCCTAATTAAGGTACAAGACTTAAAAAGCTAATTATATAACTATTGTCTACAATACTTTTTCTACGAGTAACTCATAAACATAAATAATCTATACGATTATAAAGTTGTAAAAATGAAATGTCTGTACATTGAAGATATTTAAAAAAAATATATTGTTAAGAACTATTATATTTTTTTGGACTTTATGTATGTTTGTATGTGTCTTGTGGCTTCATCGCGCAAAATCGGATAAACAGATTTCAACTGTTTTTGGTACACGGGTAGCTGGGTATCTCCAGATGGTTATAGGATACTTTTGACCCGACTACGCTGAAGAAAAAATGAAGGGTTATGACTTTTTCTCCTCCGCGAACGAAGTTGCGGGCGCCTTCTAGTAACTAAATAAAACATAGCTACATCCATAAATGTAAATGAAACATAACTAAGATAAAAAAAAAATTAATTAAGACGGTGCCAAACCTGAACTACAGACCTTTATCCAACAAAAATACGACTTACTATAACTAAATTTAGGTAATAACAATAACTAAAGGCTCGCCGCCGCGGTTCTTGCGTGTCATTTGTGTTAATAGTATTGAATGAATGGTTTGGCACCGAATTCAAAAGGTGATTCAAATGTGATTCGTACCGTACATAAAAGATTATTTTTTGCTTTTTAGTGATTGATTTTAGTGATATAAAGTATTTTTAGAGCTTAAAATGGGAAGATTGAGGAGGCCCTATTGTAAATAATAGACCTATTGTAGATAACACTATTGTAAATAAAATCTAAATTATAAGAATTGGCTAGGTCAAAATGGTTAATAGTTCTGTCATTTTAGATTTGCAACCTTTGATAATTCGGATGTCTTTCATTTTTGCTGAGTGGATAGATTATGTCAATTAAGAGTTAGTTTTAAAAGTGTTAGAAGATATAAAGGTGTGCGTTTGGTATGGTTTAGGTATTTCACATCTTTGCACGTTATTTAATAAATATAAAGTTGATGTTCAAAATTATAATTTTCATGAACTTAGAACCCATAAATTCATTTATTATGCAAATCTTAGAAATTGAAACGATGTGGATCTACGAGAAAAAGTGACGTCATCGCAAAACGGTTATAAATTCTACAAGATAGATTGGAAATGAGTAAAATTATTTTCTGTAACCGTTTACAGGATAAAAGTATTTTTAGTACAATTTAGAAAATTATAGGTTGTGCAAAAAGAAATATTTAGTTTTTGCTTTATAGCGTTGGTTTTATTATATTGATATTCATGAGTTTGGTCTTATATGGTCTAATTAACTTACTCAACTACCACACACAGGAAACAGGATGATTTATTTATATTATGCAATCTATAAAACTTCAAAGAGATAGTTTCACAGATTTTAAAATCGCGCGCTGCGCCGCACCGCTATGGTCGCTTACCGATCGTATATTCATGTTACTCTCTCGCCGCTGCGTTCCAAATTTAAAATTTGAAACCACGAAAGTTCAAATAAAATGATATCAAATTTATAAATTCATTTGTTTTGTTCTATTATTTTCGAAGAATACTAGTATAAATTTATATATTCGTAGTCAAAAATTACAATTTATGAATGAGTGACTTGCTTAGAGCAAACAAGGTTTCGGGTCGACGGTATCCATGTGTTCACGACGATTGTAATGATTTTACCTTGTTTATATTAAAGTAAGAATATAATAAAGTACTTCTATTTGTAACTAACAGTAGGTACATTAAGAAAGCACAACAATAGATTCAACATAAACTATCCTCGTGCTACAAATAAAATTATTTTTTTGCTAACATGCTCGAAAAGGTTCTTTTAATAACGGGCGATAAATATTATTTACTGCCATTATTGTTAGTCATTATTGTTATATATACAGGGTGAGAAATGCAAATGGGTCGGTATGGGAAAGTTCGAACCGACAAGAGATGAAAATTTGGATTTAAGCAAACTGCAAGAACAGATTTTTATAAAAACGCATATTTTTCATACAGTGTGCTTCTTTTCTGCATACATCTGCGAAGAAATTCAAAGGTGGAGTGAAGTCTCCAATCTGCATTGGGCCAGCGTGGAGACTACAGCCCATTCCCTCTCATCCACGAGAGGAGGCCTGTGCCCAGCAGTGCGACGTATATATACACGCACTGCTGGGCACGAGGAATGGGAAAGATATATATATACTCGTAATAAGAAAAACGTTATATGTATGCATATGTATAATATTGTGCATTTGTGTAAGTTTATGTGCTTCTATGTTAAAAGTAAGTAGATTCATATCTATAAATTTTATTTCTCAATTTTTACAAGCTCTACACCATACCTACCAACCAACCAACCTATAATAACTGTTTCTGTTTAACTTAATCGTTGACAGGCAGATAATGCCGTTACGTCTTAAGTCCCCCATTTGTATACTTTTTGTGCAATAAAGTTTAAATGAAGAAAAAAAAAGTAAGTGAATTAAGTACCTGTTGAGGCCAGTGAGAAAATAGCTCGTTTTGGGTTATTGCCACTTATTCACACTGGTAACAGTTATTTTTTTTTATTAAATAACCCCTCGGTTCGAAGTCTACTCGAAACAAGTTACTGGAAGTCGAATACAGTTGAGACACTATAAGCATAAGAATGAATGTTCGTAGAAATAACGAGACAGTTTAATGATAATCCTTTATTTAGATTATAAAAAATATATAATGTAACAATTTAGAGTGTTGGACAACACAGTAATGATTTTGGTTCTCCATTTCGAAAGACAAGTATAAGTTTAAGTTATTAAATAAGAGTTCAGCCTTGCCCATTAAGCTTCTATCGTTAAAGAACGTCAACAATATAAAAATTAAATACGAGTATGTATGCAGTAATATAAAAGTAACCAAAGCCAACTTTTTAACAGTATTGCATTATTTATAGTAATTAATGACCAATAAATATTGTACCTATAGAAAAACGATGTCGCAGTATGTTAATGCCGCGTACATTTTTTTTTGTGTATTCCCTATTTGTCATTAAAGATATAAATGTAAATATGATTTTTAATGACCTGTAGGTAAATATGTATGGCTGTAACATATAGGTAGTGCGATTATCTTACGTTTTTGATAGGCTGCAATAGATTTTTGTTCTATATACAAAACTCTGCATTTGCGATGCAGTTGTACCACCACTTTATTTAAAAAATAAACTTATTTATTGTCTCCTCGTGCTTGACTAGCAGCTATTAAAGACTGTAGACCAGTGGTTCTTAACCTTTTAGTCATGAGGGACCACTTTCCCATATGTATGTCTTGCCAAGGACCACCCAGTTAGTTTATTGGTAATATAAGGTACCTAAATATAAATAAATAAACGGTTATTTGATCTATCTATATAAAAATACGCATAATTTTACGACTAGCACTTATTTACTTATTATTTCACAAAAACTTAAAATTGCTTGCCACGCCGACCCCCTCCCCACCCTCGTTCACCGCGTATCGCCTTCGGACTCGTGCCGCGCGCGGTTCGAGTGGTGTCGACTCGACTACTCACGTCACGTTACTTATTTTTTATGATAGCTTCACGGACCACTTGGAATGCCTCCAGGGACCACCAGTGGTCCGCAGACCACAGGTTAAGAACAACTGCTGTAGACCTTTTGTTTTCACTGTCACAAATAACACATTTTTCACCCATCTTGATAAACAAACACGGCACATAACGTCCGTTTTATAACAAACTCAAATAGGGGTGAAAGTAACTTCATAGTTCTGCACTAGGCGGCGCTAACGGCTAAAGAGTCGGATGCACCATACAGAGATCCATAAGCAAGAACAGATGACAAAATTCGTCGACTACTGGTGTGGACGATTAGCTCAGATGGTAGAGCGTGCTGCCCCGGTCTGGCTCAAGGCACTGGTTCAAGTCCAGTATCGTCGAAATTTTTTTTCATTTGTTTCTGATCTTTGTTTATAATAATAACGCTAGTGGAGTGATCCACTAATAAATTTCAAAAATTGTGATTATTATCATGATATTTGTAAAACAAAAAGGACTTGTTAAGGTGTTATGTTCCTATTACGTACTCGTATTTTTACTTTCAAAATACTAATAAGCATTTTATAATTCAAATCACGCTTAATAGAGGTAGGTCCATTATTACGCCAATTCAATACATTTATAATGGTATTTTTACTGCTCAAATATTACGTACTCATGTTAAACACCCGCGCGCGCAACGTCGCTTGCCGCGACGCGCGAAATTTGAAATTAGCGAAATTGTTTATGCTCAATTTAAATAAATTGCACAATAAAAGTGGAACCTTTTAAAGTGTATGACGATTAAATCAATTGATTAGATTATGTAGGAGCGAAATTACGGATTTTCATACAATATTAGTGACGCTATGAAGAAAAAAGATAATGGCGTGTTCAGCATAGTTCTATATTTTCTAATATTTTTTATACAGATACAACTAGTTACGACAAACTCATAGAAACTCATTTCACCGACATCCAAATTATATCAATCACTTTACATTATCAATAGTTCGACTTTGCGTTATCTCGTGGTTCCATACAAGTAAAATTTCTACATTTTCTATAACAGTATTATTAAATAGTTATTAACACACAGCAATTAAAATTTCGGACATCCATTCTATATTTCATGTATAACAAATATAAATACGAAATACCTAAACCATATTTAACGCATCACTCCGATTTTTTTTATTTGTTTATAAATAGTTTCTAATTGACATTATTTATTCACTAAACAAAAACGAAGCACTTCCGAATTATCAAAACTTGTCAATGTAATACACGCTCCACTTACTGGCCTATAAGTCCAGTAGCTTGCTGGTTGAAAAAGAATACGACTAACAGTCTCAACTGACCCATAATATTTACAGAATTATCTCGCAACTCAAATTAGCGTAGAATCTTGAGAGATGTTGAGACGGAATATTTCCGTCTCTGATGGACTAGTGAATGGAACTATGGGCATAATAATAAAAAATGGCCGGCCCTAAGACGAGATCAGCTGGAGGACGGAGAGCTCCCGGAAGCCGTGTACGTAAAATTTGACGATGAAACTGTTGGTCTTAGGTTAAAAGATAGTGACGGTTGCATACCCATACCTCCATCATGTACTACGTTTCAAGCGACAAGGGGATACGGAGATGTGGAGGGTCGTATCTTACCTTTAATATTCAGTTGGGCTGTTACTGTTCATAAGCTACAAGGTACCCTAGAGAAAGCTGTGATAGACCTTGATAAAAATAATTTCGCTAAAGGGCAAATATATGTTGCACTAAGCCGTGTCAAAACTTTGGAAGGCATAGCGTTGTTAGATTTGGACGCCAACAAATTATTAAATCGACCACATGATGAGAAATCGTTAACGGAAATAACAAGACTACGAAATCTGCCTTCTGACGATCGAAGCCACACATACACGATTTTTATGACTTCTACGGCTTTTATACGGCACTTACAGCCATAATGCATTCTAATGTCAATTGCTCACGACCTTCAGCTGAACGTTGCTATTTCAGAATCAGGGCCGTTAACCGTTGAGGAGTTCTCTGGTTCTCCACTTTGCTACCCTGATCTTTACCAACTTCTGCCTCTAAGCAAAATATGATAAATAATTATATTGCGATTAGTGAATTAAATAACATTGGTCGAGCCCTATTTAGTGACAGGTGGCTTGTGTCGTCATCATCAGCTTTTCTTCACCAAATGATGATTTTCGAGTGTAAATGCTTCTTCTACTTTAATAAATACCAAAATCACCATAGATGTGCCCTTAATATTCGAGGTATTCCTTCGATTCCTCATTGATCTCATCATCAGATCTTCACCAAAATTGTATGGGATCAACTTGGAGATTCCTACTCTTAACCGAAAAAATAATTTTCTAGATCGACTTGCGATCCGCGAATTAAATAACACTGGTAGAGCCCACAGTGGTAACTGATTGCTTGTGTCTTCATCATCGGTTTCTCTTCACCAAATGGTGATTTTCAAATGTTAATGTTTAAACTACTTTAATAAATACCGAAATCGCCATACATGTGCTCATAATATTCGAGGAAGTCCTTCGTTTCCTCATCGATCTCATCATCAGATCTTCACCAAAATTTTATGGGATCAACTTGGAGATTCCTACTCTTAACCGAAAAAATAATTTTCTAAATAGACTTGCGATCCGCGAATTTAATAACACTGGTAGAGCCCTCAGTGGTAACTGATGGCTCGTGTCTTCATCATCGGTTTCTCTTCACCAAATGGTGATCTTCAAATGTAACTGCTGTAATAAATACCGAAATCGCCATAGATGTGCTCATAATATTCGAGGAATTCCTTCGATTCCTCATGGATTCCGGCATCAGATCTTCACCAAAATTTTATGGGACCAACTTGGATATACCTACTTATGAACAAAAAAATAATTTTCCAAATCGTCGTGTAAATGACGGTGTTCTGAGGTAAAAAACATAAAAAAAATACAGCCGAATTGAGAACCCCCTCCTTTTTTGAAGTCGGTTAAAAAGAAATGCAAAACACTGCGTTCTTTTTATGAAATTCACTATAGTTATGTGCGGAGTTGTATAATTTAGGACTCAGACATATTTGTCCTTGCTCACTTCGTGAGCTCGTCCAAATAATCACTTCATGTCATAATGGCTTATTTTAGCCCATTACGCGATTAAGCCCCCTTAGTTGTGTTGGGATCATGAGTAAAAACGTGTTAGTTTAAATGAAAAAAAAAGAAGTTCCAATATAGGGCCCTTTTTGAAGTGCCCATCTCGTCTGTGTCTGCGTCAGAGCGTCGATTATTAGCAGTTGATCCACCCATAGGTTAAAAAGCAGTCCGCATTTGAATAACAATCAACTAATGACCTATGAAGAGTAACTCACTTGACACACAAGTAACTAGCAGCAACTCGAGGCATTGCTTGATCCAGAAGTGTTGCCCGATGTGCTCCCAGTTCTGCGAGCAGATGATGTAGAGCAGGCGGTCAAAGATGCGGCGCCGCACGCTCTGGTCGTACACCTCGAAGAACTTGGCGCGGATGTGCGGCTGCGGGCAGCGCAGACCAGCCAGGAACGCTGGCTCTAACTTCATCGAGAGTTCGGTCATTTTCAGCTGATCGTCTCTGAAGAAAAAACAGTTGGTTATTGTGTGAATAGGTAGATGCTAACGGGCGAGCCGTACGAGCAATAGCGTGCGTTCTTGACGACGTCTCTGCCCGTCAATATTTTGTACAGTAAAATATAATAATAACAATATTTTATTTCAGAAACGAGTTCCATACGTTGGTTAGTAACAATGGTGCTTTAACACTAAGTTAGTCTAGTAATAGTAAATAAATGAAATAACTAAATCAACATACACAATTAAATACAACTAACACAAATATAATTTTCAGTACGGGGGAAATAGAGTGCAACCCCTTTAATTTGCCCAGCCCAGTACCTAAAAACAGAGCAATCATATTTATCTACATATATATAATATACAATTATATAATATAATGTACAATTGGTTTTAGAATGCTGTTGGGACTGCTTCTAGTTCTGCCCAGTAGTGACACAATTTTTTTTCGCATGATTGCAGGAAACCCGCCCGTGCGTGCTGGGCACTTGAAAATATGAATAACTGATAGCTGTCATAGTTATCACGGAGGCGAAATTATTGCAAGGGTACATATGTAAATCGAATGACAATACAATATACAAACTTAATGATGTCATAGAACTGCCCCCCTATTGCCTAACACGTTTGACGCCCGAAATCAGAATCATGTGTCATGATTTTATATGGGCTATGACAGTTGATTCGGATACCGATTGTCAAACGCGTTAGGCAATAGGGGGGCAGTTCTATGACATCATTAAGTCTGTATATTATATTTCGTTAGGCAATAACACACCTGGTCTGATAATGGAGCGGGAAGGTGGCCATATATGAACTCTGTAAGGAAACTACGCACACCCATCGACTTTGGGCTCGTTTGACTTGTCTCGATCATTCATGTACTCTGGTGATGATGATATTCAGGGTCTGATAAGTCGGAAGTCGGAACAACTTCCAAGGAAAAAAGATTGTTGCCATTCCACGGATGTGGCCCTTCAAGTAAATGGTTATTTGAGCGAAATAGACCTTCCGGGATGTGGCCATACCAGGGATGTGGCCATACAAGGGATGTGGCCATACCAAGGATGTGGCCGTTCAAGTATATGGCTGTTCGAGCGAACTGGAACTTCAGGGATGTGGTCGTTCCAGGGATGTGGCCGTTCAAGGGAAGTGGCCCTAGGTGACCAGATCCTTTTTAAGCCTCTGGTTACAAATATCCCCATATTCCTCAATTTGGTCAATTCTACGATTTCCGCATACAATTTAATTAATAACATTATTGGGTGCAGTATGAACATTATTTATAATATCCATATTACATACAAAAGAAAATGATCGGAAGTGAAGACGCCATATGGAAATAGACACACTAGTGATTGTGTCAAAATCGCACTCAGTCACTACACAATAGTCCAACCATCTCCTGCAGCCATGTATATCACTACTTAATTGGTTAATAAGGTCTGTTACTAAGATTTTTGAAAATAAATTAAAATAACGGTATTTTTTATATTATTACCGTACATCAATTTAAAACCTAGTTTTTGGCATTTAGGAAATAGTGATTTAAAAAAAATTGCTTCGCAATTTTCTTTACCTGCCTCCGAGACCTTGAGACAAACATACTATAAAAATACGCAGAAAAGTCAAGTGGAAAATCAGTCCCTAATTTTAAATACAGTTTCTTTGTAGAGTTTATCGTTATGAAAGACTTTAAACAGATCTTCATCTTTATTTTAAGGTGCAATTTATGTAAGCCAAGGCACAATCACCAATATTCGTGTTTTACGTACTTTGTTCAGTTGCGCGCTAGCGAAATTACTGTATTCTGTGTTAAACAGAAAACCTACCTTAACTTCTTGATTGGAATATTTAGTGTAGGGATAGAAGTTCCAGAAAATTATAACATTTCCTTTCTTAACCATTTTAAACACTGGTTCTAGATCACTTTTAACAAGAGACTTTCCTATTCCTTGATCCTAATTTCAATAGAGAAGATGGGTTGTCGCTACCACCAGCTTGGGATCCTGTAATACATCTTATCAAGGAACAAGCGAGACGCAGGACTGAAAAACCTTAATTTTCGAAGAGTGTTAAAATATCTTATCTGTTAAAAAGTAGAATAGTCTTTGTCTTATAAAATATTATAATTAGTAATGAGGTTGTCTGGGAATTTTTCTTTGCAGCGTTTCTTTTCTCCTCAGTACGCCTCATTTGTGAAGTGCTGCTTGGTAAATTATTAAAATAAAATAATTAAGTCCTTCTGGCACATGTGTAACTGTCTTTACAGCTTAGGTCCATCTGGCATGTATGTAAACCATTATTTGTTTTTTCAAAGTGGGTAGTTTGCACAAATTGTAACTTTGACAGAGGAAAATATATCTTTTCTCAGTCCACCCGTGACTATGGAAAGCTGAAAAGCTTCCGAAACGTCGAGAACTCAAATGCGATAATAAACGCGATATAATTATAATCCGTTAAATTGTTTTATTTATACTAGACTTTCATCAAATCTTGCGCGTAATTGCAGCGGTGGTATATCTCGAAGCTTAAGAGTTAGCAAATAAAGTAGAGGGACTAAATTTGAGTAAATTGTATGTTTTCTTAGTTGGCAAAAAGTAGGCTTTAAATTGATACATTTAAAAAATACCGTTATTTTATTTTATTTGCAAAAATTATGTAAGTATACGAGTCAGAAGAGGAACTAAGTTTCTTGATGTCCGCACAAACCCACTTTTGGTCTGAACAAAAGCTAGGTAACAAAATAATATACCCACACCGCCCTGTAAACTTATCTAGATTCCAAACTGACAAGTTTACTATGAAACAGGCTAACACCAAGTAAACACCAAGTAGCAATATTTACTGATTCCAACCTTGACAATAACATAAGTTAACAAAAAGCGAACGATCAACCTATACGAGTATACCTAGCCCGCGAATATATCTAGACACGTGGCTGCGTGTCCAGCAAAGTTCAAAGAAAAAGCAAGCACCCGTCTCTAATATTACATGACATTTAGAGCTAATTTTGACCCCTTCACAACTCGAGACCTATTCAACCTACATACATACATGAAAACTTGGTAAATTTATTAAAACGCCTTAATTTGTCTAGAGTCCAAAGTTTCATAAATGTAGCTCATGTAGTTATTGATATGACTGACTTATAAATCAAAAACCTAACCCAGTTCCAGATGACCTAGAAACTTGATATTTGATATCAAGATAGACGATTAGGCGTATACAAAGGCAAAGCTCCTGAAAATTGAAAAGAAAAGAAAATTGAGCCAAGTTCGTAGAAACAATTTTTTTTACAAAATATGTTAAATATGTTTTATTCGGGTGCGTCATCTACACTATTATAAAGTTGTAAAAATGAAATGTCTGTACATTAAAGATATTTTCAAAAAAATGCTTGTTATGGACTATTTGGAGGTCATTAAAACGAAAAATATTTTATTTATATTTTATGTATGTTTGTATGTGTCGTTGTGGCTTCATCACGCAAAATCGTCTAAACGGATTTCAACTATTTTTGGTACACGGGTAGCTGGGTATCTCCAGATGGTTATAGGATACTTTTTACCCGACTACGCTGAAGAAAAAATGAAGGGTTATGACTTTTTCTCCTCCGCGAACGAAGTTGCGGGCGCCTTCTAGTACTAGATATAACAATACTATACAGGGTGTCCCAAGAAGTAGTAATATACTGAAACTGGGAGGTAGAGGACCTAGAGGGCTATCTAAATCACCCCCATGTATGTTCCGCGATGTTTCGTATATTCGGAGTTATGACTTTTTTTTTTTAATTTTCACCTATCGCCGAGTACGATGAGATTTTTATTCATGGTGACGTGAATTATTGCGGTAGATGCTTGATTTTTTTTGTGTGCTAAGCTGATAGATAGGTCAATTCAGTATGGTAACATTTACTATCGTTAGATCTTTGAATGGAATAAAAAAAAAATGAAATGCCAAGAATGATAAAATTACCCAATATGTTCACAACTTCAAGGGGCTTTAAAAAGATAAAATCACATAAAAAAATTACCGTTTGGCTTTTAAAAACTTGCTCTATCTATCAGGTAGCTACCCTGAAAATTTCATTTGATTATTCATAAGGCTTCAATCAAAAAATTTAAATCTAAATGTGGTAAGTGCAAAATTAATTAACTTTCTAAATAAATTTCGTTTTAAATCACGCACTGACCATCAATAGAAAAAGAACAAAATACAAAAGACGGTTGACGCATGAGAAAATTTTCACGTTGTTTGGTCATCGTTGGTACTTTTCAATAAATTAAAATTTGTGTTTTAATACTGCTAATTGTTCGTTTCTCTAATCATTTTGGCTATTATATGGACTTTGACTAGCATTACGATTTGGATGAGTGTTATTACCTGGAATCGACGACTTGGCATTATTTAACTGGACTTGAGTTTGCGTGTAAGTGATCATGTTTACTTCACGTGACTACGCAGAAATGCATTACTATTACGGTTATGCTAGGGGGAATGCGGCGGAAGCTTCAAGGCTGTACCGGGAACATGTGGAACGAAGAGGCGGGCCTCAACCTGAAACCTTTCCTGACTATCGCATGATCTTAAGAGTACATAATGCGTATTTGGAAGGTTACATACCGCGTACCAGATCAGGCCGTATGGCCACTATGCCGGTTCCTGATGTAGTAGATGCAGTGGTTGAAGAAGTAGAAAGAGACCCGTCGACCAGTGTGAGAGTTATGGAACGTCGTACCGGACTTTCTAAATCTCAGGTACACCGTACACTATAGAGCGTAGGATGTCATCCGTTTCACATTAGAAAAGTGCAACAGTTGAAACCGGAAGATTACAATCGGCGAATTGAATTCTGTCAGGAAATGCTGAGGAGACAAGCTGAAAACGAAAACTTTTTTAACCAAATCTTGTGGACGGATGAATCCCACTTTAGACGCAATGGGATTTTTAATATGCACAATTCTCACTCATGGGCAATTGAAAATCCAAATTTAAAAAGGGAATCGACATTCCAAGAAGACTTTAGTGTTAACCTTTGGTCTGGCATACTTAACGGTCAGCTAATCGGGCCCTTTCAGCTGCCAGACCGCTTGGGCGGCAATCACTTTTTAAATTTTCTACGCGTCGATCTGCCCCTGCTGTTAGAAGATGTGGATTTGGAGACACGCAGAAGCATAGTACTGCAGTGTGATGGTGCACCATGCCATTTTGCTTTGGACGTAAGAAACTATTTCAATCAAAGATACCCTGAAAGATGGATTGGTCGTTGCGGCCGGGGTGACGCCTGCCTTATAGCCTTGCCTCCACGGTCCTCCGACCTAAACCCCATTGTTTTTTTGTATGGGGATACTACAAAGACCTCGTCTACTCAAGAGAATGCCGCAATTTGGACGAGTTAACCCGGAAATTGAGAGTAGCAGAAGAAACCATTAAAAATAATAGAAGTGCATTCAGAAGTTTAAAAGACAACGTTGCTCAATGCAAGAGCGATGTCGCACTTGCATTAAGCAACAGGGGGGCCAGTTTGAAAATTTCTTGTAATTAAACACCTTAATATATTTGGTTTTGCTTTGTTTGTATTAATCATCATGTAAATTAAAATTGTGCTCTTACCACATTTAGATTTCAATTTTTTGATTGAAGCCTTATGAATAATAAAATGAAATTTTCAGGATAGCTACCTGATAGATAGAGCAAGTTTTTAAAAGCCAAACGGTATTTTTTTTATGTGATTTTATCTTATTAAAGCCCCTTGAAGTTGTGAATATATTGGGTAATTTTATCATTCTTGGCATTTAATTTTTTTTTATTCCATTCAAAGATCTAACGATAGTAAATGTTACCATACTGAATTGGCCTATCTATCAGCTTAGCACACAAAAAAAATCAAGCATCTACCGCAATAATTCACGTCACCAGAAATAAAAATCTCATCGTACTCGGCGATAGGTGAAAAATTAAAAAAAAGTCATAACTCCGAAAATACGAAATATCGCGGAACATACATGGGGGCGATTTAGATAGCCCTCTAGGTCCTCTACCTCCCAGATTCAGTATATCACTACTTTTTGGGACACACTGTATATAATTTCATATTTATAACGTACACAAGATTTAATGCACGTTAACTATAACAACAAAAGCAATACCTTCATAAGTAATAATGGTCAATTTATATAATATTTATAATAATAGTCTTTTATTTCCGAATTCCGTAATTTACATGTAACTTTCAAAATTGCAACATATCACGTAATTGACAACATTAATTTTTTACCCAATTCCCTAAATCGAAAACCTTTGGAGAAAAACGCCTCTAGAACACAACAAATATTTTTGGAGATCTTTTTTAAAATATTTTTCACAATAACTACCAAAATAGCTAAAACGGAAACTGACGTCACACAGCTTATCCAATATTGCCACTATAAAAATAGTCTTCTTCCGGTTATCCGTTTGACATCTTTCGACGCATGACATTATTGACAGTTAATTTCACTCGAATATCGTCTTGTACTTTTCGTATGTTTCCTGCCTTTGATTTCGAGCTTTTCAACAACAACAATGGGACCGACGGACACCTGCTCCTAATAACGACTGGCAACCCGTCGGACAATTATAATCCTCGTCGCCACTGTTAAATATGGATCCTGGTATACGGAAGGTCCTCGACAGGCACAGGATTCACGAGCTGCAGTAAAACACGTCCGTCCATTTCGTTATTTTAATGAATGACAGACGAAAACAATTATCTTCACAATGTTTGTAAAAAAGATAACTTATACTACCCCATACATTACACACATCTCAACTTTGATTTTACTCATATAATGCTCGGTTCCTTTAATTTTCTACGACTCGGCTATTAAGACCGACCATGCGAAACGACATATGACATGACAACACTAATAATTTGCCTCGAGTGGAGACTATGTATAATGATGATGGAGTTTATGCAAAGCTCAGATAAGTATAATTTGGCCGACATCAGAGATGCCAGAACTTCACTGTCTTCGCGGACGTCTATGTTGTAAATGCTATGGGCTAAGTAGAAATAAAATGTCAAAATGATAGTATAGTATTTTTTGTTAAATGCCGCATAACGCCGGAACACATGGTGCCCATCAAAATGTACCAAGTACCTATCTGCACAAATAGATATAAGAGAATAGGCGATATACGAGTGTTGTTCATACACGTTTTTTTAAAACAATATTTTATGCGTGGCGTTTTATACATAATTATTGAATTAATCACACCACTGCGTACCGTTTTCAAGTTTCGACGTTTATGTTGACGCAGTGACAGCTGCCATCACTGTAAAACTGTTTGAGTGCAGTAAAATGACAAAGTTCGCATTACATTTTGTTGTTATTTTCAACGTTTTTTTAAGTGTGTGAAACAGAGCTGTGACGTCATTTAGCTGATAGTAAGACGTTTGTTACATACGCCCTTTTTCATTAAACTAATAATATTCATGGATTTTTGCCCTTCGGAGCAAAATGCACAAAACGCAAAATGTACACCACTACACGCAAAATACACTACGCCAATAGCAAAATGTACAATTCGCACAATGAACCGCACGCATATTGTGAAACACGCGGAACGTACCCGAAGCAAAAAGTGCATTCGCAAAATGTACATAACGGAAAATGCACACTACTCGCAAAATGCACATTACGTGAAACGTACAATACGCAAATAGCAGCACACGCAAAATGTACAAAAAGCGAAAAACGGTGCTATTCGAGTGAAGTGCTCAATCTATTGATGTATTTAGTTTAGGGAAAAGGATCTAACCCACGAGACATCACCAGACACCGGTTTCGCGGGGGCAAAAATGTACATATGTAATGTATGTAATGTATGTAATGTAATTCATCCATTATTATCTAAACAAATACAAAAGCCTTTTTAGCTGCAGAGTGTATCATATAAATTTTACCAACTGATATACATTATCACGTTACGATCAAATTTTTTAGTGGCCCCTATATTGTTTTGAGCAGTATTTAATATGTTTTAGTAAAGGATTACAAGGTATGATAGAGTTTCCTCTATTTGGCAACACTTTGACTGTACGAAACCCATGCACATGCACAAAGAAAGATGAAGAAGGCGCAGAAAGCATAAAGGGCGGACGGGTGGGCGTAGCCCCCCATAAAGGGGGCGCTCTTAAAAAAACTTCCAAACAAACATTCTTTGGCATGGTTAGGTTCGTTAGGTACCTTGCGTCCCTCAGAGCAGAATTAGAAGCCACGAAGCGGGGCTTCGTCAGCACGCTCACATCCCCCAGCATAAAAAACGAACTGTTACCAGAAATATTCGGCAAACTTATTTTATGCTTATATATGTATATATTTTATGCATAATCAATGATCATGATTTGGACCATCAAAATGATGAACAAATAATTTTAGGTTAGGGTTAGGTTAGCTTAGTCTACAGTTATTAAAATAGCTGTAGGCGTTTATACTATACGAGTATTATGCTGTTTGATGTTAGATTAGTTGAATAATATGTGCTTTAAGTCTTAGGTGTTATAAACGTTAGACTCTTTTATATTATATCTCAATAACGTTCTACTTTACGAAAAAAGATATTTTAAAATTATATCTTTTGTTACTTATATCCAGTGAACGTTATACAAAAAAAGCTTATATAAAGTGAGCATATACATATCTTATAGTATTATATAACAAGTTTTTATATCTCGTATAGCACACCCGTTTTATTGGTATTGACTACCTAGGAAAAAGTAATAATATCCCACCAAAACATAAATTTGAAAAATAAGCCAAGTTCTCATGTTCCACCAAAAATAGTGATATCTCAAAAGGTGCCAATTCTAGTACTAGATTGCTAACAGTAAACCAATTTATTATCGTCTCTTTGTTAGAAATAGCCAACTATAACACGATTTTGTAGACTCCAGAATTAGGGGAACTAGGTTGACAGCTGAAAATATTACCCGGCACAGGAAAAAAATTTAAAGTCACAGGTCTATGTCGATACAAACCTGTCGATATAATCTTGCCCCTAATACTGCCAAACTATAACAATCATTGTATTCCATCAGGAATTCGTTTTCATACCTCTCGCACTCACATACTTGCCAAATAGGGATGAGCGCTTCCTATCGGATTGTATACAATACTAGCTCCTCAGATTAGTTTTAAAATAAAAAAGAGTGCCAATCCAACAACAATCCGATATGGACGACCATAACGTAACCAGTGGTGGTTCCTATTAGGTGGTAGTTGTATGTATAAAGTAAAAAATAAAAGAATCTATGTTAGCAAAATATTCATTACCCGCCTGCGCGAGAGCCAAACTTTATATAGTATTCCCTCGAATTTTTATTAATACCACATTTTTATTAATAACAGAATTTTTATTTTAAGTACTGGATGCATTTTAATAATTGGGGAGCCTATCGATTCGTCATATCTCGTAGATGGGTATAGGCTAAATAAAAATGAAGGTAAAACACAAAACTGCTAGGAAAAAATTCCGCGCATACAATACGTGGTGGGGTGTCAATGTCACCAAATACAGACTGCCATAACAATACGGCTCATCATTTGAAATCTAGTCACCCTGAAAGTTGAGTAAGATACGCCGTCTACCAAATAACTGTTATTGTATACCAAACTATTCGAATTTGGTGTAAATGTCTTAAATATTGCTCACTTTAAGATACTCTAATTTAGTAGTAAAATTAGAGAAGTCAAAAACTTATTTCTGGAAAGACTGGTTTGGGTTTATCTTATCTTATCAATGATACACTTCGACCTAGCGTGATGTGGCCTACACAAAAACCTCCACAAAGTAAATTTTGATAGCTAGCTGACGTTGGTATAGAAATTGATGTGCTCGGTCTCTAGAGCTCGCCCATATCCTTATAGCATCGATCTTTTTACATGTCGATATTCTTGGCATTCCACCCACCTGTAGACATAGTTGATGAGCTCGAGGAAGTGCGCGTTGAGCTCCAAGTCGTCGGGGAAGCGTTTCTCGACGTACTGCATGAGCTTGACGAGCAGGATGGACTTCTCACGCAGCGACGGCGCCGTGCCGCTCACTGTGCTGGATCCTACCGCCGGCGGCCGCCATTTGACCCATTCTTCCACCATGCGGGTTATAGCTTTCATCACCTGCAACAAATAATTCAATTACATTTTTAATTATTTCAAGCAACTAAACAACTAAGTCACATATTTAACTGAACATGACATGAACGAATGGTCCAATCTCTGCCTTTGTGATGATCGCCAGTTCTAGTGGAATACGAATCTCATAACGAATAAATAGTCTAATAAGTTCTAGTATAATTCCTCAGCTGTGCGGACTCTCGTAGCTTATTCCTAAATATTTTTACGAATGATTTAAAAATCGATCGATACTTTATGAAATTGTATTAAAGCAGAACTTTGTTCACGAAATCTAAATGTAAATATGAAAGCGTAAAGTTGACAAAAATCTATGCGTCAAGTGGAATTCGAACTCACATCTCCAACGGCTCTCCGGGCTATGAAGGTTTTCGTTTAATATTGACAGTTCGATCGATACTGCCTGCAAGGTTTTCTTTTAGGAATTAAACGCATTGTACCTTAGCATCAGTAGTTTTCTCAATCAGTCCTACTAAAACAGTTCCGATGAATGTCTTCCTGGTATCGCCTGGCATCACAGACACCCGAGCTTTAAGCAGATCTAGGGCCAGTATCTGTGAACAAAGAATACATATCAACAAAATCATCCATTTGCTTTTACTATATAAAAAAAATGCTATACGAGAAAATTGCGACAACAGCCAGAAGTGATTCTCCACTGCCCCAAATAAGTAAATCGATCCATTTAATTGTCCAATTTCAATCACTGCATAAAATTCAATGACTTATCTTTACTCTGGTATGCATACGTTCAATTTAATAGCGACTTAGGCAAAGATTTTCAATAAACAGCATACCAGTCTAGGCATGGATATATAAATACGCATGAGTAAGGCGCGAAACTATGGTGCCGATGACTTGAGTTTACTGATATTGAAACTTGAGTTGAGACGGCCAGTAGGTATTTATTTACTTACATGGAGAACCAACTATGTTAGTAGTGTCTTAAATAGTAAGATAGCTAATAACAGGATCTCACTTCTAGCATCATGTTAGTATTTAACATAAAGTAAAGTATGTATAAAAAAATACGCACAAACGTTACGTTACTTAATGCACTAAAATACCATACACAAAACATAGGAAACGTAAGTGTTGATTAATGATAACAAACATTCAACTCAACATAATAATGCGATCGTAATAGTATCTTATGCAATCGTCAAATACATAATGTATGCTTTTTCAGTCGAGTACCGTGTTCAGGCCACGAAGCTTGCTGAATGGCCTAAGGTACGAGACTTAAAAACGCTAATTATATAACTATTGTATACAATACTTTTTCTACAAGTAACCCATAAACTACAGTTATTTGAACATAGCTAAAAAATAATTGCTAAACACTCCGCTCTTTTTTTGAAATTCATTGTAGTTCTGTGCCGAGTTGTATAATATAGATATTATAGTTCAGTGACATATAATATAAACCATAGAGTCATGGTCCAATCTAAAAAGTATGCCTTTTTAGTATGATTTGCGGAGTTCTTATTCACGAGTAGAAAAACATATTTTTCTCAAACATCCAAGGAAATGTCGTTCTTATCTTCGTGATAATAGAACGCAAAGTATGTCTCTGTAAAGTAGTTGTTGAAGATTCGTTCTAGTTTCAAATTAGAGGACAATAAAGGATAAATATCATACAATTTTTATATAAATTCCAATTTATGGCCATGGCCTACAAAGAAATTGTTTTTTTGTTTCAGTGGGTTTTATTTGTTTTTAATGACTATATGGTATACTGTCAAATAAAATAAAAACTAGGTTGTGAATGTGTATTTACTTTTTAAATTCATATTTTACTAGATTATTTCATCGTATAAATCAGGTATTCAGTAAATAAACAAGGAATGACGTTTATTGTTAATAAATTTAATAAAATAACTAAGTAATAAGGTATTGTTATTTTTAATAAATAAAAACATCTTTATATTTGGTGGTAAAAAACATAAACTCTAACAGCTTAAAAAAAATTTCAAAAAAAGTATTTTGGCGGGATTAGATAAAAAACAAATACTTATACGGTTTATATCGAATATAAATAAATAAATAAAATAAATAAATATCAGGGACAATCTTACACAAATCGACCTAGTCCCAAACTAAGCAAAGCTTGTACTATGGGTACTAGGCGACGATATACATAATATATAGATAAATTATAATAACTAAATACATAGAAAACATCCAAGACCCAGGAACAAACATTCGTGCTGATCACACAAACACTTGCCCTGGCCGGGATTCGAACCCGAGACCGCTAGCTTCGTAGGCCGTTGTACAACCCACTGAGCCAAACGTGTCGTCGTCGAATATAGGCTTTTTAATAAGTGTATTATTTCCTTGGAGTTATTTGAGAAAAGCACTATACAAGCCTTGGCGCGAATAGGAATTGTCGGCCTCGTATCTCTAGATGGAGATATAAATTCTCGACCGGCAATCCCCTATTTCGCAGTCTCTGCAGTAACGTACTATTATTGCCGAACTAACAACTACCTGCAGGTAATGTTAAAAAAAGAAAAGTGAGTAAACCAAAAGATAAATCGGAAAGTATAATTCAAAACAGCTTCTTGCAAATTACGTCCCATAGAAGGAATTGAGCAATTGAAAATATCAATTTCTAGCTCTTTTGTCATATTATTTAGACAACGGCTGGCACTTCGCTGCTCTGGCAAAAAAAACATAATGAATTGTCTTTGTCATATTGAAAGAAAATTGTTGAAGACAACAACCAATTTATGATTAATCATTTTTTTATTAGTAAATTGTAAGTATAACCAAAGTATTATACGGGAGTAACGTTGCCTGCAAAACTGAAGGTCCTGGGTTCAAATTCTGGTAAGGGCAAATATTTGTGTGATGAGCAAAAATATTTGTTCCTGAGTCTAGGATGTTTTCCATGTATGTAAGTAAATATATCTATGAAATATATTGTCGTCTTGGACTAGTTCGATTTGTGTACAATTGCACTGTAATATTTATTTATTATTGTTTTGCTTCAGCGAAATGGCTATAGAGTATATACAGCCGTATTTGCAGAAGTTTCCTTTCTGACTATAAAATATGCATCTGCTGTCGGGAAAATTTAACATCCAAAGCAAGCAATATAAAGTCACATTTGAAAACAAGGAAGCCGATTGAACGAGACGGAGAGAAAATGACGACATTATTTTATCATGGATTTAAATTACAACGAGACAATGCTCCATTTTCTTAAGGAAAATTTGGTTTTATTAGAATTACTTTGCCCATGAAAATATTTTATTTGGTATTTTTTTTTTATATAAATACCAATCATTTTTATTAACAAACGAAAATATTTGCATAATCATTATTACAATATTAAGAATCATTGGAATGTTGTTTAAAAAAACTTCCTATATACGGGTTTGCGTCATGATGACGTCACCGGCACCATAGTTTCACTCCTTGCTCATGAGAGTGACGCTGTACAATACTCACCAGCAGATCAGACGTGGAGGCATCAGGGTTGGGCTGGACGTGGTCGCGCGCCATGCGCTGTAGCACGCGCATGAGCGGCAGCAACAAGCGGTCAATGTACGCGGGGCTTGATGTGCAGCACGCCTTCAGCATCATGAGCGGCCCGAGCAACGCGCCAGAACCGCCGCCAGCCGCCGACTTCTCGTATGTAGCGAGTCCTTCGAACGCGTATTTGCTGACGCAAGCGTAGAGCGTTTCAAGTTCCTCGTACTGCAAATTAAATAAGTCTCTGTCATTTGTTTTTATTTTTGTGACTATCTTTTATTTCCGACTGAACAACTACTCACCGAGACGATTCTAGAGAGCACGTACTCGGTAGGATTGCGTTATTTTATTGCAAAGTTTCTATGATCACCTTCCTTCCGGCTCCATCATCAGATAAGCTTGATGGCGACTTAATATTATATTGTCACCTATCTTAAATAAGTATGCCAAATTTTAGCTCAATCGGAAACCGGAAAGTGGGTTAAATTTAACTTGCAACATTTGTTCACATTGTGCTCATACTCGTACTTATAGTTGAATCATCGAGAGCGTGGAATTGCATATGTAGTAGTATTGTTTGTTTACAGGCATTCTATATTTGAATTTTCTATTTTCTTGTACTATCAGCATACAAAGAGGTTGTTATATATATATATATATCGAAGAACTAAAAACAAAAATAATGTCAGTGTGAAATTGTCAATATTATTTACGTTGTGCGTATATTTTTACATCTGATTTGATTGTATTCTCAATTAATTATTGTGTCCGCCCGTACGACTACGAATAATTTCTATATTTTAAAAAAATATGGCTGTAAGTAATTTTGGTCCTATTGAGATTCAAAGTAAGCAAATAATTTTCAACTGTTATAAATATTTTGAAAATGAACTGACGAAAAATTTAAACTTGCCTTACACCGCTGCCCAGTTAGTTGAAAAAGCTACAGGTGTTTGTCTCTCTACTGTTTATAACATTGTGACTAAGAGCAACAGCGAGAAATTCGCAACAACAAAGAAATTCACCTCCCCGAAGAATAAAAAGTTGCGTCCTTGTCCGTCATCAGCAGTAGACGATTTTGATCAGGAAGTCATCCGGAGAACTATATACAATTTTCATCTGTCCCATAAGCAATTTCCAACCTTAAAGGGACTCCACTCTGTGTTAAAATCCGATATAGATTACAAATTTGGCATTTCCACCTTACGAAAACAAATACAAAAATTAGGATTTAAATGGAAAAAGACCGAGGACAACCGAAAAATATTAATGGAAAAACACAAAATACGACTGCTAAGAATAAATTACCTTATCAAAATTGCGGAATATCGATCTCAAGATAGACTACTAGTTTATACTGATGAAACCTACATCCACACTTCACATGTGTCCGGAGAAGCTTGGACCGATGGAACAGAATTTGGTGTAAAAAAACAAATTAGTACAGGCCAGCGGTTAATAATAGTGCACGCAGGAGGAAAAGATGGTTTTATTCCCAACGCTTCGTTAATGTTTAAGGCAAACCAAAAACGGGAGATTACCATGACCAGATGAACTTTGTCAACTACGAAAAATGGTTAAAAGAAAAATTAATACCGAACCTCAAACCGAATAGCGTACTTATCGTGGATAATGCGTTCTATCACAACAAACTTTTGAATCTTTCTCCAACGTCAAATTCTAATAAACAAGAAATAATGGATTGGTTGACAGAACACAACATTTCGTATAACCGGTTGATGTACAAAACCAGTTTGTATGAATTAATTAAACAAAATAAAGAGCGGTTTCGCGAGTACCA
Source organism: Hedya salicella (assembly GCA_905404275.2). Lineage (NCBI taxonomy): Eukaryota > Metazoa > Arthropoda > Insecta > Lepidoptera > Tortricidae > Hedya > Hedya salicella. Next base: position 106,782,015 of record FR990096.1, on the reverse strand, counting down.
CATAGATGCAATTTTAAAAGAACATGGCCACTCCGTATTACGATTGCCACCGTATCACCCGACATTCAATCCGATCGAAAATATTTGGTCCATGGTAAAAGGATATGTAGCAAAAAGAAACGTTTCATTAAACATGCAAGGCATTATGAGTTTAGCAACTGAACGAATGAATACCATCACTGCTGAGGACATTCAGTGGGAACGCGTGATTTACTGTTTGTGCAATATCTCGTGTTTTAGTAGTAGAAATAAGATTTAGTTTACAGTGACATTAATACAATTGTATTATCTATCGAAGTGCTAGTGTTCGAACAAAACTTTAACATATAGGTTCATTTACTTGTTCGAATAAAATACGTCAAAAAAGCTAGTTCGTTTATTGGTTTCCAAAAACCGGTGAATGAACTACAATACTTATTCTTGATTACAGAAAATGTATTGCTATTTAGATGGCGAGAAATAGCAGCGTTGCGTGGTAACAGTAATATATCTGTTGATGATCACGAGTACATAAATTACATGAAAACTACGATGAAAGTCATAGAGTCTGAAGTTGGTTTGAATAAAAGAAAATAATTTATACATATTTTTTAAATTGTGGGTAAAATGTAAATTTCAACTAGACAATCAAATCGAACAGGTACTTATCCAACGCTTGACAGCAAGTATAGACTAAAATATTCCACTTGATCTTTCTGCTTTTTCTACGGGATCCTATCATAGACAGCTCGATTCTCGAAGGTCGGATTTGACCAACGTAAGTGACACACTCGTTACAAAAATTCCTTCACAAAATAACGACACTTTGACAGAAGAGTGTGGAACCTCACCACGTGAAGTAATAGAGATGGTGGCAGGACATCTCTTATTATTGATTTAGTTGATTTGTTTAATTTGATGTCAACATAGCTTTTTACTTGTACAAACAAGTATGATATACTTAGATTTGTCAAATTAAGTACACTTTTGAATTTTTTATAGTAAAATAAAGCATAATACTCAAGGTAGTTCATTCATTGGTTTCATTAGTTCATTTGCTAGAATTATGCGTTCATTCACTGGTGATTTTCCATTTTCTCAATAGAGTGATATATAACTTCAAATTGTGCAGTGCTATTGTAAAAGAAAAGCGATTTAAGCAAACTAGAATAGTTGTTTTTACTGTAAAAACATAAATATTTGAATTTAACTATCACTATCTGCCTAAAATTATTTTTTAAACATGAAAATTTCCTTAAGTGTTCATTCACTGGAGCACTTACCCTAGATTTCAGAAGAATACAACAACAACATCGGTGACGTTTATAAAAGTCATTCTGAAGGTGGGAAGAAGTAGTAAAATTTCTAAGTAGACCAGTCAGTCATTCATCGTATTTCATCTAAGGAGTAAGTATGGATGATAGCGGAACTAATTCCTGGTTGACAAGTACTATTCTTAGAAGTGTCAATTTGTGTCGCGTTTTCCTATCGTTGTTTCATACGACAAAAAACATAATTTGCTCAAAAAAAATGCCGAATGTAATTGTTTGTGCAATGGCAACTCCTTGCAAGCTGTTGAGGAGTACCGACAAAGATTTCCGAATCGACCTGAAGGGCTACTCCGAAATTCGAAGTTCATATGGCGCCATTCTGCTCAGACAGCACGTTACAAGCTTCGATTTTTGAGTTTCGGAGTAACAGTTCTGTGCCCAAACATCATACGTTTGTGAGTCTGTCTATATCAGCAGCTACGTGAAAGAGGAATTACACCGCACAACTCCGAGCGAGGTATATACCGAAAACCGTATACTTAATCTAATCACTGAAGACTCGAGGTGTGGGCACTATTTGCGGCGTCGACAATAAAGCTATTTGGAGGTGGTAGAAAAGATATCACATCCATCCTTTCCACTATAGGAAGGCTCAGGGGCTCATGGATAATGATAGGTTTTCTGGGGTTATTTAGTGTTCAATGTGTATTAACCAGCCTATTTCTTTCGCAGCAAGATCTAGTCTAGACTTTGAATAATCTATGCCCAAAAAATCTTCATGACAATCTTGACATTACCTTTTCATTTTGAAAATAAAAAGAGATAGCAATAACAAACGTTGCGAGCTCGTCCTAAAGCACCGTTTGTACTGGTGATGCAAACATAACGTATTTATTATGTATGAAAAAAAATACAATTAAAAAGCATAATTCGACCTAGGTTCATATAACATTTAATATCCCATATGACCTCAGGAACACGTGGTAAAAAAAAATCCCCTTCCTCATGCGCACTGTGTTGATCTTTTGTCTTTTGAAATGTGATAAAAAAGACTGTGTGTATCACGGTCAGTAATGGGATTACAAATTCAAGTAATTAAAACCCCTCCGCGTTCAACATCGGACTTCACATACACTCTAGTCAGTAGTCCCCTTATTACTGCCCGCGCCCTTGGTGCACAATGTACTTATTACTACTGGACAAATGCCTACCCCAAAGATCTTTTTATGTGGGGGAAATGCCATAATCGCCAAGTTAAGCAGGCGGGATGGTGAACGATGTAATAGAGTTATTTCCGTTTTTTCACCGACTCCCGAAAAATCGTTAATCCTCGCGATATGATATTTTATGAAGTACGTCAGTCATTTAGTTGTCAAGATACATATAAGACAGTTGTCACACGCTCCAAGGCAACGGTGTATTTTTAGGGTGATATTATAAATTTAAATGCGTAATGTGTGAAATTTTGCAGACGTAATACAAAAATATGCAATATATCTAAAGATGATATAACTTTTTATCAAGGAATAAAATTCACCCAGATCATTTTAGATTAACTGGTTCTGGTAAATCTTGACATGTACGTACGGGGTCTCGCTCTGACAACTTCAATTTTACGCTTATTATCCCAGTCTAACTACGTGACGGGCAAAAATCACGGATTACGGAATAAAGGTTATATGTCAAGGGGACGTGGTTCGTGTCTTTCCGATATGGTCAAAATTTACATACCGGCGCGGAACGCAGCAAACGCTGACTCAGTCGCTTCCCGATTGCATACATTGAACGAGCTCGCGTGAAAAATAAAAATGACAGTTTGTTCGGTAAAAGTATGCAAAAACCGAAGTGGAAACGTTAATTTAAAATCAAAAGGCATAACATACCACCAGTAAATCTATTTCTAAGCATTGCGTCTATTTATTTTTGATTTTCAAAGTCGAAGCTTCATTTCCGAGAACACACTAAGCGTAGTGCAGGTAGTAATTGTTTATCGACTATCGATACCTAATTTAACAAACCTTGTGAATGGGTTACAATAATCAAAGATAAAAAATACATTTTTATAGTTATAGAGCAGAAATTTCTATATACCTATATACTTATTCAAGAATAGTCCACTTACAGGCAGGCAAACTATCGAATTCTGAATCATCGTTCGTTTTGAGGCCTGTAATCAAACTATATATGTACAGGCTTTTGCCCGTGACTACGTCTGCGTGAAATTAGTAATTTGGGTACTTAAATTTTTATCCAATCTGCTTTTTACGCCTTTTAAGGGATGAATTCGGGGATAAAAAGTACTCTTTATATCTTTCCCACAATTCAAACTATCTCCATGCTAAATGTCATGTTAATCGGTTCAGCGACTATTGATTCCTCATACAAACTTGAACCCCCTTGTCACCTCCTTAAAGGATGATTTCTGGAATAAAAACTCAAAAATCTCGATCAAATTTCATTTAAATCAGTTGAGCAATGATGAGGTAAGGTAACAGACAGACAGATAGACACACTTTCGCACTAATACATATTTTACTAATTTAAATGTTAAGCATATTACCAAGATCCCAAGTTCCTGGCTTAAAAAAATATGTGCTCTCCATACAAAGTTTCATCCCCTTTTTCGTGCCTAAAAGGGATGAAATTTGACATAAATAGGCTTGTGTCCTAGAAAATATAATTAATCCGTCTGTCCGATTATCAGAAATATTGGACACGTATATTTTCTTTTGTCAATTAAACAAAAAATGATGAAGACATAGCCCGTCAGTTTCCCGTGACGTCACGCCGTGTGACCGTTTTTCGTAATGTGTGACGTCATGCGCCCCCACTCCCAAACTTTGACGCGCTTTATCTTTGTCTTTTTTTGTTTGATTAACAAAAGAAAAAATACGTGTTCAACATTTTTTGATAATTTAGTAACGCTACGATTTATTCGTCTGTGTTAGTGTATTATTTGTTCGTCCTCGTCCCTATGCACACTGTTGCAGTGTTTATTCAAAGGCTTTCACGATAATGGTGTAGAAACTTGGTTAAGTTAGAAATAGTATTATTTAAAGAAGTTCACTTTCTTATTTATCTTAATAAGAAAGTGAACTTTTAACTCGTGAGAAATGTCATTATTTGTATAATAATTATATTTTTAGTATCCGTCCTATTGCCAAAATAAAAGAACAATGGACAGCAGCTACAGGAAGGTCGAATGATTGGTTTCCAACCAAAACTAGTACGATTTGTTCGGAGGACTTTAAAGAAACCAATTCTCAAACGACAAAAGAATCTCGAATGTTTCAGTTTTTCTGGGGATTGTCGAATTAATAAATACACTCCGAATCTGAGCGAAGAAAATCGCGGGTAAAAGCTAGTAATATAATCTATAAAACTTCAATTTTCAGTCATCGCGATTTTACTCTCCGGCTTCTTACACCTTTTTAGTCACGTAAGCTTCTAGTGTTATCGATCATTCTTGAAACAGTAATGGTCACATCCCTAAGCGAGTAGCTGGATGATTCGACATGCTTAAAAAGTAATGTTGATGGAATTGAAACCTTAAATACATTAACATAAGGTTATGTAGTACTATTGATTTAAGCGCCATCGAGCGTTGAGTAGCCCCTTGTGGTATATAAATAACACCATCTGGCGGCGAGTTGCTGGATTACAACGTAAAAAAATGATCTCTATGTTAAACAATATTAAAGTTTAATATCGTATTTAATGTTAAATTACGTTATGTTCTTTTGAATTTGGGAATTGTGACCAATAACGATCAACTTGTCTTTGTAGAAGTGTATAAAGTGTCAGTGTAAAAGTCACACATTCTTAAAATTAGCGACACGCAGACCCATACTATTTCGCAGTTATAACATATCCCTTTTAATTTACACCGAGGGCCTGAATAACCCGACAAACTTTAACCACGTATTTTGGATGGTATTACACTTAAAAAATGTTATATCAACATAGGGTCAATTCTGTACTTAAATAAAAAAGATTTTTTAGAACAAAGTAAATCAATTAACTTTAGCATCACCTTGTGAACATCTTTAGTTAAAAGAGTGAGTAAGAGAAAACAATCCCTAGTAGAGAAACAGAGTAAGCGAACATGACACTCCACGAATCACTCCGACATCATACGATGCACAGCGAGTGAAATGCCGGTCATGTGACATGTGATTGTTTACTAGTTCATGACAACGAATGTCAAGAGAATACAGTACAGCAAACTTTTAATCAAGTGGGAAAAAAACACATTGCAATACAATTACGGATCTTTATTAGTGAATTAGGTTTTCGAAATGTGAACCATTATTTTGAATACAAAGATATATTCCTAAACGGATTTCATTATTTAAGTTGACAAAACTGTTTTTAATTTCATCAGAGGCTGCCGTAATCCTTAGCATTAGTTCTTCTCTCGAGTGTACTGGTCTTGAATATACCTTATCTTCATATGTCGTTACCGCGGGTACAATTACCAATCAGATAAAGAGCAGATAAAACAGAATGTCTATTTGGTAGAAACGGACGTATTCTGCCTACAGCTACTAAACATCTAAGAAGCTCTTTACATGTGGAGAGTTTCTCTAGAAAAGATCAGTAAAAAATCCAGCCGCAAAGGGGTATGGGTTTAAACTGTTGTCATATGTTTCCATCTGTTTAGTTAACAAGTTTATGCATAGGAAATAAGTAAATTTAATTATCTTTTAACGTCTTATTTTAACAATATATACGTAATTGTGTGAAGATAACTGTTATCGTCTACTAATTAAACGCTTACCTACTTAGAAGAAAGTCTATTTAAATAATAAGAAAACAACGTGTGTAATTTTTACTAACGTGTATTTTTCACATCTATTATTTGGTTTTCGTAATAGATTACAAAGATTTTTTTCTAAATTTTCCACAGTCTATTTGCGGCGTCTAGCAGTAAATATCCATTTTAATTGACTAAATGATCTTTCAACATCAACTGTTGCTGTAGGTGCATACTTGAAACGATGGAAATAATCTAGAGTAGTGTGACAAACTCGTAATGATGATTCAAGTATTATCTCCTTCCCTTGTATCAATTCATTTTTTTTTTTTTTATTATGTCAAATCCAGTATTTTTCTTCAAGACATGTTTCAGCTTTTTAAATATTCTTTTTCCATTAGCACTCAAATTTAATTTCGATATATGCTTGTATATCAATGGATTATAGTTCCTTTGCTGTTCCGCGAACTAGTGTCTTTGTTAGATGTGACAATAAATTGTGCTCACATGCGCATATTTTCATGCAGTTTCCAAAAAAAAAAAAATAATACGCATGCAAACACAACAAACCCAAAAACAAAGGAACTATAATCCATTGATCTAGTATGGAATTCCGCAAAGTAACGCCTGAATCTATGAATATGCTTGTATGTTTTTTGAACGATAGCTAAACTTTCACTGAGAGATAGATTCGGGCACTGCAATTTGTTTATAGCGTCTGGAAGTACCTGAACATATTTCGCTATAAAATTTAAATCATTCCGAATTTTCGCACTGCGAAATGCTTTTTTTGCCTTTGTAATACATGCTGCGTCAGAATCACGAAATGTGTCCACAACGCCTTTTATTTCCTCGAAATACCTGTTATAGTATGTCACAGCCTCAATCCACGTTCCCCAACGGATAATAGTTGGATTTGGAGGTAAGGGTATTCCATTAACCATTTCTTTAAACGTTTTTATTCTTTTTGGCGATTTTCGAAAAACTTTTTTTACATTCGATATTAATTTATTCACTTCTGGAAAAAGAACGCGAACTTGATCATCAACTCTGTTAAGACGATGAGCCAAACATGTAACATGGAGAAGGTTTGGGTAATTTTTTTTTCAATGTTCTACCCGCTTTTTGCATGTACCCTACACCATCAGTTAATAATAACAACACTTTCTCATGTTTATTGTGGTAAAAATTATCCAGTGCATTTTTGACGATATCCGTTATACTTATATTGTTAGTTTGTTCCAATTTTTTGCTTGACAATACATGTGGAGTTCCGACTGCATCTTCAAGCAATGCACCGACTATCACATTAGCAATTTGACGACCCCTGGCATCTGTTGTTTCATCAACACTCACATAAATAAAAGCATTTTCTAACTCCTTTTTAATTTTCTGCATTTGTTCGTCGTATATTTGGTTTACGTAATTCTGTCTCAACAAACATTCCGAAGGGACCTCCACAGTTTTTTCGAACTTTCCAGAGACGCAGTTATTGATAAAATTTTTGAATATGGGATTTTCTAACTGAAACCTATTACAGCTTACCATAAATTTGGTCAATTCCATCCTAAAATCTTTTTTGACGGATGTATGCTTTTCCGAGTTGAAATGTCGTTCCATAGAAGCTTTTCTCTGGGGGAAACTAACATTGCACTTAGTGCAATATAATTTTGTATCGCGAGCCTGTAATTCAGGATAATCCTTTGTCCACAACTCCACAAATTCATCGCACGTTTTTTTCCTTCGCGGCATTGTAAAAGCACTCGGCAATAAATATATTACACACAGTTATCAGTACGGATAATTGATAATTACTTACTAACAAATGACAATGTCAAATAGGAAAAAATATTAAAGAGTTTGCATTGCGACTGCATAGTTAATCTATTTAAGTTGTATTGGTACTCAAGTCAAGTATGGCGGTTGGGTATTAGAAATACCTAATGTGTGATACATTTTAAACTCGTAGGAGTAGGCATAGATGTTCCTCAAAATGAGTTTCGCGTCTGTTATTGCTTGTTTTTCATAATCTTTCTGTACTGTCAAATCGTTTTTGTACCCGCGATAACGACGTATGCTTATCTTTCAATGTCCCCCATAAAAAAAAATCTAATGGGGTTAGGTCTGGTGACCTGGCAGGCCACGCCGAACATTGCTTCCACGACCTATCCACTTATCGGGGAAATTTTGGCGTAACCATTCCTTAACCTCATTGCCGAAGTGGGCCGGGCAACCGTCATGCTGGAACCACATTGCTCTGCGGGTCTCCAAATCGACATCTTTCAGCAAGTCATTAAGTTTATTCCTCAAAAAGTTTAAATAATTTCTTGAATTTAATCGATTTGGGAATATGATGGGACCTATAAGTTTATGGCACATGTTGACGGAAAACTTGTGTTGGTACGAATTTTCTCTCTTTGAGGGCGGATTTTCTTCTAGCGACATATGTTGATTATGGGAGTTAAATACTCTTTCCCCCGTAAACATCGACTCGTCCGTCCATAATATCTTGTTGAGAAATCCGGGGTCTCCTACTAATTTCTCGTTGAGTCTTTGGCAATATGTGACTCTAGCAAGCCCGTCGTTGTCTATCAATCCTTGTACTTTCCGGTAGTGAAAACGATGTAGGCCGTACCTTTTCCATAGCCTTAATATGGTTCTGTAATTAACATTTACAATCCGTGCTACAGCTCTTGATGACAACGTTGGATCTTGTGATTAAGTTCATAATTCGATTTTCTATTTGTAAATCTAAATTTATCACCCTTTCCCTGCGAGTTCGTGCAAGACCATCTTCACGAAACCGTCTATGTGTGTCCACGAAAGTGGAATGGTGCGGTACGCGACGAGTAGGAAATCTTCTTCGGTATTCAGCAACTGCTTCGTACGAATTGCCGTTACAAAATCCGTAAATAAAATGGATATCCGCTAAGTGAGCCGGAGTATAATGCGGCATGGCTTTATTAATTTATAACACTTTATTTGGGACCCCGATTCAATCCTATGCGACACTCCGTAATCATTTTGAACGTTGACATTTCAGTGACATCAACTTTAAACTATCGGCCAGTTATTAGCTATAGTATAAGTAAATAGTTTTCACACTCGCGACTCGCAAAAAGAACATAAACAATACTACTCGTAGTCTAGTCTTAACGATAAGTGAGGAGTACTATTTGTGATAATGATAAAGTAAAGATAAAGATATTATAATTAATTTGTACAGCTACGAGTACTGCACTGCCGCTCAGCTTTAAGAGACATCTTTATTATAAAAATAGCCTTGATAATCAAACCTTTTTGTACTAGTGTACCAAACTTAAATAATTCCAACTGGCCAAATATCATGCAGTTAGTACTCCGTCGTATAAAAAACATTAAGTGGATTATACCTTACGTCACATCCTTAAGGTGTGTTAGACAGGAGATTTATCTAAGTGTATTTTTTTTTAAATAATGAATATCTTAAAAACTATTCGTTATTGGACTATACATCATATAACTTTTTTAACTCCAAATAGTCATTAGAATCTATTGTTAAAGTTAGTCGGGTTACTCGAGCCCACGGTGTATAATCCGTGGTAAAAATAGTACAGACTGACTGATGCTAATCAATAATTCGATGAAATTTGATTATGATTGTTTATCGTATAACGTTAAAAATAATTAAAATAAAGAAAGATTGAAATATTCGAGGGCATGCAAACAAAATAAGAAATAAATGAACAACTAATACCAGAGTTGTTTCATTTACTGTATTAGATCACATTTTTGTAGAATATTTAAATAGGCATTGGCGACGACATAGATATTTCAGTAACTAGAGAATAAATATTTTTTTACCCCGTAATTTTATCGAACTATTATCATTTGCAAAATTACGAGGAACGTATTTTGTATTTAAAAAATAATAATTTTAGCGACTGCTATTTTTAATAAACCAAAACAACCTCATTCTATGAGGGCCTAAGCGCAATTCGAGGAGGAATAAATTTAAAAAGTAAAAAATAGTCTGCATCTGTGGGCTGTGACAAGTATCATAACTAGAGATGGTGAAAAGCGTTACATCAATTCAATTTCAATCACCGTGACTTCTCGTACCAGTTGTAAAAAAAACACTGTGATTTTGCTACCCGCGACTAACCCTGACTTACCACGTTAAAGTTATTTCCTGTAATGTATTCAGATATTATTAAAATTTTACCTTGATTTTATCACACTTGTTGCTCCCACAACTTACGTGATTTTGTAACGTTACGTGGTGACCAGTCACAGTTCTTCTTTTTTATGTTTTTCTAGACGGCCGATTGCTGTGATTTTTTTATCGTGTCGTCACTAGTTGCCAATATGACGCGTAAACACTTTTTTATACTGGTAAAAAAAATAAGGAAAAGGAATTAACTTTGTGCCGCCTACAGATCACCATTTGCTAATAATATCCATTTTGTCAAAAATTAGTGATCCGAAAATTCCAAAAATAATGTTAAAACATTCAGAGAGCCCAAATATTTCCGCAACATTCCAATTGTAGTCACTTGCTTCATAGTTTTTGTTTACTATACTTATGTGACCAAACATGACAGCGGCGAGATTGCAAGCACACAGTCAAACCTCGTAAGATGACGTCATCTGTTCATCAAGGGCATTTCAACTTAGTCACGCGAAACTCGATTTTTTTTAATGAAATATTTAATATAAAAAACTACCCATCACCGGAACAACCAGGTTAGTCTTTTGTATTCATGAAAATACAAAAAAAATATTCTCCTGCATTGCAAGACTTATATTTGTAGATGGAAACAACCCTATTTACGCCGTTCTAAGAGTATGTTGCTGCTGTCTTGGACGTTGTTTTTGGGACATACCCAGGTCATGTTATACGGGTGAATGTTGTTTTACTAAATAAAGAGTGAAAATCGTGTAAGTTTAAATCTTATGTTATAGTTATAAATAGTTTAAATGTTATGATATAGAAAACTCAGAGCCAATTTACAATTAAATAACGTCGTTGCGACTCGATTTAACAGAAATATAAATGAAATAAACGTGATTACGTATCGATAATAAAAAAATAACTCACTTTAGAAGCCTGTGCGGCGCCAGTAGGCTCCGTAGGGAACAGAGCTGTTAATTTAGCCAGAAGGTTATGTGTTAGGCGCACTATCTTGGCGTTCGTGGACGCTACGCACGCCGCCAAACCGCGTTGCAATGGCTTCAGGGCGGCTAGAGTTTGTTCTCGGCGTAGCACGCCGAGCAAGAAAGCGAGCAACTCGAGAGCGGTGCACGCATTCGCACATGCCGCTGCGTTGCTGTCCGCTGTTGCAAACACCTGGGAATAAATACAAGATTAGTTATAGCTCACTAACAGAATCATTGGGTTTCTGCTCAGTCGTCCGACTTGTCTTTCTGAGATTGGTGGTGGTTATGGCCTGTTAAGTCGGATTCTAGTCGTAACTTTTGCAATGTTTCTCCAATTGGCTATGTTAGGTTTTGGGTACAGCCGTTACAAAACATTGTGTGACAGATTTCACAAGATTCACTCATCCATCACCAGATTGAAGGTAGTCCTTCTAGAAGGTAGTTCTTCTCGATCGGGGTGGCACCACGGATCTTTTTTTATTCCAGGGTCCTCATCCCACGCCTTGAAGATTATGGAGTACCTTATCGAGCCACACCAGCTTGGGCTCGCAATGGTGCGGCCACACGTCGGGCTTCAGCGCCGCCTTGAGCAGCTGCACGCAGCGCCGCGACAACTGCTCGCCCGGCGACCCACCTGCCGCGCCTGCCGCCACGCTTCCTTCGTTCACCTGGACGTCAACATAAACAGTTATTTATACACGTCAAACGGTTCCGTTACTAGCCGTGTCTACATAGAGCGAGCAGCTCGGTGTGCGTTGCCTCATGCAAGCGTGCGTTGTCGGTATTTGTCCATGCACAAGAGTGCTCTGAGTCCATTTGAAAACATGGGCAAAATTGGTCTTCGATATGTGTAACAATACTTCCATTTAAAAGGTGTAAGTCCAACTGATATTAAGGTCTAGCTGGATTCTACTCTGGGAGAGTCTGCTCCTTCATTTACAACAGTAAAATATTGGGTTGCCAAGTTTAAAAGAGGTCGCACTAGCTGCAAAGATGAACATCACAGTGGTTAACCAAATGTAGTGACTACTGCAGAACTGGTATAAAAAATACACAAATGAGTACTGGAAGACCGTACACTAAGAGTGCACGATATAGCAAACGTGGTAGGCATTTCTAAAAGTGCTATACATCGCATATTGACTGAAAATTTGGTCATGAGAAGGCTGAGCTGTCAAAGCTTATTCGCTTAATCTAGCTTCCTCGGATTATTTTCTGTTACTTAAATTGAGAAAGAGGCTCGGCGGTGAAAGATTTGCCAATAATTTTGAGGTTGAGTCTGCTGTTGATCACTATTTTGAGGAACTTAACAGTGATCACTAGAAGCATGGTATTGAAGTTATTGAACATCGCTGGGAAAAGTGTAATGCGTTAAAAAGAGACTATTTAAAATAAATAAGTTCTTTTTTCCAATTATTTTGTGTTATAGTTGTTAGGCCGGCTACTTCTAGGACCACTATCGTATTAGTGTTTCTTTCAAGGGAATGTCGATTTGAGATCCATTACGTATATATTATGTAGACAGATCAATAAATCTATTTTCATCATAATTGTTCGTAAACGGTGTCATTACACGCAGGCAAAACAAGCGACAAGATCGTAATTAAAACCGTGGGCTTTTTATTAACGTCATGGGCGTAATGACCTTTTTTTTAATTTTTCAGACTGCATTCACTATATGCCAGGTTTAGAACGGAACCGAACGGGATTAGTCAAAATCAACAATATTATTGTTTAACTCGAAAATTTGAATTATACATAATGTAATATCAATAAATACACGTCGACGCTACAGTTTAATACGTTAAAATAGCGTGTTTATACTGTTTTACAGTTATTAATTTACGCAAAAGATTGTATGCAACAAAACTGAAAAAAGTTTCGGAACGACACCTTTGTTTATGTTATCCATGGAATAAGATTCTACCAATCACGAAATGGCACTTTATGACACAATGTTGCGACTTTTCACACTTGAAAGTAACAAGCTTTTTCTGACTTAATAATTTATTCGTTTCCTCACAAGTGTGATGAAAAACATTGTGTGTTACTCGGGCGGAATTACAAACTCGAGTCAGAGCGCTCTTGTTTGTAATTCTTTATTTACCGCCCACGGTGCACAATGTACTATTTTTGAGTCTCGTTACTATTGTTACGTCTCCTGAGACACTCTTTAAAATTATGATTGACACTGACAAGCGAGTCGCTACAGCAGATTAACGATGACATCGACATATAGTGTATCGACCGATTTGACAGCGCCGGGCTCCGGCCTCATGCTGGCTTGTGGGCTGGCCCAGCGCGTATCGAGCGCCTTGCGCACCTCGCCTGACATGTACGACGTGACAGATTGCTGTGTCTATTTAAGGAGATTCTTTACGGAGACAGACCTGACAAGCGAGACGGAGCAGCAGATTGACAACGACGTCGACGTGTTGTCGGTCCAAGGGCTTGGCCGCGTCCGGCTCCGGCCTCGTGCTGGCCTGTGGACTAGCCCAGCCCGTGTTAAGCGCCTTGCGCGCCTCGCCCACCATGTCCTCGGAAGAAACGCGCTTGACTGCGCCACTGGGGGACGTCGCCACCTGTGTAGGAATAGTAAATTATAGAAGCCTGAAACAAGCATACCTCTTAAATATTAAAATTGATAAGTACAAAGTAAAATAAGGAGGCAATTTGACCGTATAGCATTATGAAGTCATAAAACATTTTTTTGGACTTTCGAAAGTTCATAAAAAGGAACCGATTTGAACCGTCAGTCAAGTAGATACCCCTAGGTTACATCCTCGGAACCATCCAAAACAGAAATACTCAACTTGGACTTGGATCCCGAATCAGATGCCGAACTATCAGATCCGCCGTCAGATCTATCCAGGTATACATTATATTAGATCTCGTTTTTGAAGAAAGTAGTAATTACCTAAATACGGCATGCGCAATGCTGTTCTTTCAAATAGTAAATACTTAAAAAAAAACATTACAAGAGAAGCAAAAACACGTTGTAGGGGCTCCCACACGCGAATGACCTTCGATCCGTAGCTCTTCAGTTTTCTGTTGTCTCATCGTGTTGAAAACCACCGTTGTTACCACTAGATTGTTTCACTTTATCTACACGAGCCATCGAAACCAAGATAAGCCATGAAAATTTGTTAGTTTTACAATGAAAAACCAGATTTTGCTACTTTTCTTAAAAACTATAGAACCTATCGAAAAACCAGTAGACTATTATAAAGTGAACATCATTACTCACTTACTGCTTGTAGTTCCATGTCTAAGCGTCGCTCGACGAGGGAGCCTATACCAATTTAGGATGGAAAAAGGACTTTACGAATCTTTTTTTTTCTATTGATTTATTAAGCATCATAACATTCCAGTAGTAAAAAAAAGGAGAGATACCAAGCTTCAATATATATATACTAGCTTCTGCCCGCTATTTCGTCCGCCTTAAATTCGTTTATCGCGGATAAGAGTATTTTTCCGAGATAAACAGTAGCCTATGTCCTTCCCCGGGACTCAAACTATCTACATACCAAATTTCATCCAAATCGGTTCAGCGGTTTAAGCGTGAAGAGGTAACAGACAAACAGACAGACACACTTTCGCATTTATAATAGTATGGATATATTTTACATGGTTTGCGCCAAGTGGAATAATTTTACATCACTTTAAAAACAGAGAAATTTACAGAAATTTCCTCGGTAACCCCTTAACATTGTAAAACATTATAAACTCGATAATCCTAGGTACATAGATAGATAGGCAGGTTTCGATCAGTGTCTGTACTTGCTGTGACTTACTTGACGCATACTACAATAGCCCGTTTTAGTCCTTGAATCGCGTGGTGGCTGTAAAAGCGTAAAAGCCCTCGGCCTTCGTCGTCGGACTCCTAATCGACTCTCGTTGGCAATTCCCTTCTTACCGCCCTTAATATTGGTTCTACATGCTTGGGTTTGGCCGAAGACGCGAATAATATTACTGACCGCTTCGTCATGCGTGTGGTCGCGGATCCTCTGCAGGTCCCACTTGAGCGCCACCTCGGCCAGGTCGACGGCCAGGCGCCGGTGCTCCAGCGACGCCGTGGCCGAGAACCCGAGCCGCTGCATCGCGCCCACCATGTGTACCACGAGCGCGTGACGTACGGGATAGTACACCTGGTGAGGAAGTTATTACGTCATCTCAAGGTCAAGGATTTCGTGTAGCTAATGAAAGCTATCATTTTTATGCTCATCTGTTGCCGCACTGTTGTAGAAAAACGATCGTCATAACTGGACAATACTAATTTTTGAAAGTAAGCTGTTCAAAGATCAATTTCAACCGTGGAGCGTTATGTAAAAAGAAAAATTTATGAAAATCAATCATAATGAATGTGGAAAATAGGTTCCAGAATTTAGAACCTATTTTCCACCAGCATCACGGGTTAAATGATCTGTTCTTTTAATTCGATTAATTTTGCATTTCCTTTTTTAGCTTGTTGCAACTACTAGCATTATTATACTATTCTTACATTATATATTGAGCTATACCGTATATTTGACATAATTAGTCAAATACGGCACAATATTCACCATAATCCTAATTATGAGTGGAAGTTCGAAATTCAGTACATATGACATTTCGAAAAATAACATTCTATACAATTAGTGACATTCAGCTCGATAGCTCTCATTGGAAGCAATTGTTATCATTATCACCTGTGATTATTAAAGTAAACCGACCACAACGAAACTCCAACCAGGCTTTCGGTATGTTTACGCAGTTAAATATGTGTAGAAAACGTGACGCACAGGTATAAGCAGGATTAATCTTCAATGTGGTCGCTATATTAAAGTATAATTCGATGTCTTAATGGCGAAGTTCTAACACACATTACCACTTTGTTATGATATGAAGTTCTAGATGAAGATAAAACGGGCAAACTATATTACTTGGCAAATTCGTTCGGGCCATACGGCCCCTGCTTGCACGCACACTTCATACCCGCGTCCTAACCTTTACTCGCCAACATTGTAAAGGTTACCTTTAAAACAATAATTTTAGGCACAATACAGCTTGTATTTACCTTATAATGTCTCACAACCAACTGCAGTATATGGAAGAGCTGCTGCACAGAATGACCGTCTTCGACTATGATCTTCTTCGTCCAATGTGTGAGCATGGTGTTACCGTCCTCCATGCGCTGTGGCATCGCTGGAGTCAATATTTCCAGTGCTTGACGTACTACGGACCTCGCTTCCACAGCGTGGGCTTTCAACAGACTGTGGAACACTGTAGAAAAAGTAAAATCCGACAATATCTTTATTGCGACCATTATAGTTTTGTTACTACATGTTATACACCAAAATATATAATATACAAACCTTGTAATACGATTCGCTTGTGGATTGCGAATTTGGCAATGATGTGACTTAGTAATAGGTGACCATGATACCTGCAATAAACCAATGGAATGAATTTGCACAAAATTTTGCTTCTCTTGCAACTATATTCCGGTAAAACATTTGAACAGTAATTTGGTTAATAATATGTCAAATGCGTTCTTCAGTCCCTTACTTAACTTTATTTTGTTCATTAGCTTTGTTTATTCGCAAAAAGTGAACGAGAGAGGTAGTCCTGATAAGAGAAAAGAAAAGCTTCATAGATAGGCATATATTGCGTCTTTCGACTAATACGTTGAGTAAAGTTTCGACATTAGACGAATCGTAATGGCAGTTAGCTTACCTAGTAGCCGGATCGACGTAGTTCTTGCCCAGCAGACAGGGCCAGGCGAAGGTCATGAGTCGGCGCAGCTTGTTGCCTTGCTTCTTATTGTTGGCGTCATGTATGTGCGCTGACGCCTGCTCGAGTAGCAGACAAGCGAACTGTAGCAATGATATGCGCACGGCGTCTGAACATGCGAATGGGTTCTCTGGATCAATTACCTGAAAAAGACACTCAATTAATAGTAAACTTGAATAGCAATAACATTTAGGTTGTGATAAAGGTACAAAGATTTAAGCGCAAAGAAAAACACAATTGCTCACGCACGTGGTCTCATCAGGAATCGAAAATACCTTTGGATTACGCGTCCAACGTGTCAGCCTTTCCATCAGCAAGCACTGTAAAGCACTGAAAGGCTGACATACTGGACTTGTGATCCAATGGTATCGGGTTCCATTCCTGGACCTGACCATGAGCGACAGCAATTTTGTTCTTCACTGCGCTTTGATCGCAGGAAATTGTGGTGTTAATTTACTCACACTAAAACACACAGAAACACAAATATATCTTTCGTAAACAATTATAACATTTAAAGTTGATGTTAGATGGAAGTGGACGTCAAACGGCTGTGGTACTTAAGAAAGATGCAAAGAAGTGGAAGAATACAGAGCGTTTCCATTGCGAGGGTGGCGTAACGTGGATTAATCTAGACGTAGGCGAAGTCACCTCAGTCTGGCCTTTTGCTTTTAGTAGCCTACAAAACATATTTCCTATTGTTATACATTTCGAAACCATGCTGTTCATTCCGCGCGAGGCCTATAGTCTGTCCTCGTCAAAAGAACCACGTGACTTTTGTATCTACGGTACGACGGCACCGGCTGAATAACCCGAGTTGTTTTTTTTTTCCTTTTTAAGTGCCTAAAAGAACATACTATATAGGACGACATCCTGGATCTTTGCTCTTTAGAAAATCTGACCAAACTGTTTGGGAATATGTTGCTGATCGAAACACTCACATTATTTATAAACACCGACACGACATTATCGGGGTTGTCCTGGTAAGGCGCGGGTGGTCCACCAACGATCTTTTGGCCCTTCTCGAAGCTGACCGCGAAGCACGGGATCAGGATCATCTGCAGCACCTTCGCCTTTAGCTCCTGCGACATGGAGTCGCTGGCGAAGTGCTCCACGAAGCGGAAGAATGCTGAGCGCTTCCATTCCAATGTGTAGTTCTGAGCGACGGTGTTTTCGAGGAAGTCGCGGAGGAACTGTAAAAAATGTTTCATTTCAACAAGAAGTCACAGTCACATTATTCTTCATCGAGTTCAGCGGTTTTAAAAGAGGTAATCTGCCCAAGTAAGAGAGTAGTTGGTGTGACATTAAAATTAGAGGATATGGTTGAATATATATTAGAACACTGCGACATATCCTTACTCTAAATGATTTATTCTGAGAATAGCAATGAGATTATTACCTGGAAATCAGGGATGAAACGATCGCATAACGCCCTGAGTAATTGGAACAGCAGATCGATGCTCGATGGATGGTGGCAGAAGTAATGCAGCAATATCTTCACGATCAACTTCGGTTCCTTCCAATGCGTACAGTCAACGTTTTCTACTTTCTTGTGAGTTTCCTAGCAAATATCAAAACGTATAATATACATTTGCATGTTCATATAGACATTATTAAAAGTCATTGGGACCACAATCAGACTCACACTTAACACATGATTTAATAACCAAATAATAGCATTTTTGTGACAAGTTTTTCTTGCTGACTGTAATTTTCTCGGTACATCCCATAATACTCATCAAAACAATTCTAAAGAGACCAAATTCGGTAGAATTGCGTTGTTTTATTACTAGACTCCGGACTCTTGTCGCAATGGCTTTACAATTTGGTAGTTTGAAGAGTAAATGGAACAGTGGAAAATAATGATGAAACATTTTTGAATTACCTTTATCGATTTATCAGATTTTAACTAAATAACATGTAAGTTTTGACCTAAGGTATAAAATGTTTCTTCATTTTTGTATATACTGCATATACTATTTCTCTACATGTCTGTACATTGAAGATTTTTAAAAAGAAATGATAGACAGACTATTTGGCGGTCACAGAACCGTTATTTTTTTTTATAAGTCGTTGTGGCTTGATGAAGCAAAAGGGTCGATTTGGATGTTGCGTAAAAAATTGGTTTGTGAAATAACTTCTATAGTATTGCTTAAATTGTCGCAGTTCTCAGTAGATATGAGCATTATATTACGCTTTTATAGAATACTAGAAGGACGCCTTCTTCCAACTTCGTTCGCGCAGCAGAATAAGTAATAACCCCTCTTATTTTCTTCAGCGTAGTCGGGTAAAAAGTATTCTATAACCATGTGGAGATACCCAGCTTCCCGTGTACCAAAAATAGTTGAAATCCGTTTAGCCGATTTTGCGTGATGAAGCCGCAGCGACACATACAAAAAATGCAAAAAGAAACACATTTTCGCTTCACTTGCCTCCAAATAGTCCCTTACAATAGTTTTTTTTTATATCTTCAATGTACAGACATTTAATTTTTACAACTTTATAATAATATAGACTACAAAAATTATTTGATCAAATATGGTAAATTATCGAAAAAGAAAATAATATAGATATATATTTCATTTTTGTCGGTCTCTAATCTGATATTTCAACAATAAATGTGTATAAAAAAATAGGTACCTGGAGCAAGTGAAATTTTATTTTTTTCAATTACATGTCAATAAACAAAGTCAAGCAGTATTTATAAATTTTGATAACTACAAAGTGTGATATGATTTCTCAGCGTTCAAGTTCGGAATAAATAAAAGCAGTCATTAGTGTATTGAACCAAATACTCCATCGTATTCTAACACTCTGTAGTGGCACCATTCCCTCTTCTGCCCGTCGCAGGGCAGTATCAGAGCCACGCGAACGTTCAATGACAGCAGAAACGAGCTTTGTTATTTAGTCGAGAAATCGATATTTGTGTAAGTTTCAGTGCACGTGACAAAAATCCAATCATTCGTGTTATCAGCAGTTTAATAGTAATTATTTAAATAAAAAAATCCAAATTATATGCTTTGATTAGCATATAATTTGCCAAACGAAAGCCAAGTTATACAATATTGACATACCAAAAATTTACTTCCTAACTTTCTTAGAAGATGAAGAGAATGGTGTCACGTACCCGACATTCTGGTGGAATGCACCAAATAATTATTGTGACATTGCTCGTTAGCGCTAATGCCCATTAGGACAAAACAATTAGAGAAAGTGATATTAGGACAAACGTTGTTAGGGATCGCGAGGGAGACCCCTTTATTTCATTTTTGTCACTTCATTTATGTACATTTTCGAGTGACACTAATGAAATTCCTTTCCAAAATATTTTTTTATATCCATACTAATGTTATGTTATAAATGTGAAAGTAACTCTGTCTATCTGTGTGTATGGTAGGCTTTCAGGGCTAAACCACAATCGATTTTGATGAAATTTGGAATGGAGATAGCTAAGAACCTCAGGGAAGGACATATGACACAAGTTGAAAATTTTATTTGGTTTTCGTAGGAAAGCGATAAACGACTTATCTTTTCATGCCTAAACCGCTGAACCAATTTTGATGACATTTGGAATGGAGGTAGCTTGAACCTCCAGTATAAGAGCTTGAGCACAGGATCATTTTAGATATCCCTGAAAATTTTATAACTCCTGAAGGAATAGCGATAAAGGAGTTCTACGTGGACGAGGCAGCAGGCAGAAGCTAGTTTTATATATGCGTCTTTGTTTGCCTACAGCTTGCAGGAATAGTTGCAAGTTCGTTGCAAGTCGTACCATTCGTTGAATTTGAAATATTGTGATAATAAAGACCCGTCATCAAAGCTAGGGGCCATCAGGGGCCCGTTTCATTAACGCTTATGTACTACAAGCGAAGTCTCGTTTTAATTCATATTGTTGGAAAGACACTTCCGCTTGTAATACAAGTTACAAGCGTTTATGAAACGGGCCCCAGGTAGCTAAAAAAGGGGAGTTTATACAAATTGGTAAAAAAGTGCCATCTTAATTCCAAACGTGAAATAGATCTCAAAACGGCTAAACGGGTTTCAATTTTTTTTGATTCATGAGCTTCGCGATGCGCAGATGGCTAGGGTTACTTTTTATTCGACTCGCTGAAGAAAGAATGAGGGTTATATATTTTTATCTTCTCCGCTGACAGAGTCGCGGGCACCGCCTAGTTCATATTCAAAGTCATTAGGACCAGTATCAGACTTAACATATGATTTAAAATTGACTCGAAATTCGGAATGAGTTTTTGTCAAAGAAAGCATTTTTGTAACAAGCTTTTATTGCTGAGTAAAAAACTTACATGATACTGATCACTGCACCAGATCCTCTTCAACAACTCGATCAAATCATGCTGCGTAGACATCCACTGCTCATCATACTTGATCAACAGCGAAATCACCCTAACGGCCTGGAATTGCATCTCGGCCTTATCCGCCTGGGGAACAGACGACGCCGTCGCTACTCCTGTGTTGACAGCTAAGAGTTGCATGAGACGCGGTTTCTTGGAAGTTTGGAGAGCTTCGCGATACGCTGGGCCAGCCTCGGAATGCTTGACGAGGTAGATTAAGAAACGGCTCCATTGTTGGTCTTTTATGTTATTGTCGCTCATCACTAGATCGAGTGTTTCTTTAGGATATCTGGAAATAAAATACGCACTTATAATAATAAAATCAGGACGACTCGTGATTTCAATCCATTAGCGAATACAAGTAGCGTTATTTTGTCTTTTGATCTTACGCTACTACAGAAAATTATAGACTCAATGGACAAAATTTCATTTTTTCACCCCCTAATTTTATTGAACTATGTAATAATATTTGCAAAATTACGAGTAACGTATTTTGTATTTTTATATTGTTTTTAGTTTTAACCGCTGATTTTCATAGAACAAAACTACCCCATTCTATGAGAAGTTTATCACAACACAACAAATTGGGGCTAATAGCGTCGAATCGCGGAACCTTAAAAATTAGTCATGACACTGACTGAGTCCAAATATACGTGAACTATAGAAAAAATACAATATGCTCGCCTCTGACGGGTATAGGCAACTTTTTTCTGTGGTATGTTTTAGAACGACCTTTCAATAATATAAATATTGTTAAAAAAAACTACTTCAATCTCATAAAAAGTTCCCGAGATACAACAATGTGAAAATCTGACTTTAGGACTTTCCCAAAAAACGCTTTATACTAAACTTGTGACGTCACACGTTACTACCTCGTATGGGGAAATTAAGGACTTTGTTCTGCAGCTATGATAAAACTTGCGTTGATCGAAACGGTTTCATAACATTGTAACGTGTAAAAATTTGAGTTCCACGATTGTCTTTTGTTTGTGGAAGACAGGTCCCGACTCGTTTGACTTGAACTTTTGCTGCGCAAATTATGAAAGAACCGAGATTTAAAATATATTACTAATTAATGTGCTGTTACAAAACTCTAAAACTGTAAAAATTGTACAGTATTTCGCAATATTGTGTTAGATTAAATATCTACAAGGGCTGCCACTTAGCAGGTACATTTTGTATATAGTTATTTTTATTTATTTTCGTGTATTGTTCTGTTCAACTCAATCCAAGTCTTATTTCGTTTTCACTGGTCTTAACCATGAAGAAATAAGGCTTGGGTTGATTGGAACCACCCATTAAGTGGAGCATTTTTACAGCCCTTTCTTCTTCGCTGAAGTTCTTCACTGGAAACCTATCTGCAGTCTACAGTCGCACCTCGGCCGACGGTTCCATCCAATGCCTTCCTGGAAAGCTGGAAATAGATAATTGGAAAGGGAACTGAATCTCCAGAACCGTCCTATCTTCCTGCTCAGATAAGGCCAGTGATTTCCATTTAGTGCCGCGTACTGACTGAATCCCGTTTAGTTTAAGTTTTTATTTGTATATAGTCTATTTTTATTATATGTTTTAAATTACCACGTCCTATCTTTTATTCCCGACGACTAGCCGGGCTACAACATACATTTCATAGGTTTTTCATTGGTATTATTAAGTTAGTCATATTTTCATACTTAAGAAATGGACTTTCCCATGCAACTTTTTACGTTTTATGAGCCTTTAGGCTCCGAACTCAAAATCTTAACGTAGTTGTTCCTTATTTTGTTTGTGTTATCAGGATCTTATGTCTTTTTTTTTTTCAAATTGAGAATTTTTCAAATGTACCGTAATATACGAATATTATGTGTAATCGCGCAAAAATTAACGCTTCTCCCTACGGAAGACGCCGATTGGGATGATGTAGGTACTCTATTTTATCGGAGGTGCGTTTAAATTGTGCAGTTCTTACACCTCAAATAAAAATTCATCCATTGCTGCCGCCTATAGGGCGATTCTCGATCATAAGTAATTTCTTCACGTGGTTTTCCGTCGACTGGAGCGATAATCTTCATCCTCACCTCAAAAGGAACTTCACTAGCGGTTCCCTGAAGGGCGAGCCGGCCTCTATCATGAGCGACTTCTCCGTGTGGAAGATAAGACGGCACAGCACGTCGATGAAGCGAGGCGACGCCGCCGGGATTTGGTGGAAGATGCCGATGAGAATGATGATTTTTTGTTCGTTCTCCATGTTTTTGGAGACGCTTTGTAAGAAATTACCGCCTGCAAATAAAATATTTGAGGGTCACTTCGAAATATTAAATCAAAAGCGATATTTATAGCCTTTCCCAATTTATTTGTAAGATATTAGAGCATGTTTATGACCGGAACTGTTTGGTCCGCATTGAATATTACAAAAATATTTTATAAAAATCATACTTTTCTTCCAAACTTTACATACGTCTCAGTGCGTAACATCGTGATTTTATGAATTCACACCATACTTGTCAGCTCTACTGCAATGAATTAAGGTTGAAGGCGTCCACCATTGGCACAGTGTCTAGTGTGTACTATTAACGAAACATACCTCTATTCGTCTGTATTGAATAGTCTAACAACTTCTTGAGCAACTGCAGTAACTGTTCACACAGCTTCTCACTAAACGTGGAAGGGAATAGCTGCGTCAAGTACGAGAGCCGCTTGGCGCCGTTGACGCTAAGGTTGCGGTGGTCGCCCAAGGTGAGCAGCAAGGGTCTCATCACAGGGTGGACCATTTCCATATCGATTTGGAAACCGGAAAGGAATTTCTGCATGCATTCGAAGCCCGCCTGAAATAAATAATGACTTATAGCATTCGGTATTAATATATTAAGAGGATATACTACTGGCCGTTACCCCATACAAACGTAATTCCCAGTTTCCTCCCTGGATAATTATCTTAGAGCAATTTATCCATACTAATATTATAAATGCAAAAGTGTATCTGTCTGTCTGTCCGTCTGTTACCTCTTCCAGCTTAAACCGCAGAACCGACTTGGATGAAATTTGGTATGGAGATAGTTTTAGTCCCGGGGAAGGACATAGGCTACTTTTTATCCCGGAAAAATACCCTTATCAGCGATAAGCGAATTTAAGGCGGACGAAGTCGCGGGAAGAAGCTAGTATACATATATAAACAATACATTCCCCTGCCATGCCCCTATATTTTGTTTTTATAATCTATTTAATTTAAGAATTAGATACCCTCTAAAACTGCAAAAAATGCCACCAACCAGCGCCATAAGCACACGTTCAGTAAACAAATTAAACGAATGTAAAAGAAAAACAGAAAAAGTAGAAGCATAGCCGAATCCCTCGTTATAAAATATGTGAAAGAAAAACGAATAATCCAGTTTTGGAAGAGCAAAAAGGGTAATACGAAACCCTGTTTTCGCCAATTTTTTGTAGGTTAGATTGTTCCGAGCTGCAGTTGTTCCTAGCACAATGCAATATGGGAAAATTTGAGGGTGGGGAGGATTAGACTTATGGTCAGAAAAGTGATGTATCGTAGTCGATAATTAGGGTCATCGATTCCCTAGGGTTGTCTATCAACTGGACAAATTAGTAGATTGTCCGAGATTGAACCGGTCAGTTTCGCTAATAGTCTTACTTAGGATCACCTAAACCGCAATTAGGTAAAAAAGCATTCCGACTATGAAGCAACTCGTCAAACATTTTATTGACAGCGAAATTCAGTTTGACCGCATCATTTATTCTCAATCATAAAACATTTATTAAAACTTTCCTCAATTTATCAATAAATAAATAAATATCAGATAATCTTACACAAATCGACCTAGTCCCAAATTAAGTTAAAGTAGGCTCGTGTTATGGGTACTAGTTATCAATGAGCAGCTTAATGGATTTAAGACGAATTACTTTGTAGGCGACTAGATATCAAGACCACTGGCATTCATGATGAGTTGATAATATGTCAGTAGATAATAATATTTTATGCAACTGTTGTATAAGAAGGGTCTTAAAACGCGAGTGGCGTGGGTTGCGCAAGTAAAGACGCCACGAGCGTTTTTAAACCAGTTATACACCGTTGCATACAATACTTTTTCTACGACTACTTTTAAATAAAACAAAATTATGCTGTGTCGGTACAGTTTCTTGTTGATTTATAGAAGCAATATTTTATCTGGTTAAGTACAATATTTAATTAGCTTTCATTCTTTTCTTTTTCAACTAGAAACTTTTGGAAGTTAAAAAGTTAACATTTTTGGTGGGAACTCAAAAATGACCACGCTTGTCTATGGTTTGTTGTCTTTTTAATTTGTTTGTACTCGCTAGTAATACCAATGTCTAGTTTAATGAAGATATCTAAAATTAATTTAAAATGTTAATTAAGAAATAATTGACGCCGGCTTTTTTACATAGAATAGTAACTAACATAATAATAATACAATGTTTGTAAAATTGAGTTTATTTAGTGTAATATTGATTTAATAAGTTGGCACCGCTGTAATTACTTTATACATAATTAGGCCTGACACCTTATTTAAAAAAATGTTATTGTTATTATCATGGTAAACAGTGCTTTTATGAAAAATGTATGAACTATAAAAGCATGCTACACAATGCTTTTATGAAAAATGTATAAACTATAAAAGTACGCTAAACAGTGCTTTTATGGACCATAGAGCATAGAGTTTTCGCCGACTTATGATCGGTGTCATTGTATATGACTTAGCGACTATTTAAATGACAGATAAAAGTATAGGAGTAGAAAAAATGATTTTATGACGAGTTGCTTCATTGACATAACGCGACGATCTGCGAATTTGGTAAGATAATTTTTAGGCGAGTTAATGCCGTAGACTACTTGCGTTTCCGACTATTTGAGACTAACCCGGTAAGTAGCGATCATAATTATATAAAGATGGGCTTAAAATTTAAATCGTTCACGTACACACACTAGTTAATTTTTTTAAGTAATGTTTTCAGTGTTGGTATTATACCTGCTCTGTCGTGTAAACTCAATACACTGTGTCCCCAGAAACACGATTTTGAGAAATGGGCCGTCGAAACTTTTATTGTGTTTTGTAATTTTTTGGGCACACATTAAGACCTATAGATTATTGTCAGTATCATTATGCCTATAGGTATTGTGATTACCTATATGTTGACAAGTAAACAAATTATTCTAAGTATTGCTACTAGGTATAAAGTTATTTGATATTTTTTAATGAAATGAAGTAGGCAAACAAGCATATAGGTCGGCTAATGCTAAATATGTAGTGTTGTTAAACAACTAGTCTTGACGACTTTCAAACCTTAAAGACTCACAAACCTTGAAGGTTCAAGCTTTCAAGACTTAAGCGTTGAAGGTTTGAGCTCAAAAACGGTTTAGAACCTTAACGACTCAAGCTTTATATGAGAGAGTAAGTCTGTACGACTCCTGCTTCATAGAGAGCTCAAGCTTTAAAAACTCGGGCCTATTGAACGCTCAAACCCTCGAACCTCGAAGGCCTGAGTCAAGCGTTAAGAGCTCAAACAATGAGCGTTCTAGACCCATAAAATTGATCTGCAGTCGAATAAAAAATATTTAATTTTATGTTTAGAGGTATTGTTTATCTACTATAATTGATATTTTACAAACAAAAATGCGATAACGTCCGAATTTATTTTTTCTTTTTTTCCCCTAGGTATTTCACAAACAATTATATAATATTTTTTACTTCTAATGACTTCGGGATTACGCTGTTAAAATATTTCGGGTTCTTCACAGGCACCCTGTACAACTATCAAATATGGAATAGATTCATCTAATTTTTTTAAAGCTTTTAAGCCTTTTCAATGCTCCAAACCTTTTAGACTTAAACCTTAAAAGCTTAGGAGGCTTTAAAGCTTGAGGCCTAAAGACTCGAGGTTTCTATGATCGTAAGCAGCAACGCAAACTTATTAATTTGAGGCTTATACGCTCGAGGCTTTAAGGTTCTAGGTTTCCAGACTCAGCAGTCGCGACTCGAGTCTTGTAGTTTACGCCTCGAAGCTTAAATTCACAACACTAATGGAAGGCCATTAACTGACAAATATCAGTCAAAATCAAAATATCTCGTAACTGTCCCAAACAGAAGACAATACAAATTTTTTTTTGGCTATTGTGATAAGACAATTTAATAAAGCATAAAGAAACTCTTCGAACCCTTACAAACCTTATATATTAATCATTTAGAGGCAGAAACATACCAAAGACTGACGAAAAATGCTGTACATAAAATAATAAGTAGGATATATAAAGCGAGATCTCACAAACAATCATACATTTGATTATGATTGTACTTCTATTTTATAAACAAGAAGTTAATATAAAAATATACCAGATCAGGTGTGACCACTTTGTGAGTGAGTTTAGTAAAACGTCCCACTTTGTCGATTCTAGTTACGGATTTACAGGCAGTTTAGTGAAATATGGCAAAATCTACCGAAAATCGAATTTCAAATAAAACTGATAGAACACACTGTAATAAACCTATGATTTTGATGTCGACCCATAAATGTCCAATTTAAGCACCTTTTTAAGGCCTTAAAGTTTAGTGCCCAGCATCCCACTTTGTCGAATACCTAACAAAATCGTCGATATCATAATTTGTGCCTGTTTTAGGGAAAAAAATATATAAATACTTTTTCGATATGAAGTTATGAGTAGTTTGTATAACAAAGCATAAGCTATCTTTCGGTGAAAAAATTATGTCTCTAAGTGCTATAGTTATTTAATTTAAATTCTTCAAACTTGCAAAAGTGTAAAAGCGACAATTGAGAAAACGTTGGTTAAAGTTTGGGACGGCAAAAAACACACTTGTACTTTGAAGTTATGGAGTGGTTAGTATCAAATGAATTGGCATACTTTAAGGATTTCAAATTAGTCAAAATCATGTATGTAACCTTAGTAGTTTGAATGTCAATCAATTACGGAGGCTTGAACATAAAAACAGAACGAAAATATGTCAATCCTGAACATGGGTTTATTTTCTATATTTATAACACGACACGCAGATTTATCATTAAAACTGTATTTATAAATGTATTCTCATGCTGAAAAACACAGAAATAATTCTATGGATTCCATTAGTTAGTTATTATAGCACATAGAACTACTCATAACTCCATATCGACAAAGTGGGACCTTTTCCCAAAAACAGTCACATTTTATCGTGTACAGTCCTTATTTAGTACTCATAACGTTATTTTTTAATAAAAACAAGATATAATGTTCAAAGAATATAAATGCCAAACAAATTAAACGTTGTTTCCTTCTTCATATTTGAGAGTTCACTTTATTTATTTGTCGGCGAAAATAATAAAAAACCGGCCAAGAGCATGTCGGACCATGCTCATTGCTCAATGTAAGGTTCCGCAGCCGTTTATACAAAAAATGCACTACAGATGAAAAAAAAAACGATATGAAAAAAAAATACGTAACAAAAGAGCGTATCTCCCCGGCACTTAAGTCCTTTTGCTGAGAACCGCTGTTTTTTGACAATAACCTAAAAACTGTATGTTCGATCATGTTGAAAACAATTTTCGTTGGAAGTATTTTTTAAGCTTTATATTTGTAATTTTTTTCATATTTTTTGAACTTCCGTTTAGAAAATGGAGGGGACACAATTTTTGCTACTTTCGGAGCGAACATTTCCGAAAATATTCCCTAAATCAAAAATAATTTTTAGAAACATCAATTTTTTTTTAGTAGATCTGTCGAATGACGTGCCATAAATTGATATTCGCTGATTTTTTTTCAGCTTCGGATACATTCATGGAGTATCTCCATACCAAATTTTATTCAAATCAGTTGAGCGGTTTAAGCGTGAAAAGGTAACAGACAGACAGACAGGCAGACAGACAGACAGACAGACAAACGTGCCATACATTGATATTTGCTGATTTTTTTTCAGCTTCGGTTACATTTATGGAGTATCTCCATACCAAATTTCATTCAAATCGGTTCAGCGGTTTAAGCGTGAAAAGGTAACAGACAGATAGACAGACAGACAGACACACTTTCGCATTTATAATATTAGTATGGATGTACATAACATAAAACATGTACATATCTTGATTTCTTGCTTTAGTTATCCAATAAGGAGTTCCACTTTGTACATACACCACACGACTCCATTATTAGGCCATCTTATTTATAGTAATGAGAAATTTCAATTCGTTAACATTTTGCTATCAAATTGAAAATAATATGAGGTACGAGTAGGTACTCAACAAAACTATGTGATCGACAACTAAGATTTTGTTAAGATAGCACGGGTATACCTAAATTAGATCACATCCCAGTACTAATAATTCAACCGACACCTAGTAAATAAGTCACATTGGCCCCGGGACAACAAACCATAGTCAGACTGCATTCTTATTCATGGAATTTTATTCAAATAAAAAAATCATAAATGAATTTAGTTGACTAAGAATAAGTTATCGTTGTTCGATTTTCTCTCATACGAATTATTCACGACGAAATTAATTGAATAATGTTGTGAGTGTGATTCTATTCTTACGAATTATCTTTCAAATAATGATTTTATTCTTGAATACCGAATACTGACGTAACCTAATAAGCCAAAAAGATTTGACAACCACTTTATCGTAAAACCTAGCTTATACGGTTTAGCTTATGGTTTAGGCGCATAATGTCCCACTCGCAAAGCGTTGCTCCATCAAAATTACGTTCCATTCGCAAAACGTATTCTTTGCAAACGGCCCATTGCGCAAAATAGCTTAACTTCACATTAGGACCTTTTCTCAAAAGGTCCCATCCCTTTCGCAAAATGTCTCTAATGTTGTCGCTGTGAAAGCCCCTTTCACTGAACCTCCCCTCTGCATAATGCCCTTTCGTAAAACGTCCCGTATACGAAATGTCGCATATGCAAATGGCCCGTGTTAAGCATTTTCCTGCCAATGATCACCAAAATAAATAGTACAGTCAGCTAGGCATAGACAGAAGAAATAAACGTAGACTAAAGAGTCCAAAAATATTTGACCACGAGTTTATCGTAAAACCTAGCTTCTATGGGACAGATATTGTAAAACAAACATTCCGCCAAATTGCTGGCTTGGTTTCAATAATTTCAATCACATTTTATTTATTAATAGTGTTGATAAACTTGTATAACTAGAGTATATAGTTAATCACAGGATACGATATGGAGTCAAACTACGAAACTTTTGGTTGGAACCAGTTTTAACAAACGCTCAAGCTAGCTGCTGGTAAATATAACGCGACACTCACATGTTACAACTCCTGACCATTTTTCTTCAGCAACTTGTGCTTCTCTTGTATGTAGTGACATGAGGCCAGTACCTTTAGAGCTCAACACACGCAACCTCTCATCGTGCTCACGACCTTATAGCACGGCAGCTTACCCAGGACTGAGTTCACGACTTTGTAGCTACAGCAATTTATGGAAGAACACTTATTTGTTATAACTCCTGGTCGTTCTTCTCCAGCGACTAGTACTTGGAAGATCTTCTCGTTACAGCGTTGTTCTGTATGCTGTCTCGTTACAACAAGTGGCCAGCGTCTTTAAGGGTCAACACGCGCAACCTTATCACGCTCACGCCCTTATAGCGCGGCAGCTTGCCCAGGACTGCGTTAACATCCTCGGGTAGCTACAGCAATTCATGGTAGAACACTTACTTGCTGTAACTCCTGGTCGTTCTTCTCCAGCGACTTATACAGCACTTGGAAGATCTTCTCGCGACAGTGTTTCTCTTGTATGTAGTGACAGGCGGCCAGCGCCTTAAGGGCCGAGGCGCGCAACGGCACCAGGTTCACGCCCTTGTAGCACGGCAGCTTGCCCAGAACCGCGTCCTCCGCCTCACACAGCGAGAGCAGCTCGCGGAAGAACACCTTGTGCTCGTTTATGTTCAGATCTACAGGGGAAAAAAAGAAGTGCGTGAAGAGCAATGGAAAGAACTATGCTCAGAGTTGGAGAAAATAAAAAGTAACCATCCTAGCAGGACAGATTCCTAAACTCAAGTGATTCTGGGTGGGCCATATTGGTCGTACAACTAATAGACTGTGGGGCCGACAAGTAGGGTCCCTACAAGGTAAACTATTGATCTGATTAAGATCGCGGGAACGGTTTGCGCGCACAAGGTCCAACTCGCAAATTATCCCTTTCGCAAAAGGTCCCTTTTATACATGTCTCATTCTCAGAACGAACCTTCTGCAAAATATCCCTTCACATGAATTACGTCCCTTTCGCACAATGTCCCTTTCACAAAATGTCATGTTCGCAATATATTCCTTTCGCGAAATGTCCCGGTCGCAAAGTGTCCCATTCGCAATACGTTCTTCTCGCAAAATGTTCCGTATAAACTAGGTTTTACGTTAGAGTCGTGGTCAAATCGTTTTTCGGTTTACATTTACTTCTGTTATCTGTGCTTGTGAGTTCGCCGGCCAGGGTGAATAAAAGGCGTTATGTGAAGTCACCAACGATGTACGGACTTTGCTCATCTCTCTCTTCAATCCAATTAGAATAAATTAATGGTTTAAAAAACACTAGATAAACACGCTTTACAAGACTTTTCTAACAAATCCAAACACAGCTATGATACGATGTTCCATCGTGAAGTTCCAGTTCATATGTTCCGGCTCCATCATCAGACCAGTTCGACAGTATTATATTACTGTATTGTCATCAGAACTACATACAGCTGCCAATTTTCATGACGCCACGATACTTGGAAGATGGTTAAATTAGTTACCTTACATTCCATTACATAGTTACATACAGGTCGACCTAATAAAAGCGTGTTAAAAAGGCCTAGTTTCTCTTCACTTAAAAAAACATTTTGCAGACGGGATACATTGCGTATGTGACATTTCGCATACGGGACGTTTTGCGATAGGGTCATTATGCAGTGGGGACTTTCAGCGAAAGGGGCTTTAACAGAAGGGACGTCGTATTTTGCACAAGGGGCCGTTTGCAAAGAAGACGTTTTGCGTATGGGACGTAATTTTGGTGTAGGGACGTTTTGCGAGTGGGACATTACGCGCATTCAGGCGGAGCAGAATTAGCGTTGTTCGTTAGAGGACTTCTTTCGGCATGATGATGTTGATGCGTGAATATTTTTTCTAAATTCGAATTTAACGGGCCTTTTATACGACAGCGCCGGGCGATTTTATTGTCAATCGTTACATAAACCAACGACCATTATAATGTAATAATGATCTATATCATTTTCCTTAATAAACTAAATTTAGTCGAGTTTTTAGAAAATAAAAATCCATCTTTACTATTATAAAGTTGTAAAAATGAAATGTCTTTACATTGAAGATATATTAAAAAAAATGATTGGAGCAGAATATTTGGAGGTCACTATCACAAAAAAAAATCCTTTTGTTGTATGTTTGTAAGTGTTGTTGAGGCTTCATCACGCAAAATCGGCTGCACGAATTTCAACTACTTTTGGTACACGGGTAGCTGGGTATCTCCAGATAGTTATAGGATACTTTTTACCCGACTACGCTGTCGAAAAAAGAAGGGTTATGATTTTATCTCCTCCGAGAACGAAGTTGCGAGTGCCTTCTAGTTTTATAATATTTCCTTTGCAGTACATGTGAGCTGACCATGTTTATTTCATAAATATTCCAAATTTCAAATAGATAGCATAAGTGGTCTTTGAGATATAGCGCTCTAATAGTCGCACAGACAGAGAGAGACGCACCATAAGGGTTCCTTTTTTATATTTTTGGTACGGAATCCTAAAAAGATTGTCATTACTGTATAGGTATAGATTCGAAAACACCACAATAAAATTTAAATTCACATTAAATAGAAATTTATCATTAAGATATTGCATTCTCAGTAAGTCTTTTTTTTAAATCATTTAACTAAATGCTACTATCTGAATTGCTTCAGTTCAATGAAGCAATAAAAGGTTGACAACTATGTAGTATTTTACAGCTTAAAATTAAAGACTTGTATTTTACAGCACTCGCTTTAATAACCGCTTTTATTGAATGACGTCATAGCTTATGCCCATTTTTAACAGACTCCCAAAAAAGGTGGTTCTCAATTCGGTTGTATTTTTTTTATGTTAATCATCCAGATTGGTCCGAAAAATCAGCCGCCAGAAGATCTGATGATAGGATCCATGAGACATTGAAGGAACTTCTCGGATATCGTAGGCATACATAAAGCGATTTTGGTATTTTAAGAAACACAATAAGGATGATAACGGACGTGAAATATCATGGCATTGCAAATATCGGGGAATGGTATTTTGTAAGGCGATTGATATCCTCTTGTTTTAATGATCTTTGCATGAACAGTATTTTTTTAGTCCTTGTTATCATTGTAACAGGAGCGGAAAAGGTACGTGTTTAAATTTCCCTTACTGTACATATACACCTACCTATAGTAAAAAGTCTCGGTTTCAATGTGGTGCAGAAGGTGGTGCCGTCCATGAGCCCCATCTGCGCGTTGGCCGGCTGGTGGCGCAGCAAGTGCTTCTTGGGTGGAATGATGTCCGCCAGCACCTCGCGGTGAGGGTCCATCACCTCCGTCACCGTCTTGCCTTGTAGCTCCGATATCAGCTCTAGAGATTTCATTGCCTGGAGATAAACATATTGTGAGTACAAAAACCATCGAGAAGCAGAAGGTAGTAGATATTATATGGCTTATTAAATTGATTAAACTTTGCAGTAATTACAAACGAGCGAATACGAAGTAAAGTATTTATAGCGATATGAAGTGCCCAATACATAAGTCTGAATATTAGTGTCCAGCCGAAACAAGATTTTCGAAAACCAAAATTCGCGTTTTGATTCAGTTCCGGCCGAAAACGAACTTTTCTAGACTTCTTTCTGGATACTTTAAAAAAGTTGTAAAAATGAAATGTCTGCAGATTGAAGATATTTCAAATAAATTATTTTTACGGACTAATTTAATTCTTTTATTTTTATTTATTATATGTTTGTAGTGTCGTTTTGGCACACTGGTAGTTGGGTATCCACAGATGGTTATAGGATACTTTTTACCCGACTACGCTAACGAAAAAAAAAGAGATATGAGTTTTTCTCCTTTGCGAAGGAAGTTGCGGGAAACTTCAGCATTGGTATTTTATTATCGTCTAAGTAGGGTGTGACATTTTACCATTTGACGTCCGTCATCATCCCTATTCGCGGCGTACCTGTTGTCTGACGAGCAGATGCGGGCTGGTGACCTGCAGCACCAGCTCCTGTAGCACGTCGTGCAGCGCTCGTGCCTTCGCCGCGGCCACGTCGCCCTCGGGCTCGGCCGCGCCGCACGGGCCCGTAACGCACACTCGCACCAGCCGCTCTAGGTTCATCGTCGCCATGTCGATCGCGCCTGAAGACACCTGTTACACAACATCACAACTAAATAAGGCCCGACCAGGAAAATAAAAAAAACTTCGCCATATTGCGGAAAACTATTCGAACTAATTTCCCCAACTGGCAATAGTAACTTTACAGAAGTTATTAAAACCATCTTTCAATTGCTGTCAAAGTGAGGTGTTGATTGTGCGTGGTCTATTTCTGGGATTTATGGGTTATTTGTGCTTTAAAATGTCGAAAACCATTAAAACTCACTTAAGAAAAGTGATTTACAATATGACGAAGTATTTGTCGGATAGAACGTCTGAAGGACTTTTTGGAGTTCACTAAAACGAAAAATGTTTTTTTTTGTATGTTTGTATGTGACGTTGTGGCTTCATCACGCAAAATGGGCTAAACCGATTTCAACAATTTGTGGCACACAGGTAGCTGGGTATCTCCAGATGGTTATAGGATACTTTTTATCGGACAACGCTGAAGAAAAGAGGGTTATGACTTTTTCCCCTCGGTGTACCAAGTTGTTCAAACCTAGATCAAAATGAAAAAAATATAAAAGAAACATAATAATTATTTTCAAATCCCTATTGAATGATAACCTCATTCGACACAGTATGTCTATTTTCATTTTTTTCTGTTTCACAATATGGCGCCTCATTATCGCCATTTTGCGTTTTCATCATTTTCAAGTCGTTAGTGACATTTGGACAATTAAGACGAATCGATTGACGTAAGAATCATCAAAATCGGTCCACGCGTTTGATCTCTAGAATGCCAGATAGGAACAAACATACATACATACATAGACTGATAAATACATTACCCTCCTTTGTGTCGCGCAGTAGGGTAAAAAAGCAGCTCGAGCACGACTCCCCGCACCAAAGGACTTGAACGCAGAAATAAGACTCGAGTCTCAATGTCAAAGTTCGCTGACCTCATGAGACTCACTTGTTACTTTCACATGTAGCTAAATTAAAATGGCTACTGGCACAATCGAACCCAATGCTGAAGTCGTTGCTTCTTCCCTCCATATGTCACCATACTTTCTGAGGTGGTGGTCGTCACTTGTAGCTACTATTTGCAAAATAAACATTTCACTTCGACTTTAGATGAAAGGTACAGTATAGGAAGCGAACAGTACAGTCAAACTCATCACTCATCAGCTATGTAGGTCTCATCTTGAATATTTTGGTTTCATCCAAAGCAAACCCACTTGTAAATTTTATCTACGATGTAAAGCATTCGTACTTTGTAGCAAATGAGTGAGTGCGAAAGGGAGCAATACTTTAAATCAACGTTATAAGTGATTGATCATTGATCATAGTAGCAGTGTAAAGCTCGTTAACCCAAGTATTACGACATTGCATTGGGTATATAAGGTATTTTAAAGTCTAATTTGATTCACATGGTTGGAAATACTGCGTTTAGGAGAATTAGAACAGAAAAAAGAATAATCACAAATATTCTTCCCTGGAAAATCAAAAAAGCAAGTATGCGGATGCGAAGTTATGCAACACTTAAAATGTAAGCATACAAAATTATTAAAAAAAAATCATTAAGAAGAAAATGACGGAACTTAGACTTACCTCCCCAGTTAGGTCCATCATCACGAACAGTACGGCCTTCAGGAACGTAAAGACGTGTTTGTAGACCCACTCGGGAGCCATCTTCTCGAACATGAACTTCACGGCGATGCATCCGCCGAGCTTGGCGTACCACGCCCGCTCGTAGCAGAGCGCCGACATGCGTTCCGCTAAGTATTCCATTAGAGGCAGGCGGCAAGCACGCTCCTTGCTCCCCAGAACGGTTGCTGCGGTTTCAATCATGAGCACGAGGGCCAAGTGGCCCGGTTTGCATAACTCTTTCTCCTCGTGGCCCATCACAACCGCTATCGCATCGACGAGCACGAGCGCGTCCAGCCCTTCTCTCGGGTGAGTGGTCCCCGCAAACGGACCGGCTTCTTGAGCTATGGCCACCAAAGTGTAATGCCGGACAAGCGATACCATTGTCGGTAGCACGTGGTGGCGTAATTCCTTTATGGCCGCAGCAACAAACATCCCGGTCAGAGCGGTGCGGTGCGTGTTCCGCACTATCGAGTTAGTGCATTTGTAATACGGCCCGTTCTGACTTTGAATCTTTCCGTCCAGGAACGCGGGGTGGTTGAAGAGCTTCTGTAATGTTGGTTTAGCGTCGTCTAGATTGAGAGAGGCCGCGAGGTAGCACCTCAGCACCTCCCAACACTGACGTCGGTAAAAGGGATCCGTAGTACTTGATTTCAAAGCGGCAAAGGCCGTGTCGATCACTTTGTCGACTTCGAAATCTATCGGCTTGGGTTGGTCTTGGAAATATGCCTGTACGGCCGGCGGCGGCGCGTCGGTCTCGCGGTATTCCAGGCGCTGAGGTTCTATCATCATCTTTCGGTTGCCGCCCCCGAATTTGCCCAGAACTCTGAAGGCTATTCTGGCCACCTCATTATTCTGAAGCGTTCTCCACAGCGCTTGCATCAAGTCAGCACGTACCGGCTGAATATGTTCATATAAAAAGTCCGGCTGCAAATTATCCACGCAAAGCTCTAGCGTACGCAAACCCTGAGATATCAATGTGTGTGAACCGTTCAGTGCGGATACTAATGGATCCATCAACATTGGTAAATAAGGCAACAGGCTACTCAATCGAACCGGGACAGTTAAACACAATTCTACAAAAAGATCTTTCATATGTTGTTTGTGGAGGCCACTCTGAAGGCGGTTGAGGCCTTCTAACAAATTAGGGAGTAAAGGAAGGAACTCTTGGTAAAGCAGGTCGTGACTGCCGCCGCCGATCGAGCGGAACAGAGCTCTCAAAAGCAGAAAGTAGTTGTATGGTTCCTTGGCAGTCATAGCATAATCCATTGCCTTATTAACGATACTATGCAGATGCGGTCGCAACATTTGTTCATTCTCAGTCGGGAATAAGCTGACCGAGCCAAACACCAGCTTAAATAGTCTCAGGTACAGATTGGACCTCTCTATGTTGGTCCCCATTTCCTCCATCCTCTTCAGCAGGTACTCAACGAGGACCGTCGCGAATATCGGCGACGTGGCCGGATTCGATAGGAATGTGTTCGCGATTATTTGCAGTGTCATGTTTTTGTTAATTCTCTCAACCATATGTGAGATCGTCGCCGTAAATATTTCTTGAAATGTTTGCGGATTCATCATCGAAAACTGAAAAGGAAAGCATGTAATCGTAATCTTGCTTTAACGGCATTCAGAAAATGGTTGCTTCATTTCATAATGACGTCTGGACTTAACGAAATTAGACTTAAACATAAGTTAAGTGTCCCAATGCTTAACAGCTCAATTTCAATAATGGTCACCCTAATGTCACCTCTATTGCTACGAGTTAAGGTTGAAGGTGCCAACAAATGGGACAGTGTCAACACTGGGACATTTACCTCGTGTTCTAGAAATGGTTCGGTACGGACAATAGGGATGATGACTAAATTTTAGTAATTGACAATACTTCATATTTTTTAGTGATACTTTTTATTATCCTGCTCAAAAGAACGCACAATTTAAAGAAACAAGTTTTTTATTTATGGAAAGCTTATATTTGAGTGCGAAAATCCAAGAATATTATTAGTTTGAGAAAAAGGGCGTATGTAACAAACGTCTATCAGCTAAATGACGTCACAGATGTGTTTCATGCAATTAAAAAAACGATGGAAATAACAAAAATTATTGCGAACTTTGACATTTTAATGCACTCGAATAGTTTCACAGTGACCGCAGTTGTCACGAAGTCACGACAAACTTCAAAACTTGAAAACGATACGCTTTCAAAATATGCCACGCGTAAGGTAGTGTTTTAAGAAAGCTTGTATGACCAACACTCTTATATCACCTATTCTCTTTTACCTGTTTGTGAAGATACTTGGTACATTTCGATGCGCAATCTATGCTCCGGCGTTATGCGGCATTTAACAGAACATATATCATGTTGACGCTTTATTTCTACATAGCATTTGCAACATAAGATATCCGCGAAGACAGTGAGGCTTTGACACTTGATGCCGGCCAAATAATACTTATTCGAGTTTTAGCAATAGAGGTGCATAAGCTGCATTATCATTATAGTCTCCAGTCGAGGCAAATTAGTGTAAGCTTGTATAAATCCCTCCGTGTTTCACATATCCGGTTTTAATAGCCGAGTCATAGAAAATATAAGCAACTGAGATGTATATGAGTATTGGAATGCCCCAACACTAAATCCGGAGGACGGGTAGAGGACGTTAGGAACCTCGGTGACAATGCTATCGAGTACTTGAAGAAGGCTAACTTCAATCTCTAAAATGAAATAGATTTAAATTTTATATTTCTATTTTTTACACTAAATCCACTGACTGAAATACCATACGATAAATCAATAAAGCGTCGAAAGATGTCAAACGGATAACCGGAAGAAAAGTTTTTTTATAGTGGCAATATTGGATCAGCTGTGTGACGTCAATTCCGTTTTAGCTATTTTGGAATTTTTTGGCAAAAAATATTGTTTAATAATATTATTTTTTTGCATTCTAGCGGCGTTTTTCTCTAAATAGTTTTCGATTTAGAAAAATGGGAAAACATTAAATGTTGTCAATTAGTTCGTCATCTCATGTAATAAAAAAATAATCGGAAACGCATTTTTTCTTTTTGCCTGGGTGTAGATGTCCAGTGACTGCAGCCCCCAGCACACAAGACGGATGTACAATACTCACCACTCCGCTGAAGTGCTCCAGGACCTCCTTCTCCTCCTTGGAGCGCACGTGGGGCTGCGCGGGCGGCAGCGCGGGCGCGCGCGGTGCTGCCAACGTGTAGATGTCCAGTGACTGCAGCCCCCAGCGTACCAGCCGGATGAACACCAGCGTCTCGCGTGCAGTAAACTGCTTCTGACCGGCTATCGTGCTCGACGCGGTGCCCTCCGTGGTCGTAGTCGTCTGTATCAGGTAATAAAAACAATACAAAATCGCATCTATTGACTTTATCAAACATAACTAAGAACCACCGGCAACCGCATTTAAAACTGTTTGAACGCTAAGTTGACCCCAAATACCTCTCGTTTGGCAGAGAATTAAAAATAAATATGTTAGAAGTATTCGTCCAGTTTACAGTTCTACGCACGAGCTCTGAGGAATACTCTCCAGTTCCTTTTACCTCCCGTTACTAACACCTCTAATAAGACATGATTACTTACTTTACATGACGCGCATCCCCATGTAATAGTCTTCACGCCGCACACCAAAGTCTTCACCAGAGTTCTGTAGTCGCCCACATTCAGATTGTTCATTTGCGAACTCGGGAAACCTATCTTGGACTTCTCTTCTGGTTTCGATAGACTGTCGAGGAAATCTGGAGCTGGTTTTTCTTCTTCTACTTTGATGTCTGTAGTAGTGCCGGGCGCAGGGGTGGTGGGGGTGTTTGGTGTGGTGCCGTTGCCGCCGTTGGTTGGAGTCATTTGTTTACTGGAACAAAACAGAAATCATAACTTAAATTCTAGTTGTAAGTCATTCTATTATCTTGTGTATGTTAAAATAAGATGTGTAGTTTTACATTGAAGTCGGAGATCGAAATCGAGATCAAAATTGTAAACAAATGGGTTGCCACCATAAAAAATTTAACGCAAGCGGGTGGTTAATTAAATCATTGAAATACTCATAAAAACTACACCATATTCTGAGTTAAATAGAACCGTACGAGTAATTTAAAATAATTTTGTAAGTTAAACAGCAAATATTCTTTTTTTTTTTATAATATTTTTGTGTCGTTCAAATAAAATATACAGACATTTAATTTATACCACTGGTCACAGATTATATAAAACTATACTAGTACAGATACACAGGTTCATACAAGAAATACGTGCCATCCTAAGTATACAATACCTGTATACACTTTTGTTTCCATAGTTCCTCCACTAGATGTCGCAGTGAACAGATACGTCTACCAGAGATGGGCAAATTTATTCGAATGACGAATAACGAACAAAAATAACAAAATCATTCGCGAATAACGAATAAAATCTTCGAATGATTATTCGTCTTAAAATTATTCGCGAATAATTTATTTGACGAATAAATCATTCGCGATAATACGTTCCACGAATAAATTATTTGCGAATAAAATATTCCAATGATTACTAACTATTTACCTGTTTTTTACTTCGCCGTGTTTTCTTTTCAAGTGACTAATGTAATTCGATGTTGAATTTGGAAGTCCTTATATTTTAACAATTTTAGGTGAACACTTTACACATGTCTTGATAACACTTTTTCGGATTCGGAATCAATTTTGAAAAAAAAAAACACCATCCAGTATAGTCAAGGTTGATTTTGTTTGATCTGCTGGTAAAAACATCACTGTTTTCACTTAAGTCACGAAAATTATCGTCGTCTGCATTAACTTCACTCATTTTCATAAAAGTTGTAAACAGCGGTAAGTAACGTGGTATATATATAGCGACTGGCTTAGACAGAAGTATTCGAAAGACTAATTGCTAAGAAATAATAAGAGTTAACTACTGATAATAAACTTAAGTTATTTGATTTTCTCGCTCTTTTATATATCCATCTCTTTCTAATTAGCTACCTGCGATAAAATCACCATCCTTCGCCCCTAACACGCTCGAGTTGCTTAAAAGTAGTAAATGTGTCTTCTCAATTATAATTTGTGATTTATTTGTTACTTTATAATAACACGAATTTTTGGCATCACGCCGCATAGTCAAGAGAAGATGAAACAGTCTTAAAAAATGTTCCCGATCATCAAATGATGGTAACGAGAAGTTGCCGTTGTTTTCTCTTACTGCAATACAATTACCATCCATTGACCCTTACTTAACACGCTCGAGTTGCTTATAAATATAAAATCATACGGTTTTCCAAAATATTATTCGTAATTTATTCGTAGTTTTATTCGAATAAAATAACGCATAAATCATTCGTTATTCGAAATTGCATGCGAATAAATTATTCGCGAATAAAATACGACGAATAATGCCTAACTCTGACGTCTACCACGCTATTACTCTAGTTCCTACATTAAAATGACAATAGATGGCGTTTGCCATGCAATGAAGATAGAATGAAAATTTTCAAAAATCTTGAAATTTTGTTTATAGGTAGGAATAAGCCTCTTTATCTTCAGAAAAAAATTACAGATTTTTCTGTGGCTTAGAAAAAAATAAAAAGATGAAAAGGTGTTCGTGGGCCTATATGACAGCTTATACGGTATCAAATCATTTTTTTGAAAATATCTTCAATGTACAGACATTTCATTTTTACAACTTTATAATAGTATAGATTATATAAGTAAAGTGGAAAACATCAGTGATCTCAGCAATACAATAATTGTTCTGACACTTGACTTGACGTCAATTTTACGAATAATGTAGCAAGGAGTACCTATTCGATCATTATCTTCAGCATGTAAATTCGGATCTCTTTGGTAAACACAACTATCAAATCGATAGCCTCGTTACAGGTATTCAACCGGTTGTCTTATTGTACCGACATAGGGTATTTTTTCCATTAATGCTCCGATCCTTATGATCGCCCTGACTGCGTAGATACCTTTGGCGCTATGTGCAGTCAGATATTTGTAGCTCGTTGTGTGCTCATAATTTATTGGAAATCAGCTGTTACGTCTTTATTGACATTTAAGACTGCTCAGAAATATTTGAGCAACTCGACCACTACGATATATCTGATGCTGGCTGTGCTCCAACAAATAAACCAATAAATACTATAAAGGTAAATTGAAAGAAAAAAAACCGACCAATGGCATGTCGGACCATGCTCAATGTAGGGTGCCGCAGCTGTTTATACAAAAAAGTGCACTACAATGAAAAAAAACACTAATAAAAGAGCGTATCTCCCCGGTACTTACGTCCTTTTGCTGAGAAACGCAGTTTTTTGGCAATAACTTAAAATCGGTATGTCCGATCATGTTGAAAACAATTTTCGTTGGAAGTTTTTATTAAACTTTATGTTTGTAAATTTTTTCATATTTTTTGAACATACCGTTTAGAATATAGGGGGAGGGGGGGCTCAATTTGTGCTACTTTCGGAGCGAATAGTTCCGAAAATATTCACTAAAACATTTATTTCTAGAAACCTCAGTGTTTTTAAAAGATCTGTCGAATGATATGCCCTACATTGATATTTGCTGTAAAAAAAATACAGTTTCGGTTACTTGTATGGAGTGCCCCCCTACAAATATATATATTTTTTATTTAACTATCAAATTAAGTAGCGCCTTACACAATACAACTATGTTCCAAATTTCATCAATAATATATCTTACAGATTTTGAGTAAAATGCCTGTGCTGTGACATACGGACGGACGGACATGATGAAACTATAAGGGTTCCGTTTTTGCCATTTTGGCTACGGAACCCTGAAAATGGGACAAAAATAAACTGATGTATTAAGATTGTTATATTTTGCACATTATAAGTTAACAATATAAATAACACGCTCTTATTATACCACACCCACTCGGCCATACGTAGAGCCGTCGATGGAAAACGAAACATGGGTTTTTGGCTTGCCATGGTCTTGCATTGAAAATACGAGCACGTAGGGGCCATATTTTTGATTATCAGTCCGTTTTCGAAAGCCAAGTCATCATACGTGAAAGCAACTGCCAGATTTGCAGCCAAATTTGTCGTGAGTGCAATTTTCGCCAAGAGTCCAGAATAAAAGGTAAGTCGTCGCTGTAGATGTAGTAAGTACCAATTGTCGTAGTCCGAATCTGAAACTAGTTATTTGTTAGAGGAATATTTGAGATAACAGTCTGACTTCTGCGTGTTATTCTTATTGTTTTTACACTGTCTCAATGAAATCAAAACGTTTTGCGTTTTGGTAATGCTTGCATGGCATTATTTAAAAAAATAGTTTATTTATTTGTATCCTTTAAAAATTGCTTATTTATTTAACTTCTTTTTTAATTGAAAATTGTGCAATGAAATTAAATTACACGCCGTGTCTATAAGTTAAGAAACCAAATGCCGTTTCAGATATTGCCTACAGCGCCATCTTTCGACATTTTTAATATTACG
The DNA here is from genome assembly GCA_905404275.2 of Hedya salicella. NCBI lineage: Eukaryota > Metazoa > Arthropoda > Insecta > Lepidoptera > Tortricidae > Hedya > Hedya salicella. Next base: position 106,738,334 of record FR990096.1, on the reverse strand, counting down.
CAGAAACGTACTACGATAGCTAATTCTCATGTCCAGCTCATAGGTTTAAAATAAAGTGTAAGATTCTAAAATAAAGCGTTTAATTTGTGTTCATGATGATATTTGCATTTGAATTAACATAATACTGATTAATTAGTGTACAACTATGGCCTCTTTGAAAGATAATTTGCGTTTTGAGACCTATACTGCCATCTGTTGGTATTTTTTGTTACTATTTATATTTACTTCGTGGTGGGACGGCATGCCACTGGTGAACAGAAGTTGTGAACATTTCGTATAGTAATAAATATAATGACCAGTTTCTTTGTAATTTAATTTTCAAATATTTTGTAACAACATGCAGAAAAGGGAGCGTTCAAGTATTACATAACGAATTTGGAGGGGGGGGGGGACACCCGTCTTTGTAAAACGTTAGGATGCGTTACAGGGGGGGGAAGGGGTGTTTGCTCACGCATCTTTTATCAAAAATTTCAAATGGAATGACCATTTGAAAATTTTAGGTAAAATAAATAAATAAATAAAATAAATAAATAAATATCAGGGACAATCTTACACAAATGGACCTAGTCCCAAACTAAGCAAAGCTTGTACTATGGGTACTAGGCGACGATATACATAATATATAGATAAATTATTATACTTAAATACATAGGAAACATCCAAGACCCAGGAACAAACATTCGTGCTCATCACACAAACACTTGCCCTGGTCGGGATTCGAACCCGGGACCGCCAGCTTCGTAGGCCGTTGTACAACCCACTGAGCCAAACGTGTCGTCAAAATGGTCCTTACTCGGTGTTTACGTAACGTTTTACTAGGGGTGGGAAGAGGCTTTGCCCTACAAAAGGTGGTGTAGAAAATGTTTTAATTTGTATCGCTTAAATATAGGCTAGTCATGAAAACTGTAAGTTTTCGACCTTGTGGGGTCACAGCGTTAGCCGCTATCTTGAATTGAAGAGGCCAAAATTGGTTCTTTTTTACATAATGCTTCAACAGTTGACTTTATGACAAAAATATCTATAGGAAGTATAAAGACAATAAAATTTCAACTATTATTTGTATTTATTCTGTACGTCTTATACATACAAAGTTAAAAGGGGGGCAAAATTTCATATTTGAAATTTCCTTGCTCTGCTATTGCTGCCGGATGTAGCCTACTAATAGCAGTAATACTGCTTGGAGATGGTCTTGAACCTGAGCACGAGCACCTCCAGGATGTGATTCGCTCTTTGAATGCTGCCAGATGTAGTCCATGAGCTTCAGTAGTGGTCCAGCGCTGTCGGTGGTCAAACCCTACTCCACTTACCATTTGTTCATGAGCGCGGGCAGCTGCAGCTTGGAGATGGTCTTGAACTTGAGCACGAACACCTCCAGGATGCGCATGAGCAGCTGCCGGCCCTGCGGCTGCGCGCCCGCGCCCGGCGCCGCCTCACTCTCCGACCTCTGCCGGATGCAGTCCACGAGGTTCAGCAGTAGCTTGCATGACATCGTTTGGATGCTGCAAGATAAACGCACGTTAATGGAAGTTCAAATTGGTGTCATTTGGACTAAAGGGTGTAAGCAGGTGTCACGGGATCCGGAATAAGGAAAGGAAGCACGATTCCAGGGTCACGATATTTATTATTGTAATGAATAAAGGAAATGAAAAGGCACGTTTCCGTGCGTAGTATTTATAAATACGTGTTGTCAACGACGGTTCAACAGTATGGTTTTACTCGTAGATTTTTAGTTTATATTATGTATTCAAATAACAGTCACTCAAAATAATCAGGTTTCAGGAATAAGGACTTATGCTTAGGCTTGAGGATGTTAATTGTTCAAGAGTGAGAGACTTAGACCAAAATCTGATTAAGAAGAATCAAGGTCGAACGTGTGTTCGAGTGTGAAATTTTAAGATCATTTTGAATAACGATCATATAGTATTCTTCTTCTTCTTAGTCGGTCCCTCATGGCTGAGGATCGTGACCAACAGTAATGTCCCTCCACTTGGCGCGGTTAAGGGCCATATGGGCAGCCCTCTGCATGGAACCACAAGCATTTTGCACGGTGTCAGACCACCTTGTCGGGATTCGACCTCTGGAACGTTTGCCTTCGACTTGGCCCAGTAAAATGCTCCTTTCGAGGTTGTGCTGGTTAGATCGCATAATATGCCCGAAGAACTTGAGGATTCTCTCCTGGCAGATAGTTGAGAGCCGATTTGTGATATTAAGTTCTCGTAATATGGACTCGTTCGTCCTCAATGCGGTCCATGGGATTCTGAGCATTTTTCTCCAGCACCGCATCTCAAAAGCATCAATCTTGCTCCTATCCAGGTTCTTTAGACTCCAAGTTTCTGCACCATACATAAAGATGAAGAAGATCAAAGCTCGCACCAACCGTACCTTGGTTGTACGACGAATACAACGGTTTTTCCACAGCTTCTCTAGTTTTGACATTGCACTTTTGGCCATTCCTGCACGTCGACGTATCTCCTGTGTATTGCCACCATCATTGGTAATTAGTGACCCCAAGTAAACAAATGTATCAACTTTCTCGTAACTATCGAGAGCATTGGATTAAGGAAGGACTTGAGCTCTGTCTACTACCATAATCTTGGTTTTGCTGTGGTTTATCCTCAATCCAAATTTGGCACTCTCTGCTTCAATTTTCTTCAGCAGCGCAGCATCTCTTCTTCACTCGAAGCCACAATAGTAGTGTCGTCAGCGTATCTAAGATTGGTAATGTTATGGCCTCCCACAGTGATACCGAACTCCATGTCCTCAAGTGCTTTCCTCATAATGTATTCGCCGTACAGATTGAGGAGATTCGGAGACAAAATGCATCCCTGTCGCACACCTCGCTCTGCGCGATATGGTTTTGATACTATTTCATCCAACTTAACAAAACTCATGCCTTCGAGGTACAGATTTTGAATCAGAAACACTAGATGGTCAGGTACTCCCATATCAATCAACACATCAAATATGATACTCCACTTTACACAATACTCACGACATTTTTCGATGAGAATCCGAACATTTAATATTTGATCCCGTGTTCCCTTGCCGGCGACAAACCCAGATTGTTCGTCAGGGATCTGTCGAGCAGTAAATGTAGATAGTCGAGCTTGTATTATGTGTGTTATTATACTTCCTCGTGCATCGCTTTTTCTGAAGAGGAACAACGGCAGATTGAGTCCAGTCCTCAGGCCACTGGCCAGTCTTCCAGATTTTATTGCACAGTCTGTGAATTAGGCTCACGCTCACTGTACCGAGACGTTGGATCATCGCCGCCGAAACGCCATCAGAACCCACTGCTTTGTTCATGAGTTTTCTGATAGCGCACTGTACTTCCGAAAGGAGTATTGCAGGTTCTTCAGTGTGTTCATCCCATCTTCTGTCGGAGATCGGCCCCGCGTCATCATGGTATAGATCGCAACAGTAACATCTCCATCTTTCCAAGACACAATCTAGTTCATCATATAGTATAACGCTTATTTAATATAATGATCATATTGTCTACCGCTTATTTTATTATTAACCGACTTCCAAAAAAGGAGGAGGTTATATGTTCGATAGTCTGCATTTTTTTTTAATGTATGTTCACCGATTACTCCGCCAATTGTGGACCGATTTTAAAAATTCTTTTTTTATTTGCAAGGATATACTCCCGAGGTGGTCCCATTGCCACCAAGTTGAGATCTGATGATGGGATCCCAGGGAAATCGAGGGCAATCCTCAAATTTGATGGGCACTTGTAAAGTTTTTCATATATTTTCTTAAGCTATTTAAGTATTTGCATATGGTAGTCATCATCCCATCATGCTGAGCTGATGACGGAAGGTACAACTCCTCAATAGTTAATTCTTAAAAAAAACATCTATTATAGGTAGATACGTTAAAACTGTTAGTCATATTCTTTTTAGTGTGTCCCTGAAGTAGTCTCCTTATCACCAAGTCAGGATTAGATGATGGAATACCAGGGAAATCGAGAGAAACCCTCAAATATTATAGGCACTAACAATGTTTTGTATATATTTTTCTAAAGTTATCAGTTGTTTTCCTCTGGTTGTCATCATTTCATGCTGAACTGATGGTGGAAGGTACAATGAACTAACCAACTTTTACGTTTCTTACTTCCAAAGACTCGAGATGCGTGCAAAGTGCCTCCTCAATCTTCCCATGGGCTCTACAAAATATTTTATATCACTACTAGAATCCATCACTAAAAAGCAAAAAATAAAAATGTATAAATAAAAAAAGAACCGACTTCAAAATAAACTAAAAAGCCATACATAATCTTTTATATACGATACGGATACGTTGAATCACCTTTTGAAGTCGGTCCCAAACCTGAAGTAAATAAAGTTCTTTATTCATCAAAAATACGAATTACTATGACTAAATATATATGTAGGTAGATAATAACTAAAGGCTCGCCGCCGCCGTTCTTAATAGTAATAAATGATTGGTTTGGCACCGACTTATAAAGTTGATTCAATGTATCCGTATCGTACATAAAAGATTACTTATGGCTTTTTAGTTTATTATGAAGTCGGTTCTTTTTTTATTTATATTTTTTTAAATTATAACCATCATATGTTATAACGCTTATTTATTACTAGAAGGCGCCCGCAACTTCGTACGCGGAGGGGGAAAAGTCATAAACCTCTTTTTTTTCTTCAGCGTAGTCGGGCAATAAGTATCCTATAACCATCTGGAGATACCCGGCTACCCGTGTGCCAAAAATAGTTGAAATCGGTTTTGCCGATTTTGCGTGATGAAGCCACATCAACACATACAAACATATATAAAATCCAAAAAAATTTTTTTCGTTTTATTGGACTCCAAATACGTAACAACCATTTTTTTGAAAATATGTTTAATGTACAGACATTTCATTTTTACAACTTTATAATAGTATAGATGACTATCATTTGGTATAACGCTTATTTATTACCAGACACCGGTTTCGCGGGGGCAAAAATGTACCAGTGCTAGTGATTAATTAAAAAATGGACTAAGTTTATCGACATCGATAAAATTAAATTTTTAGTCATCATTATCATAACTAAACTAAAGTTTGAGTACGTTTAACTATGTGCAAACCTCTTTCATTTATACTTATCGCAACTATAAACAACCGATATCTGACATTGACTGTGTCGAGTCACTTTTGACAACCATTGAATCGTTGAATAATTCATCCAGGACTACAATATTATTTTGCATTCCGATCAATTAAAACCACCTTTTTGTTTCTTAAGGCGGCTAAAACTGCCTCGCAAGAAAAAAGATCATTCATCTTCATGGAAACCTGACCATTCAGATATAGATGATAAAGGTACGACTTACTTTTGCAAGAAATGTAAAATTCATATATCACGAAAAAAGTTTTCCGTAAAAAGGCATATAAGAAGCCAAAGGCATAACAGCGTCGCTAAAAACCAAAACGTATTTAACCTGGATTTGCTAAAATTTATTTTAGCTTGCAACATACCATGGACCCAGGTGGGCAATCCCATTTTCATCAATTTTATATCTGATTGCATATTTGGGAAATATGGTTCAGAAACATATATTCCCAACGAATCAGTTTTGAGAAAAACGATCTTAGACATCGCTTATAAGGAGACGATGAAACAGATTAAGACCAAACTAGGAAATTCTAGAATTTATGTGAGTGTAGACGAAAGTACAGATGCCAATGGGCGTCAGATTGGGAATGTAAATAATACCTAAAAGAACAGTAAAGATGCAACCAAAACTCAAATCGCAATGGTATAACTTATTTGAAACTGCAAATCCCACACTACCAATTTATTAACAGTTAATGGGAGTTAGTGGTAGTTTCTAGGCGGGGGACCCGCTTGCAATGGGAACGTAGCAATATTATGGGGCGTGCATTTCCGTCGAATGTTTTGCAGAAAGTTCCAGAACTTTGGCAATAAACCGCGCATAATGGGGGCTTAGACATCGCTTATAAGGAGACGATGAAACAGATTAAGACTTAACTAGGAAATTCTAGAATTTATGTGAGTGTAGACGAAAGTACAGATGCCATTGGGGCGTCAGATTGGGAATGTAATAGTTGGAGCACTATTAGAAAATGAAATAGGTACCCCACACATAATATCTAGCGTTTGTCTAGAGGAAGTAAATAATGTTAGTATAACAAATCTTATTCAAAATGCCCTAGAGACGTTGTGGGGAAGTAACCACAGCAAACATGATAAAGTTTTGTTGCTTCTTACGGATGGCGTAGCCTACATGCTGAAAGCTGGTAAGATATTGAAAAAGGTTTTTCCGAATTTAGTACACGTCACATGTTTGGCACATGGAGTAAATAGGGTGGCTGAACAAGTGCGATTATTGTTTCCTGCTGTAAATAATTTAATTGCTTATACAAAAAAGGTATTTCTGAAATCACCTAAAAGAATAAAAATATTTCACCAAATGTTACCGAACGTTCCTTTGCCAGCACAGCCGACGATAATACGATGGGGAACATGGATGAAAGCGGCTATTTTTTATCATATATATTTACCAGCCATCAAGCAAGTCGTACGAACATTTAATAACAAAGAATCAACGTGTATATTAAAAGCAAAACGGGTAATGAATGATATAAACATTCTCAACGATTTGAAATGGATAGCCAACAATCTATCCATCATACCAAGTACCATTGAAAAATAACAACACAAAATTTAAGTCTAGAAGCCAGTTTGAATATTGTCCATAAGTTAAAAGTACATATATCAAGATTACGTTTGAATCTTCAGGGCAAAATTATTCACATAAAACTTTAAACAGTGTTAGAGAAAAACGTCGGCATTTCAACTTTAAAAACATTAAATGATTTGGTATCCGGAAAAGAAATAGAACTGAGTCATATAGCAGAAATTCATCAATACTATAAATTGTTTGAATTTGCTCCAATTACTACAGTTGACCTAGAAAGGTCATTTAGTTGGCTAAAATGGATATTGTCACCCAGGCGACGAAGATTAAAGGCTGAAAATGTGGAGAAAATTTTGATTGTATATTATGAAAATTATATTAAATATTAAAAAAGTTTACGGTTGTACATCATTTTTATCGATATCAAAATTAGTTGAATGTGTCCTCGCACTATTAAACGTCAGTACAGATTTGCCCCCGCCAAACCGGTGTGTGTTTATTACTTGAAGGCGCCCCGCAACTTCGTTCGCGGAGGAGAGAAAGTCATAACCCTTTGTTTTTTCTTCAGCGTAGTCGGGTAAAAAGTATCCTATAACCATCTGTAGATACCCAGCTACCCGTGTACTAAAAATAATTCAAATCCGTTTAGCGATATTGCGTGATGAACTGATGAAGCCACAACGACACATACAAACATACATAAAATCCTAAAAATATATTTTTCGTTTTGATCACCTCCAAATAGTCCATAACAAACATTTTATTTGAAAATATCTTCAATGTACAGACAGTTCATTTTTACAACTTTATAATAGTATAGATTATGATCATATGGTAGAATTTCATATTGTGTAGGGGTCGCAGGTCTAACCTAACCTATTTTTCTGGTAGCAATTCGCATTGTGCAGGGTCACAGTTTTAACTTAACTTTGACATAAATATTACTTTGAAGTAAACCTGTTTCTGATTACACGTCTAAAATATAAAAACACAATCATCCCTCACGCAAGCATGCAAGCATTTTGACGCTCCTCTACACATGGTCACAATACAAACCTAACCTATAGTTTTCGTGTTTTGACCCATTTTGACGCTCCGCTATATATGGTCACAATGCAAACTACATTATAATATATGTTCATTACAGAAAATATGCATTATACTCAAAGTATGTTATACTAAATGTTATTTAATCAAATGGTCATTATGTAAAATGATAATTATATTATATATCAATATGTAAAAAGTATGTTATATCATATGTTCATTATTAGAAATATGCATTATATTTAACTTATATTATACGGAATGTCATTCCATCAAATGATCATTTTATTATAAGATAATTATATTATATGTTAATATGTAAAAAGTATGTTATATCATATGTTCATTAGGGAGCGTTAAATTTTTGGAGATTTTTGACCCCCCATGTAACGCACCGTAACGTTTTTCTGAAGCGCCCCTCCCCCCTAGTAAAACGTTACGTTACCACCAAGTGACCATTTTTACCTAAAATTTTCAAGTGGTCATTGCATTTGAAATTTTGAAAAAAAAAAACCTTTTAAAAAATACGTGAGAGAATTTGTCTACACGACCGTTCTGAAGGGTTAAAAGAAAACAATGTTACGTAACACATAGTGCAAACCTCTCCCTCCCGCCCCTGCAAGGCATCGAAACATTTTACAAGACTCCCCCTCCCCCTAAGTTCGTTACGTAATACTTGAACGCTCCCTTATTAGAAATATGCATTATACTTAATGTATGTTATACTAAATGTTATTCAATCAAATGACAATTATATAAAATGATAGTTATATCATATATGAATATATTAAATGTTGTTATATGATTTAATAGTAATATCAAATGAGCGTTACTGCGGCTAATATTATTTTATTTTAAATTATAGGCATCGTTACGCACCCCGCTAGATCGCCAGAAGTGGATGATTTTTTTATTGGAGGCCAAGATTCACTTTGGGTCACTGAGCCATCGGAGTGAGTAAGTAAATAAGTATCTAGTATCTTAGTATGTACATGTATGAATTATTCCTTTCTTTTTTTTCTTTCTTTCTGGCTTTGATTTATGATTTGTCTCATCTTCTTGTGCACCACTTACTTACTCATTGGATGTTTACTTTGCGTCATCTCTACTACCTTAAGGTTGTCTGAAAGAGATCGCTTCTTAGCGATACGACCGCCTGTTGTTTACCATTTTTCATGCTGTTTTAGATTTAAGTGTTTGATGTTATTTTCTTATGGTGTGCAATAAAGAGTATTGTAATGTATTTTATACAACAGTTGTTCAGAAAAGTCAAAAAAGGCGAGTGGCGTGGGTGACGATGTACCACTACTGCACTTGCCTGAAGGGAAACCGAACTGCTGGTTACTCACTTATTGCTGCAATGATTTATTATTTATAGAATTCTGCAATGATTTATTAGTAAAGAAAGAAATTCTGCTGCCAGCGGGCCGTTGACTTTTACTCATCTATACTATTATAAAGTTGTAAAAATGAAATGTCTGTACATTGAAGATACTTTAAAAAAATTGATTGTTACGGACTATTTGAAGGTCACTAAAACGAAAAATATTTTTTTGGATTTTATGTATGTTTGTATGTGTCGTTGTGGCTTCATCACGCAAAATCGGCTAAACAGATTTCCACAATTTTTGGTACACGGGTAGCTGGGTATCTCCAGATGGTTATAGGATATTTTTTGCCCGACTACGCTGAATAAAAAACGACGGGTTATGACTTTTTCTCTTCCGCGAACGAAGTTGCGGGCATCTTCTATTACAGAATAATTTCGCCTGCGTTATACATACACTGTATGTACTAAAACAGTACATTTACATTTATTTCACAGAGTCCCACCTTTGCTTAGGATACATGCATGAATTTTTTTATCGCTTTTCTCAACTAAATATCAAAATACCGTAAAAACTATTTCAAAATGTGAAATTAAAATTAAAATCGGCCAAGAAATACGCTAGATATAGGCATTTTAAACTGCTGATTAGACAGAGGTCCGATATGCACTGTTACGTCATCGTGCACTCCGGCCATATAAACGCCATATTAAATCCCGTTTTGCAAGAAAGAGATTGAATGAAATCTTTGATGGCTTATATCTTGGTTATTTTTATAGTTATTCGAAAAAATATTTTTGTCTATTGATTTTGACATGAATGAGCTTTTAATTAAGCAAAAATTAAAATTCATGCATAATCCCTATTATATCGAGGGCTTCAAGCCATAGTACAAACAAAACCCTTACTTTTCAGGAGACGAAAAAAACTTAATAACTTTTTTGTTAAAGCACAGATTTTACTATAAATTTGCATAGAACATCAAAAGTAGTTGATTTTATTTTCAGCATGGTTACTTTTGTGTAAAGTATCTTAAAAATAGAAATAACGTGCTTACGCCCCTTTGGCTTGACAACAATATTATAAAATCGTAACCTACTTTGTCAAATTATACTTGAGTATATTGGGCGTATAATAAAAAAAAATATCTGTTCAATATTTGGTATAGCACACACCTCGATTAATTAATTAAATAAAAAAATAAATAATTTTACAGCAATTGATTGTGAATTATAGTGATATTTATATTTTTTCGTATTTTTATACGCCTATATAGCTTGACGAGACGTACAAAGATAGTTCGTTTGATTTGTGGGCGTATAGTAAAAATGGGCTTGTTTTGAATTATTGGTTTTAAAATAATCAATATTTCTCAGGCTAACTGACAGATTTAAATGATGATGCTACACATACAAAAAACGTAAAAATTAAAAAAAAAAAACAATTGAGTGGCCTCCAAATAGTACCTTACATTTTTTTACAGATAATTTAACAACTTAATAATAGTATACAACTAATAACAAGCCTTAACGAGCGTCTTAAGTCATATCTAAGCAAAGAAATTGCTCCTGAGCAGGCTGGCTTTGTTAAGGGAAAGAGAACCCGGGAGCAAATCTTGACAGTCCGACAGATTATAGAGAAAGCCCGGGAATCCAACAAGCCGACCTACATGCTTTGTAGACTTCTCTAAGGCGTGAACTCTGTCTAGTGGCCAAAACTCTGGGACACATTGACGGCGATGGGTGTTACTAAGCACCTGGTACACCTTCTGCGAAGACTGTATGAAGACGGCACAGCCTCAATGCGTGCAGATGACGTCCTATCCAACGACTTTCACCCCAATGCCGGAGTCCGTCAAGGATGTATTATCTCTCCACTTCTTTTCAATGTAAACAAAAAGCTCATAATGAGGATTAATAATAATAATAAATATCAGGGACAATCTTACACAAATCGACCTAGCCCCAAACTAAACAAAGCTTGTACTACCCATAGTAGGTACAAGCAAGCAACTAGGCGACGATATACATAATATATTGATAAATTATATAATATTATAATCCATAAATACATAGAAAACATCCAAGACCCAAGAACAAACATTCGTGGTCATCACACAAACACTTGCCCTGGCCGGGATTCGAACCCGGGACCACCGGGATTACACATGAAGACTGGACCTGCGATATGCAGACAACTCCACTTTATTCGCTACTAGTACCGGCCACATGGAAGAACTTCTTGGCAAGATGGAACGCGTTAGCCTTGTCTTCGGACTTAGGATAAACCGAAATAAGACATAAAATATGATTATCGACCGCATGAATAACAATTCTCCAGAAATAACACAAATTGCGAATTGTAATGTGGTCCGATCATACATTTATCTGGAAGCCTTAATCACAAACAACGGTGGATGCGTCGACGAAGAAGGCGTATGGCAATTTCTAGGTCTGCAATGGATAAGTTGAGGAAAATATGGAGGAATCGCAACATATACAAAGCCACTAAAATCCGGCTAATAGTTCGGGCACTTGTATTCCCCGTTTTCCTGTACGCCACAGAAACGTGGACCTTGCGGGAAGTTGAGAAGAAGAAGATAGACGCCTTGGAAATGTGGTGCTGGAGGAGAATGCTCGGAGTATCGTGGACTAAATTCCGTACCAACGAGTCTATACTTCGAGAACTCGGCATCAAGCAGCGTTTGTCATCTTTGGTACAGACCCGTACCCTCACCTTCTTTGGCCACGTATGCCGCCGGGGGGAGGTGACTATTGAGCGACTTGTGGTCCAGGGAGGGAAAGGTTGAGGTATAGTGTAAAGCCCACGGTCACTGGGTCCCATAATCATGTCAACGGCGCGATTGTGTCTATGACGGCGTCAATTGTGAGGTCTAGCACGCTGTGTATTTGTCAGCATAGCTCGAATTTTACAAGATTAGACAAAATATAATCTATACAGTTTCGTTATGTCCGTCTCTTCGTACATACCATCCTGGTTTGAAGTATGTAGAGGTTCACCAGAGGTCCGCAGCGAGTAACTGATATAATACGGTGACGATCAAAACATTGACGTGACTTGAAACCCAATTAATCCAAAACGAAACCGAAAGTGCTTAGTTATCTGCAAGATTTATGTCATTTATGCATTAGTAAAGATATATAGCATTTTAAATAAAGGACAGCGTCTATGGCGCGACAAAATTTGAAATATATTTAGTTATAAATTACTGTCGTATGCACATAAGCCCCTTTAGCGCGTCACATTTTTGTTGATCGCTGTAAAAAGTAATAGGCGTATGCGTATACGTCTATATGGTCCGTCAAATATGCAAGACTACTAGAAAATATTGCTGTTACGCCTATTGTACGCCTCTATGGTCTGACAGTAATTTCTGGCAATCAATCTTACATTATTTCATATTTTATTTATTTGGTCATGTAATCATTATCCTAAAATTATGAAAAAAATACAGGATATGTAATGTTATTAAGTGATTACAATTATATTCAAAACGAAAAATCGCATTTTTGCGCATACGCCCCTATGGCTTGAAGCCCTCGATATGAAACTTACATATTATGTAAATAAGTTCTTCGTTCATATTTAGAAAAACTAAAAGTTTTAGTATGATAAGCCTCAATATTATACAGGCTGTTTTTTTTTCTGAAAAGAAGTAAGTAGAGTACTGGCAGAGTACAACGAGTAAGCTCACTGCAAACAAAGGTACATCGCGAGGCTTATATGTGTGCGTGCCAGTACGCACGCGCTCTCGCTCACGCGTGTGCGTTGAAATAAGGTGGAATTAAGGAGGAGTTAGACGGGCTGTGCTAGCCAGTGCCGCCGCCACCGCTGCCGCGGTACGGTACGTTTTTTCCGTTCGCTCGCTCACCCACCACGGCTTCGCGCCGTGAATGCGTTTGCGTATCTACAGTTTTGTATATATAGTTGTAAATAGTGTAATGTTGTAAATACATAACTAATGAAGTGAGTACTAGATTTACATGGACAAGGGCCTGAAAATTATAGTGAATAATGGCGAAAAAGTATTGTTCTGTTTTTGGATACCTCAACAGTTCATCAAATCCAGCAAAATATCGTTATTCCTGATACTATCACAAGGGGAACGGTAAGAAATATTAATTAATAACAAAACGCGACCAATTTCAAGTTACTTAAGTATATCGAGCTTTTGAAAAAGACCGCATGAATTGTAAAATTGGTTTTTCAATTTTAACCAAATGTAAGAAATAGAATTCTTGCTTTCTTGTCCATGCATTCCTAGAATTTGTTTGCAAAAGCTATTTATTAGTATGAGGATCTATTTTACTTTGAGAACAAATAACATGGCCTTACAAACGTCTCGTATTTTTCTGTGTGTAATTTGTATCCATATCCATACTTAATATTATAAATGTGAAAAAGTGTCTGTCTGTCTGTTACCTCTTCACGCTTAAACCGCTTATCCGATTGGAATACAATTTGGTATGGAGATAGTTTGAGCCCATAGGAAGGACATAGCCTAATTTTTATCCCGAAAAATACCTTTATCCGCGATAAATGAATTTAAGGTTGACGAAGTCGCGGGCAGAAGCCAGATTTAAATAAATGTGACGTGTACAAAAGTTTTTATTTGATTTTATACCCAGCACTTGCCTATAGTATCCTTCACATGACTTATATTTGGATGAAAAAATTGCACTTGGGTCCTGGTCTATTCTTAGAAAACCTGTCAATATTAACCATTATAATCGCATTAGGTACTGACACCGGGTTGGGATCATAACGACTACATTGTCAAAACGAGCAAATCATCATAAGGTCCAGATCTCTAAAGGACCATCTCTTTAGAAAGCCCATATCTCCGAATGACTAGATAGCAAAACGACTACTTCTTGAGAAGACCAAATCGTTAATAGTCCACATATCACAAAGGCCAGGGAGCAAAACGACTAGTTCGTGAAAAGACTATTTCGTTAATAGACAACATCTCAATAAGACGAGGTAGCAAAACGACTAGATAGCAAAATGTTGGTATAATCATGCCTATTTCTTGTATTTATTTTTTCTTATTTCATTTAATTTTAGTAATTTTAAGTCATACAGTACATTGTTAAATTAAACATCATGCCTATTTCATATTGTAATGTACCTAACTATTTATTTATTTTTTATAATTTTGTAATGTAATTTTTAACCAACAGATTTCGTCTAGTTTATAACATCTCTGGCCACTTGAAACTTTATTAATAAATATGAGTGACAGCGAAATTTGAAGTGACGTTTTCTTATTCATGTATATGAATAATTATTGTATGGAAAATGGATATAAACCTAATAACATTTGTCAAAAGTAACAAAAATAAGCCAGCAGTGTTATATAGAGATTACAGGTATAATTTTGTATCAAATAATCAAAATGGAACATCTTTTTGGAGGTGTAATAAACGCGAGGAGTGCAGTGCATCCATCACAATAAATAAGGAGAAGACTGCAGTGCTCCGCGAGAGTCAGCATTTGTGTGAGGCAGATCATGAAAATATTATAAGGGATATAATAGTCGACAAAGCAAAGGTTAACGTTTGCAAAAATATGAAATCTATAATAAAGAATTTCGAAAAAGCTGTAATTGAACATGTCGATGAAAACGGAATTTCCGAAGATCAATTGCCGTGTTTCACGTCTGTAAAAGATGCGTTACGTCGAACTAGACGTAATTTTTTGAATGTGAAAAGAACTGAATTTTCAAAGTCAATCGATGTTCAAATTCCAGAGATGATACAAAGTGACTTTTTAGTGGCAGAATATGACCTGGATAGAGAAAATAAGATCTTTTTGTTTTGTTCTCAAGCAAACCGAAACATTTTAAAATGCTACGCTGACCAGGGTAAATACTTTTTCGGTGACGGCACGTTTCAAAGTGTCCCTCAGCCCTTCTATCAACTTTATACCGTAAGTGTAGATTCAGAGAGCTGCGAAAACACGTTGTACCTATCGTGTTTGCTTTGTTGCCTAACAAATGTGAAAGCACATATCACGCAATGTTTATATTAATACGCGATGTGCTGGTTGCAAACATTAGAAAATACAAATGCGATTTTGAGCTGGCCCAAATCAACGCTTTTAAAGCTGTTTTCGTAAATGCAACGCTTCAGGATGCTACTATCACTACAACAAAAGTATTTGGAAGAAAGCTGCTGACATGGACCTGACATCATCACCTAAGGGTATCAAAATTATTAGAATAATAGCGAATTTACCACTTGTACCTGCACATTTAATAGACAATGCATGGCAATCTATTACAAGAAACATTTCGGATATTGATAATTTTGAAAATTTCAAAGTATATTTTGAAAAGTTTTGGATGAAGAACCCCATATTTATATCTTCATGTAACCAAAGGCACAGGACAACTAATGCGTTGGAGGCATGGCATCGCCGCTTAAACGCTCGGATGCATTACAGGCCTACGTTGATTTTATTTTTATCAACACTAAAAAAAGAGTCCGAGTTTCAGCATTTAAAAATACGAAAAGTATTATTTAATAAGGCAAACCGAAAAAAAAAAGACATTTTGTTCGACCGAAAATATAAAATAGAGCTCAAAGCACTTATGGAAGGAGACCTCGACGCATTCGAGTTTTTAGATAATATTTCCTATATAAAATATAATTTAAAGTTCTAAATGAGAAGCCATTGTCAACTGTGTAATACTTTGTGTTAGGTATGTTTAATTTTTGTTTGTATATTAGTTATTAATTGGGTCGTAACGGTTACCATTTACGTAAAATTAAGAATATAAAAGTATAATTTATTTAACTGTAAGTTAATATTAATTAATGAATAAAGTGTATTTTAATATACTGCTTTTCTGCGCTTTTATGTTATGAATAAAAAATATGCAATAAACTGTACTTGCATTGACACAAATTCGGTAAGTCGTTTTGCTACCTCGTCTTATTGAGATGTTCTGTCTATTAACGAAATAGTCTTTTCACGAACTAGTCGTTTTGCTCCCTGGTCTTTGTGATATGTGGACTATTAACGATGTGGACTTCTCAAGAAGTAGTCGTTTTGCTATCTAGTCATTCGGAGATATGGGCTTTCTAAAGAGATGGTCCTTTAGAGATCTGGACCTTATGATGATTTGGTCGTTTTGACAATGTAGTCGTTATGATCCCAACCCCTGACACCTTCCCATTCGTTTATAACGTTTTTGTGTAGTTATAGTATTATAAATATTATAATGTAAACATGAGTAAGTAGGTAGCTAGTACAGTACAGTCGCCAAAGCAGCAGATACATCGGAGCAAACAAGGTGCTCGCAAATATTCTGAACACGACTCTATTGTCAAGGCGTTAAAGTGCATGTTGAAGAAAGAAGATATATTTGATCACGACTAATACATGGTGGTAGCATTTAAGTATTACCTAATTTGCGAATTAATAAATTACTATTATTATTATAAACAATTCGCCGAATTTATAAATAATATTTTTTCATAATAATAATATTGCGGTGCACAATCTTGTTTGTCTAGACAGAGACATACAAGATAATTTTACGGTAAACTTTCATTCTAAAATGATTTGCCAATAATAGACCTAAAAAATAGACATCAACAACCCTAAGCGTCCGCGCCGGAGTAGGCTATTAAGTCTCCTAAAGGGTCGGAGTTTACATACTTCTCCTAATTTACTATGGTACAGGTTTTTTTTAATACTTTATATTGGTCACAGCAATGTTTCATACTTTTTGAGATAGAAAATAAAAACGTTTTAGGGTTAAATGGATACCGTGAGGTGGGGTCCAGGGGGCAGCAGAGGGCAAATATTTTCGTTTCACGGGGCATCATTTGGTAATAATTTAAAACTCAAAGCTTTGGGAGCAATGTTTGAAGGACTATCCTGCTATACCATTTCACAATATATCCTATTATATACGTTCGTTAGCATATTTTGATATTTGAACGTATTGAATACGTTCAAATATCAAAATATGCTATTTCAAATCATCAAAACAACGCCTAATTTCAAAATGCCTTTTTATGACAAAATAAGAGGTCAATCTCAAATATGTTATGTTCTCACAATGACTACAACTCGAAACACCTTTATCCTATATCACCTGAAAAGAAAACTGACGAAGCACCAAAACGAATATTCTCCTGCTGACAAAATAATTTCAACACGAAATTCTATATTTAGGCATTATGAGACATAGACCTTTTGGCTATCGGATGTTTTGGATTTAACATATTCTGAGGTTCTTTGAATTAAAGTTATCATCCCGAGCAGATACTGTAAATAATAGCTAGGTAGTATAAGATAATTAATAACTAGGTAGATTTAAGTTTTGCTTGTTTTAATTCGAGTAAAGACTCACTTTTAGTTCGTTCCATTTTTGATTATTGTTTACATTTTATTTACGTGTTTAGATATAAGATTTATTTACCTTTTTGTGCCTTTTAATCAATGTTGACTGTTTGTAATATTTTCGTGTACTTATTTAATAAAAGATGCTCATTTCACACATAACAATAACACTGCAATACACACATGTCCTATACTCTTCACACACATCTTCCATCCTTGTCTCTCGTTCCCCCTTTTGCCTGCCCGGTGGGCGAAAATCCCACTAGTTGCGCCCCACATAAATTCACCTTATATCAATCCTTTCCCTAGTAAAATCAGTCACCTGCCACTTGCCACCATTCGTCTCACGCTCCACCTGAAAAATAGTTTTCTTATTTCTTCTTGTGACCTGCCGAAACCCTGCTGCACCATCTACAGTCCACTGCATGGACCCTTTACGGACCCGTCCGTAACAGTGGTCCTCCGAATAGCCGGATATTGGAAGAATCAGCGATCAAGAAAGAAACAAGTACGTGCGAGTCGTAACCAAAGGCGTAGCTTTGCCAGGTTATTGGCTCGTTAAATCTGCAGCTCCGGCCACCTTGCGTTGTTAAACGGCTGTCAAGAAAGCGCTGTGTTAAGCTTGGTTTGCGCCGGTACGGAAAGGATAGCAAAGGGGGCCACAAGTTGGTCAAGAATCTGGCACGGTCGTTCCTACCGTGTCATCAGCATCCCTGCGCTACCGATCCTTCTACCGGGGGCCTTCCTTCCCTCCTTATCCCTACGTTCCTATTCCTGGTCGGCATCACCACGGTAGTAGGCCGTCCAGGCAGATAGTGGTTAGGAAAAAGTAGGGAGTGTTACTTAGGGAGTGTTAATTTGGATAATTGTATAGCTAGGGTTCGTGCGCGACTATGTCAGAACCTCCACAAACTCGTTCCAAGGTTAAGCCTAGAATCGAGCAGACGCCTGAGTCCGGTGGGACCACGTCTGGAGAGACGAACACTTGGAGTAAAGGCACCGGCATAACAGAGCAGAGTAGTGGCAGCGAACGTAGGGCAGCGCCGAATCAAATAGAAATCGAAAAAAGCGCGAACGTTAACGACGAAAATAGGAGTGCATCGGGCACTGTTGTTAATGCGGTACCGGCTAGTAATATGTCAATTTTGATGGCAGAGTTAGAGGCGCATAACGCCGAATTGATTAGGGCTCAGGCGGCCGCCGCCGCGGCGAAAAGTAGGCTAGAGATCGCCAGAATGAGTGATCTGGCGAACTCTAGTGACGCGGCGGGACCGCCGCGGGTTGAGGGGTCCTTACATATCGAGCGATGTCTCACAGAGAAGCGTCAGCACAGGCCAGCTACCGCGATAGAGCATAGAAACGGCATCCCAGATTTCGAGCACCCTCCTAGACCGTGTCCGCGCACGGACGCCGCCGGCGGCGGCGGCGGCACGGATATGCAATCGTTAGCCAACGCTATCATTCAGGCGGTGAACTCAAGCAATAGGTCGAAGCCGTCTAAATTCATCAACGAGCTCCCACATTTTGACGGGACGGTAACGGAATGGATGGCATTTAAGACGGTTTTCAGCGACACAAAGAGTATGTTTTCCGGCATACAAAACGTAGCCCGTTTACGTAAGGCGATTCGCGGGGCGGCCCGCGAAACGGTTAGAGCTTTACTATATACGACGTCCGAGCCGTAGGAAATTATGGACACGTTAGAGAGGCGGTACGGTCGACCCGATTTGATTATATTAACGGAAGTAGAAAATATTAAAAGAATGCCGCGCCTGACCGAGGACGGTCGAAATATAGTCACATTCGCGAATAGGGTCGCAAATACCGTAGCCGCGATTAAAACGCTTAACCAAGAGCAGTATTTGTACGCGCCGGAATTAGTAAACAGAATCGTAGAGAAACTTAACGTCATATTAAAATATAGGTGGTTCGAGCTTAAAGCGACGCACGGAGGAGCGCCTGATCTCATTTTGTTGACGCGTTTTTTGAACACGGTAGGAGATCAGTGCGGGTCCATGTTTACTTACGAGAATATAAGGGAAGAGCGTCGCCTTAAGCAGAAACCAAGAGGAAACGCGGCACGTCATAGATCGAACTCCGAAAGCTCTTATAGCGCAGAATCAGAAGAAGATTTCGAACCAGCGTATAGTGCCACGGTGGCAAGTTTAAAAAAAAACGCCAAATAACACGGTCAACAAACACGCGAAAAAGCCATCGAAAAGCCGACCAAAAGCGCCGTCCCCCCCACCACCGGTGGAGCACGCCGTTAAAAAAGAAAAAAATGCGCAGTATGCGAGGGGGGACATACCCCTCCAGATTGCGCAGATTTTTTCAAGTTGAATATCGAGGACAGGTGGGAAAAGGCGAAGCATTTTAGGTTGTGTTTTCGATGTCTGACGAACGACCATAGGCGATTTTTTAAATGCAAGTATGTACCTTGCGGCGCGGGCGGCTGTGAAGCGTCTCACCATAGATTGTTGCATAACGAAAAAAGAGCTAGTGAAAACAATAATGAGCGTTCCACACCCGCGCGCGGCAAGGTCGGTTCGGTTAATCACGTGCATCAGCCTAATACCTACCTGAAGATAATACCAGTAGAGGTAACGGGGCCTCTAGGCGCTATTCTGACGCATTTATGTATCTAGAATTGCTTCAAATGAAATTTTTAAAAATATTGTTTTTATTTATAAAAATTATTATAATTAATTTTATTTTTATTATAATTTTTAAATTAACATATTATAATAAATTATTTTTTTTAATTTTAAATTTTAATGATGAAATAAACAAGAAAGAAGTGAAGAAGAAACTGATAGAAAGGGCATCAGCGGACAGAATAGTGCCTGGCGATCAACCCAGAAGCCTTTTATCGATAGAAGGGGCAGGGGGCAATAAATTAGACGACCACGAGTCATGCGTTGTTAAGTTCTCAGTACGGGGTACGTGCAGTAGAAATTTGAATACGATAGCCGCGCACACGATTAGCGAGTTGCACCTAGCTGCGCAACAGGTGGATAGAGATTTAGTCAGGCGGTGTAAGCACCTCGACGACATAGAGGACGAATTGTGTTACGATAACGCAAAACCGACTATCTTGATAGGTCAGGATAACTGGCATTTGATTTCGTCACGACAGTTAAAGATAGGCGGTAAGCACGAACCCGTCGCGTCGCTTACAAAATTAGGGTGGGTCTTGCATGGAAAAGACTCGCTATCGCGCGGAACCATTGCCTACGTCAATCACGTGCGACCCATGTCGAAACAAAATGAAGAAGAGACCGTAAAAATGATGAGAGATTTTTTTAGCATAGAAAGCTTGGGTATAGAAGCGAAAGCGCCTAAGGCGGACCCCGAGCAGCGTGCTTTAAAAATTCTTAACGACACGTGTCGACGGATTGACGGCGGAAATAGGTTCGAGGCCGGTCTGCTATGGCGATCCGAAAGCGAGGAGATGCCTGACAACAGAGCCCAGGCCCTGAGTAGGCTGTATAACTTAACTGGAGAGAAAACTAGATCGCGACGAAGAGCAAAAAACAGAGTATAATAGGCAGGTCAACAACTTGATAGAAGCCGGTTACGCGGAACGGGCCGATGCCCTGCCTGCATCTTCAAGGACGTGGTACCTGCCGCATTTTGCAGTTATACACCCTCAGAAGGGCAAGGTCAGGCTAGTTTTTGACACTGCAGCTAAGTCTGGAAATATAAGCTTAAATGACGCATTGTTAGCGGGTCCGGACCTACTTCAGTCATTATTCGGAGTGTTAGTCAGATTTAGAGAAGGTAGGATCGCGTTCGTCGCCGACATAAAGGAGATGTTTCTCCAGGTTAAAATCATCGACGCGGACCGTGATAGTCTGCGATTCTTATGGAGGGGCGAGGACCGTGCGGGACCACCAATCGAATATAGAATGACGTCGCTCATTTTCGGGGCGGCTTCATCTCCTTGCACGGCTATTTATGTAAAAAATAAGAACGCAGACGATCACGCAAGCGAACAACCCGAAGTCGCGAGGGCAACCGTGCGTAACTTTTACATGGATGACTATCTGGGCGCGTTTAGTGACGAGGGGGAGGCGAAAAGCGTCATAAACGCGATGCACAAGGTGCACATGGCAGCCTCCTTCGAGTTGCGCGGATGGGCATCCAACAACCCAGCGGTTATAGATGACGTAACGGATAAGCGAGCTAGCGGACAAACGACGTTAGGGAAAAGCGACTCTGAAAGAACATTAGGTATGATATGGAACCACAAGCGCGATACTCTCCGTTTCAATGTTAATCTCAGAAACATCCCGTGCGATGTCGCGAAAGGCGGGGCTATCCCCACCAAACGTCTGGTGACCAGCGCGGTCATGTCAGTTTTCGACCCGTTAGGCCTAGTTTCGCCGGTTACGATGGTAGGTAAGGCTCTCATTCAGGACGTATGGCGTAGTGGAGTGCAATGGGACGAGCTCATAACAAATGAGCACCATCAGACCTGGCTAGCTTTCGTAAAAAACGTAGAAATGCTGAAAGAGATAGAAATAGCTCGTTACGTCCCCGCGCCTTCAGGTAAAAAAGAGATGCACATTTTCTGTGACGCTAGTGAAAACGTGTACTCAACAGCGATATATTTCGTTAACGCCCCTCTGAAACCCATATCCGTGCCCCGTCTGGAGCTGCAGGCCGCGGTATTAGGCAGTAGGTTAGCCGAAAAGATCAAGCGCGAATCCGATTATAAAATAGATAAATGCTACTATTGGTCAGATAGTAAAACGGTCCTAGCCTGGATAAAATTGGATCCCCGCTCGTTCAAATCGTTCGTAGCTCACAGACTAGCCGAAAAAGAGAGTCTTACCGCGCCCGTAGACTGGCAATGGGAGCCATCGGCCCTGAATGTCGCCGACGACGCGACAAAGGGCATCTCCTTGAACTTTGACGCGAATCATAGATGGTTTTTCGGGCCAGATTTTATTAGAGGCGACCCCGAGACATGGCCCAAGGAGAAGTCAGTCTCGGTACCGCAGTCCCCCACAGGGGAGGATCGAACGATTAAGCCCGTCTTACACGCGACAAGTAAACTCACAGCCGATAGTTACTTACCGTCGATCGATAGATTCTCAAACTACAATAGGCTCTTGCGTTCCGCTGCCACCGTTCTGCTCTCTGCTGAGGTATTCAAAGCCAAGCTACTCAAAAAGACAACAGACATAACCATGAGAACCGACCACATCCAGATGGCCGAGTTACTCCTTATAAGAAGGAGTCAGCAAGCGTCGTTTCAAGAAGAGATCACATGCAAAGAGGCTGGGCGGCCGATGCCGAAGAACTCACCGTTGAAGAAGATAGCCGTAGACATACGGAAAGGCGTGCTCTATTTGAACAGCAGAATAACGCAAGATCGTTTGAGAAGTTTACCGGTCCTACATGCTAAAGAACAGCTGACGAGACTGATCGTGCTGCATACTCACAGTACCCTCGGTCATGGCAATAGAGAAACAGTGCTGAACGAGCTACAACAGCGCTACTTCATCATAGGACTGCGTAGTTGCCTGAGATACATCTGCAATAAATGCCAGTGGTGTCGCACCTACAGCGGGTTACCCAACAAAATTCCCTTGGGCGATTTACCTTCAGAGAGGCTTATGAATAATCAACTGCCCTTCACAGCCACAGCGGTTGATTATTTCGGTCCAATGCAGATAACAGTAGACCGATGTCATGAGAAAAGGTGGGGTGCACTCTACACGTGCCTCACCACGAGAGCCATACATCTGGAGGTAGCCACATCTCTCTCGGCTTCCTCTATGATATTAACACTCAGACGATTAATGGCACGACGCGGCACACCTACTGTTCTTTACAGCGACAATGCGACCTGCTTCAAGGGATCAGAAAGAGAGATAGGAGAGGCGCTGCTAGCCAACGAAAACGAAATGACTACGTACACAAACAGTAAAACCATTACCTGGAAGAAAATACCTCCTGGAGCCCCGAGTATGGGAGGAGCGTGGGAACGAATGGTACGTTCAGTCAAATCGGCCCTTTACACCGTGTTGAAAGAAAAGCATCCAACAGAAGAGGTACTTCACACACTCATGCTAGAAGCAGAACACCTCGTCAACTCCCGACCACTGACACCAGTGAACCCAGACCTGGAAAAAGAATCCCTGACCCCCAACCAGTTTCTTATAGGGCAGTCATGTGGCATGTCACTGTTTGGGAGTTTCAGAGACGTAAAGCCTAACATGAACAATTGGAAAGCAGCACAAGCCATGGCCGATGAGTTCTGGAACAGATGGATTCGAGAATACAGACCTCAGCTACAAGTTCGACGAGGTAACGTGTCCAACGAACAAACGCTCAAAATCGGCGACATCGTACTGATCGTAGACCAGACTATGCCCAGAGGCACATGGCCAAGAGGACAAGTAACTTCTGTTTTTCCAGGCCCAAACGGCAGAGTTAGAGTAACAGAAGTTAGAACAGCCTCCGGGCTGATGCGCCGTCCAGCCTCTCGCCTCATCGTGATAGACAGCGTTTAATTATAAGTGCTCGCGCACGAGGGGGAGAATTGTAAATAATAGCTAGGTAGTATAAGATAATTAATAGCTAGGTAGATTTAAGTTTTGCTTGTTTTAATTCGAGTAAAGACTCACTTTTAGTTCGTTCCATTTTTGATTATTGTTTACAATTTATTTACGTGTTTAGATATAAGATTTATTTACCTTTATGTGCCTTTTAATCAATGTTGACTGTTTGTAATATTTTCGTGTACTTATTTAATAAAAGATGCTCATTTCACACATAACAATAACACTGCAATACACACATGTCCTATACTCTTCACACACATCTTCCATCCTTGTCTCTCGTTCCCCCTTTTGCCTGCCCGCTGGGCGAAAATCTCACTAGTTGCGCCCCACATAAATTCACCTTATACCAATCCTTTCCCTAGTAAAATCAGTCACCTGCCACTTGCCACCATTCGTCCCACGCTCCACACTACACATCGCATCGCTGCTGAAACCTGAAAAATAGTCTTCTTATTTCTTCTTGTGACCTGCCGAAACCCTGCTGCACCATCTACAGTCCACTGCATGGACCCTTTACGGACCCGTCCGTAACAGATACCTTTACAGCTACCATTGCTCGGCGAGAAAGTAACTTCACAGTTCTGCACTAGACGATGCTAACGGCTAAAGAGTCGGATGCACCATACAGAGATCCATAAGCAAGAACAGATGACGAAATTCGTCGACTGCTGGTATGCACGATTAGCTCAGGTAGTAGAGCGTGCTGCCCCGGTCTGGCTCAAGGCACTGGTTTAAGTCCAGTATCGTCGATAAAAAAATTCATTCGTTTCTGATCTTTGTTTATGATAATAACGCTAGTGGAGTGATCCACTAATAAATTGCCAAAATTGTGATTATTATCATGATATTTGTAAAACAAAAAGTTAAATGGATATTATCGAGTTACGGTTGACATTGAGATACAAAAATAAATAATATGATATATACACTTCTAATAATTCTATTTAAATGAATTACATTTTCAAACAATTCGATATCATTCAAAACGTACGAGACCTTATTAATAATAACAATGGCCCGTACGTTGTGCCACGATCCGTCAGCGTCAGTAAGAGACGCGTGTAATTAAGGTCCGTTTCTGCGTGTAGCACGTGTAGTACGTGTACGTTCGTTCCGCCCGGCTTCTTAAACTCGGCGGTATTAAGAACACGGACGTCCGTGTGGGCGTGTAACACGGATATCACAAGCCCTAGTTTATATGGCCGGAGTGCACTATGACGTAACAGTGCACATCGGACCTCTCTGTCTAATTAGTAGCTTAAAATGCCTATATCATGCGTATTTCTTGGCCGATTTTAATTTTGATTCCACATTTTGAAATATTTTTTACGGTATTTTAATATTTAGTTAAGAAAAGCGATAAAAAATTCATTGGTTCTTTTGGTTCAAACTTTATTCAGTTGGCTGTAGCAGCTTATTGAAAAGCAGCGTGTTTATTGCGGGCAAAAGGTGACTCCAGTGTTTTTAAAATTGAAGAATGACGTAGACAAAGGTGCGTGTTTGTTTTTGTATAATGTTAACAAAAGTGATCAGATCATTTACTTATTGCTTTCTATGCAGTGAGTAGCTTAAATCGTGAATTATGATGGTGGGCAATTTAAACCGCAACTTTAGCATATCGTATCTGCCAATTTTGCCCGTTCTGAAATGTGTACTAGGGTTGGCACTTTTTCATTTCACATTTGCTAAGACATCACGATGATCAAAGATTTTGAATTAACTATAAGCAGTTTATTTCAATTTCTTAATACATATAATTTGGGTCTGATGTAATTTAGCTGTAAAAGAAGATAGTACGTAGGTCACTCGATAAGTTTTGAGATGCTAGAAATTCGAAAATGGAACGCACCTGAATTATATGTTTTTAAAAAGCAAATTTATTTAAAAATAAAACACAAGTTGCCGATTCGCTCCAATTTAAAAAATGAATATGTTACAGTTTTTTTTCTAAAACGGTTCCCGCGTTTTTTCTTTGTAACGATGGAGCTTAACCGCGAACATTTTCGTGCTATGATATTTTATGATTTTAAATTTGGTTTATCTGAACAATTGTGTTTGCAACGATTGCAGTCAGCGGTAGGAGATTCTGCTCCTACACGGGCAACAGTTTCTAGATGGTTCAACGAATTTAAAAGGGGTAAAACCAACCTCGAAGATGACTACCGAAGTGGTCGCCCGCAAACAGCAGTAACTGCAGAAAACGTGTGGACTACTGAAATGTTGGTGCGAGAAGATCAACGAATAACATACAAAGACATAGAGAATATCTTAGGCGTCAGTTCGGGGAGCGTTAGCACCATTCTACATCAACATCTTGGAGTAAGGAAGCTCTGTTGTCGTTGGATACCACGTTTGCTCTCCGATACTGAGAAACACGCTCGTGTAGATTGGTGTCGTGAGATGCGCCTACGATTCGACAACGGGACATCGCGGCGTGTATCGGAAATAATTACAGGTGACGAAACATGGAATTACCAATACGACCTGGGAAACAAGCGGCAATCGTCAGTATGGGTCTTCCCAGAGGGAAATTTACCAACAAAACTACAAAGACCTCGTAACGTCGGGAAAAAAATGGTAGCCAGTTTATTTTTACGGGGCGGACATTTATCAACATCAATGCTGGAAAATTATAGGTCAGTCAACTCTGATTGGTATACTACAGTAGCATTGCCGCAAGTTTTCAAAGCAGTGCGAGAGAGGAGACCAAAGACTAGACTTCGGGGAATCTTGCTGCATCACGATAACGCCTCTTCACATACGTCCCTCAAAACAAAAGCGTTTATTGAGAAAGCTGAGAAAGAAACCTTACCACATCCACCCTCCAGTCCTGACTTGGCTCCCTGCGATTTCTTTTTGTTCCCGGTGGTGAAAGAAAAGTAGTTTTTTTCGAGTGCTGAAGAAGCCGTAGCTGCATATGAAGAAGCAATTTCCGACCTATCTGATGAAGACTGGCAAAAGTGCCTCCAAAGTTGGTTCAGAAGAATGGAACTTTGTATACAGAGTAATGGAGAGTATTTTGAAAAAATGTAAAATAAATAATACTAATATTTCTTTCTTATATATATTATTTCTTCAATAGTTTTTTTATCTTAAAATTTATCGAGTGACCTACGTAACTATATATAAATATACATCTATACTATTATAAAGTTCTAAAAATGAAATGTCTTTACATTGAAGATATTTTCAAGAAAATGATTGCAGGTCATTTGAAGGACTATTTGAAGGTCATTAAAACGAACAATATTTTATATTTTTGTATTTTATGTATGTTTGTATGTGTCGTTGTGGCTTCATCACGCAAAATCGGCTAAACGTATTTCAACAATTTTTGGTACACGACTAGCTGGGCATCTCCGGATGGTTATAGGATACTTTTTACCCGACTACGCTGAAGAAAAAATGAAGGGTTATGACTTTTTCTCCTCCGCGAACGAAGTTGCGGGCGCCTTCTAGTATTTATTGAATTGAAAGTCTAATGACATAATTAATTAGCAATCCGAAAGGTAAGGTCAGGTGGGGTAAGAGAAACGTTGTAAATGTGATACTGATATACATATGTGATGTATAAAACATTATTCTATGGCTAACTTTTGTTACTTAATAAATAAAAGTTCTGTATTTGAACGTATATGTACTGTATTTAAAAAGTTGCAGCACCTACCACTAAGAAAGATTAATTAATTTTCAAACATTATTTATCAAACAAGTTTTGATAACCCTAACACTTACAAGTTGGCTGTATGAAAACAATTGTAATTTAGCAGGTAAATTTGTCCACTTTTTTCTAGATGAATCTATTATTATTGGATTATTGGTTTTAATGTTTTTAGGTAAGTTTTGTAAAATACTCTTTATGGTCTTAATACATGAATGCTCTAAGAGCTATAGCTAGGCAAATAATGGACTTGGACAAATATGGACGAAACTGAAGGTAATTTTGCCCACCCTGAAATATCAAATTGCTCAAAATTCTTTAAAAATAAGAATTATTTCTTTGGTGTAATACAATTCTATGTTTAAATAGACTGTATTTGCACGTTAAAAAGTATATTCAACCTTACATATTTTTTTTTTAATTAAGAATTTTTAGAAAAAGTGGGCAAATTTGGACGGTTTGACGGTATCATAAGTAAAAAACTATAACAAGTATAATATTCATACTCGCCAAAAATATTGTTTACTGTAAGAGGTACTCAAAACAACCCGAGCCCATTTGATGTAAGGGCCTTTTTACTATGGAAACCCGACTATGGTCTTTTTCTAGAAAAATATATTATGACTGATCTGACCATTTTCCAAACAATGATTATTTTATGTAACGATAGTGGAAGTATAAAATAATGACAAAGAAATATATGAAGAAAACAATTATGAAGATTATGATCACAAAATGGTATGACAAGAAAAAATCGAACGAAAATGTTTATAGCGAACCAATGTGCCACCAGTATGAGCATTCATGACACATGTCACAGATTCAAATCTGTGGCGAAACGGCTGGGATTTAAAGACGGTGCTGCCCTGACACAGATTGATTGAATTTTTATTGTTATTGTTATTTAACTATGTATTGTACCCACTTTCTTAAATGAATACACTTTTTTCTTTGTAGTAGACATACGAGTACATGGAAAGACCTGTGAAATGTAATAAGACGATAAGAAATATAACTCTCATTTACCTAGTAGGAAGTGATTCATCATGTACATTCTTGGAAAACAGATGCGCAGCAATTGCGAGATCCGTCAGGGGCAGATGCTGCCTGACGTGATGCACCAGATCAGCCAGAGTCGAGTACGCCAGCGGCCGGAGAGACTCGTGCACCGTCCAGCCGCCCCCCAGCAACACGTCCTCGTCGAACAGACGCTCCATATAGGGAACAAACTCTGAAAAATGTTTAGTTTTAATTGATTCTAGACGAACAGCTGATATACCGGCAACTTACGGGAAGATCATGCTCATTCGCTTTTGGTGCCGGGACGAAATTTTTAACAGTATTTTCAATATAGGTTATCGAGTTTATTTGGTTTCGAATTTTGAATGGTGAAAAATGTAGAAAATCAGATTGATATGAGAAAGTTACATACAGTGAAAGTGGTGCAGAGTGGCCAAAAATCTATCAAATTTAGGTTTTTTTCGTACTTTTATACCAGGACGACTAAAAATTAAAATTAGATGGCGGTATGAATGTGGTCTATCAGAAAAGAGATAACGCCACAGACTACTATACTAGAACAGACGCACAATGTCGAACAACGAAATTGAACGTCACTAACTCTGGCTATACAACTGGCTATATAGTTTTCCCTGGTTCTCCGCAAGATGGCAATAACGAGAACGTGCGCACATTATCGCCATCTAGTAAAGATTTGGGGATACGATAACTAGGACATCACAGGGTCGGCGATGGCGCTTAATTCCAACTTATGAATGGTTCAATGCGAACGAAGTTTTGGTAATAGCTACCTATTTTTATTCGCAGAAAAGTAATGCGCCTCATGCACCGCTTTCGAGCCCAGTCCACGTACATAAAAGAAAAGTTTGTTTTGATTTGACTAGGTGTTTGAGGGGACCCGGACATACTTACTTAAGTATTATTTTACCATCCTTGGATGGACAAATACTTAGGTATCGCGAGTATTAAAACTGGTGATGGCTGATGCGACTCTAAAAACACAATAGGTACATACAGAACCATACCTACTTAAGAACATAAAATATCAATATTTTTCGATTCGTGACTTTTCAAGAATAGCCTGTTTATAATTGGGATGTTGACTGTAGACTTCGGTATTGTGACTGGCTTAAATAAAAGTAAAATTTACGTAATGGTAGTTTCCATGACAGAAATCATAAACAATTTTTAGTTATTTTTTGTTTCTAGTTTGGTCTTATATGGTCTTATCAACTCACTCAACTAGCACGCACAGGAAACAGGATGATTTATATTATGTAATTTATTTAAACTTCAAAGAGATAATTTCGCAGATTTCAAATAAATTCGCGCGCCGCGCCGCACCGC
This sequence comes from Hedya salicella, assembly GCA_905404275.2. Lineage (NCBI taxonomy): Eukaryota > Metazoa > Arthropoda > Insecta > Lepidoptera > Tortricidae > Hedya > Hedya salicella. The sequence goes on along the minus strand of FR990096.1, from coordinate 106,708,314 downwards.
GCTGGTCGCTTACCGATCGTACTCGATTAAAACCTATTCATGTTACTCTCTCGCCGCTGAGTTCCAATTTAAAATTTGAAACCACGAAAGTTAAATTAATGATATCAAGTTTATAAATTAACTTGTTCTCTTATTTTCGAGCAAAATAATCCATACTAATATTATAAATGCGAAAGTGTGTCTGTCTGTCTGTCTGTTACCTCTTCACGCTTAAACCGCTGAACCGATTTGGATGAAGTTTGGGATAGAGATAGTTTGAGTCCCGGGGAAGGACATAGGCTACTTTTTATCCCGAAAAAATACCCTTATACGTGATAAACGAATTTAAGGCAGACGAAGTTGCGGGCAGAAGCTTGTTAAGTACAAAATTAAATTCCCTTACGTCAACGGATATCTTTAGTCGGCCCATGAAAATGTTGCAGGGTGTACTTAAAATCATGCATTATTTTGAAATAAAATAATGAGAATTTGATGGATATTCTTGATCCTGCAGATTTTTCATTGCTTGTATTGCAAAACTTATTGAATTAATTGGCAACAGATCGAGACTAGGTTAACGTGTTATACTGTAAGTTCCTATTGAGCACCTACTTATATTTTTATTATCAAAATAATAATAAGCATTTTTTCTTCTGTTTCCGCGATTATTACTCATTGAAATAAAACAATTTAACGGATTATATCGCGTATATTATCTCATTTTAGTTCCCGACGTTTCGGAAGCTTTCCAGCTTTCCATGGTCACGGGAGGACTGAGAAAAGATGTATTTTCCTCTGTCAAAGTTACAATTTGTGCAAACTACCCATTTTATGAAAAAACACAAATAAAGGTGTACATACATGCCAGATGGGCCTAAGCTGTAAAGACAGTTACACATGTGCCAGAAGGGCTTAATTATTTTATTCTAATAATTTACCAAGCAGCATTTTACAAATGAGGCGTACTGAGGAGAAAAGAAACGCTGCAAAGAAAAACTCCCAGCTGCAAAGAAAAACATTACTAATTATAATATTTTAAAAACAGAGACTATTAAACTACTTATAACAGATAAGATATTTTACACCGTTCGGAAATTAAGGTTTTGCAGTCCTGTGTCTCGCTTGTTCCTTGATGAGATGTATTACAGGATCCCAAGCTGGTGGTAGTGACAATCCATCTTCTCTATTGAAATTAGGATGCTTTTTAATCTCAATAGCCTCGCGTTGCATCCTGGGAAAATATCTTTTTTCTTTGGCAAGGATAGAAGGTTTATCAAACTTAATTGAGTGGTTTGGTTTGTCAATGACATGTTCACAGACTGCAGACCTATTACACCGACGGTGCTTGACATCTGCTATGTGCTCCTTCACCCGGGTTGATACACTGCGTTTCGTTTGACCAATGTATGAAAGACCACACTCGCAGTCCAGCTTATAAATGCCTGCACTCTGCAAAGGGGTGCTACTCTTCACGGGTCTAAGGTATTGAGAAACCTTCTTCAACGGCTTGAAATATGTTTTTATAGAAGCACGCTTCAAGATGTTTCCGATCTTGTCTGTGACCCCTTTCACATATGGTAATACGGCAGGTTTACGCTCGACTGTTGGTTTCTTCATACTGGGATTCTGCTTGGAACGTGGTATCTGGAGCTCGTTGGCTCGAAGCGCACGTTTGACATTCTGTAACTCAGCAGTCAGATGTTGATTGTCGCAGATACCCCACTGTAGCAAGTTGACAGGGATGGTGGTGAGATTTGCCATTCAAATACCTATCTGTATGCGTAGGTTTCCTATATACAGCATGACCTATGACATTTTTAGGACCTCTAATTACTAGCACATCTAAGAATGCAAGTGAATTTTGATTTTCCAACTCCATTAGTGAATTTAATTTTACTATGAATGGAGTTCAGATGGTCTAAGAAAGCTGAAACACTAGATCTAGGTAAAATAGTAAAGGTATCTACGTATCTTTTAAAGATCTACGTATCTTTTAAAGATCCTCGGCTTGACAGGTGCCAATGAAAGCGCTCTCTCCTCGAAGTCTTCCATGAAAATATCGGCGACGACAGGAGACACCGGAGACCCCATTGCCACACCATTAACTTGCCCGTAGAATTCACCATTCCATAGCATATAGCCAGATGTAAGGCAGTGTTGTAATAACTCAGCATATTCTATTGCCATTTGTTGTTCACACAATCTTCTTTTCACAATTTCGATACATTCTTGAACTGGTAGACATGTGAAGAGAGACTGGACATCAAAACTGACCATAACTTCATCATCAGTTAGTCTCAAATCCTTAATCTCACTGACAAAATGGTATGAGTCCCTTGTGTATGCTTCCGTCTTCCCTCGCAGTAAAGAAAGTACACCTGCTAAGTGCCGAGCTAATCGATAGGTAGGAGCATCGATTTGACTCACTATAGGGCGTAACGGAGCACCAGGTTTATGTATCTTTGGTAACCCGTACAACTTTGGTGGCACCGGGCGAAAAGGCACTAAACTTTTCACATCCAAATTAAGATTTTCAGAGTGCTTACTTATCAGCTCGGCTGTCGTTTTTACCACTTTCGCCGTTGGATCTCGCTTAACAAGCTTGTATGTTGTTGCGTCTGACAAAAGTACTTCCACTTTCTGGTTGTAATCACTAGTATCCATAACAACCGTCGCATTTCCCTTGTCAGCTCAAAGAATGGTGATGTCTGGGTCCTCACGCAAGCTCTTCAAAGCGTTGAATTCAGTTCTGGGTAAGTTAACTTTAGGAGACTTCGCTCGTCTTAAAATTGAAGACACATCCTGGCGTACGGCCTCCAAATCCTCCTTACGCATATGATTTTGGACCAAACAATCTTCCACACCGACTATAATCTGTTCAAAAGGGATATTCCGTGGAGTAACAACATAATTAAGCCCTTTTTTAAGAAGCGAGGTTTGCGATTGCGAGAGTTCTTTCGAGCTAAAATTCACTACAGGTGCAACGGCATTTGACGTTGACGTTTGATTACCTCCACGGAGCGTTTCATTCCTAGTGCGTTTTGATTTCAACTTGTCAAACTTAGCATTTTTCTTACGTGTACAGCTTTTAAATTTTGATGCGTAACGTCTGTCGCCTTGTTCAACAATACTTTTGAAGTCATCATATATATCATATAGCGAGGCTATTGAGATTAAAAAGCATCCTAATTTCAATAGAGAAGATGGATTGTCACTACCACCAGCTTGGGATCCTGTAATACATCTCATCAAGGAACAAGCGAGACACAGGACTGCAAAACCTTAATTTCCGAACGGTGTAAAATATCTGTTTAAAAGTAGTTTAATAGTCTCTGTTAAATATTATAATTAGTAATGAGGTAGCCTGGGAGTTTTTCTTTGCAGCGTTTCTTTTCTCCTCAGTACGCCTCATTTGTGAAATGCTGCTTGGTAAATTATTAGAATAAAATAATTAAGCCCTTCTGGCACATGTGTAACTGTCTTTACAGCTTAGGCCCATCTGGCATGTATGTACACCTTTATTTGTGTTTTTTCAAAAAATGGGTAGTTTGCACAAATTGTAACTTTGACAGAGGAAAATACATCTTTTCTCAGTCCTCCCGTGACCATGGAAAGCTGGAAAGCTTCCGAAACGTCGGGAACTAAAATGAGATAATATACGCGATATAATCCGTTAAATTGTTTTATTTCAATAAGCATTTTATTAATTCAAAAAACCCTTAATATAGGTAGGTCCATTATATCGCTAATCCAATATATTTATAATGATCATACCCCGCAATCGAAGTAGCAAATCCGTAGCAAATGTACGTCAGGGTTGTCACTATGTACACTCGAGTTCAAAGATATATTTACAATTGAGAGTTCCAAAAATATTTTTACATTTAAAGATGTTTACACACAGTATAACAAATACTTGCTTACAAAGCATGTGTCAGCTACATCTTTTGACTCAATACTCCATAGTCATGTTTACAACTTTCCTTTCATTGAATCATTGTGACAAATATATATTCACATTACATGTTTACAGAATAATATTTCCTACCATTGTGCCATAGATATATTTACGATAAAAGCATCACTTAAAAATATACGCCCAACCGTACATTTTTCTACTTACATATCTTGCTACATAAATATGTTTACAGTTTGATTCAAACCACCGTTCTTATTTTGAATAATGACAATCACCTGAAATTGGTTGAAAAGAAAGCTGTTAGGTCCTTGTTAAACTGATTTAGTTTTGAAAAATTACGATGTTTATCTGTAGCCAAATAAAGAACAATGTTGTGTTTTTTTTTTGTAAAATGTAATGGACCTACAGTAAATTTTGTTATCTTTTACCTTTGGTTTTAAAGTTTATCTTTTAAAAGAAAATCTAAATTTGAAGAGAAACCATCTTTCCTTGCTTAGTTGTTTCTACTAGCTAAATGTTTGACCACGTTGTGTTTCTTTGATTTTATATTCACTGTACATACAATTTACAATACAAAAAAAATTGTTCGTTTTTTTCCAGTACGCCAATATTCTCAAGCAGGAAAGATTCCATATTTATATTTGAATGAAATACAAGAAATAAGTGATTTCACAAACAACATGACAGACACATTAAAACGCATGTAACATTGATGACATTGACATATTAATCAATTTTTTTGATCGAAAATTAAACACGGTTATATCTATAGACGGTCAGTCAGGTTATCATTAAATTATACTTATTAATCATACGCACAATAAAGTAAGTAAATAATTCATCATAATTGCCATCCCTAACATAGAACTGTCATATGCTACGGTTTTGCTACCTCTGTTGCGAGGTATGATAATGATCTATTTTCAAATATTACAATTTACATTGTCATGTTGTTAAACTCCCGCGGGCGCAACGTCGCTTGCCGCGACGCGCGAAATTTGAAATTAGTGAAATCATTTATTCGCAATTTAAATAAATCGTCAATAAAAGTCAAAATTTTTAAAGTGTATGACGATTAAATCAATTCATTAGATTATGTAGGAGCGAAATTAAGAGATGATTAGAAAATTTTCATACAATATTATTAAAGATGTGAATAAAATTTCAATTTTTTTATACTGTTACTAGTTACGACAAACTCATAAAAAAATAATTTTACCCACATCCCAATTATATCATGCAATTTATAACGACTTTGCGTTTTATCCCGTGGTTTTCCATTTCAGGTTTTCGTGGTTTGACATTTTCTATAACAGTATTATTAAAAGTTACCAGCACGCAGTAATTAACATTTGGGACATCTATTCTTTATTTCATGCATAAGTATAATAAATATGAATACGAAATACCTATAACGCATCATTCCGAAATTTGTTATTTATAAATAGTTAAATAGACATTATTTATTCACTAAACAAAAGCCAAGCACTTCCGAATTATCAAAACTTGTCAATGTATTACACGGTCCACTTACTGGCCTGTTTATGAATTGTTTGTTACGAAACACGTGCTATGTTTACCGTGCTTGTACCTCGAAGTACACCATCATGGAGACGGGGTGAGATATTATGTATGCCGTCCTTTTCTTATGTACATCGTTCGAAGAGAATGGCATGCGAGTCTCGGCCAGTTCCGGCTAATGTCTACAACCTTAAGTTTAGTTTTCAGATCAAGCGCCATCTAGTGTCGCTATGGTTAACAAATATGAGAGGTCCAAAGCTCGAGCGGAGCTAGAATTGGCATGTTGAAAATCTGTTTTTAATGGTGTTTTGTTTTATTCAGAATTATGCATATTATTAGTGTTGATGTGGATGTTTATTCGTAAAATATACTAAGTTTTATTTTAAGCACCATATTTTTCTTAAATTCGATATATTTATATTGTTTCATTTGAAATTGTTACCTATGGCGCCATCTATTGGTGATAGTTAGCCCTAAAAATATTTGTTAGAGAATGGGACCCCATGATAACGCCAAGTAATATACAACCAGATTGGCTATAACCTCTAGATAGAACCAAAAAGATAATAAAGTACTGTGTGGAATGAGCTCAGACGTAGATCATTAAATACTTTCTCGAGGTTTTGGATATGTTTACTTTATCAGAGTTCGTCGTAGACTCAACCTATTAACAAATGATAGAAAGAGACAGATTTCATTCTTAATTTAAATACATCTACTTTTTAATTACAGCCCATCTGTCTCGTATACTAGCGTAAAGGATTTATATCTTCACAGTACTCACTAAGCCTCAAATCAGTAGCTAGAATATGTCGCGTTGCTATCACCAGCTCCTTCCTCAGATGCGCGACTTCAGGCGGGCACAGAGTCAACAGGCCAATGATGCCTTTCACCATCAGATTGGCGTGGTTCGCTATTGTGTCTTGGTAAATCCTTATGATGTAAGCTAGGAACGCGAGAGTCTTTATCTGTGCTCCCATGAAGTCTACAAATACTTCCTTGTTGAATGAGGCAGATTGTCTGGAATTGAAAAATGAAATGAACTCCTTAAATCTAGATTTCGCAATAATTTTCATGTATACACTAGACTATTGACTTGCTGTCTTCCACATGATTTTGATTTAAACAAGTAAGTCATATTTAAATTAAATTATTACGATTATTTAGTCGACCTTAGTGGACTATTATAAACAAAGATCAGAAACAAATAAAAAAAATTTCGACGATACTGGACTTGAACCAGTGCCTTGAGCCAAACCGGGAAAGTAACTTCACAGTTCTGCACTAGGCGGCGCTAAAAACGGCTAAAGATTCGGATGCACCATACAGAGATCCATAAGCAGACACAGATGACAAAATTCGTCGACTACTAGTATAGACGATTAGCTCAGTTGGTTAGAGCGTGCTGCCCCGGTCTGGCTCAAGGCACTGGTTCAAGTCCAGTATTGTTTCTGATCTTAGTTTATGATAATAACGCTAGTGGAGTGATCTACTTAAAAAATGCAAATATTGTGATTATTATCATGATATTTGTAAAACGAAAAAAGTACAGTCTTGATAATAGCGCCACCTCTCGCCGAGCCATGGTAGCTGTAAAGGTATCTGCTTGGGGTGAAAGTAACTTCACAGGTCTGCACTAGGCGGCGCTAAAAACGGCTAAAGATTCGGATGCACCATACAGAGATCCATAAGCAAGAACAGATGACAAAATTCGTCGACTACTGGTATGGACGATTAGCTCAGTTGGTTAGAGCGTGCTGCCCCGGTCTGGCTCAAGGCACTGGTTCAAGTCCAGTATCGTCGATTTTTTTTTTCATTTGTTTCTGATCTTTGTTTATAATAATAACGCTAGTGGAGTGATCCACTAATAAATTGCAAATATTGTGATTATTATCATGATATTTGTAAAACAAAAAAATACAGTCTTAGTGGACTAGTTAAAAAATCTTTCCTATAAATTAATGAATGATCATAAAGCAATAGAAAGAGCGACGCTGCCTGTCTGCTCCGACTTCAGGTATCTTGGTTCACTTATACAGAGCCATGGCGGCGGATGGATGAAATGGCCAAGGTCGACAATTTGCGACTCCCGAATGCCAGTTCCGCTCAAGGTCAAAATCTATAAAACCATTGTAGGACCTGTCTTCATGTATCATCAGAGTTTGGGCTGTAAAGGGGACAGATGGAATGCAGATAAAAATGCATGTGGCAGAAATGATGTTACGAGGGCCGAGTGGTGTGACCAGAATGGATAAAATAAGGGATAAGTATATACAAGGAAGTCTGTAAGTAGCACCAATAACAGATAAGTTGCGGGATGACCGACTAGCCTGGTATGAGTGGCATGTGATGCGAAGAGACAAGAGCCATGTAACGAGACAAGCATTGAGTATGAATGTGGAAGGCTGTAGAAGAAAAGGATGACCAAAGAAAAGATAGATGGATTGTGCAAAAGATGACATGAATAAAATTGAATTAAGGGAAGAGATGATGGCTGATAGGAAAGTATGGAAGGAAAAAACATGCTGCACCAATCAAAAATCAATGGGATAAGGGCAGGAAAATTATGAAAATACTATATAATTTAAATGGTGGTGAGTAAATAATAATATACCTGTGAGTGGCAGCAGGTTGCAGTGTAATAGTCTCCATGATCAGTGGTATGAAGTTGCTGACTTCCTGATGAACGTTTTGCTTGTACAACTGATACATCAAAACCACTATGATAGGCAGCTCTTGAATAACTTTCAGTGATAATACAGATCTAGGTATAAGATTGTACTGAAAATATAACACAAATTCAATATTTTGCAGAACTTCAAATTGTGAAGATCATGTGCTAGTTGGTAGATAATGACAATTCTCATGTACTTGGTCTTGTTGTTAGCAACCTTCATTTAGTATAGGGGCTATATGAAGCTCATGTACTTGAGGTGTGTCATAATATTTTTGACTGTGGTGCAGTGTCCGCAAGCAAAATTAATAATCTCATAATTCTGAAGATACAAATTTAAGAAACTGGTATACAGAATCAACCAAGGTGTGAAAAGGTTGGGCAACTTTGAATCTTTAGACCGTCACAGAGTTGAATGGTGACAAATCTTTTATTCCTACAGCTACATATAACTTATGCACTTACTGTGACTACACTGCCATCCAGCAACTTCTTCTCGGTGTGTATAGGGGTGGTGGTGTATGTCTCCTGTAGAAGCTGCTCTATGTTTACCTCCGACAAGTCCTTCACTCTGATTATGGGCTTGGGCTCAAATATTTTAGGCAAATGGTTGGGCAAGTCGGAATAGATGCCTTTCACCCATTGGAGAAATTTATGAATCTGAAAGTATATATTTAAAATAAAGTAATCAATAACTCATAATAAGTACACAATAACACAAATATTATAGACTGCAAAAATAGCATTTGCACTCAACTGGAGATGGGCAAGACACGTGGCGCAGTGTCCCGATGGAAGGTGGACAGAGAAAGTGACACACGGGTACTTATGCGAAGAACGCAGTCTTCGCGGTAGGCCGCGTTGGAGATGGAGAGACGATATAGAAGAGGCGGCCGGCAAAACGTCAAGGAAAGCGATAGACAGAGACATACATTGGCGGCAGTTGGAGGGGGCCTCAAACGAGTAATCAATTAAAAAAATGTTTAAAAATTAACATCAAATTAAGACAGCAATACACAAAGTGTGTTCCGTGAAGACCTATGACTCCCAAAGGCTTATGTAGGAGCTCCTTGATAATAATAGGTCATAATGGAAAAAATACTATATATAAAAAAGGTTCAGAGAAAAATATTATTAAAATATGCAGCTTTACAAACGGGTTCCATCACCAAAACCTTTTAAAGGTTAACCGGAAGAGATAAGTGTAATACCAATTTTTTTCTTTGTATTAGTTTATGTGCAATAAAGTGATTACATACATACCTTCTAAGAACCGCTGCATTAAGCAAGTCAAATGGATTCAGTTATTTAATTTAAATTGAAAAATGTTCAGAGATGGGAATTTAAAGGTGTTCAGTTTATATTTACTTAATCAATAACTCAACAGCCAACCCTCCATAATATGGTCTAAGAACCTACAAATGTTACCCTGGAGACCAACAGATAAAGAATAATTTACAGACCAGAATTGACACTAGAGGAACTAGGGGCTAGTGCCCAAAGCGGCAAGACGTAAAGATGCATACACATTTGAGCGGCTTGCACAAAATGGCTTCGGACGCGTTAACAGCTGCTGCTGCATTCATTAAAATGGGTTATTCCCTCCTGTTACCACCAACTTGTCACCACTGGTAACAGCTGCGAATTTATTTCCCATCTTTTACCTGTGGGAACTAATGGGAATAAAAATTCCCAACTGTTACAACTAAACTAGGTAACTACTGGGATTTTTTTTTTCAGTTGTTAAAATCCCAGCTGTTACCACTGGTGACAAGTTGGTGGTAACAGGTGGGAATAACCCATTTTAATTCATTGAAAAACTAACAAAACGAAGAAAAAATGTCCGCAGTGATGGATAAAAAAGTTATATTTTTATAATACTGACACAAGTCACTTGTGAATAGAGTCAAAATGACAAAATAAGTGTTATTTGACAAATATAAAACAACATTGTGTAATGCCACAACATGCAATACTTACATCAACTTCAGTACTGTAAGCTGGCCTGTACTGTTTATGTAGCTCCATGAATATTTTCAAACAAACCAGCACATTCTCCTCATTTTCGATTTCCATCAACTTCAACATGAGTACAAGGATGCTTTTTACATAAGGCCTTAATGTCTCACTTATGGGAAGACGATGGATCATCTCAAGAATCAACTTTCTAACTTGCTGAATGTTGTACTCAGCTATGAAGTGAGGTTCTCCTTCTAGTAATATCTTCAGGAATATCTTCAATGAGTGATCAAGAAATTGTGGATATTGTGGGGAGCTCAGTATCACCTAAAATTGAAATGTGTTCAATAAAGGTATTTAATATTTAATCAACTACCAATGCCTCGACTAATTCTGAAAGTAACAAAAAGTGTAAATACATGCATTGAAAATCAACAACACTTAATATCTTTTAAACTCACCTCAAAGTTCTCGCTAAGCTCCTGGGCAGCTTTGAGCTTGATCTCATCCTTAGCGCCGGGGTCGGCCAGCATGGTTACGTAGCTCCTGTAAGTGTTCATCTGAGTGTGCGGGTCCCCCGGCCCGCCAGTAGACATTGAAGTCATCATTGTGAAGCTTACTCAACAAGAACAAACGATGATCATCCTAAATACTATTTAATCGGCATGGTGTTTTCCATAACGCACGAGCTCGGCATTTTGCCCTTTTAATATTTTTATTCTGCAGTAGCAACTTTAAATTCCACAATTACTGATACCGATGATAGTGTAACACATTATTTATATTTCAATATATTATAAAATAAATAGAGAATAATAAAAACAATAAACTCCCAGTCCCAGTCTGCCTCATACTGTTTTTTTTTAATATTAGAGAAAGAGCAGAGGCTTGTTTTATTATATCGACATATCGATATTTTTAACCCGATATAATTTGATTCGATACATCGACATAAAATATTTATCCAAAGTGACTTTTGTTCTCATATGGACCACTAGGTGTACAATAAGCGATTTATTATTTCCTAAAATAATTAACTTTTTCGTGTGTGATAATTTCTAATATTCCCTAATAAAAGGGAATAATGATTGATCAAAGTTCTTTATTGTTTTCATGTAGTATAGTGATGATACCATAAACTAATATGACACCCTGTAAGGTCATTGCAACCTTATTAGGCCACATATATAAAAATAATAAGTCGTAAAATTAAGAAGTGAAACTAAACAGTAACAAAACGATAACAATTATATGTAAAAATAAGTCCACATAAGGTAGGCTGATAGAACATTATCTGTCATATTGAAAAGTCGATAATATATATCTATATATATATATATATTCCTCGAAATATCGAGAGGTCAATATAAATATTTTAATAAATATCGATTTATCCATTTTTCCACTTTTGACATCCCTACTAGAGCAAGAGCACGCACAGACTGACGCCACAGATTGTACACATGATGCTAAATACAATGCTCTCGATTTAAAAAAAGTAAAAAATAAGTGTATTTCCACTCTACTCGACTCCAAAATAGCAATAATGGACTACATTTCATATTTTGAAAGTGACTACAATTGAAATATCACAGATAGCTTTGGGCTGTCTGAATACATTAACATTATTTTTGGAATTAAAAAAAATGTTAACGTATCATATTGGCAGTTTACATTTTGTGAATTTTGTATGTATTAAAAGTGATGTCAATTTATTCTTAAAATCAACAAGCTATAAGTCTCTTCTACTAGCTGAAAGTTTATTGTATATTTGGTGCCATTCCTACAATACTTTTTCGCACTAAAGCAGTTTTGGACTCCTTATGGCGCAGCGTATTTCGGTCTTAGAATAATAACGCCTAGAAACGCCTAGTTCACGCCCAACGGTGAGGCCACCTAAACTTGGCCATAGATGGCTAAGTATGCCGATCGGTTTATCAGTTGCAAGGACGCGTGTCAGGTGTAAACAGCTCCCACATTTTCAATTAATATGCCGGTTCGTGCAGTGAAAAGGTGTCAGAATGCATCGGATAAGTAGGATAAACATTCTACCATAACATTTCACTCGTAAATATTATTCTTTAACTCGTATTTTAACGTAAAACAGTAATCTAAATTGCATATTTTCTATAAGCGGCATGATTTATTTACTCATAATTCTGTCCTGATAATATACTAACTTATTGATGCACTTGATGGTACCAAAATAATGGATTATTACCTGACTTAATAATTTAATAAAATATTCCTAAGTTTAATATATTTAATAATTTTTGAAGTCCAGAATAGTTCTATGATTATTATTTTATTTTATTTTACCAGTCACCAAGAGTACCTACACCCCCATTTTCAGGTGTGATACGTTGCGTACCGGCCATGTTTTATTTTTTAGAGATTTTTTTACATATGAATACACTCAAAATATCGATGTGAAGAAACTGTACCCAAAATGTCTTGCACTACGATTAATACATTTTCTTCGTTTATTATATGTATATTGTAAAGTACAAACATTTTTCCAATGTCTAATTTTTGACTTTGTGAGGTTTTTGCTTGATAAAATTACAAATTACATAGTGAAAGTTAAACTGAGAAAGGGGTACTTAACTTTGAAAGCAGTAATTTTTTATTAGCATTTTAAAGTAAACCCGCTTAAATAAAAATATCAATAAAAATCAGTGAACTACATTTTTAAGTTAAAATGACTTTATTCTTTGGGGTTATTTTTGGCCATATAGAATTTAGTTACTTTTTAAGTCCTATCTATGTTGTCAATAATGTAAAAAAAACTACTAAGGCTTATTTGAACTCATTAAAACATAGACTTTGGCAGCGAGTGAAAATTGTTATCAAAATCTACCCGCAAATCAAAGTATCTCCGGATTACGGTAACCTCTACCTCAACCTTGTAAGATAAACAATACTTACTTACTGAGATTCATCATAACTTTGTAATAAATCAGTATGTGTAGATGGAGTACATTTGTGACTGTTTTTGGGAAAAGGACCCACTTTGTCGATATGGAGTTATGAGTAGTTCCTAATACTACAGATCATACGATTTCTTTTGGTGAAAGATATATGTCTCAAGGGGCTATAGTTTTTTTTTTTTGTATATCTTCAAATTTGCAAAAGTGAAAAAGCGACGTTGGTTAAAGTTTGGGACGGCAAAAACACACCTGTACTTTGAAGTTATGGAGTGGTTAGCATCAAATGAATTGGCATACATTAATGATTTCAAATTAGTCAAAATCATGTATGTAACCTAAGTAGTTTGTATGTTACGGAGGCTTGAACATAAAAAGAGAGCGAAAATAAGTCAATCCTGAATAATGGTTTATTTTCTATATTTATAACATGACACGCAAATTTATCATTAAAGTTGTATTTATAAATGTATTCTCATGCTAAAAAAGACAGAAATAAAAAAGACAGAAATAATTCTATGGAACCCTTAAGTTAGTTATTATTTCAAAAAGTTAAGAAAATGAATGAAAAAGAATGAAAAGTACAGCATACAAAAATACAAATGACAAGTGTATTTTAATATATATCATAAGATTACTTAAAAAACACACATATCAAGCATAAAAAGTATTAATATCAAATTCTAAGTACTTTTCATGCATTATAAAGTTTAACGATTTTCTACAGGTAGCGTCCCACTTTGTCGATTTACTAAACTTTAGTGCTTGTTTAGTGAAAAGTATGTGTTTGGTATATTTATCCCATTTTATGTATGAGATAAAGGTTTGTTATTGTTAATCTAATAGTCATTGATAAAAATGTCGTTCGTTTGATCTTTTTTTTTCGGAATTTGAACGGAATTTATTTCCGACTCAAGTTTAGTGTCCCACTTTGACGGTTTGGTTTCGTTCGTATGGACATACGCTAAAAAATCATTACAAGTAATAAATCAGCTTTTAAAACATAGGTGTAATGTTTTTCGAGTTAGTATTTATATAAATGTTTTTTTTTATATCTATCGGTTAATTATATTTTTTTAAATAATAATGTTTTTTATTTAGCGGAATCATCGATAAAAAAAGTCCATTATCGATGGTTACCCAACCCTACTATTCATATTTCGTATTTTTCTTTTCTCCTGCTCAATAAGTACGTCATATTAGCTCCGCGAAGCGAGACTAAAATAGTACATTTAGCCCCTAGGGTTTAAAAGAAAGCCATATAATCCCATACAAATTTCAATGACACTAAAAAAAAACTTGCGGTCAGCTACATACTCCATACAAATAATTAAAAACAAACAAACCAACTTGATCAGATTGGCCCAATTTTCTGATAGAATTGCTCAAACTGTACTTTTAGTTTTTCATGAAATATACAATTTTAATGTAAAATATAAAATATATAACATAAGTCTTTTTTATTTTCCCGCAGTCGAAGTGAAAAGCAGAGTGTTTAACACGTGGCTAAAAGCCATTATATGAGAGTCAGATATATTTGTCCTCGCTCACTTCGTGAGCTCATCCAAATAATCATTTTGTGTCATAATGGCTTATTTTAGCCCCTTGTCAAACAATCTTCTAATTTTTTATTCGTATTATTGTATGCTGTACTTTCCAATTAATTTTTTATTAACTTTTTGACATAATAGCTAACTAAAGGGATCCATAGAATTATTAGTCTTTTTTAGCACGAGAATACATTTATAAATACAACTTTAATGATGAATCTGCGGGTCGTGTTATAAATATAGAAAATAAACCCATATTCAGGATTGACATATTTTCGTTCTGTTTTTATGTTCAAGCCTCCGTAACATTCAAACTACTAAGGTTACATACATGATTTTGACTAATTTGAAATCCTTAAAGTATGCCAATTCATTTGATACTAACCACTCCATAACTTCAAAGTACAAGTGTGCTTTTTGCAGTCCCAAACTTTAACCAACGTTTTCTCAATTGTCGCTTTTAAAACTTTGTAAGTTTGAAAAATTAAAAAGAAATAACTATAGCACTTAAAGACATAATTTTTTCACCGAAAGATAGCTTATGCTTTGTTCTATTACAAACTTCTCATAACTTCATATCGACAAAGTAGAAATGTTTCCCTATAACAGGCACAAATATGATATCGACGATTTTTTTCGGTATTCGACAAAGTGGGACGCTGGGCACTAAACTTTGAGGCCTTAAAAAGGTGCTTAAATTGGTAATTTATTGGTCGACATCAAAATCATAGGTTTATTACAGTATGTTCTATCAGTTTTATTTGAAAATCGATTTTCGGTAGGTTTTGCTATATTTCACTAAACTGCCCGTACCTAACTCCGAAACTAGAATCGACAAAGTGGGACGTTTTACTAAACTCCCTCACATTTTAGGTTTTGTTTATTATCGTTTTTTTCTAACATACCCATTTAAAGTCTATTGTCTGTATGGAGCGTAGGTACTCGTTACATACGGGCTAACTTATAATGACAATCAACGGCGAAGGGAGCATATTTTTGAAATTTTATTATTAAGACTTCTTGGTACATGATGAGTACATTTTTTTTATCGGTTAGGTACTCAAATTTAAATTTTTAGCCGCTTGCCCGTACGAGAAAAGAACGTTGCGTACAGGCCGATTTAAACTTCGTTTATTACTTAACTATCAAGAAAGAAAATTGAAAGTGTATCTAATAGAAAATGGTTTTTATTCAGTTGAAGATTATTTAGAGATAAATAAATATTACAGATAATGTTCTACCAGCCTACCATCTACCTGTGGTCTTAGTTTTTACATTTAAAATTATTATCGTTTTCTTACTCATTTATTGCAATTCTTTACGATTTGATCTCTTTTTGTATATATGTGTTTTTATTTTGTATAGTTTTAATATAAAATATTGCAATGCCCTTACAGGGTGTCATGTTAGTTTAAGATATCATCTGTACACTACATTAAAGCAATAAAGAACTTGAACTTAAGTCGCATGCTCAATTTTGTAGAAGGGTTATACGATGTTGAATTAAAGTTAAGGCTTTCAATAAGTTTGAGAATTAAAATATGTTATGTACAACATTACACTAATTATAAATAATTAATCTGTTTAAAAAAATACACATAAAATATTGTATAGAACGTAAAGATTCCTATAGTAATAATAGTAAGCTAATAAGTATATTTGAATGAGCCTGTCGAGGCTAGCTGATTGTGATTATAAAAATTAAAAGTAAAACTGAAAGAAAATACATCATACCTAATATGATTATCATATTTTAATAATACACTTTTTTTTTATACCATCTGCAATTAACAAGTCGCTTTCTCAGTATTACAGTTAATGTTGTATTTTCAATTTATCACTTTATAGGGTAGTTAAATTTTGACCCAGTGTCACTGTACAATATTCAAATTTCCATTCGATAAAATTTGAAAGTAGAAACCTGAGGGGCTACTCCGAAACCCAAAAAACGAAGTTCGTGACGTGCTGTCCCTCTCGCTCTTATGTAAAGCTGTATTTGAGTGAGCGAGATGGCGCCAAACGAACTTCGTTTTTCGGGTTTCGGAGTAGCCCCTCTGCAATATTAGGCCAGCGAGATGTTTTATTAATCAAATGTCTGGAAAGGACGGCCCACTGACATTTTATTCAACGTTTCAATACTTTTAATCACGATTATAAGATTTTCAGTTTCGGCCGAAACTACAATCCAACCGAAACTTCGGTTTCGGTTTCGGCAAAAAAAAAAAATTGTTTCGGTCGGACACTAAAGTCGACACACTTATCAATAATAAATATAATAGCCAAAAAAAATACAAACTATCGAACCTATAACCTCCTCCTTTTTTGGAAGTCGGTTAAAAAGAAAGAAATAAGAAGAATTATGAAAATACAGTATTAATAATAGATTGATAATGAATAAAGGATAACAATTTATGATGCCTAAATATTATGCAAAATAATTATCTGCTAAAATACGATTCGTTTAGAAGACAGTTATGCTCATCAACGTTATGTAAATATAATATTCGATGTTATACAATTCTGCGAAATTATTTATGCCATAGGGGCTACTCCGAAACAAGAAATTCGAAGTTCGTAACGTGCCGTCCCTCTCGCTTTCATGTTATTCTGTATTTGAGTAAACGGGATGATGCCACACGAAGTTCGTTTTTCGGATTTCGGAGTAGCCCCTCTTATAATGAACTCCATGAGGAATACTTTGAAGGAAACTGCATTCAGAAAATATGAATCGGTGAAGTAGAACTGATGAAGAAGACTACCAAAGAATGCCATCGGAACTCCTCAATAATAAATGTGGCGATAAGATTGGTTCCTTATGAGAATGGTAAGAGCAGAGAGGGGCTACTCCGAAATCCGAAAAACGAACTTCGTGTGGCGCCATCCCGTTTACTCAAATACAGAATAACATGAGAGCGAGAGGGACGGCACGTTACAGACTTCGAATTTCTCGTTTCGGAGTAACCCCTAAGATCTTTACACAAAACGTCATACAAAAAAAAATAGGTGAAATAATCTGACTAATCGGAGTACAATTATTAAAAAAAATATTCCGACGAATTGAGAACATCCTTTTTATTGAAGTCGGTTAAAAAAAAGAAATATGTAAGTGATGAGTTCGCCAACATAAAAACCAAACGTCATTGTATTTTGAAGTATTTTGTTTTAATTTTAAGTTTTAATCATAAGATCGCTATTTAAAGTACTTAATATAAATGTATAAGTGTGTTTATAATAGACATATTAGAGATGCCGTAAACGGCACAGCTTTTCAATTTGATAAATCAATATAATTATGGCAGTGATAATGTTGCTTGCACTGTTTCTTCTGATTTTCGATTTTTTTATTTGACGCTTTCTGAGCTACCTATGGCAGCAGGCAGGGGTTACTCCGAAACTCAAAAAATCGAAGTTCGTAACGTGCTATCCTTCTCGCTCTTATGTTATACTGTGTTTGATTGAGCAAGATGGCGCCATACGAACTTCGTTTTTCACATAAGGATAATGTTTTAAACATATAATGTTAAATCAATCATAACAGCATATTTTTTTATTAAATGAGTAAGCCTAGCATGAATTTGTGAAAATGTACACTGTATTGTAAAACGTGGAAAACATATCTGCATCAATAAGTCTTCAAGTTGCATTGTCTAATTTGGATTAGCATGAACAGCTATTTATAAATAACACAAAACAAAAGCAAATTACACTTGTAAGTCAATATAGTATGGTAACATTGCACTATGCTATCTTGTTTATGACCAATTCTACATATTGTTTATTCCATGTCATCGGCATCGATGGATGCTTTTACATTATTTTTGTAAGTTAAATAAAATGGGTTGAAGATGAAATGAATACAACGTAGTGTTTGTGAGAAAGTGCAATATATTTATTAGAAAGCTGCATAAAATGTAATCATGGCAGCTTTCAGGACAATGTTAGTCATATTATTCTGGTTTTGTAGTACAATAGTGTACGGATACGATTTCATATCACAATACCCCAATCAACAAAATGAGACATTCCAATTCTATCACCTTGCCATCGACAGAGTTAATGGGCAAGTGTACGCAGGTTCGTTGAACGCGCTGCATCAGTTGAAGTCCGATTTGAAGCCGATACATGTAATACGGACTGGGCCGAAGCCCGATAATCCTATGTGCCATGCGAGCGGCTGTGATTCAGAAATCAAAACAACGCTGGTGGACAATGTGAACAAAATATTAGTGATCGATCAAGAGTCGCGATTACTGATTACGTGTGGTTCCGTGGCACAGGGTTCGTGTTACAAATACAGGTTGGGTGACATATCCGCGGAGCCCGAATTTCTGGCCGAGAGCGTCGCTGCCAACGACGCAGAAGCCTCCACCTACGCCTTCATCGGTCCCGAGCGCTACATGTCCTGGGACAGATCCAACGTATTGTATGTTGGCACGACATTCACGAACATCGGTGACTACAGGCACGACGTGCCAGCTATATCCAGCCGCGATCTCATGACGCTCCGCCTCGCCCAGTCAACATTCTCCAAGCAGAGCTCCATTCAAATAGATGTCAAGTATAGGGACAACTTCTTGGTTCAATATGTGTATGGTTTCAATGCCAGTGACTATGCCTATTTCCTGATAATCCAGAAACATTCACACCTTGCGGGTAACGAAGAGCTGGGATACGTGTCTCGGCTGGCCCGGACATGTGTTAACGACGACAATTATAACAGCTACACTGAGGTCACCCTGGAATGTAATGTTCAAGAAGAGAATAATGGTAAGATTGAAGATGTCAATTACAATTTAGTTCAAGATGCTAAGATCGCTAGGGCTGGGACTAACTTGGCCACTCAGTTGGGCATTGAAGCGGGAGACTCCATACTTGTTACATCTTTTAGCCCGTCTAAAGGTATTACTAATGAACCGGTAGCAAAGTCTGCAATTTGTGTATTTTCTTTACAAGAGATAGAAATTAAGTTCAATGAAAATGTTCATATGTGTTTTAATGGTAGTACTAAGTCTCGTAATATGGGTTACATATCAGGCATGATATCAGATGGTAAATGTCCAAGTGTGGGATCTACGGGCAACATACTTAATTTTTGTGAAGTAGGTCTTAAGATAAGTGGTCTGTATCCTATAAGAACCTCACCTGTTATCTACTGGAATGACACTTTAATTACATCAGTAACTATGTCTGTGACAGGTTTACACACTGTTGCATTTTTGGGTACAGATGATGGAAAATTGAAAAAAGTTCTAATAAATGAAGATAGGGCCATTCAATATGCCAGTGATGAGCTCTTACCAGGTCAAAAAATACTGCCTGATACTACTTTATCACCATTTCAAAGAACATTATATGTATTAGCCAGAAACACAATTGTTCAAATACCCACTGAGAAGTGTACAGAACACAGTGATTGTTCCTCATGTCTTGAGTCCAATGACCCTCATTGTGGATGGTGCTCACTTGAAAAACGGTGCACTGTGCAGAGCATGTGCCAAAAAGGTACACAGAGTGCTCCCAGGTGGCTGTCCAGATACACAGGCCAGCAGTGTATTGATTTTGAGCAAATCATGCCAGATAAAATATCTATGAATGAGGTAACAACAGTGCAACTTATAATTAGGACTTTACCGGAACTTCCCTTTGGTGACACTTACAAATGTGTTTTTGGAAATGCTCCTCCCATAGATGCTGCAGTCACAACAAATGGTCTTGCTTGTCCCACACCAGATATTAAACATAGACCTAAAATATTGCAAAACCAAGATCATGCCTATGTGCCACTTTCAGTGCATTCATCAGAAACTAACAAAGACTTTGTATCAAGGAATTTTGCCTTTTATGATTGCTCCAGACATACAACTTGTCAAACCTGTATTTTAAGTGAGTGGGCGTGTAATTGGTGTATTTATGACAATAGATGCACACACGACACATCAGTGTGCCAGAGGACCATCATTAGTGGAGAAAACAACCCAACTAAACTGCTAAATCATGGTATTGGACATTGTCCTAGAATAAGGCAACACAAGCATCAAATTCTATTGCCAAATAATGTACCTAAAGAGTTAGAGCTAGAGGTTGAAAACTTGCCTCATTTACAACCTGGGCACACTGGTTTCCAATGCATTGTGAGCATTGAGTTGGCCAACATGATTGTACCTGCAAGAGTAGAATCGAACCACTTTATTGTTTGTGACAAAACAACATATTCCTATGAAGAATATGTAGGAGAGTACAATGTCAGTGTAAAAGTGGTTTGGAATCATAAACATTATATAGATACCATAAACATTACGTTGTACAAATGTGAAATTCTTGGTTCTCACAGGGAGCATGCAGACTGTTCTCTTTGTATAACACGCAATTCTGTTTATCAATGCACATGGTGTGGCAATTCTTGCTCATACAGTGAGTCATGCCTTGATAACCCAGTGACTGAATGTCCTAAGCCTCGAATAGATATGATCAAACCATTAAGTGGACCTATAGAAGGTGGTACCATAGTAACTATAGAAGGAAGTAATCTTGGCTTAAGAGTTGAAGAAGTAACTGGAAAAGTCCGAATTGGCGAGGTGCCATGTGAAATAGTGGATTTCGAAGTCTCAGTTAGCATCACATGTCGTACAGGGCCGTCTAATGGTTCAAATGTTGCACCAGTGATCGTAGAAAATGACGCTGGATATACTGAGTCATCGGTTTTGTTTAGTTACAAAAATATTAAATTGCAAGCTATATATCCTGCACTTGGTCCTATTTCGGGCGGAACACAACTAGCAATTGGAGGGCAGCATTTAAACACCGGGTCAGCTATTTCAGCGTATCTAGAGGAATTGCCTTGTTCCGTAAATAAAACTCAAACATCCAACAGCAGACTAATTTGCATAACTCCAAAGGCTAATATGCCGCGAGTAATTCACACAATCACCGTCATTATCGACAATGCTAATCGGACTATAGTTGGCGATCTGTATAATTATACAGCAGACCCCACTATAATGGAGATTAAACCATTAAAAAGTTTTGTATCTGGAGGAAGAATGATAACTGTCCATGGCACCAACTTACACACTATTCAAAAACCTTTAATGAAATTGTATCATGCTAAAGAAATAGTCCCTGTTAACTACACAGCCTGTGTTGTACTGAACTCCAATCAGATGGAATGTCCAAGTCCAGCTATTAATAAGAAGTATAATGAGATCTTACAAGCAACTGCTTCTCAGACAAGTACACCTCAGATAGCTATGAAAGTTGGCTTTGTCATGGACTATGTGGAAACTATGCACGATTTAGAAAAATATTTCAACCCTCCCCGAACTCATATGGTTTTCGTGGAAGATCCACATGTTTATCAGTTTCCCAACAGAATAAAATCTTATAAAGGTGACCCTCTTGTCATAGAAGGAGAAAATTTAATACGAGCGAGTGATGAATCAGATGTGGTTGTTACAATTGGCACTCAACCGTGCAATGTAACCAGTCTCACTATGCAACAGCTTTTATGCACACCACCAGAAATTCAACCACTCAATACGGACGAAAACGGTGTTCAAATTACGGATGTTAATTTGCCTATGGTCGTAGTTAAAATAGGAAAAAATTTGAGATTCCCAATTGGGTATCTTCATTATGAATTGTTACGAAATTACAATTTCCCACCTGAGGCAATAGCCGGTATAGCAGCTGGAACTTTTTTCTTGGTGCTTATTTTCATGATTGTCTTAGTTATGTATCGACGCAGAAGTACTAAAGCTGAAAGAGAATATAAACGAATTCAGATACAGATGGATACATTAGAAAGTAATGTAAGACTGGAGTGTAAGTTGGCTTTTGCAGAATTACAGACGGATATGTCGGACTTGGCAGCTGATTTGGAACATTCAGGAATCCCTACACTAGATCATGTAAATTATGTAATGAAAGTATTTTTTCCAGGAGTATCCGATCATCCCATTTTAAATGTTCAGCGACAATTTATAAATACACCCCGAACTAATTACGATGCGGCGATGATTCAGTTTGAACAACTTTTGAACAATAAATGTTTCCTTCTGTCATTTATAGATACGTTAGAAGCACAAAAGTCGTTTAACATTCGAGACAAAGTTAATGTGGCTTCCCTGTTAATGATAATTCTAATGGGAAAAATGGAGTACGCCACTGACATTCTCAAGTCACTTCTTTTGCGTCTTATTGACAAATCCGTTTGTAACAAACATCCTCAACTTATGCTCCGTCGAACAGAAAGTGTAGTCGAGAAAATGCTTACAAATTGGATGGCATTATGTATGTATTATTACCTCAAGGATTATGCTGGCTCGTCACTTTTCTTGTTATTTAAAGCAATTAAACATCAAATTGAAAAGGGTGTGGTTGATGCCATAACTCACGAGGCTCGCTATTCTTTATCAGAAGAAAAACTTTTGAAAGAACAGATTGATTACCAAATCGTGACGCTGCATATTGTACAGGATGACTTTGATGAAAAAGTCCAATGCAAGGTTTTAGATTGTGATAGTATATCGCAAGTGAAATCAAAAATACTAGATGCATTGTTTAAAAACACCCCATTTTCGATGCGACCGTCCGTCCATGAAGTAGATCTCGAGTGGCGACATGGAAGAGGAGGTCACGTAACTCTCCAGGACGAAGATGTTACAACGAAAACTGTTAACAGTTGGCGGAAGCTTAATACGTTGGCACATTATGGTGTTAAAGAATCTGCAATTATGTCGTTAATATCGCGGCAAAACGACAGTTTTAATACCCCTTACAAGATTCCTTGCAAAAATTGCACGGGAATATATTGTACTAACTCCCACATAAGAGTAGACAACAATGACTTAGACCATAATGTACATTTCTACCACCTGGTGAGACCTATTGAATACCATAATATAATTAACAAATCGTCCGAACACAGTCACAAGGCTATACCGGAAATCTTCCTGACGAGGCTTTTGTCAACAAAGGGAACGGTGCATAAGTTTGTCGATGATTTCTTCAGTACCATACTTACAGTCAACGAAGTGTTGCCACCGGCAGTTAAGTGGCTCTTTGATCTCTTTGATGAGGCCGCCAGGACTCATGGAATCATGAACCCTGAGGTGGTTCACGCTTGGAAGTCTAACAGTTTGCCACTGCGATTTTGGGTCAACCTAATCAAGAATCCCGATTTTATATTCGATATAAATAAAACGGCAACTGTGGACTCCTCGTTGTCTGTGATTGCCCAGACGTTTATGGATGCCTGTTCGTTAACAGAGCACCGACTTTGTAAGGACTCTCCATCAAATAAACTATTGTTTGCGAAAGATCTACCTACGTACAGAGATATGGTGATACAGTTCTACCAGGCAGTATCCCAATTACCTCAAGTAACAGATCAGGAACTGAGCACTTCCATGCAACAGCTATCCGTTCAGCAATTAAATGAATTTGATACGCTCTCTGCCTTGAAAGAGTTATACATTTATGTCAGTAAATATAGAGAACAAATTATATTAGGGCTAGAAATGGATCCACTTTGTAACAAAATGCACTTAGCTCATAAATTAGATAATGTAGCGTGCACAATGGAAGGTGATCCTACATCTATATGCTGACTATATGATAATTTAAGTGATGATTTAATTGCATTTATATGATTTTATTTATTCATAACTATTTTGTAAAAAAGCTTTAATTTATTCTGAAAATACTCAGATCTAAAACAGATGTGTAAAAAGACTGTAAAATATCAGTTCGATTACTAACTAATATAGTTAGGAAGGTTAGTATAAAAATATTTTTTTCATTGGATAACATAAAATACTTAATGATTGTAAGTTTATATAATAATAATTCCTTCTCGAAGATTTTGTAATGTCGAAAGTCACTTCACTATTATTATTATTGGTGAATCTTATGCATTTGCTCTCCCAGTGGCCATATTTGAGTGACCATGCTATTTTTACAATTTAGGTATTATCTAGATACTCAAAATAGAGTCTATGATTGCTCTCTACAGTCAAAATAAAGTCTTTGGTTGGTTCTGTAGATCTGGCACTGTACCTCGATCAATTTTTATATAACTGAGTGTGTATGTATCTCACAATATTTGATGTATTATGCTTAGGTGTATCTGTAAAGAGAGTTAAGTTTTAAGTTAGGAAAATGTTGTGATATTTGTATTTGGAATATTGATAAAACATTATCAGTTACCTCTTAGTACTTGGTTTGAATATAGCACTGTTCCGTAACTGTTAAGCTTATTAGAACGGGACAAACTTGATAACAGTTCAATAACAGTAAAATACCACGTGCAAAGTAAGATACGTCAGATATATCCTTTTCAAGAAAATATTAGTAATTCGAGACACTTGTATTAGTTATAATCGATTTATTTTTTGATTACGACTAATTCTAATCGTATTTGGCATAATAGCGTATCCCGTGAAGCATTTTTATACTAAATGTCAGTTTTGAGTTAAACTGTATTTGAAAATGAACACTAAACCCTTTGTAAGCCTCTGTCATCGGTTGTTTCTGTTAGCTTGATCTCATTTTTTTGCTCAATTAAGAACGTATTACAGAATTTTTTCGGCAACTGGAGTCTTAAAGAAAAAAAGCAGATGACGTAATTATAATATTCCATTTACAAAATATTTTAAGATAGAAGTATTATATAGATGTAACTTTTAGAAGGTTAAGGCAGCGTAAATTCACCCGTCTCTTAAAGTTTTATATTATTGACCTAGAAATATACTTATTTATCAAAATCATTGAGTATCACTGAAACCTGTTGTTTAATCGTTTTAACCGTATTTGTTGGTCACTGCGAGCCCTAATGGTTTTTCAGCGTGTCATGCGCCATGCCCTCGGCACTACTGCCTACAATTTCGATCCGCGACCATTACATTTATCTTCTAGGGCAAAGGTTGCAGCTCGCTAATGCCATGCGGCTTTTCTGGTGACAGCTCTCTAGCTTCATACGAAAAAAAATCTTAACAAGCTCATTATATCTAGGCCGCTTATCCTATAGCGCAGGTGTATTACCTTTTTAGGAAGTAGAGTTCTAGAATAAGGAAAAATTGTAAAAGATGTTTTGAATTAATACATAAATAAGATTTACTTTCGACCGAGAAGAAGTTATATAAAACCAGAAGACTCGCAACTTCGTTCGTGGAGGAGAATAATAATAATAAAATAAATTTACCAGCAATTTGCTGTTAAATGTGGTTTTGTGGAGTCTGAGGTGTCTACAAGTAAGCACCGATGCCACTTCTTGAAAATGGTCGTGCCACGCTTTATTGGGATCGATCTATCATCACATCACGGACAGGACTATCTATCTAGGTATATATACACCGTGTTTTTTTTATTTCGGTTAAATTCGACACGTTGCAGGGTACATTATCAGAAGCTATAGGTACCTGGTATATTGCTTCTTATTAAATTGGATTTTTTATTTTGTTTTTGTTTTCATACATATTCAATCAATATTACAGTGTCCCTTAAAGTTATACAAAAGTTAGGGTCAAATATGACAATGTTTAAATTTCATCCATGACAGCACATTCCAACACATAGGTTAGTAGTCGATAGTTTGCTTATGGAGGGTGGGGTCCTAGGTTCAAATCCCAATAACTTAGATATTCGATTTTTCTTTTTTTCTTTATTTTGTCTAAGTACCTCTGAGTGGAAAGTGAGATTATTAATTGAAAGTAATTTCTAATAATTTCCTATTCCTGAAAGTCGTCAGACGTTGACATTAAGGTTTTCAAAATATTCTGGTGTTGTCAGGGATGCCGATAAAACAGTTCACTAATATATTGCATAAAATTGATTGTCATAATTTTGTTTCGCATAGTAGCCCTAGGCAGAATCATCATTTCGCAGAATTACTTTTCACATATTTTTTTAACATATTGCCATTTTGCACAAATTTTCTTAGGCAGAATATACATTGCATAGCATAAAATAATGCTACATGTTGTGTTTTAATATTAAGACATGAATATTTTGAAGTAAACCAACTTTTTTTAAATTGAAATAGTACTGAAACTTTTTACAGACAATGTATTTTTAATTATATTTCTAAATATGAATTTGAAAGTAAGAGATTTTGAATGAAAATTATTGGGTGTCATATAATTCCTGTTTTGATACGATAGACGAGTGGAAGTATTTTTTTCTGGAGTTTTTGGAAAAGTAAACATTGTTAATTTACAATACACAGTCAGATTTCATACTCAATAAAAGTGATCCCAGTTTTATTTCCTGGCTAAGAGACGAATGCCGATGCGGACGATACAACCAGCTTCAATACTCACTTCCATCTCCTGATTCCCGGTAACTGCGTCCTCGACAGGTACTCTGAGTGAGTTTGTTGTAGCAGCAACCATTTGGTGTTCCCGCAAGGCGATCTAAAGCATTAACCTGGCCATCGTGCCGGGGTTGCCTACAGTGACCAGTGTTATGGTGTTGTCTCACATTAGTTCCGAGACAGCAAAGAAGAAAGAAAAACGAAAGAAAAAAAGAAAGTGAGCTGGTACGGGTTTTTGATGTTTTGCATTCAACGTCTGTCCTAAGACTTAAACCTAATGACATAAAGCTGGAACGAGACAGCTGACGTTCCTAATTTCGAATATATACTACTTTTACATACGGCCTGTCTCGTCATACGGTCATGGTGAAGGATTAACACCTTCACAGTACCAGTTTCCAGAACAGCTGTGATGAGGTTAGGCCTGTGCTAATGCAATGCTGTAGTGGATATCTGAAAATTTTACACTCCCTGCTAAGCGAACTCGTAGAACTATTTTTCTCTGCTTCATGCGAATAACCTGATATATATTTTGTGCTCCTCCACAACGCGCAAGCGTAGAGACGAAATTTTCATCGTGGTCGTGCTCGAAGTCACGCATGTTTTTATATAGTATTTAAGAGTCCCCGATAAGCTCGGTTCTCCATACAAACGTAATTACGCTCTCATTTTAAAACGACTAGTTAGTTTGCCGGGGACTCTTAAGCAAGGATATGGTGTATAATTTAATTTCTAAAATTCAAAAGTTGGCTCGACTGTCAGCTGCAGTTAATTGTATGAGTTGTAAGATTAGGTTGTTATTGATATCTACGAATCCGAAATTTTGGGTAAATTTAACCATTTGTAAGACGAAGCACCCGAGATCTGAGATAATTCAGTTTATTTTTGTTTTCTACCGGTGCACCGTTTATTTTATGATTAACGTATAAATATATTCGTTTTAAAACCTTTTAAATTATTTTATTTTAATAGCGGCCTAATATCCAACATAAAATTCTTATGTCACGAACATAAGAATGTTATAGTGTGCTTCGGTTTGAAGTTTTAACTCTATAATTGGCATACTGACGATTAGAATAATAGTCCTATGATCGAATAAGCGTGTCACCGACATTTGTAGCGCATAATATTAAAGTTGAAATATTGTCATTTGGCACAACATTCTTTGGCAGAATCGTACATTGGCATAATGTTGTTTAGAATAATAGTCATACGATCGAATAATTGTTGTCTCAAATAAACACAAACCTACAGTTTTCGGTGTTTGACCCTTTTGACGCTCCGCTCGCTTCGCTCGCTCCGCTATACATGATCACAATACAAACCTAACCTTACCTACAGTTTTCGGTTTTTGACCCATTTTGACGCTACGCTCGCTCCGCTATTATGCTGTAACAGATTCGGCGAAACTTTTATATTCTGCCACATAAAATTATGCAAAAATATGGTCGGTGATATTAGTATTATGCTTCATAAAATTTGGCAGAACATATATTCTGCTACATAAAATGCTGCGAAATTAAAGTCGGCCATATTACTATTCTGCAATTTATAATTCTGCCAAATGAGTGTTATGCTAAGTATACGATTATGCTAAAGTATCATTCGGCTAAAAATGTTTCTGCGATAACTGTTACGCGGAGTGTATTTCGGACAATTGATATTATGCAAGATAAAGGGAACCCGGATATAACACAACGACCAATAGTCATACTTGTTATGGACAAAATGCTGCACTTTATGATGAAAGCAAGCAAAAACACAGCATCATAAGTTTTTTTTCTTACTTGATTTGTAGTTTTTACTTGATTTCTTAAAAAAACTGTATGCACCATGAATAGTTTAATGCATAAACATATTACTCAGTAAATAACAAGTATTATAAAAAAAACCCGACACCGATACCTTTCATACTTCACTAAATATGATAGTTTAAATGTGAGCACAAATTTCTTTAAAAACTATTTCAAAAAATTCTACAAGCTAAACTAATACACCAATTTCAATTTTTTATATCCCAAATGAAAGCTGATTACATACATTATTTACAAAAAAATATTTAAAAAATATATACCGGAAACTTTTATTAACTTTTGGCAAAAAACGCCATCAAAAGCTTAAGCTTTCATTTGGGATATAAAAAATTGAAATTGGTGTATTAGTTTAGCTTCTAGAATTTTTTGAAATAGTTTTAAAGAAATTTGTGCTCACATTTAAACCATAATATTTCGTGAAGTATGAAAGGTATCGGTGTCGGGTTTTTTTATAATACTTGTTATTTACTGAGTAATATGTTTATGCATTAAACCATTCATGTTGCATACAGTTTTTTTAAGAAATCAAGTAAAAACTACAAATCAAGTAAGAAAAAAAACTTAAGATGCTGTGCTTTGCCAGAAGTTTACAGTATACATTTTTTCAATATTTTTATTAGTAACGTATATAATAAGCTTTCATTTGAGATATTAAACATTGAAATCGGTCCATAACTTTAGCTTGTAGAATTTTTTGAAATATTTTTTAAAAGAGGGGCGCCATCTCTGTTCCTAAGGGGTGAAACTTCCGCTGCTGCGGGTCAAATCACTCAGTTTGGTCCCTACTATCATTGTGCAAAGCGGCTTGTTTTCATCACAAAGTGCAGCATCCGGCCAAAAAATGGCCATAACAAGTATGACTACAATAACAGATACTAGCGGTATACTTTTAGGTACTTGTCAGAATTTCATTTGCCCGAATTTCAGCTGCCATAAATGACAACTGCAATAATGTTGTTTCCTATAATTTCGTATGCCATAGTCATTGTTTACCATATTAATCAATCATATGCCAAAATCTATGTTTCCCATAATAACAATTTCAATAATCTAAATTTCACTAATCATTCTAATCCATAATTATGATATGACATAATGTTATTTGCCATCCATATTAACTGTTCGAATCGGATAAGTAGGTTTGGTTAAAAGACTAATCTTAGTCAACCTATACCTATATCTAGCTACCTCAGTTTAAAATTGTAATTGTTTATTTAATTTGATAAATGTATGTTTTCTATAATTTCACAGTGCTTTGGCTGTCCGTTATGCTGTGTAATTAATTTGAATAAATAAATAAATAAATCTACCTACTAGTGCTGCTCTAGGTGAATAAAGTGCTACTCTAGCTTAAATTCGCGCAAATGAATATTATTGCATGATGAATGTCGGTCAAACAATACGGACACTTTTTATCGGAATCAACTGTCATAACCCATACAAAATCATGACACTTGATTCTGATTGCGACCGTCAAACGCGTTAGGCAATACGGGGGCTGATCTAACAACTGTAACCTGTAAACCTTGTGATCATTGTTATAACGTGACTATGGCAACGTCCTCGATTTCACGTAACGTAACAGACAGTTCGGGAAAATGCTGGACCAATCCGGACAGCCGTCGTCTTTCGGTTATACTTGTATTAGAAAGACATCGGGAATACTCGGCACCACGACTTTATGACATTGATGTGACACATAATAAAAGAAAAAGTTAGTAATATCGAACGAACTGGCCTCAATAATCTCCTTGTAGCGAATGTGTGAACGATGACATTTTGTATGAGAAACGTAAAATCTTTGGACTTAGAAACTCGAAATTTCGCAAAAAGATTGTGTGGTTAAACCTAAATTCTTCTTAAAATAAAGTACATAGGTGGTACATGGGTCAAAGCGGATGGATAAATTAGAGGCGATTGGCATAGTGCTCGCTGGTGGAGGGGTTAACACGCTCGAGGCATAAGGAGAGGTACCGGTTCAAGTCCTGGTGTGACCACGTGCGAAAGCAATCGTATTTTTCTTTTCGCTTTTACTTGTATCTATGTCACAATATTTTTTTATACCTATAAGAATATTTTTACTTTCCTAAATTTTGATATATGTTTTCTTGGAGAACTACGCATTGACTTTATACTTAAAAACAAGGAATGTATTTTTATTTGTAACTAATTTGTACAAACATTTATAGAAATATATATTAAATCCTAAGTAAAACTAAATTAAAAAACTAAAACTAACCTTGAAAAATAAAGATTAACAATAAAAAATCTGCCCCAAATCGATCTCCGTTGGTATTGTGCCCAGAAGACTGACAGCATTGCCACGTTGTATGGCAATGCTGATCCGCTGTGCCAGATATGATCCAGCCACGGATCCAGCCCCATAACATTTTTTTTTTCCCACTGAAACGTTATTTTAGTATACATACATAGTTATTCGTTCGTTTCACCCCGGAGGCGGCGGCGCTCGGAGCCAATTGAAACAAAAGAAGTCCGTTTTTTTGTGTTGTGATAATGAGTGAAGATCGTGTAAGTTTAAATCAATAAAACAAAAGAAGTTCGCTTTGCAGGCCATGGCCCGCAATTTCTTATGAAATATACCGTATGAAAAAACGCAAGGCACAAGTCGAGTCAAGGACACCAATTAGAAAAAAACTTTTCAACCGTATGACATTCGTGATATACCTACTGATATACAATTAATATTTGTTCTAAATTGTTTGAAGTTATTCTAAGTCTTCTATCCGTGAAAATCCACTTGGTGTACAAAAATAATCTTTCAACTTCGACCTCCGACTGACGTGATGGGTAAGAAAAGCATTATTCTGTAATGTTGCAGCGTATTTTTAACCGACTTCCAAAAAAGGAGGAGGTTATATATTCGATAGTTTGTATTTTATTATTATTATTATTCACTTATTTATTTTAAATCTTGGTAGGTTTTTTACAATATATATATATATATATATATATATAAAGTCAAATACAAAAAGCAAATACAAAATATAAACACATTATAAAAAACCTAACCTAGGGTGCCGCCGGCAGCGGGGCAGGGCTCAAGCTACCGGTGGTTAGGGTTGCACAGAGAGGAACCTCCTGACAATGCGGGCCGTGTCCAGGATTACTGCCTTCTGTATCTGACCCTTGATCCAGCCATCAAGCGAGAGTCTCTTAAGATGTTCGTTGAGACTCTTCGCTATAAGACCGTTTGCCGAAACCACTATCGGGACAATAATCGTCGAATCAACATCCCACATGGCGGTCACCTCGTGAGCCAAGTCGAGGTACTTGCTGAGTTTGTCCTTCTCAGCCTTCACGAGGTTCTCGTCATGTGGAATGGTGATGTCGATGAGTATTGCCCGGCGCTTAGATCGATCTACCAGCACGATATCAGGCTTATTGGCTACAATAGTCCTGTCCGTGATGATAGATCGATCCCAATAAAGCGTGGCACGACCATTTTCAAGACCTGGCATCGGTGCGTACTTATAGTACGGCACCTCAGACCCAACAAGACCGTATTTAACAGCAAGTTGCTGGTGAATAATTCTGGCTACTTGGTTATGTCAGAGCAAGTACTCGCTGTTAGCAAGATGAGAACAACCGGAAATTATATGCCTGAGTGACTCTCCGGGACGGCGGCATACCCGACAAATGTCGACCGTACCGTCCTTCAGGATATACTTCCGGTAGTTGTTCGTCATGATAACTACGTCCGCAATTGCACAGGCAAAACCTTCGGTTTTCCCGAAGAGATCGCCGAAACGTAGCCAGTTCACCGACGCGAGCAGATCTACATCAGGCCCTGCAAGGGCCTTGTAGAACCGCCCGTGTAGCTCTTTACTCCTCCATACGTCCTTGCGGTCTACAGTGCTAAGCACCGTTGGTCTGCGCCAGTTCTCATTTGCCAAGGATAGAGGGGTGAGGCCTTTGTCTACTGCCACTACATCGCGATGTATCCCACACTCATTGTTTAGGAAATACTCCCTGAGACTGCACACCTCGCGGTTATGGAGGTCCTTGGCATTTAAAAAGCCACGTCCCCCACACTTGCGCGGGATGTACAGTCTCATTACTGACGAGCGTGGGTGTAGCATGCGATGTGTAGTGAGCAGCATACGGACCCTCCTATCCAGGGCGTCCAGCTCAGTCTGGGTCCACCTTAGTATGCCAAAGGAGTAAGTGAGCAGGGGCATCACCCAAGCGTTGAAGGCGAGCGCCTTGTTGCCACCCGACAAAAGACTGTTCAGTACTTTTGTCAAGCGGCAAAAAAAACGCTCCTTCACTGCCTGTCTAATTTCTCCCTCCGCAATACTCAATGACTGTGACATACCGAGATACTTGTAGGTTTCCACTATGGAGAGAGATTTGAGAGACAATGTCTCGGAAAGCTGTAAATTCGTTGAATTTACGACTTTCCCCCGCTGTACATGCATGATCGCACACTTGTCTACACCAAACTCTATTTTGATGGCACTACTGAATGTTTCTGTGACTTTGAGTAGCTCCACCAGTTCTGGTCGTTTCGGTGCAAACAGCTTGAGATCGTCCATGTACAGCAGATGAGAAATGATCTCACCCCCTCTGCGAAGCCGGCAACCTAATCCTGAATCCTTCAGCAGAGTGCTGAGTGGATTCAGGGCTAGGCAGAACCACAATGGACTCAAACTGTCGCCCTGGAAAATACCCCTCTTAATCCTTATAAAGTCCTGCGGATCAGGGGGGCCATCTCGGCCACCTGGTTGACAAAGGACTGTGGTCCACTGCCTCATACATGAGCCTATAAAGGATTTATAACTGTATCGATTTTATACAGCTCCAAGATCCTCCCAAGCCATGAATGAGGCACCGAATCATAGGCCTTCTTGTAGTCAATCCAAGCGGCCGAAAGAGTCCCCCTGTTCCGCCAAACTTGTTGACAAATGTTCGTGTCAATGAGGAGGAGCTCCTTATTATCACGGGACCCAACCCTACATCCATTTTGAGAGAAGGCCAAAACGTTGTTCGCAACAATGTGCGTGTTAATTTTTGCTCTCAAAATAGATGTAAGGAGCTTATACAGCGTGGGCAAGCACGTGATGGGTCGATAGGTTTTCCCTTCCGTGGTACTACCGGACTTATAGAGCAGGAAGGTATCACCAGTTGTTAGGAAAGATGGCAGGGAACCAAGCTCGAGGGCTTGTTGGAATTGTGTTGCCAGTCGTTCGTGTGAACATCGAAACCACTTGACCCAGAAGTTGTGCAACCCGTCCGGCCCAGGACTTTTCCAGTTCTGGGTCGTACGAGCCGCACAGCTCACGTCATCGGGGCTGATGGTAACAGCCCCTATGGTTTCGATGGGCTCACACTCACGTTCGACAACATTCATCCACTCACCCTCGGTGTGCTCGACTGGCACCGACCAGATACTACGCCAGAAATTACTCATGGCAATAGGATCCGGCAGCCGCCCGTCGGTCACACGTTGGTCGGTTCCCTCCCACTTTCGGTACACCTTCCTTTGATCGCTCTGGAAGAGGCGATTCTGCTGGAATCGATCCACACGTTCTCTGTAGCGGCGGATACCTCTTGCCCGCGCATATACCTGCTTCAGGAAGTCGAACCGCTCCGTAACACAGGCATGTAATCACGGGGTCTGACATCAGTCCCCGCAAAGGCCTGTGCTACGTAGCGCATGACACGAGGGCGGTTGTTACCCCCTCTGAAGCAGATTAGCTTTGCAATGAGTGTCCTGAACGTGCTTATACGCCGCTCGATCCGTACTTGCCAGGCGGGGACACCACCGGCAGTCCGCAGTGCTCGGTCAGCGTCCGGCAACTTGACATGAGCAACGCGGCACGCTGCGATGGCCCCGCAGTACATGATCGAGTGGGTATCAGCTAGATCTTCGCTAGCCCGCAGATACGGGTCTAGCAAAGCGTTCAGGGCTCCCACTAGCGCTAAGTTACATCTATTCGTGAGCAAGCGTGGTAATCGCGGCCTAGAGTCAGGCGCGAATCGATACCGCTCAATCGTCTCTTCCAGAGTCCTCCTCAATTGCTCATTGGGCTGGGTACTTACGTTACTCGCGCAGTGCTCCTCGTCAGAGCCGGGATCGACCCGCGGCTCCCCCACCAGGTCGAGTGCTGGCGCCGAAACCGGCGACGTAGCAGGTGGATTCCGAGACGATGTGGAGGCCGCGCGAGCAGCCAGTACTTTCAGGTGCAGTCGATCAAGCATCGCGTCGTCCAGCAACTTACGCCGTTGGATGGCGCGTACTTGATCCGATAGCCGCCGTGCAGATACGGCGATGGCTGGTTCAAGGGTCTGGAACAGAAGGAGCATCCTGTCCCGGTACGCAGACAGGTGGGTTCCCCCCTCTGTAGCCCCGTAGTATGCGCGCATGCTGTGCTCGTTCATTGCTTGAGTCCATCGCATGCGACGCACTACACCACCGGTAGCGGGAGCCGTGGGCGGAGCAGGATGCCCCGCAGGCCCCAAGCGTACCAGCAGCGGTGGGCGCCCTCGTCGCACTGGTGGTTGAGGCGGCGGGGGCGGCGGCCCGCGCTCGTCGTCACTCGACTCACTGTTGGTATCGGGAGCAGTGGCAAACTCGTCTCCCGACGACGATGCCGAGGAGCTGGACGATGCAGGCGGGGGTGGTGGGCGTGCGTTTGTGTCTGGTGTCGATACCGCTCTCGAGCGTTGCCTCGTTAACATTTCTTAGACTATTTTATCGCCGTCATAACCAATCCGACTTTTGCGTCTTTTTGTTTCGTACATTGTGTACTTACACTGTACGTCATCATTTGTGTTACTTTTAAAATATATTTATCAAAAAGACGGAGGATTTAAAGCGTAAATAGACGTCAAAAGTGATTTTATATTAAAATATTAACGGTTGACGCGTCCGTCAGTGTCAGCGGGCATAGTCTTAAAGTGGCAAGCGAAGGAGAAACAAGTGGAAAGAAGAGGAAGTTAAGTG
Organism: Hedya salicella; assembly: GCA_905404275.2. Classification (NCBI taxonomy): domain Eukaryota; kingdom Metazoa; phylum Arthropoda; class Insecta; order Lepidoptera; family Tortricidae; genus Hedya; species Hedya salicella. The sequence continues at coordinate 106,672,694 of FR990096.1, read as the reverse complement.
AAGTGATAAAAGTGAAATAGTGGAAGTGAACTAGAAAGTGTTCAGTGTCAGTGACTCAATGTGTGCTATACACGGTGCGAAGTCTAGTATCGGTACCGGGACGCGTTTAACAGTGAATCCTTGCTACTGTATGTCGCAAATAAACTAACGTGGAATTGTCAAGGTGTTTTAACTCTATCCTATACGTACGCTCGTAACATTTTTTACTATTATTTTTATGTATGTTCACCGATTACTCCGCCAATTTTGGACCGATTTTAAAAATTCTTTTTTTATTTGAAAGGATATACTCCCGAGGTGGTCCCATTGCCACCAAGTTCGGATCTGATGATGGGATCCCAGGGAAATCGAGAGCAATCCTCAAATTTTATAGGCACTAACAATATATTTTTCTAAAGTTATCAGTTGTTTTCCTCTGGTTGTCATCATTTCACGCTGAGCTGATGATGGAAGGTACAATGAACTAACCAACTTTTAAATTTCTTACTTCGAAAGACTCGAGATGCGTGCAAAGTGCCTCCTCAATCTTCCCATTCTGGGCTCTAAAAAATACTTTATATCACTAAAATTCATCACTAAAAAGCAAAAAAACGCGGTTCTTTTTTAACTAATTTTTGTTTTGTAGGTGTTCTCTTTGATTTCAACTGCTTTGTTTTGTAATAAGTTATTGATATTTTTTTGTTAGATATCCTGGATTTTTGGATAATACTATTTTAACCGACTTCAAAGAAGGAGGGGGTTCTCAATTCGGTTGCATTTTTTTATGTTTGTTACCTCAGAACTCCGTCATTTACAGGACGATTTGGAAAATTATTTTTTTGTTCATGTGTACGTATATCCAAATTGGTCCCATAAAATTTTGGTGAAGATCTGATGCCAGGATCCATGAAGAATAGAAGGAGTTCCTCGAATATTGTGAGCACATCTATGGCGATTTCGGTATTTATTACAGTAGTTTAAGCATTTACATTTGAAAATCAACATTTGGTGAAGAGAAACCGATGATGAAGACACAAGCCATCAGTTACCACTGAGGGCTCTACCAGTGTTATTTAATTCGCAGATCGCAACTCGATTTGGAAAATTATTTTTTCGGTTAAGAGTACTTAGAAATCTCTAAGTGGGTCCCATAAAATTTTGGTGAAGATCTGATGATGAGATCGATGAGGAATCGAAGGAATTCCTCAAATGCTATGGGCACATGTATTGCGATTTCGGTGTTTATTAAATCATAACAAGTATTTACACTCGAAAAACATCATTTGGTGAAGAGAAACTGATGATGAAGGCACACGCCACCAGTCACTAATTAGAGCCCAATCAGTGTTATTTAATTTACTAATCGCAATATAATTCTTTATCATATTTTTCTTAGAGGCAGAAGTTGGTTAAGATCAGGGTAGCAAAGTGGAGCTGATAGTGGAGGACCAGAGAACTCCTCAACGAGTAACGGCCCTGATTCTGAAATATCAACGTTCAGCTAAAGGTCGTGAGCAATTGACACTGGAATGCATTATGGTTGTAAGTGTCGTAAAAGTTGAGACAGTTACTTAGTCGTATTCTTTTTTAACCAGCAAGCTACGGACTTAACCATTTTGACCTAGCCTATTCTTATAATTTAGATTTTTATTTATAATAGTCTCAATCGTTGCATTTCACGCAACACTTTTTCGTCGTGTGGTTTCTTCAGTAACTTGTTTGGTTCTAAGTTGCTCTCGCAAAGAGCTTATACCCTCCAATGTCTTTACACGACTTAGCGCAACATAGACTTGGCCTAATGCGAAATGTTTCTTACCTAAGTCAATCACGACTTTGTTAAGGGTGGTGCCCTGGAGTTTATGCACCGTTACCGCCCAACTAAGGATCAGCGGAAGCATCCTCCTTTCAACATCCCCATAGCCTCTAGTTGCCTGATATTATTGCAATCAACATTAGGGGTCTCTGCTTCATCCCGAGCAACAGTTTTTAAATGGTTTAGTGAAGTTTAAAAGAGGTACAATGAATATTAATTAACCAACTTTAACATTTCTTACTTCCAAAGACTCGAGATGCGTGCAAAGGGGCTCCTCAATCTTCCTATTCTGGGCTCTAAAAAATACTTTATATCACTAAAATCCATCACTAAAAAGCAAAAAAAATTTATTTTTTAAATTAAAAAAGAACCGACTTCAAAATAAACTAAAAAGCCAAAAATAATCTTTTATGTACGGTACGGATAACATTTGAATCACTCTTTGAAGTCGGTGCAAAACCTGAAGTAAAGTTCTTTATTCAACAAAAATACGATGTACTATAACTAAAGTATATAGGTAGGTAATAACTAAAGGCTCGCCGCCGCGGTTCTTGCGTGCCATTGCCATCTGTGTTAATAGTAATAAATTAATGGTTTGGCACCGACTTCAAGATGATTCAAATGTGATCCGTACCGTATATAAAAAAATATTTTTAGCTTTTTAGTTTATTTTGAAGTCGGTTCTTTTTTTTATCTTATCACCTGAGGAGAGATGTTTTTTTTATAAGTTCCTCCATATTTGAAAAAAATTAGCATCCGCAACAATCGCGACACGTCTTCTTATAAGTTTTGAATTAATGAAAATGACATACCTCATATTTGACAAATGGCCAGATACCGTGGATCTAATGATGCTTGGGAGGGACGAGCATGCCTTAGGAGGGGGTAGTTTTACGTTGGGTTAAGTGCAAATCTTTGATCGTGTTTTTCCGTACCTTGGAGGCGTTTTCAGCATCCACACCTCGAAAAACCTAGAAAACGGCACCGACAATGACTTTTTCATTAAAAATTATGTCCGCCATCTTGAATTCCAAAATGTACACCATTTTCGAAATTAATGCTTCCCTCATCATAAAAGTGTCCATTATTCGGGTGTCTATTCCAGGATCTCCACTGTCTATTCTTGGATTTCACAAGGAAATCTGATTATTCCAGTTTTCAGCCATTTTCTCCCAAAATAAAGTGACCCATTTCACACGAGATATTTCTTAATAGTTCGAGTTAAATACTACTTTTCATTTCGACTCAGGAAAATAAAAATAAAAAGTTATTAAAAAAATCAAAAAACCCGACTGCGTAAAAAACTAAAAAGAAAAAAACAAGTCCAGTACCCCAGAAATTTATTAAGTTATACATGATCGATACTCACGATATAACAAATAATAAATTTTAATACGGAACATAGCGATTTTGAACAGTCGGGACCCATAAGAAATCTAGATCGACGCAAATCTTCCCAACAATGGGCCCCGACTGTTTAAAATCGCTATATTCCATATTAGAATTTATTATTTGTTATATTGTGAGTATCGATCATGTATAACTTAATAAATTTCTGGGGTACTGGACTTGTATTTTTCTTTTTAGTTTTTTACGCAGTCGGGTTTTTTAATTTTTTATTTTATTTTATATTGTTTAGTTGAAATTATAAAAGTCAGTTAATTTCGCAATATTTATCGTGGGGGTTATTGAGAAGCCTGCACAGATTTATTACAATACCATGAAATGAAAATTTAGTGAGACCGGCTTGCTAGCCCACTTTAAATGGTTATAGTTCCTAACAGGTAAGTCCAAATTAAAAATGATAAAAGAAACCCAGTAATGATTTTTAAATCCCTTTTCATTGATACCCCACTCGATATAGTACGTCGATTTTCATTTTTTTCTTTCACAATATGGCGTCTCATTATCGCCATTTTGAGTTTCATCATTTTCATGTCTTCAGTGAAATTCGGACAGTTAAGACAAATCGATTGACGTAAGAATCATCAAAATCGGTCCACGCGTTTGGTCTCTAGAATGCCAGATAGGAACAAACATACATAATACATACATAGACTGATAAACACATTACCACTGCTTTGCGTCGCGCAGTCGGGTAAAAATAATAATAATCATCGTCATCGTCATCATACGCGAGTCGCGAGCTCGCAAGGGATTTTTTTCCAATAGAGTGACCGGTTTGAATTGGGGTATCAAATCCGACGCAATGAGGTACTTTTATGTAAATGATATCGGTACCGGAAGGCTACTTTAACGGTCGGATACCTTTAAAAAGACCCGGCCAAAATTGTTTTTAAAGGTTCTTCTATTTAAAGGTACCGTTTGGACGGCAGCTTGTTTGGATACCTAAAGTATTGATACCGGTACCCGAATGCTACTTTAACGGTCGGATACCTTTAAAAAGACCCGGTCAAAACAGTTTTTGAAGGTACCTTTTCAGTCCCTGGTAGTAAGCCCCTGACTATTTTTAATATTTCTTCAATTACTTTTTTTATATGAGTTTTGTGACTACGTACCAGACAATATAAAGTTTTCTTCAAAAACCAATGGAGCAGTAAGCAAATGAAATCGCAAAAATCTCAATACTGTAATATCGTTTAATATTCACATTCAACACACAAATAAATAAACAGCTGTTACCTACATACAATTTTGTGATTTAACATAGCAAGCTCAATCAATAAGTACCTCAATTACCTATAATGTAGAAAGCAAAATTTGAAGAATTATTTGTGCATATCAAAACTCATAAACTTATACTGGCTTTGTACTTTAAGTAAAACGACACGGATTCATTTCGTCGCATCAATATTACCCGCATAAGCCTCCCATAAAAAAAAAACGATTTTACATAATTTATTACTGCTTATGATCATTAACATAACGATTATCCGCCTACATAAAGTATACAAAAGTATCAACATGCAAAACATTTCATTACTTTTTATTACTGACATCAAGTTACGTCACCCTTTCTCTCACTTCACCCTCTTGTCTTGAATCTCTCGATTAGGAAATACAATAGGTCAACCGATTTGTATGAAAAACCCATAGGGTTTCGGTTAAAACTCTGTTCTTCCCATATTAAAAAATTCCGATTGTATTCTCTACTGTCGATACACCGATTTTTAATTAGAAGTAATGGATATCACAGACTAGCAGTCCGGCTGACAGACCGAGCAAGACGAGCCTATATGTTGAGTGGAATGATGAAAGTAATACCCAGCTCCCATTTTAACAGATACCTACAGACGTCCATTTCGACCTGCCACGTCTGTGATGCCAAATAATCCTGTACACACATCGCTGTAATAAGTATAAAAACGATTAATACTGTTTTTGAGATTGTCCATTACAACGGTAACAATGTTCTAAAATACATACATTCATTAATCTATTTTCATGTCAAAGACACATCGTTTTATTTTAAGCACCAGCTCGAACTTTCCTATACGAACAATTAATTGATTTTCAATCATTCAAGACGCCAATATACATAATTATAAATTAAAATTAAAATAAACAATATAACACTTATGTTGTTTATTAATTTCGATATATTTAATATATACTATTACCGTTTTCTAAAGCTCAAAGGCCCAAAACTATTATCGAGTAGTAGCAACAGATAATAAGCGAACTTAAACGTAGTTTGCAATTTGTAAATTTTGACAGCAGCAGGAAGCGACCATACTGTTCGCGTTTATTATCACTATCCGTTTTGCTTTAATGAAAGACTACACCATTAGCTACCACTTAGCAACAGTCGCTTTGAGTCCTTAGTTCCATAAATACTCCCTTGTGGCGATGACTGCAAAAAGCCGCTTAAACGAAACAATGTTTGAATCCGTAACAAAGTGACAAAATTCGAACAGTACCTGCATGTTGGAGCAGTACCCCGGCATGGGAGAAGGCGCAGTGATGCAAGTCCAGATAATAGAGTAAAGAAAAGTAGTTTCTATACCGGAAACAAATGAGAGTGCCATATATCTTACTATGTGCAGTACTTAGACAAAAATAGGGTATAGTACTAAAGCTTGTGAAATAACAATTCCAACGTGAACACATTATATAGGCGGTGCCCAGTGGCCGAAATCTTGAGTAATCAAGATGAAGGTACCTCTATCCTGAGACTGGTTATTATGGAATGTCGGATAGGTCTTGCATGTACCTATATGCATATTTTTTTATCGCTTTTCTTAACAAAATACCGTAAAAAATCCAAGAGTGGAATTAAAATCAGCCAAGAAATACATGATATTTTACACACTTTAAACTTTTAATTAGATAGCGTCATAGCGATTTGACGGAGGTTCGATATGTACTTTTACGTCTTAGTACACTACGGCTATATAAACTCTATGTTTAATTCTGTTTAGCTCGAAAGAAATGAAATTAAATGTTTGAGGGCATCTTGGTTATTTTGAGTTATTCGAAAAAAAAAAAAAAAAATTTTATTGTTTGTTACTTGAATGAGCTTTTAAATAAATAATAAAGCAAAAATATTTTTTTCTGCATATTCCCTATTAGCGTCTAGTTAAATAAACCAGGGGTAGATTCGAAGCGGTTACGAGTTAAAGATTACTTTTCAATTCATGTCGTGACAAAGCACTAACCAGTAACCAATCGTATCCTGTTCTGAACACATCGCTATACACAGTCTGATTTGGTCCGGAACCTCTCTGTATAATTATATTTTGTAGCAACGTAATAAAAAACGCAATCGTATTCCTTCAAATCTTTAAATTTTCATTTAACTTCATGACATGATAGTACACATTATTTCCAACTTTTATTGTGGAGATTTATTTTCAATACGGACGTCACTATAAATGTCAATTTAAACCTGGGGCCCGTTTCATAAACGCTTGTAACTTGTATTATGAGCGGAAGTCCCTTTTTAATTCATTTTGTTAAAAAGAGACTTGCGGTTGTATTACAAGTTACAAGCTTTTGGGAAACGGCCCCTGCTAGTTAAAAATCCGCTTACAGTATACCAAAGACGTTTACGACTATAGGTGTCATACGTGGAAGTTGTGGACGAAATTATTCGCGAGTACTTTCTGTAAACCACTTTCGAAGCTTTTGTTTTGTGCTTTTGACACTGTAAACTATTACGGTGTACTACGAGTATGTGCATTACCAAAATACTTTAACTTTACAATCAATTTGTGTTTGGTGACAATCTGTACTTTTCTTGAGCCTTAATTTTTAAGTATACCTACTCCAAAAACAAACCTCATGGCTGGAAACATACATTTCTAAGTACATATACGTAGTAGGTAAATAAGTTCTGTTATGAGGTTATTTGCATAAAAGATTAAATTACGGACTTTTTATTTTATTTTATTTTTACATCGATTCGTTGGATTAGTTTTTGCCAGTTAGGACATTGTATATATTTTTTATTTGAAGCCACTATTTTCTTTACCAGCCACTAAACTTTGAGACAAACCTACTATAAAAATAAGGACAAAAGTCAAGCGGATAATCAGACCCTGTTTTTAAATACAGTTTCTGTGTAGAGTTTATGGGAAAGACTTTAATAAGCGTAATTCCAGCGTTAGTAGGTAAATCTCGAAGGTTAAGAGTTCATCGGCAAAGAAAGAAGAAGGACTAAATTTAGGAAAATTGTATGATTTATTAATTGGCAATACGAACTAAGCTTTAAATTGATGTACGGTAATATTATAAAATATATATATTAAAAATCTAGTAACAGAAATTATTAACCAACCGATACCTACACTGTGAACACAAACTTGTGCATAAAGTTATTTCTGGCACATACGCAAGACAAACATTCAACAAATATAATTCATTGCACACTACAGTTTGAACATATATCAATGTATAAAAATCGTATCTTTTTTCATTACATTATAATAATTCACATGCACTCGTCTAAGTCTACATATAAAATATCACAATATTGAAAACCAAGCTAGTCGCTGCAGTTCGTTTGTATGGAATGGGACTGTTGAGATTATTCAGTGAAATGCTAAATATGGAATTTACCAATACTTCATCGATAACTGGTATAAGTCTATCACACTCACAAATTCACTTATTTATTTTATTTTAGTAATTTCTAAACGGTTATTTGGTTACTAATGTCAGGATTAATCCCAGTATTGCACACGGGCCAAGTGCACGACATTGCACGGGCCAAGGAACCAGTGTACAAGCGGCAAAAACTTTTCATAAATTCGGCATCATCATCGACATGCCGCTGACGCGCCTTAGTTTATAGAGGTGGCCATTTAATTAAATACTTGTCTGACTTTTTAAGACGTTGGAATCTCTATATCTAACACAAAGGAGAGATCATTTGACTGTGGATTTCCCCACTCATTCTCAAAGTAAGCACTGGTTACTTGGTCCGTGGCAAATAAACTAGCCTGAGCCTATATCGCTTGACGCTCAAAAAGTGTTGCGCACGCAGCGCATCTAACAAGTATTCAGTAAGATTTTTGATGGGCCTTTTCCAAAGGATCCCGATACACGATAGTCGCGGACTTTATGAGGTCTGGCTCGTCGTCAGAGACGCAGTCGACAAGTATGGACTCCTTGGACGAGCACTTGTTGTGCGCCATGAGCAGTCCGCCAGCCAGGCCGACCAGGGCGCGGTCAAGCCACGTCACTGGGTTGGCATAGATCAACCCGCCTTCGTAGAAGCCCAGGTGCCCGCCGTGAGCTAGTTCCAGGAACATCGTTTTGTCATGCGAACCTGAATAAAAAAATGTAATACGAAGTAAATATTTAGAAAGGATTATTGCATATACCTGGCCTTGGTAATTATGGTATAAATACTTGTTCAAAAGATAAAAGCACAAAATGAAATGCTATACTTAGCGGAGGCACTACCGTGATTCCGCTCCCTCATTGTCGACTTTAGGAATGAAACCCTGTTGCCTGGTTTAGGTACCCCTGGATTAATGGTTCAATGTTGATCAAAGTAACTATCACACGAAAGAGATATGGTGTTTATTATTTATACATTAGAAACATTGTATGAAATCTTGATAATGTTTAGACAAGGACAAAATTGGTAGTAGGGTATGCAATAACCGACGAGATTTGAAGAAGAATAACTGGTTAATCGGTTATGTTATAACGGATTATTTCAAAACTTCTAAACCATCATAGATATAGGATACTAAATACGGGGACATATGCTGTAACTGCCTTACAAATGAAATGTGAACCTTTCTCTATTATTATAATATAATGGGGAATGGATGATTTTTTTTAATCACTTGTTTTTTTTATGAATAGGAAAAACCTTCCTCAATCCTGAAAAAAAGTTACAGATTTTTCTGTAGCTTTAAAAAATTATATAAAATAAAAGTATTTTGACTGTCCCCGTTCGAGCCTGGGACGGTCAGCTGGACGCTTTCCTTAGTCACTCAATCAGTATATATAAAATAGAAAAATATAATCTATGCTTGCTATGGGAGGAGGGTAATTTTACCCGAACAACAAACATAAGCTCCGCGTATTTATCGCTTTTAAGTATTACACACTCTTGATAAATCAGATCCGGTGAGAGTGAATTTTGTGTAGTAGAGTGCATGGGCTACGTGCAAGTGTTAGTGGCACGGAATTTACTGATTTGGGCAAATGATCAGCAATTTTCGCTGTGTTGGTAGTTCGACGTCTGTGAGCCCGAGCAACCTCTGGTACCTCGCAAAGTGACGCTGTGTGAGTTAAATCGAGCTCAACTTCGGGAGTTCGAGTTGAATATTCTTCGTGGAATAACATACAGTGCGTTAATTGTTGTTTTTTCCTCAATAACACTGTCTCTATGGGTCTCATTCGTGCGCAACGCCATCTATACCTGTACGGCTGAATTGCTGCGACAGAGGTCCGGTACGCCGTCATCGCCGTGCGCAGAGGCATACAACGCCGTAGTACAGTGCCATCTTGACTCTATGCTGTAAACTACCAAACGTTCGCCGGGGGAGCCAGTGTCCCGTTTGTGGCATCGACTGATTGCTTCTCATTCCTTCTAGTCTGGCATATCCTCGATAGAGGGCATCGGGTTTACATGAGTCGTTCAATCTTTGACAATTTACTTGATGTTTGTTTTTGTACTTATATATTATGGAATTATAAAGTGCCAGTTTTTGTATCTGAGCTGTGTAAATTGTGATATGTTTAAGTTAAATTGTATATTTCCATTGTAATTATTTTTAATTTAATTCTTTGTGACGGTGTTTAATATAAGTTTCGACATTATTTATAATTCTAGTGTATAGTAATTGTACATTTTATGATTGGATTTTTACTCTTATTTGGTTTACATGTTTTTGATGTTCAATTAATTCTATTGATTATTGTTGTGCACTGATTGACATACTCGTATATATTGTATACATTTTGTAGTTCATTGTAAGCCTTTTTGTATGTTTTTTACAAATATGAGCGACCTCTTGTTGCTGTGTGTCGCCACTGCCCAAATTTAAACTTTTGACAGTGTTTATAATTCTAGTAGTAATTGTAAATTATGATTGTATTTTTACACTTATTTTGTATTCAAGTTTTGGAAGTTGAGTTCATTCTTTAGATTATTTTATAGTGCACCGATTGACATTATATTGTACCTACATATTGAGTGGCCAGTTCATTGTAAGCTTTTTGTATGTTTTTATAAATATGAGCGACCTCTCTTTGTTATCTGGGCGTCCCCACTGCCCTAATTCAAACAGTAATTTTACCGCACATGGACTGAGAGTGCACATAGGTCGCATGCACAAGGATGTACCCCGTCCAGTTTCACCTGGCCCTTCACAGCAACGGGCACCACAGCCAGCACAGCTGGATAGCTCTCGAGTTTTAGGTTTGGATGACCTAGGTACCCAGAAACAGTCGGTGCGGGTTCTGCGTCATGTCCCGAAAGGGGCTCGGTGTCTGGCGGCGGGAAAGTTGCGCGATCTCATTGATGGTTGTATTGTCACAAATGGTACGGCCGAGTGGTTTGCATTGTTGTCGTTCGCGTATTCTGCACTTAAGGCGCCAGAAACGGCTGGCCCCGGAAACCTCACCACCAAGGTCAAGCGGAATATTGACTCGGCTGTTACCGTGAACTCTGTAGGTGACTCCGAGGTTGTGGGGGTGAACGCGAGATCGCCATCGGTTCTTAGAACAGTAGAGTCGAAAGTTTTTGACAGTGATCTCAGGGGTGCCGTGCGTGTACTTATGTCGGACGATGCGGTTGCTCCGTCGAACTTGGAAACCTTGGCTGCGTTGTGGTCGAAGCATCCGTCACCATCTCGGGAGTTGGTGTTTCCGCTGCAGCCTGATGGATCCCTTTCTACTTGTACCGTCACGCCGGAGGACGTTGTTCAGGCCCTTGGCTCTTTTAACAACAGTTCGGCTGCCGGTTTGGACGGTATACGCCCAGCGCATTTGAAAGAGTTGACGTCAGGCACTGCGGACGATAATGGGCTTCGGTTGCTGGAATCTCTGGCGAGACTGTGCAACTTTCTATTTAGCGGGCCGTTAAATCCGGTTGTCTGTCCTTACATGTATGGAGCATCACTGTGTGCTTTGTCGAAGAAAGATGGAGGTCTGGGGCCTATTGCGGTTGGTAGCACGTTTCGCCGTCTGGCGGCCAAGCTTGGTTGCCGGGCCGTCAGGGAGGAGATGGCCGCTTTCCTACGTCCTAACCAATTAGGTTTTGGCACGAGATTGATTTGCGAGGCTGCGATACATGCAACGCGTGCCTTTGCAGGGGCTCCGGGACACGCGGAGTGTGTCATAATTAAGCTTGACATAAAGAACGCGTTTAACTCGTTGGAGCGTGACACGTTGCTGTCTGAAGTTAAGGAGAAGCTGCCTTCCCTCTACCCTTTCCGCTTCCAAGTTTATTCATCCCCATTCCAAGTTGGCGCGCAGCAGGGGGATCCGCTTGGTCCGCTAGTCTTCAGTCTGGCTATACAGAAAGCGATTTCCGAGCTTAAATCCCCGTTAAACATTTGGTACCGGGATGATGGTACTCTCGGGGGTAGGCCAGAGGAAGTTAAAAATGACCTGATCGCACTCCTTCCGCGCTTTCGGGAACTAGGGCTAGAAGTAAATGCCTGCAAGTGCAAGTTTTTCCGCTGCAGTGTCAATTCCCGTGCTACCTTTCCTGATTTTGGTTCTTTACTTCCGTGCTCAGTGAATTATCAGTTCAAACTTTTAATCTTCTGGGCTCTCCTATTTTCCCAGATGCCATCCCTGAGGCCTTTGAGATACGAAGGCAGCTTCTCCTGACTTCTAGGGAGAGACTGAAGGGACTTTCAGCGCACGTGGCGCTGGTTTTACTGCGGGTCTGTTTCGCCATTCCCAGACTCACGTACTTTTTACGCACCGTACCAACGTGGTTGTACCCAGCGCACATCGACTCCTTTGATACTGTTTTGAAGGAGTCTGTAGAGTGTACATTGAATGTCTCTCTCAGCTCGGAACAGTGGGACTTGGCGTCATTGCCCATTCGGAACGGTGGACTGGGCATACGGCGTACTAGGGATGTGGGTTTGCCGGCTTTCTTGGCGTCGGCGCATGGGGTGGAGGGCCTGGTCACTCAAATTTTATCCTTAGATGATGGTGACAGGGCTACCATGCCATATGCTTCCGATGCTTTGGCGGCTTGGTCGGCCTCGGCTCTCCACCCGGGTACGCCCACGCCTGAGAAACTGGACCGTCAGCGGCTGTGGGATGATGTAGGGGCGAAGCGGGTTCTAGACGGCCTGCTAGTTAACGCCAACGGTGTTGAAAAGGCCAGGCTCAACGCGGTGTCTAGGCCTGATGCTGGGGCGTGGCTACATGCTCTCCCATCTCCTCATTTGGGCACCCTCCTCGATAATGACTCGTTGCGAGTGGCCGTGGGAGAGGGGCATGTGCCTGTTATGGGATGCGACTTGCGTGAGCACTTTTGCCGCTTCGCATCTTAGTCGTACCATGCGAGTGCCAGGAGCGGCGGCTGAGCTGGCAGCGGTACGTAAGCGGGAGAAGTACTCGGTGCTCGCTAACTATTTGTTTGTGCCGCTTGCGGTCGAAACGACTGGGTGTTGGTGCTCCGAAGCCAAAACCTTTTTTGTGGAAGTGGGGCGCCGTTTAAGGGAGAGAGATCTGGACCCACGCTCCGTGTCATTCTTGGTGCAGAGGCTGGCTGTCGCCGTTCAAAGGGGTAATGCCGCTAGCGTGATGGGCACCTTTGCGCCGGGAGTGACTCGGGGTGGGTTATTTGACTAGGTTTAGTTTGTAGAGTTTAGTTTTAGCTTATTTTAGTATTTTGTGGTTTGTTTTGTAATGTCTAAATAATTGTGTATGTGCAAATAAATTATCTATGCTTAATGTCAGATCAACTCGTCATAAACACACCGTTATTTTTAAAGTTTTCGTAATAAAATGGAATTTTCTTTAATTTAGACGACTGTTTGCTTGCCTGCTGTGATGACTACCTTCGCTTTGGACCCTGAACTTGACCTTGATAGCTTTTACGATGACCATAGGAACGGAAACTGGAATACTGTTATTTTGTCCTTTTATTAATATTCTTTGCCATGGATGGCCCCGCATATCAACGATTTAAGGAACCCAAGCAATGTTTTTTACCAACATGCTCCAATCCAAACAACTCCAATGATAAAAAAAACCCAGGTTTAAAGTTCTTTCTTTCGAAAGAAAAATGGTGTCAAATGGTTAATAGAAACTGCCCGAAGCGTCGGCTTTATATTTGCGAAGAACACAAATGTTTAAGTGGTCGTGAACTATATGCAATGGCATTTCCTTGAAAAAAATTGAGAACATTGTGAATGAAGTCTCGGTGACACAGCTTTGAGTGGATGTTTTCGAGAATCTGTTGTCGAGCCAAACATAATACATAGGAACATATTTTACAGTTTTTAATACTTCCAATATTTTTGTTACATATTATCATCTGAAATAATAAAAGAATATTGATCTAATACGGGTGTTTTTTTACGAAGAATATACCCGCGTTGAAATCCTTATATGTGAGGGCGTGCCGTCGTGCTAGTTTAAAAGGCTTTTCAGTAGGAGTTTCCATCTGTTTTACATCCCTTTTCATTAGCACGGTAGTGTGTCACTGAGCGGTTGGAGGCCGGCGGCCGGGAACGAGCGGGATCGCGGTTATAATTGTTATAAAATTATTGACTTTGATTGTTTTTATTTTTAAATTATATTAAGTTGTATAAATAAATATAGTTATAACTGGACTAGGCCAAGATAGGTGGGAGACGGGTGCTGGGGAATAGTCTATATAACAACATCATATAAACCTATATCGATTTGACGATCATTGTCCCAATACATGTTTCGGTAAAGGGTCTTGAGATAGAATACAGAAGTCAGTATCCTAGACACAGTGTACATTGTCAGGAGGTCCCTCTGTGGTAGTTGCTGCCGGCAGCACCCTAGATTAGGTTACTTATAATGTAACCTGTTTGCATCCTGTGTTTTACTTTGAAATGCTTATTGCAAAAACCTAGGTTCCCTTATTGGTGTGCAATAAATAATGATTGTATTGTCAGAACAGTCGCAACTAGTTTGCCAAGATGGGTGCAACCTCTACAAATGTTTCCATGCATACCTACCTCTTGGTAATAATAAAAAATAAATCGATTTAACGAGGCTTTATTTCAACCCTTATTTAAGTTGTGGCATTATACAAAATTACAAGAAACACATTTTTTTCCAGATCACAAGATATATCCGTAATAGTGTTATTTATGTCCTCAAGACGAGCTGTCACAATGTAATATTTCTTTGATATTTTATGTTCAGGCACAATTTTAGCTCGCACTTTTCACTTCAAGATATCCAACTGCATTTTCCACGTATGATTCCCGCGAAGACCTTAAAATAAGTAAAGGTTAGAATAACGAATTGTTATAAAATCAAAGCAAATCTCAATATAATTACAATATACAGAGCATTACTCAAATAACTACAATGGGGCATTCTATCTTCTAAATACTACATAAACATAAATAAATAAAGTGCCTTGGTTGTCTTACAGGTTCTAGGCTTTATCTTACACAACATCAATATGCAATGATACACACTTGGTTTGTACTTACATCAACGCTTTGACGCCTCTTATTTCAGCGATGTTGTGTTTGTCACTATACTTCATGAATTCCATAAGCATAAATGTGTCTACTTTTGGTAGATTGGAAGAATCCGCTTTAAGAAAAAGAATATTATCCATAGTCGTGGTTTCAAAATCCAATTTCAGTTACAATGGTCTTCGTAAAAGCTATCAAGGTCAAATCCGGGGTCCAAAACGAAGGTAGTAATCGAAGCAGGCGATCAAAAATCCGGTCAAATTTAAAGAAAATCCCATTATATTACGAAAACTTTAAAAATAACGGTGTGCTTATAACGAGTTGACAAGGTCAATCTGACATTTAGCGTAGATTATTTATTTTTTATTTTTTATGTACTAATTGAGGGACTAAGGAAAGCGTCCAGTTGACTGTCCCAGGCCCGAACGGGGACAGTAAAAATACTTTTATTTTTTATAATTATTTTAAGCTACGGAAAAATCTGTAACTTTTTTCCAGGAATGAGGGAGGTTATTCCTATTAATAAAAAAAATGAAGCGATTTAAAATGTTTCATCCATTCCCCATTATTTATGTACTCATAATGTCTCATAATCAAGAAAATTATATATCAACGTACATTAACAATGATAAAAGAATAAAAAAACACAATTTACTTCAGGCTCAATCAAAGAGAAAATCAAATTACCTCTATTTGATTGATCTCTATGATTGAGTCTGAAGTAAATTTTGTATCATTGTTAACTTAAGGTAATATATATAAACAATTCACTTCATATAAAAGATAATATTTAAGCGATGGGCAAATAAAATTATGATACATAGAGACCAAGTTTTTGCAAAAAAATTAAATAACTGATTATACATTTTTTTATAACCAATTATGTAATTCCACCAAAATAACCGATTATAGTTATAACCGATTTCATCGGTTTCGGTTATAACCGATTTGCATTCCCTAATCGGTAAAGATAAAATATGCACCTTCCCGAACGTAGCTTGTAAGTATAAAGGCACTCATTGTTTTTGCCATACAACAGGGATGATTACTGAATATTAATGTCCGTCCGTATGTCACAGCATTTCACTCAAAAACTACAAGTATATTAATGTGATATGGTAAAAAACCTGCCAAAAGCATGTCGTACCATACTCAGCGCATGGTTCCGCAGCCGTTCATACCAAAAAATGCACATTATTTTTGCCATTTTGGCTATAGAACCCTAAAAAGGAACCCTCATGGTACGACTCTGTACGTCTGACTATTAGAGCGCCATATCTCTAAAACTACTTATGATATCTATTTGAAATTTGGAATATTTATAAGAATGGTCAGCCCACATGTATTGCAAAGAAAATATCCGGAAATATGTTTTGCAAAAATTAAAAGTCTAGCTACTAGAGGTCAAGTAGTATATCATATGAAAGGGCTGCACTGCACATTTTTGATAAATTTTTTATTGTGATTAGATTTTATTTTATTAAGGAAAATATAGAAAAACTACATTCGCCGCCCCGCCCCCTTTATCACCGAAGGTTACCAAACGACTAGCTAATTTTTATTTTTTCAAAAAACCTATTTGAACAACCCGGTTGTGTTAAGTTTGCACCTCATTTGTATGCAATGCTATAAATATCAGGTGCAAACTTAACTCAACCGAAACCGGGTAATATAATAATTATACGTCGTTATCGCGGGTACAAAAACGATTTGACAGTACAGAAAGATTATGAAAAACAAGCAATAACAGACGCGAAACTCATTTTGAGGAACATCTATGCCTACTCCTACGAGTTTAAAATGTATCACACATTAGGTATTTCTAATACCCAACCTCCATACTTGACTTGAGTACCAATACAACTTAAATAGATTAACTATGCAGTCGCAATGCAAAATCTTTAATAATTTTTTCTATTTGATATTGTCATTTGTTAGTAAGTACATTATCAATTATCCGTACTGAACTGTGTGTAATATATTTATTGCCGAGTGCTTTTAAAATGCCGCGAAGGAAAAAAACGTGCGATGAATTTGTGGAGTTGTGGACAAAGGATTATCCTGAATTACAGGCTCGCGATACAAAATTATAGAGAAAAGCTTCTATGGAACGACATTTCAACTCGGAAAAGCATACATCCGTCAAAAAAGATTTTAGGATGGAATTGACCAAATTTATGGTAAGCTGTAATATACCATGGTCTTAATTAGAAAATCCCATATTTTAAAATTTTATCAATAACTGCGTCTCTGGAAAGTTCGAAAAAACTGTGGAGGTCCCTTCGGAATGTTTGTTGAGACAGAATTACGTAAACCAAATATACGACGAACAAATGCAAAAAATTAAAAAGGAGTTGGAAAATGCTTTTATTTATGTGAGTGTTGATGAAACAACAGATGCCAGGGGTCGTCAAATTGCTAATGTGATAATCGGTGCATTGCTTGAAGATGCAGTCGGAACTCCACATGTATTGTCAAGCAAAAACTTGGAACAAACTAACAATATAAGTATAACAGATACCGTCAAAAATGCACTGGATATTTTGTGGGGTCCCGACCACAATAAACATGAGAAAGTGTTGTTATTATTAACTGATGGTGTAGGGTACAAGCAAAAAGCGGGTAGAACATTGAAAAAAAATTACCCAAACCTTCTCCATGTTACATGTTTGGCTCATGGTCTTAACAGAGTTGCTGATTAAGTTCGCGTTTTTTTCCAGAAGTGAATAAATGAAAAGTTTTTCGAAAATCGCCAAAAAGAATAAAAGTATTTAAAGAAATGGTTAATGGAATACCCTTACCTCCAAATCCAACGATTATTCGTTGGGGAACGTGGATTGAGGCTGCGACATACTATAACAAGTATTTCGAGGAAATAAAAGGCGTTGTGGACACATTTCGTGATTCTGACGCAGCATGTCACAAAGGCAAGAAAAGCATTTCGCAGTGCGAAAATTCGGAATGATTTAAATTTTATAGCGAAATATCTTCAGGTACTTCCAGACGCTATAAACAAATTGCAGTGCAAGAATCTATCTCTCAGTGACAGTTTAGCCATCGTTCAAAAAACATACAAGCATATATCGAAATTAAATTTGAGTGTTAATGGAAAAAGAATATTTAAAAAGCTGAAACATGTCTTGAAGAAAAATACTGGATTTGACATAATAAAAAATATTAGTGAATTGATACAAGGGAAGGAGATAATACTTGAATAATCATTACGAGTTTGTCACACTACTCTAGATTATTTCCATCGTTTCAAGTATGCACCTACAGCAACAGTTGATGTTGAAAGATCATTAAAATGGATATTTACTGCTAGACGCCGCAAATTGACTGTGGAAAATATATAAAAAATCTTTGTAATCTATTACGAAAACCAAATAATACATGTGAAAAATACACGTTAGTAAAAATTACACACGTTGTTTTCTTATTTGTTAAATAGACTTTCTTCTAAGTAGTTAAGCGTTTAATTAGTAGACGATAACAGTTATCTTCACACAAGTACGTATATATTGTTAGAATTGTTTAAAAAAGACGTTAAAAGATAATTAAATTTACTTATTTCCTATGTATAAACTTGTTAACTAAACAGATGGAAACATATGACAACAGTTTAAACCCATACCCCTTTGCGGCTGTATTTTTTATTGATCTTTTCTAGAGAAAACTCTCCACATGTAAAGAGCTTCTTAGATGTTTAGTAGCTGTAGGCAGAATACGTCCGTTTCTACCAAATAGACATTCTGTCTTATCTGCTCTTTATCTGATTGGTAATTGTACCCGCGATAACGACGTATGATAATAATGTTAGGTATGTTTACTCACGGTGCGCGAGTCCAACGCGCACTTGGGCGGTTTTTTGTATGTGTCCATGTTTGTACGTGTCGTTGTGGCTTCATCACGCCAAGACTGCTAAACGTATTTCAACTATTTTTGGTACACGGGTAGCTGGGCATCCACAGATGGTTAAGGATACTTCTCATTCTCACCCGATTACCCGACCACACTAAAGCAAAAAACCGACCAAGAGTATGTGGGACTATGCTCAATGTAGGGTTCCGCAGCCGTTTATACAAAAAAATGCACTACAGTTGAGAAAAATACGATATGGTTATGAAAAAAAAAACACTAACAAAAGAGCGTATCTCCCCAGCACTTACGTCCTTTTGCTGAGAAGCGCAGTTTTCTGGCAATAACTTAAAAATGGTATGACCGATCATGTTGAAAACAATTTTCGTTGCAAGTATTTATTGAGCTTTATGTTTGTAATTTTTTGAACATACCGTTTAGAAAATAGAGGGGGGGGGGGGACACACAATTTTTGCTACTTTCGGAGCGAATATTTCCGAAAATATGCACTAAATCAAATAAACAATTCTCAGTGTTTTTAGAAAAAACTGTCGAATGATGTGCAGCACATTGATATACTTATGCTGATTTTTTTTTCCGTTTCGGTTACATGTATGCAGTGCCCCCCCCCTAGAAATATATATTTTTTTTATTTAACTATCAAAGTAAGTAGCGGCTTACATAAGACATCTATGTTCCAAATTTCATCAATATACATCTTATAGTTTTTGAGTAAAATGCCTGTGACATACGGACGGACGGACGGACATGACGAAACTATAAGGGTTCCGTTTTTGTCATTTTGGCTACGGAACCCTAAAAAGAGGGCTATGACTTTTTTCTCTTCCGTGAACGAAGTTGCAGGCACATCTAAGTATATTTTAATTTTTGGTTGTGTACTTTTTATAATCAAGACTGCGCTCTGGGTTATTGACAAATGACAAAAATGTTAAGTCATACTAATGGCCATGTACATAAGTCACAACATGACGGCTCCGTAAGTCGTATAATAACGATGACAGAATCGCAAAGGGTAACCATCGGCGACAGCTTGCCACTCGACTCATTGTAATTCGATCGATACATCGATCGAAAGATCGATCTTAAGATTGAAAGGGCAAAACAAAAGTCCATGCTTTGCTTCTCTACATATTTGGGTAGACTAACAACTTAAACGCCTATCTGGATTCAAACACCATTTAGTCACTTTAAATTTATCGATGACTCAAAATGCTGCATTGGCAAACTAGATTTTTTAGTGACTAATACGTCTATTGAGTCATGTTTCGATCGCTTACTAAATTCTCTGATTAAGCGTCGATTTCACCAAAGTAGTATAAGTCTTATTCCGAAAATAAATCATTAATTACTCGCGAGTAAACTCAAGTTTTGTTTCACCCCATATTTAACCTAAGGATAAAATCTCTATATTAGAGTAAAATCTTATACGGCCGATTTCGGCTGAGTAAACTGTTAGTTGTACATTAATATTGTCTCTGTCACTGTGAAGTGAATTCCATATTATTTCCCAATCGATTTATTACCCGAACAATTAAAAAAAATACGCAGCGCCATTGCTTAAGCATGAGACAAACAGTGTATGTATTACTAAATGAGATTGTTAATATTAAAATCATAGCATATGTATAGGTATACTACATTTACTTCATTGTATTTTGCATGACAGCTGCTGGTGAAATGTAACTATTAGCATGTTCCATGTAACTATTAGCATAAACAACCTTGTACCACAATTTAAGTAAAATAAAGATCATTCATTCATTCATACTTGGGTGCCTAACGATGTTATTCAATTAATTCGTTCAACGTTACGTAGTAACTATGCGAGCGTAAGATATCCGCTGTTTAGCGTGGTGAAATGAAATTGAAGTTAACCATCGAGTAAATCGTTAGCGTAAAGTTATAGTGTAGTAGCCACTCTCGTGTAAATTTAATGTTGGTGAAATCGGCCCTTAAGGTAGTAAAAAATTGAAATAGATAATACTGTTTACTACGATTGTGGCCAACAGACCACTTCCAGCCGTAGACTCTGGACGCTTGCAAAGCCAAGAGCATCGTGTGTATGTTTCGGAACATTCGGAGACCTGTTCTCTCTCGGAGAAGTGTTAACACAGTAAACTAAGATATAAGTCAAGGAATACTTACTAGCAAACTCTCTGATTATAGGTAACAATGGTTCAGGTACTATGGGGTCGTCGCGCGCGTTGACGAATACCATCGGGGTCTTAATGTTATGTAAGTAGAAGGCCGATGAACTCCACTTGTACAGTTCCGCCACGGACTCGAATCCGTGGACTTTTCTGCAACAAACAATGTAGATGTCTTAGGAATTCTAGTGAAAGGCAGTTTACTTAATTAAAGGTATAACGGTTCGCTTCCTGAGACTGCAAGCCTCAGGGTCGTACAATCAAAGCGTTATAATCAATTCAATCTTCTTCTTCTGTCTTCTGTTTTATATAAATAAAAGTCAATTGAAGAATTGTATGTTCGCGCGTCATTTCAGAACGGCTGCACCTATTTCGCTAATTCTTTTTATTGTTGTGTTTGTATTTGTCAGGAGGATTGTATGTAAGAAAATATACCAAACATTGCATGAATAGGTGAATATTTTTTAGATCTCCGTATAAGAAGTGAGTGAGACAAAAGATAAAAGTACATCAGCGGAGCCGGGGCTAGCAGCTGGATTTAAATACATGAAAATAAACTGCTAAAATAATAACCCCTCCTTTTGACTTGCCCGTAGTTGGGTAAAACTTGAAATCCGTTCGTTTACTAGAATGTGACATAATTGTTGGTTATGTTGTTGTTAGGAGCATAAAGATGTCAGTCATGTTTTCATCATATTAATATAATACTTATCTAGCAAAGCATTGTTTAGCAGAACGCTTATTAAAACTATCACTAACGTAATGTATCGCATTGTATGCCTATCGATCGACAACAAACCAAGTTTATTGTTAAAACAAAAGAAGTAATTATATTATGTAGGTTACCCAACATATATTTTTTCATTTTGTAGGTTATGGCATACCAGAAAAAACAACGTGTATTAAAAAAAATAGACATTTTATTTGCTAAATGCTAGCATAGATATATTTTTAGGGTAAATTTATGAGTTTTTCGGAACTTATATACGAAGCACTTGATATTTACCAATCTCTTTTTGGTAAAGGAAAACATCGAGAGGAAACTGGACTTATCCCGATAACCCCTATGTTCTCCTCTGGAACTGACGAAAGTCGCTTTCGTAAAAACTAGCGGCTACGTCAACAAGTCTTGTAATTAAATAGGTTGCCAAGCGAACCCCAGGCTTCCTTAAGGTGCGTCCACACTTGTATCATTTGCTCGTATCCGATCACCGTGCCGTAGCATGACTGCGTATCGCGCTGCTTGGACGCTTACTGTCGGCGCGCCGATAATGCCGCACTCTTCCGATACAAGTGTGTGATACGCGTAGCAAATGGATTTCGAGTGATCGGATCGGCGCAACGTCCAAACGCGTGATCGTGACACGCGATCATGCTACACGACGATGATCTGATACGGGCAAATGATATAAATGTGGACGCACCTTTAGGTTGCGGAGCCATGGCAAAAGTTGGGGAAATGCTAGGAGAGAAAGAGTATAAATTGTTACTTTACTTACATTAGGTAACTCATAAATTACCAATAAGCTTGACTTCTGCAAAACTTGTCATCATCATACTTATATAGTTAGTTTCTTTCGTACTGCAACAATTCCCATTAAATAAATTATTCTGAACACTATGACTGAGTTTGATTCCAACAATATTTGAAGATATTTCATAATTATTAAAATAAAATCTCTTTAGAGTGTATGATCTTTAAGCCACAATCAAATATTTATCCTAAAACTCTGCTACGAACCCTATTCCTACTAATCCCTACAATACAGCGGCGACACGGCCTACGAAGCTAGCCGTCCCGGGTTTGAATCCCGGGCAGGGCATGTGTTTGTGTGATGGACACGAATGTTTGTTCCTGGGTCTTGGACGCTTCCTATGTATTTTAGTATAATAATCAATGTATATAGTACATATATCTTCGCCTAGTACCCATAGTACAAGCTTTGCTTAGTTTGGGACTAATAACGCCTAGAATGATAGTTTCATACGGCCGAGGCGCGAGCGCCAAACGTGAGGCATAAAATGGATTCATGTAGTTGTGATCTGCTCGTACTTACACGCGCCAATACGCACACAAACGCACCAAAAGTGTTGCTAGCGCAATCAGTACTTTCATATATAAAAAAAATCTCAAAAAAATAAAACATGGCCGGTACGCAACGTGTCACACCTGAAAATGGGGGTATAATCTTGGTGACTGGTAAATAAGCCATTTATGGCCAAATTTAAATGGCCTCACCGTTGCGCATGCACTGCGTTTCTAGGCGTTATTATTCTAAGGTTTGGGACTACTAGGTCGATTTGTGTAAATATCCATTATGAGTAAACAACTTCAAAAAATGGTCCAGACGTCCTGATTTCAGAATGCATACCTGGCCAAATTACTGACTCGGTTTTTGGCTGTCAATCCAAGTACTAATAATTTCAATTTAGGTGTCAAATAGTAGCAAAAAGGTATTGTATTTTGGTATTTTCTAAACTTCAAATATGTCTACTGTTCCAGGGGTTCAGACGCTTACGTTTTTCACGGCCAAAGATGAAAGACTTGTTTATTCAGTACAGCTTTACTGCCCGCTATTAATAAATGACGTCATAGTAAATGCCAGTTTTGTGTGTTTTGACGCTCGGCAGATATTGCCTGACATTGAATGTCATTTCTGACGTTCCTAATGCTCAATCCTTGTTGGTGCAGTCTCCTTATGAGAAAGTGAATTCATTGACATTATAAAAAAATAGATGCAAGTTCCCTATTGTGATATTGAATAAAACACATTTAATTATTATTATCACTTCCAAGTAATAAATTTGTTTAAACCGGCCAAGAGCATGTCAGACCTTGCTTAGTGTATGGTACCGCCGTCGTTCATACAAAAAAAATGCGCTACAGATGAAAAAAAATACGATTTGAACGGTGCACTAGCAAAATTGCGTAAGAGTATCTTCTTCGTTCGTATCAATAACTCAAAAATAATTCGATCACGTTGAAAACAATTTTCTTTGAAACATACCGTTTAGGAAATAGAGGGAGGGGGGAGACACAATTTATGCAACTTTCAGAACGATTATTTCCGAAAATATTCACTAAATCAAAAATTATTTTTAAATACCTCGGGTTTTTTAGAAGAACTGTCGAAATATGTGCCACACATTGATATTACCTGAAAAAAAGCCGTTTCGGTTATATGTATGGAGTGCCCCCCATATAAATATATTGTTTTGTTATTTCACTCTTATCAAAGTAAGTAGTGGCTCATACAATACATCTATACTCCAAATTTCAATACTATACATTATTAATTAATTATTTAGTAAAATGCCTGTGACATACGGAGGACGGACGGACATAACGAAACTATAAGGGTTCCGTTTTTGCCATTTTGGGATACGGGACCCTAAAAGTTATGTTGCCGTGTTGTCTCAGCCAACATAGCGTGACATATTAATTTATACAAGTTACACCAAACTTACTATCTGATTTCGCATTTACATTTCATCGCTCAAGCATACTTAGTTTCTAATTCGAGCAGATCATCACCATCAGAACCAAATCATCTCATAATCATATTTTAGCATAACAACTATTAGTAAAACCCATTTCACTAAAAAAAATCATAATATGAGAACTTCGATTTCTATGTCTATGAAAGCAGATTTTTGTCCCACAGTGCGTCCCCTGGCTGTGAACTACGTTCCTCCCGAATTCTCAAACTTTCAATTCCTTCGCACCATACCGGTTTCATGTCAAATTATTTCGCCGCTCAGGCAAGCTGTCTCTGGAATTCGCTCCCTCTTTCTATTAGACAAGCCCCAAGCAAGGTAGTTTTCAAGCGGATGCTACGTAGGCATCTGCACACCTCTTTATAAACAACATTAGCGGCATTTCCTTTGGGGGATATGATGACCAGACTGCTGGCAGAACTCACCTTGGAACAGGCGACGTAAAATTATATGATGACTTTAAGCTGGCTTTCACTTCGTCTGCTCGATTACCCCTAGACACAACAGGCAATGTCTTATGAAACTCTCCAGCTTCATTGGAATGTTCGTCCTTTATCAAATGATAATCAAATAATTTTATAGCGCATATTATATACTGAGAAAACTATTATTAACTATTTAAAATAATTTAATGCAATGGTCCCACCAAGACCGAAGAAGCGATTAGCTATCGGCGATTTTCTCATCCAAGAAACGAATAAAAGATTAAGGTCCTGTGTTAGTAAAAGAGATACATATATTAATAGTTCATCGCTGGCTGTTCACACTGCCGGCGAGAACTCCCTCATATACGTATCTCTTTTATTGACACGGAGTCTACATCTATTATGCGCTTCTTAAACGAGAGGGGCGAGAAATAGTCGATAGTTGCTCGCTTTCTCGCCGGCGGTGGGACACGTGCCTTAACATAGGTTTACTTAAAAATATATGTTTTATTCTTGTTCTGTTATTTAGCAGATGTACATCAAATAATAACATATGGATAGTACTTTTGTCATTTCATCAGATTATTTTAAAACAGTTAGTAAGATTAAGAAATTGATCTGAAAAAAGTACCTAACTACATTTGTACCACTAACGCTACCTAATGAATAGTCTTACAACTATAGGTAAATCAAAGAGAAGTTGTTTTATTCTGTCCTAGCACATGTAAATCAAACGATCACATAAGATATCACCATCATTTCTCAAATGTACACCAAATTAAAACATGTAAGTAATTAGGAAAATGACTTGAAAGATAGTTCATTAGTACTACCAGCGCCTCAATATTCTTAAAACATTAAAAAATTCTTGTGTTTTGTTAAGCAAATGTACATCAAATGATACCAGAAACATATAATGTTTCGGTCATTATCAAATTTTAACACACAATTTATATACGACGTTTCAAGTTTTTAACGTCATAAATTCCGTGATCTTTATAAAACTTCCATCTCTTGTTTTCATCTAAGGGGGCTTAGATGAAAACATTAAAATATTCGTTAATTTATGTTTTTCGATTTTAATTACAAAATCTATTTACTAAGTTTCGACTTTCGGAGTTCAAAAAATTTACGATTTCGCTGCAAACTTCCATTACTTGTTAATTACCCCCTTAGGGGGAGGAATTAAAAAAAAACATGAATTTAGGTTTCAAAAAATCAAAAATCAAATTAGTTCATTCGCAGTAATATGGTTACAGAGATCTTATAAAGTTAAAATGAAAACTGCATATTACGCCATTGCCGGCGTGCGAATCTTTTGTAAAAATATTTACAAGTAGGTAGACTTAATAACTAAAGAACTCATTAATAGAGTAAAAGGGTCCGTGCAACAGCCATGTATTTAGATCTGTCCTCAATCGATTCAAAGGCAGATCACACAGGTCTCTGGGTAACTTATTAAATACTCTGTTGGCCATAATAAAGGCATTTCTCTTATAAATTTGCAACTTTAGTTTAGGAAGGAATAATTTACCATCATTACATTTTCTTTATGTTCTGCTACGTACATCTGTTAGTTTTTTAAATAAATCTGGATATTGTTTTACAAATATGGCTAGTTGTTTAATATATAGGGACGGCAGAGTAAGTAATTTTAATCTTATAAATAGGGGCTTACATGAGTCCGCAAATGGCTCTCACACACTTTTTTGCAGAATTTTAACCTTATTTACATGCACCGAGTTCCCCCACAGCAACAGTCCATATTGAAGTACCGATGCCACTTTCTTGATTTTAAACACACAATCTTTTTGCGACATTTCAAGTTTCTAAGTCCGAAAATTTTATGTTTCACATACTAACTTCCATCCTTTGTTTTACCCCCTTAGGCGATAAATTTCGAAAAATCAAGAATTCAAGTTTCTTTTTGTTTTATATATAGATTATTTATTGCATTTACCGTCACATAAATACGAAAACTGCCACTCCATCATTAATACAAAAGCATCATCATATGACAGATTAATAAACATGAATCTGTTAAATTCACCTTCCATGAAGTTAAAAAGCGGCCAAGAGCATGTCGGATCATGCTCAGTTTAGGGTTCCACAGCCGATAATGCAAAAAAAAAAAACACTACTTTCAGATGAAAAAACATGACATCAAGACGGGGTGCGCTTCACTCTATCGAACAACATTTAATATAATTTCAATCGATATAACAATTAATGATATACTATTCTAATCATATAACAACTTTTCATAGAATCGATTTTTGAAATATTAATTATTTATTATAAACACATTTAGTAGATTATTATTTACTATAATTAGCATTTGATATAACGGACTTTATATAGAATACTATTTTCATAGAATAATTAAATGATATAAGAACGAAATATAATATAATCCCTATAATGCAGTTAATATTTAAATGACAATGTGCCTCTTTTGTCGCATATAAACTTTGCTTGGGTAAGACTAGGTTAGGTTATGTTAATTCTGCAATCACAACAGCTCGCGAGCCGAGCGAGCGAAGCGAGCCGAACTGCTACTAATAAAGTAGCTTATGTTAGGAGGTTTATTTCAGAGCTCTCGGTCTACGACGTGTTTCGTGTAGACGGTTCGTGTACCCGGGTACGTGTAGTACGGACACGGGTTTCTGACCCGTTCGGAACGGATAATTAAGGTCCGTGTAATTAAGATCCGTTCGGATCGATTACACGGATCGGCGGGTTTTAAATAAACAGATCACTACCCGTCCGTAAGTAAAGATATTATTACAGCTCCGTAGCCAAAACGGCAAAAACGGAACCCTTACAGTTTCGTCATATCAGTCCGTCCGTCCGTCCGTATGTCATGATGTTTAGTGATGAAATTTGGAGTATAGGTGTTTTGTATAAGCCGCTACTAAGTTTGATAGTTAAATAACAAAAATATATATTTCTTGGGGAGGGTCACTCCACCCATGTAACCGAACCTGAACATCCTGTTTTTCAGTAAATATCAATGTGTGGCACAAACATTGACAGTTATTTTATACTGAGGTAGCTAATTTTTTTTATTTAGTGAATATTTTCGAAAATAATCGCTCCGTAAGTACCATAAATAGTGTCCCCACCCTCTATTTTGTAAACGGTATTTAAATATGAAAAAAAAAAACAAAAAAAGCCTATAATATTTTCAAAATGATAGAATATACTGTTTTTCTTCTCACTAAAAGGGTTACCGGTCCGAAAATTAGTAAATTCACTATTAAGGTATTTTGAATTAAAGTGATATCAAGAGTATGGTATTTTAAAAAGAAGGTGTAAGTCATTTCAACTTTTAGTCATTTTGAAAATAGTCTGTTTTGACAATGCGACGTAATAGGAACATGATATTATGATATTTGAATGTAGCGAACCTAAAAGGACGTAATTGCCGTGGATGTACGCTCTTTTGCTTATGCTCTTTTTCATATTATTTTTTTTTCATCCGCAATGCATTTTTTTGTATGAACGGCTGCAAAACCCTACACTGACCATGGTCCGACATGCTCTTGGCCGGTTTCTCAATGATCACTTCAGCTATAGGACGTCCACTGCTGGACACAGGCCTCATCAATAGACTTCCACATGAACCGGATAGTGCCGACCCACATCCAGCGAGGCCCCGCAACCCTAATCAGGTCGTACGACCACTTTGCGGGTGGCCAGCGTAGTGTGGGTGCTTGCCGGCACGTGGTCTCTATTCGAGAACCTTCCTGCCCTAACGGCCATCGGTTCTTGGAACTATGTGCCCTGCCCATTGCCACTTCAGTTTGCTTACCCTGTTTGCTAAGTCGAAGACTTTGGTTCGTCTATGAATCTCCTAATTTCTGATTAAATCTCTTAGAGGTATTCCGAGCATAGCCCATAGTGACTCTGAGCTTTCTTAAGAGGCCTATAGTTAAAGACCACGTCTCGGCTTTTTTTTGCAGATTTTTTGAATATTTATCAGTTATAAAGTTTTTCATAGTTATGTTTACTCTCCTAAGATAAAATATTAAAGAACATAATTTTAAACTTATGAGCTCGTTGACATGAAAATGTGTTTCCGACGCAAAAACATAGATAATAATTTCAAACATAATCGTCTTTGCAGAACGAGATATCGGTATTTTACTGGCTTAACCTTTTTATGTGTTTTGCGGCTATTCACACCGACAGACAACGAAAAGTACCATTGAAGTCAAATTGGCCATACTCGACATAAAGATTTATAATATATATAACTTTAATTATTGCTAACTGATATAATTTAGCAAAAAGGGATATAATTAAACAAATTTAGTTTATGTCAAGCCCTAGCTTTATTCTAGTTAATGCTTTCGATGCGCAGGTCGGCGTTTGCCTTTACATAGAGATGTGACCGCTAGTTGTTTTATTGTTTGAAATTTTGTTAAAATTCATGTGTTGCTGTATTTAAAAAGTATAATTTAATATTTAAAAGCATAAATATACATTTACAATTTGTATAATCATATGCCATTTATTAATCATACCAAAGTGATTCACTATCAATGGCATTAATTGACAAACGTGCCTCGCAATCTCAGGTAAACGAGCACTTGTCTGGTCTGTAGCCACAAATTTGCATTGGCAGAAATAATAGATAAATAAATTGCGAATTTAATAGTCAAATAATAAAACGAAATAGTTAATAAAAGTATAATGAGAGATTGTCTTGAATTGGTCTTTAATTCATATCATTTATTGTTAATTTATCTTAAATTTACATTTTATGTACACAACAAAAACAATTTGCTTATATTTAACTGACCGTCTGAGTGGCAAACTGGAGACTAATACGAAGTATTTTTAAAATAAGTCATTTTATTATTTCTACCGACAGCTATTGTTCCGTATTTTTTTTGTAAACAATAGCTCGAGTACCCGTTTTCGCTTTCGCTTTAGCCAACAAACAAACAATGCACAAAGTTTAACTGATAAGGGCAAAATTACATCCGTTGTTTCTTAGAATATTTTACCTTATCTCAAAGAAACAAAGTTTAAACTTAACTTTGAATCTATTCACTTGCCATTTATTCGGTGATGTTAAATATACATAGTGATCCAATTGTAAGTAATAAAACCTAGATAACTATTTGCAATATGCAATAAAAATTGTTTTTTATTTAAACACGAAATTAATGTCCGAAATAGTATACAAGATTAACAAAGCCACCCATATTAATTGCACATGACTAATGTCTTTATTGAAATAAAGTGTAAAGTAAGAAGTCGGATCCAGGCAGTCGCGGCCCGGCAGCCGCGACCCATTGCCACTGCAGAAATTCAGGAAGCGACCGCGCCTATACTGCCTACGGAGCGGCTCGGCAGTGCTGCCGAGGTCACGCGCTGGCCCCACCCCCCAGCCGCGCTGCTCGGTCGCTTGCGAAAGCGTTGCAAACAAATCCCTACAAAGCTACGCGGCGCGACCACAGCCGCGCCTGCCGGGCCGCGACTACGTAGATCCGAATGCTACATTCAGTATTCATGAATTCACAATTTTTTTATTTTTTTTTATTATTCAATTTATTTACACGGTATTACAGCGAACCAATTCACCGTGAAACCAGATTACTTAATTAACAACTATACAATTTATATAAAGATTTAGTACACAAGCTAAAAACAATTGACAATATTTTAAGTACATAAATTTTATGCATGTACGGAGGTCTGCCTGTTGTCCATCATCTCACAAAACCTCAAACATTCACGGCACACAGCTATCCATCTCCACGCAAACAGATCACATTCAGGCACGGATGCCAAGAGCGCATTGAGTAAAGTGAGTGCGCGCGGTAGTGGCGCACTTCTGCGCGACAGCATGCGCGCCGCCGGCGCCGCCAGCAGCGCGCGCGCGCGGGGGCGGAGGTTGACGCGGGGGACGTCCGGGACGCTCAGCCGTAGTACACTGTCCACTAATTGGATAACGTCCGACTCCCCGCGCAAAAACCGGCAGACTGTGATGAGAAGATCGTTGTTTCTCCTCACTTCCAAAGAATTAAAACCTCGGCAACCGAGTAAAAATTTTGTGGGATATAGGTATGGGTTATATCCAAATCTTTTCTTATAGAGAAACCTAAGGAAAGACTTCTGTATTTTCTCTAGGAGTAGGGCATATGTGGATTCATGCGGATTCCAAATAATGGACGACGCCTCCAGTTTACTCCGCACTAAAGCATTAAAAAGTAGCTTTATAACTCCGGGTTCATGGAAATCCTTGCAATTACGGAGCACGAAACCCAGTCTTTGGTAGCAGCTACTGGCGAGTGCCCGAATATGCTCATGGAAGGTGAGGCGCGTGTCAAACACCACCCCTAGATACTTCACAGAGAAGACACAATTGATGACATTGTTGTCCAGGAAGTATTGCGCATGTATAGGCGACGAGCTTCGCCCAAATGTACAAACGCAACACTTCGCTGTTTTAAACGACAGCTTGTTGTCTATGCTCCAGTTTAACACGGAGACAATATCTTTTTGCAAGGAGACACAGTCCGCTGCATCTTTCACACCATAAATAAGCTTGAGGTCGTCAGCATACAGAAGACACTTAGCATTACGAACCACAGATTCTAGGTCGTTAACCATCAGACCAAATAAGAGAGGTCCCAATATGGAGCCCTGACTGACGCCAGACCGAGTGTGATATCGATCTGAGATGAAGCATCCATGCCGAACATATTGCTGACGATCGCGCAGATAACTGGCAAACAGTGCAAGTAACTTAGGAGAGAAGCCAATGTCGTCAAGTTGTTTAATAGGACGTCATTATCTACGCGATCGAAAGCTTTCTTAAAGTCAAAATAAATGACTTCGACCTGGATACCCCCATCCAGGTACTCGGAGATGGCATCAGTCAAAATTAAGAGATTGGTGTCAACGGAACGACCGGCTCTAAAACCATGCTGCGACTCGCATAGAAACGGCTTAACTTGTGTGGATATTGCACGAAACAGTATAGACTCGAACAGTTTTGCTAAAGTTGAGAGAACAGCAATGGGCCATGGACTTAGGTATAGGGCTCACTCTAGTGATCTTCCACAGATGTGGATAAACACCAGTTTTTAGAGATAGGTTAAGAAGGAAGTGTATCGGGATCTTCAACTGACCCGCACAGCCTTTGACTATATAAGCTGGCAGAGTGTCGGGCCCTACGGAACAATGAGGCTTGAGTCGCCTTATGGCCGCTTCAACTTCTTGCATAGAGATATTGTTTACGTGGATACAATGAGCCACAGATTTCTTTTTCTCTATATTAACGGAGTTCACGTCAAGACGAGGAACGCTTGGTAGGAATACCCTGGAAAAATATCTAGAAAAGGCTAAAGCAGCCTCAGCACCAACAAACTGTTTTCCCTCAAACGACACTTCGGACGCAAACCCACCCTTTGACCTGAGACTGTCTATATGTTGCCAAAAGGAGCGTGGATCACTCTTGACTCTACTTTGGACTCGATCAATGTAACAGTCATAGGCGACGCATATTCGGTTTTTGATGTTCGTCCTAAGTTCGGCAAACTGTCTGTACACCTCAGGCCATTTTGTAGTTTTCCACTTTCGATGGAGACTAGCTTTTTGTGCGATATCAGCAATTATATCGGCGGTGAACCAAACTGGAAATCTCTTACCGACCCGCTTTAATCGAGTCTTCCTAGGTATACATTTATCGAAAATGTGGTAGATTTGAATTTTGAATAAAGTACGCTGATCATTGCAAAATTGCTGGCCAAGAGCATTGCGGATCATGCTCAGTGTAGGGTTCCGCAACCGTTCATACAAAAAAATGCACTACAGATGAGAAAAATTGCGATATGAAAAAGTGCACAAGTAAAAGAGCGTATCTCCACGGTACTTACGTCTTTCTGCTGAGAAGCACAGTTTTTCGGCAATAACTCGATAATATATAGTCCTATTATGTTTAAAACAATTTTCATCGAAAATATTTATTAAGCTTTATATTTTTATTTTATTTTCGCATTTTTTGGACATAAGGTTTACAAAATAAAGACGGATCTCTTTTTCAAAGTTGGACGTTCCTAAATGGATTTTTTGTCATAGATATACGTATTCGTTGACAACTTCGTTAGAGGCAAGGCAAGGTAGTCGGACGACCTGGTTAGGGTTGCGGAGACTCGCATGGTGCGGCTCACTTCTATCCGGCCTATGTGTAAATCTATTGAAGAGGCTTGTGTTCAGCAGTGGACGTCCTATGGCTGAAATTATGATGATTGATATTTGCGATTTTTTTTCAATTTCGATTACGTAATATGTGGACGAGCCCCTTAGAAATATTTTTTTTTTATTTAACTATGAAACTAAGAAGCGGCTCATATATGACTGCTATACTCCATCAATGTATTTCATCAATATACATAACGTAGATTTTAAGTCAAATGCCAGTGACATACGGACGGATGTACGGATGGACGGACGGACGGATGGACATGAAGAAACTATAAGGTTCCGTTTTTGAATCCTCGAAATATATAAATTTAAATGGATATTATCGAGTTACAACATAAAGATACAAAAATAAATAAAATGATATATACACTTCTAATCATTAAATTTTCAAACAATTTCGATATCATTCAAAACGTACGAGACCTTATCTATACTATTATAAAGTTATAAAAATGAAATCTCTGTACATTGAAGATATTTTCAAAAAATTAATTGTTACGGACTATTTGGAGGTCACTAAAACGAAAAATATATTTTTTAGATTTTAAGTATGTTTGTATGTGTCGTTGTGGCTTCATCACGCAAAATCGGCTAAACTGATTTCAATAATTTTTGGTACACGGGTAGTAGCTGGGTATCTCCAGATGGTTATAGGATACTTTTTACCCGACTATGCTGATGAAAAAAAGACGGGTTGTGACTTTTCTCCTCCACGAACGAAGTTGCGGGCGCTTTCTAGTTAATAATAAAAATGGCCCGTACGTTGTGCCATGATCCGTCAGCGTCGGTAAGAGACGCGTGTAATTAAGGTCCGTTACTGCATGTAGTTCGTGTAGTCGTGTAGTACGTGTAGGCGGGTAAACGATCCGCCGGGTTCGTTGCGTTCGGGTTTTTAAACTCGGCGGTATTAAGAACACGGACGTCCGTTCGGGCGTGTAACACGGATATCACATGCCCTAGTTTATTTAAGATATACTTTATTGAAGGTATGAAAAAAATATGCACAAATTATCATTTTTATTTCATATCTGAATTACTTATTATATAAGTAGGTACAAATATGTTATTTTGAAAATTACTTCAATGATAAATTGGAAGCAATAACTACCATTACATTGCTAATCTATTTGAACAGACAACTTTCGAACAAATTATTGTTCTATATAAGTAACGATTAACTAAAAAGTGTAAAATAAATAAACTTTAAAACAAAAAAATAAAACCGACTCCAAAAAAAACTAAAAAGTAAGAAATAACGCCATAATTCAGTTTCTTCAAATTACTTACAAGTAACCGTTTGTATACTCAATCTATACAGTATATACAATTAATCTTATTTTGGCGTCGATGTGTATCTCGTGACGATTTGAACAAGCCCAAACACGGCTAGGATACATTATTTTATTACATAGATCTGGTGCCTACCTTCCGGCTCCATCATCAAATCAATTCGATGGTACCATTCTCATCAGGAACATTTAAATTTGTGACTATGAAGTTCCTTAGCTAAATTAATCAAGATATTTTGTCGCCACCCATAACTCATTTATCATTGAGGAGTTCCGATGGCATTCTGTGGTCTTCTGCATCAGTTCCACTTCACCAATTTAAACTTTCTGAATGCAAATGCTTATTATGTTTCTTATAATACCAAAATCGCTATATGTATGCCTACAATATTTGAGGAGTTCCTTCAATTCCTCATGGATTCCATCATCCGATCTTCACCAAAATTAAATGAGACCAACTAGAAAGTACCTTCTATAGAACCAAAAAATTTTTTTTTAAATCGGTCAAATAATCTTTGAGTAATCGGTGAACATCCATTCCGTCGAATTGAGAACCTCCTCCTTTTTTTGGAAGTC
This sequence comes from Hedya salicella, assembly GCA_905404275.2. Classification (NCBI taxonomy): domain Eukaryota; kingdom Metazoa; phylum Arthropoda; class Insecta; order Lepidoptera; family Tortricidae; genus Hedya; species Hedya salicella. The sequence goes on along the minus strand of FR990096.1, from coordinate 106,637,783 downwards.
GGTTAAAAAATTAGGAGTACACCAAATATGGATTATATTGTCCGATCCGTATAATAAATAATCATTATTTAATTCGTGGTTATAATAAATTAATAGTACATTACTGCAGAGGCCGCGAAATAGGGGATTGCCGGCCGAGTAGTTACAGAGGCCGACAATCCCTTTTTGCACCGAGGCTTGTATAGTGCTTTTCTCAAATATGCAATTAAATAAAAAAACAATATTTGTTTATACAGGGTGGCACATTTAGATCGGTCAGAATGGGAAAGTCTAAAATTATAAGACATACGAAAATCTCTTAAGAACTATGTCATCGATTTTAGTAATAAGAAAAAGTGAATTAATATATCATCATCACCGTCATTATCGTCATCATCACCATCGTCGTCACCATCGTCGTCATCATACATAGTCATTCGTTCTTTTCGCCGCGCCCAACTCCGGGGAATTGAAACAAAAGAAGGTCACTTTGCAGGCCATGACCCGCAATTTTGGATGAAATTATTATTATGTACCCCTCGTCGCACCGCACCCGAAACGTAAGACTTCGGGGTCTATTATAAGGAACACAACGTCAATATTTCATTGCATGTTTGAGAAAAATAGCTGTATCGATTACCGCCACGTGCAGCGGTCAAATATTGGACATTGTGTTACATACTTAACCTTAATTGATTTACCCATCATACAAGTATTTTATATTAATTCGTTCTTTGTTTGAATTGACATTTCATGATATATTATTAATATTATTATGTACGTTGAGAGAGATCGAGATGTTCTATGGGGTTATATACCTCGGCTGCCAAACCTGCTCGTAACTTGGCCAAAGACCCGAGAGCCAAGCTTACCCAACACTATAGCGAAGATATCCCGGACATCAACCTGTACGAGATTGGAATGGCCCTAAAACAGCTCAAGAACAACAAGGCGCCGGGTGATGACGGAATCACTTCAGAGCTTCTAAAAGCGGGTGGAGCACGAGGGAGGTGTGTGTGGTGGTACTTAGGTGCTGCAGAAGCTCTTCACTATGGATAGTACTGCAGTCGCTCGTATCTCGTATATCATGGTCATGGCAGAGACGCTCGAGGATCTCGGTATGATGCTCGAAGATCTCGACAGAGTGTCCCAACAGGTGAACATGGACAAGAAGAAGATCATGTCGAATGTCCATGTAGCGCCCACCCCAGTATTGGTTGTTAACTCGGTCCTCGAACTTTTCGACGAATACGTCTATCTAGGACAAACAATCCAGTTATGCAGGTACAACTTTGAGAGATCAATCGACGGATCCACCTCGGATGGGCAGGGTTTGGGAAACTGCGAAGTGTCTTCTCGGCCAGGATTCCTCAGTGCTTGAAGACGAAAGTGACCAAGAACCAAGACGTGGTCTCTAATTATGGGCCTCTTAAGAAAGCTCAGAGTCACTCAGTAAGCTATGGAAAGCGCTATGCTCGGGATCTCTCTACGAGATCGAATCAGAAATGAGGAGATACGTAGACGAACCATGGTCACCGACATAGCAAACAGGTTAAGCAAACTAAAGTATTAAGTATAGTATGGATAGCGCGTCTTAAAGATAGGCTGGTCTAAGTACATATATATATCAGGGTTATTGTGTTTATTTTGTCCATATTAATTTAATTTAATGTATTTATCTTTATACATATATGCCATTCACACAGGCACGCACATAAATGAGTAGGTACACAGCGTACATACACAGCACGCTGTCTCACACATGTCCTGTTCTGGATCCACGGAAGATCAGCGTCATGGCACTCATGAGTGCTCTGACATATGCTAAGTGGACTCCATTTTTGTCAACACAAACATGATTGTATATAGCTCCTAGGTTTAGCTTTAAGTCTAGGTTAAGTCTATACATGTTACTTCTCCAATGTACTGTAATTTTAGTTGTTGTTTACAAAATAAATGTATCTTCTTCTTCTTCTTAAAGTGGCAATGGGCACATTGTTCGTAGAACCGATGGCCGTTGGGGCAAAAAGGTTCTTGAGTGGAGACCGCTTACTGGCAAGCGTCGGAAGGTCATCCGCGAGGTGGTCGGACCCGGTCGTCTGACCACCTCGCGGGTTGCGGGGACTCACTGGATGGATGCGGGTCGCCTCTATCCGGCCCATGTTGAAATCTATTGAGGAGGCCTGTGTCCAGCAGTGGACGTCCTATGGATGAAATGATGATGATGGTTGTGATGACACTTTGTGGATATTGGTTACTTTTCGTGGCGATGGTGTATAATTTAGTGCATTAATTAATGTCATGTATATATGTACTCGTTTTAGACAGTGACTTAAGTTTTTACGTGTAAATATACTCAAACTACACATTAATAAAGGCAAGGACCATTAAAACTAGAGGGCTGACCATCTCCATAAAAAAAGCCGTACCCCGATATGTACAACGCCATCTATGTATAAAAATATTTTTTTCAATTATCAAACTGTGCAAGCGTGACACAGTATTTATAATCTTAGATACTTAGTTTGATAGTTAAATAATAAAAAATAAAATCTAGGTGTTGAGTGCTGCCCTCAATACATGTAACCGAAACAGAAAAAAAAAGAGATTTTTCAGCAAAAACCTACATGTGGCACATATTTCGACAGATCTTTTGGAATCATTATGTTTCTAATTTTTTTTTATTTAGTGGATATTTTCGGAAATAATCGTTCCGAAAGTAGCATAAATTGTGCCCTCTCCCCTTTATTCTCTAAACCTTATATGCTAAAAATATGAAAAAATTACAAAGATGAAGCTCAATAAAAACTTATTATCAATATGATAAAGTCACACATACAAACGAACAAAAAATAAAAGAGTTGGAATGAGTGACTTTAAAAAAAAAACCGTATTCTTTTTTTTGAACAGATCTTCAATGCTGCTCAGACATTTCATTTTTACAACTTTATAATAGTATATCTGATGATTCTAGCGTCTTGTAATCGTTTCTACTTGAATATTTTACGTCTCTTGCGTACTTCTACTATTATTTATTCTGTGTTTATATGCAATAAAGTGTTTCAATACATGGATACCGTTTTTGAGTAATTGCCGAAAAAAGGACAGAAGTGCCGTGTAGATACGCTCTTTTCCTAGTGCATTTTTTCATATCGCATTTTTTTATCTGCAGTGTTTTTTTCGTATGAACGGCTGCGGAACTCTACACTGAGTATGGTCCGAAGTACCCTTGGCCGGTTTTTTACAATACATCTTACCCAGAGTAGGCTTCGTCCAGGTCGACAGAGTGTCGGCCGTCCTCCTCACCCAGGCCGTACTTGGTCATGGTTTCGACGCTGACCAACTTACATTTACCTCCCACTATGATATTGCTGTAGTTGTTAATTTCCTTGATATTTGATGTCTTACCTAGAGTAGGCCTCGTCCAGGTCGGGCAGGGTGCCGGCCGACACGATGGTGTTCTCATCCAGGCCGTGTTTGCTCTTGATCTCAGGGCTCAGCAGATTGCGCTTGTGCCTCGTTATGATGTTGCGGTAGTTGTCCGTCATCACGTATAGGTAGAAACGCCGGAAGTTCTGCCACTGTAGCAAGTACACTAAAGTGCTGGAAGAAAAATAAAGATAAATATCACATCTAGTTCCAAATTAAGCAAAGATTTTACAATGGGTACCAGGCGACGATATACAAAACTTGGATAGATAAATATAAATTTTAACTAAACAGCCTTGGGGGGGTTCGAACCCGCGACCGCTGGCTTCTAAGGCCGTTGTGCAACTAACCAACTTAGCCAATCCCAAGCTCATCGAGGGCGTTACGTATAGTTTTATGTTAGAAATAGAAGTGCTCGCAAAGCTCTTATAGTTTTTCGGGCTCTCCGTCCAGCGCAATAATGTTAATCATGACAATAATAAAATAGATAATCATAGTTCGGTGCGTTGTATATTTGTATGCATGTATTGAAACACTTTATTGCACTTAAACACAGAATAAATAATAGTAGAAGTACGAGTACAGATATCGATGCCATTATAAAGTTGTAAAAATGGAATGTATGTACAATATTGAAGATATTATATGAGAAGAATTATTTCTTTGTTGTAACACAATTCTATGATTAAATAGACTATATTGGCACAATCAAAGTATCCAACCCTATATATTTTTTTATAAAACTAAGAACATTTAGAAAAGGTTTCACGGTACTTTGTTGAGTTTTGTGTCATAATATAAGATGTTCGTTTCTGTAAAGTGTCACAGTTCTAACCTAACCTGCTTCCATGGCAGCCGAGCCGTTCGTTTTTGTTTGTTTGGAATGGTTTTTCTTTATGCTAGGGATGTCAGCGTGTCGACGAAGCCCCGTGGGGCTTCAATTTCTGCTCAACGGGACGCAAGGTACAGAACGAATCTAACCAGGCAAAAAAAAGTTTTGTTTTGAAGATGTTTTATTTAATGTGGGAGGCTTTGTATAAGACTTTGAATACTAAAAGAAAAAGTACTGGTGGCAAACAAAACTTCAACAAGACGATGTTAAACAAAAAAAAACATACTACGCAAATCGCAATTACTATTACACATACACATGATTCGTAATGTAAAAACATCTGTGAGTGGTTCAATATTTTAGTTTGGTTTTAAAAAATGGCTTTGACATTGACTGTAATGTAACTATCAAGTATCGTTTCTATCGAAGAGGTCTAGGGACGCCAAGAATGTGTATTGTATTTTGGTCTCAGGCTGACATCTTTGGCTAGTCTTCCTCCACTCGCACAGTGTTTTTTTTGCCAAAATTCGGAAACGTTCATTTTATTGTGATTTATTATAAAATATTATATAACAAATGCATGACGAAAGCTCCCGTGGGTCCATCTCGTAGAGTTTTTGATTAAACGCCATCTAAATATTAAAGTCCCGGCAATTCTCAAAAACGTAAAAAAAATATAACTCGAAAGTTTTACACGTAAATCCAAAATTTGTTTTTAACATTGAAAGCCCTAAATACAAGCCATGTTTCAAGCCATTTCTGGTTGTTCTACGAATTCTAGATGTCAAATAAATCGCGATTAAATGATTTTTGATTTTATTTATTTTTGGCCTTGTTTATTGGTTTGGGGATTTGCAACTTGCATTCATCGAAAGCTTACAAGCACGCCTCAAATATAACAAAAATTTGTTCTTAAGCAGCGGCCACAGCGAGAAAAGTGACTTTGAAAAAATCCCGGGATCCGGGATTCTTTAAAGTAACTTTTTTCGCTGTGGCCACTATTATAATATCAACGCGGAACCGAAACTACTGAACTTAGGAAATTTAAATATTTACTGTTTACGTTTGTTGTTTGAGGTCAAAGTACCTATGTATATGTATGTATAGTATATGACGCAGACAGAGAATAAGAAGGGATATTTCAAAACTCATCTCATAAGGAGGTCAGAATGGGGTTGGAAGTTTATAATATATGGAAATCGTGTGAAAAATTTTGACGGCTAGACAGATTTCAACAATTTTTAGTACAGGGGTAGCTGGGCATCCACAGAGGTAGAATACTTTTTAACTCTCTACCGAGAAACAAACAGATGGTTATGGTTTTTTCTTCCGCGCGGACGAAGTTCGCGGGCGCCTTCTAGCTACTACCCTACCCTTCACTGAAAAAAGAATCACAATGAACTAAGACGTAAATGGTGAATTCCTAATAAATTATATTCACTTGAGTGCTTTACGCAACCTTTAACATGTAAATTAAATAAATAAATTAAAAAAGTGTGCAATGCAGTTGCATGTCACCGTTCTTATTTCAAGTATAAATAGACTTCAAACCAAAATCACGAGCATCTGAGTGGTTTTTAGAACTTCATCATAATATATTAAATATAATATGTATACATATAAAACGAAAATTTCTCACACAATTTCCATATAAACTTTCAACCCCATGTGACCTCATTATGGGATGAGTTTTGAAATATTCCTTCTTATTCTTTGCCTGCGTCATATTACAAATAGGTACTTTGGCCCCAAACATCAAACGTAAACAGTAAACATTTCAATTTTCTAAGTTCAGTAGTTTCGGTTCCGCGTTGATGATATAATAGTGGCCACAGCGAAAAAAGTTACTTTAAAGAATCCTGTATCCCGGGATTTTTTCAAAGTCATTTTTCTCGCTGTGGCGGCTATTATAACATCAACGAATTTTTTTTTATATTTGAGGCGTGCTTGTAAGCTTCCGATTAATGCAAGTTGCAAATCCCCAAAGCAATAAACAATGCCAAAAATAAATAAAATCAAAAATTATTTAATCGCGAGAACTTTCGAGGTATATTTTTTTTACGTTTTTGAGAATTGCCGGGACTTTAATATTCAGATGGCGTCTAATCAAAAACTATACAAGATGGACCCACGGGAGCTTTCGTCATGCATTTGTTATATAATATTCTATAATAAATCACAATAAAATGAACGTGTCCGAATTTTGTCAAAAATAAACACTGACTCGCTTGCACCAGAAATTGATGGGAACCCAGAACATTAGGGAAAAAGTTGCTTATATATCTTCTAAATATATAAAAGAAGAAATTGACTGACTCACTGACTATATCAGCGCACAGCCCAAACAGCTGCTTCTAGGGATTCCAAATTTGGCACGTAGGTTCCTTATAAGGTCACTAAGAAAGGATTTTTCAAAATACAGCCCCTAAGGAGGTGAATTGGGGGTTCAAAGTTTGTATGGGGAAACATGATTAGTCAGACTATTTTATTTGAAACTTCACAGGAGTATTCCTAAAAATAAATGAGTAAACACGTGTTTCAGGGTTTTTCGACAATTCAACCCCTAAAAGGGGGAAAAGTGGTGACAAAGTCTATTAAGTCAACATGGGTATTGTTTCTATCGTTTATCGGGTCGCTGATTACGAAGACAACAACGATTTTAAAATCCAACGTGGCGAAAGTAGAATACCATCTCCCCTGTTGGGGTGCGATGGGGTTTTAATGGCTAAACATCAATATGGGTGTTGTATATATGATTTTTTGGGATGTTTATTACGAATTTGGGATTTGATATTGTGGTCATGAAAATTCGTGGAAGTATTTGTGCCAAATTGCAATTCAATCGGTCCAGTAGTTTCGGAGTAAATCGGTTGTAACAGACGGACTGACAAACAGCTACACACGTGATCGGTTCTATGGAACGAGACCCGCGTTATCCTAATAGATTTTGAAATTTGTGTATGGTGCCATCTCGATCGTCATCAATCGGTACGGTACCTAGGCGACTTGCGTATTTTCCACTCACTATCGATAGTTTTTGAGTTATTGCCGAAAAACTGCGCTTTTCAACAAATGTACGTAAGTCGCATAAAGATACGCTCTTTTCCTGGTGCATCTATAGTGCATTTTTTTGAAGTAACGGCTGCGGAACCCTACACTAAGCATGGTCCGACATACTCTTGGCCGGTTTTTAAATTTAAAATTACCTCCAAAATGTAACAAATACTTTTCCGAAAACCGCATCTAAGTCGGCTGAGACAAACGCGAGATAATCGCGGACAAACATACATACCTACATACGGGTCAAACCGAGAACCTCCTTTTTTGTGGATGGTTAATAATTACGTTTAGTACGCAGACGAAGCCGCGGGTAAAAGCTAGTACTATTATAAAGTAGTAAAAATGAAATGTCTGTACATTGAAGATATTTGAAACAAAATGTACTAGGACTATTTGGAGGTGACCGATTTTTTTTTTTTTGGATTTTTTTTATATTTGTATGTTCGTATGAGTCGTGGTGGCATCATCACGATAAATCGGCTAAACGGATTTCAACTATATTTAGTACATTGGGTAGCTGGTTATCTACGGATGGTTATAGGTTACTTTTTACCCGACTACGCTAAAGAAAAAAAGAAAAGTTATGATTTTTCATCCTCCGCGAACGAAGTTGCGGACACTTTGTAGTATATACACCGTGTTTTTTTATTTCCGTTTAATTCGACACGTTGCTCGCTACAGTAACAGAAGCTAACTGGTATATTGCTTTTTATTAAATTCGATAAAAAATAAAAAAAATCGTTTTCATCCATATCCAAACTAATATTATAAATGCGAAAGTGTGTCTGTCTGTCTATCTGTTACCTCTTCACGCTTAAACCGCTGAACCGATTTGGATGAAATTTGGTATGGAGATAGTTTGAGTCCCGGGGAAGGATAGGCTACTTTTTATCCCGGAAAAATCCCGTATCCGCGATAAACGAATTTAAGGCCGATCAAGTCACGGGAATAACCTAGTACATAATAAATCGATATTAAAGTGGTTTTGCGCTTTCACCGCTAAAAAGTCTGCGTTTGTTGCATCAGCTCATTTTGAGAATACTCCCCTAACTGCAACAGCCACTATCGGAATCCTTGGCGTCGATATATCGAGTGAAGTCCAGTTCCGCGGCCATCTAGAGGGTAAGGCCAAATTAGTCTCTAAGAAGCTCGGCGTGCTCAACAGATCGAGACAGTATTTTACTCCGGCCCACCTCCTACAGCCTTACAAGGCACAGGTCCGCCCGCACATGGAATACTGTTCTCATCTGTGGGCTGGGTCTCCACAGCACTAGCTTCTCCCTCTAGACCGCATTCAACAAGCGACGAGCGACTCGTATCGTCGGTTGCCAGCGTGTTTCAGATCGGCTTGACTCCTTGGCACTGCGTAGAGATGTAGCCTCGCTCTGCATTTTTTATCGCTTGTATAACGGAGAGTATTCCGAGGAATTGTTCGGGTTGATCCCAGCTGCATCTTTCCGCCTTCGTCCTACGCGACAATATTTCCATCCTCACCACTTAGATGGTTGGCAGTCCACAACTGTGCGTTTTTATAGAAATTTCCTGCCTAGCACGACTGAACTGTGGAATAAATTGCCGCATGCAGTATTTCCGGACCGATGCGATCTTCAAACCTTCAAGAAAAGAGCGTACTCACACCTGAAAGGCCGGCAACGCACTTGTGACTCCTCTAGTGATGCAAGTGTCTATGGGCGACGGTGATCGCTTACCATCAGGCGACCCGTCTGCTCGTTTGCCCCCTATGCCATAAAAAAAAAAGAAGTCCCTTATAATTTGCTCGTATCCGATCACCGTCGCGTGGTATGACTGCGTATCGCGCTGCTTCGACGCTCACTGTCGGCATTCGAGCCGAGCGAGATTCAAGAAATGCGTCCACTTTAAGCCGTAGCGTATCACCGGATCCTATCACCGCGCCGATCCTTTTGCATGCTGCAGTTTGGACGCTAGCCGTATCGTTTCACCGCTCCGATCATTTTGGCATTTCGCCGATCATCATTCATCGCGTGATGGTTATAAAAATGTTGCCCTCTGCGATCGCACATCAAATTGATTGACACCCGTGCAGAAACTTGAAGATCATTATCACGACAGCGGATAAACCGCGAGTGCCGAGCACAAGCATGGACAACAGCTCCCATACGTCGGCGGCACAGCGCGCGAAGCAACAAAAATGACAGTACTTTGGAAATTCGCCGTTACACACCTGCGCCAGCGATCTTTTTCGCGCGTAGCTGCAATGGACGAGATAGAAGATGACCATCCGATCGCCGGCGCGAATTCTACGAACGTATTCCGGATCGGTGTACGTACAAACTAGTCCGTATCGCCTTTGATGATCGGGCAAAAACCGACTCGAGATGGATCGCGGCGTATCATAACCGCGTCGCATGACCGCGTATCATGATCGCTAGTTTGGACGTCGCACTGTCGCGATCACGCCGCGCTTGTCCGATCCGAGTGTGCGATACGCGTAGCAACATGGATTTCGAGCGATCCGATTGGCGGAACGTCCAAACGCGTGATCGTGACACGAGACAAAGATCTGATCGGGCAAATGATACAAATGTGGACGCACCTTTAGAGCTACACAAAAGTTAGTGTCAAGTATGACAAAGTTTAAATTTCATTCGTGATAGCAAATTTTTGATATATATATATTTAATCTACACTTACCTCTGCCATGTCCCTATGTTTTTTTTTTTTTAATTTGTTTATTTTAAGAATCCGAGACCCTCTATAACTACAAAATAATACCACCATACTGCGCCATAAGCACACGTTCAGTAAACAAATTTAACGAACAAAAAAGAAAAACAGAAAATATGGGAGCATAGCCGAAGCCCTCGCTATAATATATGTGAAAGGTAAACTAAATTTAGACCTACGTATACGAAACCCTGTTTTCGCTAATTGTTTGTAGTTCAGATCGCTACGACCTGCAATTGTCATCTCTTGTCCTTTTCGCAATGTTATACGAGAGGATTTGAGGGAAGAACGGGTTTCTAAGCTTATCTTAGTGAAATATCACCATATTTTTTCCTTTAACTCCATAAACCACAGTTTTTATACTATAGTTTTTTTGAATACTTATAATATGTATTTAATCTGTCAAAATAGTTATTTCTTAAAAAACTGGTTAGAAGAAATCTATATAGTTTGTGCCATTTCAAGGGATGATATTCCTTTGGAAAAGAACAAAGCGAAAATCATTTAGTCCTATGTTATAAATTATATTTCATCACGTCAGCATTGTCAGCAATGCATATTATCATTACACCCCGTTATCTAACGTTCAGTTTGGGGGCAAATAGTGATGTTGCTTTGCTTCACATAAATCGTCGATTGATATTTACTTATAAATAGTTATATGTCAAAATAAAATTCTTCTTTTGTGAATGCTTTTGAGATAACTCATTCATTGGATATATTTGATCAGATAGGAGGGCGACAATTATTGAATAGTACAGAGACGACTTACTAGGTAGTAGTAGGTAGGTGCCTAATCTAGCATAAGCAGTTCAACGTCGGGATAGGAGTCATTAATTGTTTATTACACGATTAAGTCCCGTTTTGTTAATAATAACGAGCAGTTTTAGTTTTTATAATTAGTGAAGAAAAAGTAGTATTTTTTCTTTAAAATTATTAAACCTTTTTCATGTCTTCTTAATATTTTTTTTAATCCGTTGGTTTCTTTGACATAAGCTATTTCTTTTGTCAATCATTCGTAGTGCCTATATAGTATGTACAGTGAGAAATCATGGCCAATATATTACTTGATATTGATGAATATTATCAATTTTGCAGGGAGATGAATGCAAAAATTGAACTTATCAAAATTCGACGTGGAGAGATGGTTTGCTTTTATGCTATTATTAGTCTCTTGAGAATCGCATTGCTCGGGCTATATTTTATGTTATTTATTTCACCTCTTTCAGCTGAAGCACAGCGACTGCTCTCGACGGACAATGATTTAACAAACTATATCAATTTTATACACACCCATTTCACAATTTTACCCACAGGCATTAAAAAATTAGAAGATCCCAAGTTGTCATTGAAACAGTCATTGAATATTGTACATGATATTCAAAATAAAATTTCATTAGTAAGGCTGCACCATAAAGGGAAACTGATTCATGTCAAATTAACAAACATTAAATGAAAATCCAGGCTTTAAATCAGTAAAAAATATTTATCAGTTGTTACAAAATAAAGAAGTCCAAATTGATAACAACAGTACTGTAAACAAAAGCTGCATATAGCATTAAAAAAAACTACAGTTTTTGCCGGTTACATCCGTGGAGGTCGAAAAGTCATTATCATTTTTAAAATGGATTTTTACAAGCAGGTGACGAAGTTGGACTTCATATAATTTGGAAAAAATATTGTGTTAATTTATAATGAAAAAAATAATATACAAAAAATCAACTTAATTTTTTATCGATTTGATTATCTAAACTGCCCCATCACTTGCCCATAACGGGCAAGTGATGGGGCACATTATTATCACGTTATGTTGCACATGCATGCCGCTATAAATTCCACAATAGATGCCAATAAAATATACTTAGTGTTCCACAAGGTCTCGGATGATTATAAATTCGATCAATAAGGTGTCATCTGGTAGGTCGCAAGAACTTTTGTCCCACGGTTCTTCATACGCGAGGAATTAAACTGATACAGCAAAACACTATTTTTCACATCAGTCCTTTGGTATGACCAAAGGACTGATGTGAAAATTAATTACGACAAGATTATTCCCGCGGCCGCAACTGCGCAGCAATCTTATTTATATTTTGCTTATACACTTATTTATATTTTGAAGATTGCCTTATTCACCTGTCTAATATCCTTCACAAGTTTCACAACTCTCTTCAGTGTATACTAAATTAGTTCACAAAAACAGTTCAATTAGATCACCTTGGCAAACGATCCTTTGCCAAGAGAGAAAAGAGGAATGCGTATCAATATTTTAAAATCCTATCTCTCATCTGTAAGTGTATGTTGGAAACACTGTTGGAAATTGGACCACATTTATCGGCATGAGAAAATCCGCATTGAGAATTCACCTGAGTTTTTATATATTTTATTTATAATGTAAGCTGTTTTATTGATTGTTCAACGAAGCTACATGTCTATAGGTATATGTATTCAATTACTGCTATCGTATAGGCAACTTACAAAATTTGGTACCATGATACCATCTTGTCGCTTGTCGCCACTACGAGGGCTGCTATTTATATATCCGGAAACCGGGATTACAATCTTCTTAAATAGCATATTTGACCGCCATGGTAAAATTTGAACTTTTTTAAGTATATAAGGTATATTTTTTCTTCCTTATTAACGCTCGTGTTTTGTTTTTGACGGGTTTTAAATGTCATCTCGCAGCAAGAATGGAACTCACTCGTGAAAATATTCGTGCTATGATTTATTATGATTTTCGGCGTGGTTTAACGCAACAACAGTGCATAGATCAACTAACTTCAACTTTTGGTGATGAAGCCCCATCTAAAACTACTGTGTATCACTGGTTTAGTGAGTTCAATCGTGGACGTAGTATGCTTACGGACGAAGTTAAGGCAGGTCGCCCGAAATCGGTCGTTGTACAACAAAATATCGAGGCTGTGCGAAAACTTATAATGGACGACCGACATGTTACGTACCGCGAGATAGAGGCGACTCTGGGTATTTCTATGACCAGCATTAATAGCATATTACATAATTATTTGGCTGTAAAAAAAATTTGTTCGCGTTGGATACCCCACAACTTAACAAATGAGCAAAAACATGCTCGCGTCGAATGGTGCAATAAAATGTTAAAAAAATATAACCGTGGTGACTCAAAAGCCGTTTATAACATAGACAGGTGACGAATCCTGGATCTATGCATACGATCCCGAAACGAAGCAACAATCAACGGTATGGGTGTTTCAAAATGAGCCGAACCCTACGAAAGTTACTCGTGCAAAAAGTACATTGAAACAAATGGTGGCCTGCTTCTTCGGTATTAATGGCCATGTAGCTACAGTGCCACTAGAAAACCGTAGAACGGTTAATTCAGAGTGGTACACGACCATTTGCTTACCGGAAGTATTTGAACAAATTCGTAAAACTAACCAGCGACGAAGAATCATTCTTCATCATGACAATGCCAGCTGTCATACGTCACGCGAAACAACTCTATTTTTGGAGGGTCAAAATGTGGAATTAACGGGTCATCCGCCGTACAGCCCTGACTTGGCACCCAACGATTTTTATTTATTTCCAAATATAAAGAATAAATTACGCGGTCAACGATTTTCGACCGCTGAAGATGCTGTCGACGCATTCAAACAACACGTTATGGAGGTACCTCAGGCGGAGTGGCAGAAGTGCTTTAAAAATTGGTTCACGCGAATGCAAAAGTGCATAGATCATCAAGGGGAATACTTTGAAAAACAATAAAACTATTTTCAGCCGTGTACGTTTGTTTGTTTTTTTGTTTCCGGATATATAAGTAGCAACCCTCGTATAATCTAACCGCGCTTGACTAGAATCAAAATATTTGTACCCGTGGCTTTATTTTATGAAGTCAATTTTGTCCATCAGCTTGCCGTACCCAATACATGTTGACTTGTGATTTGGAAAACTTCATCCTTTAATTTCATCATAACTTATTTCATTATTGATGATTAGAAGTGGGTGACAATTGACTCGTAAGATTTGCCCCATATCCATTTGGAGGGGTAAATCATACGAGAAATAACAACTTATTATATAACACTATAATATATACGCTCACTTTATATAAGCTTGTTTAGTATAACGTTCACTGGATATAATGAACGAAAGATCTAATTTCAAAATATCTACTTTCGTAAAGATTAACGATATTTAGATATAACACCAATTTAAAAAACGATTAAAGAGTATAATGTTCATGACACCTAAGGCATAAACCAAATATCATTCAATTAAGTTAGGAGTGTCACAGGGCTCTATCTTAGGTCCATTTTTATTTTAGGTATATACAGGGTGTCCCAAGAAGTAGTGATATACTCAAGCTGGGACGTAGAGGACCTAGAGGGCTATCTAAATAACCCCCATGTTTGTTCCGCGATTTTTCGTATTTTCGGAGTTATGACTTGTTTTTTAATTCTTCACCTATCGCCGAGTACGATGAGATTTTTATTTATGGTGACGTGAATTATTGCGGTAGATGCATGTTTTTTTTTGTGTGCTAAGCTGATAGATAGGCTAATTCAGTGTGGTAACATTTACTATCGTTAGATCTTTGAATGGAATAAAAAAAAATTAAATGTCAAGTTTGATAAAATTACCCAATATGTTCACAACTTCAAGGGGCTTTAAAAAGATAAAATCACATAAAAAAAATTACTGTTTGGCTTTTAAAAACTTGCTCTATCTATCAGGTAGCTACCCTGAAAATTTCATTTTATATTAATAAAACTTCAATCAAAAAATTGAAATCTTAATGTGGCAAGTGCAAAATTCATTAACTTTCTAAATAAATTTCGTTCTAAATCACGCACTGGCCATCAATAGAAAAAGAACAAAAAACAAAAGACGGTTGACGCATGAGAAAATTTTCACGTTGTTTGGTCATCGTTGGTACTTTTCAATAATTTAAAAATTATGTTTTAATAGTGCTAATTGTTCGTTTCTCTAATCATTTTGGCTATTCATATGGACTTTGACTTGCATTACGATTTGGATTAGTGTTATTACCTGGAATCGACGACTTGGTATTATTTAACTGGACTTGAGTTTGCGTGTAAGTGATCATGTTTACTTCACGTGACTACGCAGAAATGCATTACTATTACGGTTATGCTAGGGGGAATGCGGCGGAAGCTTCAAGGCTGTACCGGGAACATGTGGAACGAAGAGGCGGGCCTCAACCTGAAACCTTTCCTGACTATCGCATGATCTTAAGAGCACATAATGCGTATTTGGAAGGTTACATACCGGGTACCAGATCAGGCCGTATGGCCACTATGCCGGATCCTGATGTAGTAGATGCAGTGGTTGAAGAAGTAGAAAGAGACCCGTCGACCAATGTGAGAGTTATGGAACGTCGTACCGGACTTTCTAAATCTCAGGTACACCGTACACTACAGAGCGTAGGATATCATCCGTTTCATATTATAAAAGTGCAACAGTTGAAACCGGAAGATTACAATCGGCGTTCAATTCGCCGAATTCTGTCAGGAAATGCTGAGGACACAAGCTGAAAACGAAAACTTTTTTAACCAAATCTTGTGGACGGATGAATCCCACTTTAGACGCAATGATATTTTTAATATGCACAATTCTCACTCATGGGCAATTGAAAAACCAAATTTAAAAAGGGAATCGACATTCCAAGAGCACTTGAGTGTTAACCTTTGGTCTGGCATACTTAATGGTCAGCTAATCGGGCCCTTTCAGCTGCCAGACCGCTTGGGCGGCAATCACTTTAAATTTTCTACGCGTCGATCTGCCCCTGCTGTTAGAAGATGTGGACTTGGACACACGCAGAAGCATAGTACTGCAGTGTGATGGTGCACCATGCCATTTTGCCTTGCACGTAAGAAACTATTTCAATCAAAGATACCCTGAAAGATGGATTGGTCGTTGCGGGCGGGGTGACGCCTGCCTTATAGCCTGGCCTCCACGGTCCCCCGACCTAAACCCCATTGATTTTTTTATATGGGGATACTACAAAGACCTCGTCTACTCAAGAGAATGCCGCAATTTGGAAGCGTTAACCCGGAAATTGAGAGTAGCAGAAGAAACCATTAAAAATAATAGAAGTGCATTCAGACGTTTAAAAGACAACTTTTTTCGGCGATGTCGCACTTGCATTCAGCAACAGGCAATTTTGAAAATTTCTTGTAATTAAACACCTTTTAATTGGTTTTACTTTGTTTGTATTAATCATCATGTAAATTAAAATTTTGCACTTACCACATTTAGATTTAAATTTTTTGATTGAAGCCTTATGAATAATAAAATGACATTTTTAGGGTAGCTACCTGATAGATAGAGCAAGTTTTTAAAAGCCAAACGGTATTTTTTTTATGTGATTTTATCTTTTTAAAGCCCCTTGAAGTTGTGAACATATTGGGTAATTTTAACATTCTTGGCATTTTTTTTTTTTAATCCATTCAAAGATCTAACGATAGTAAATGTTACCATACTGAATTGGCCTATCTATCAGCTTAGCACACAAAAAAAATCAAGCATCTACCGCAATAATTCACGTCACCATAAATAAAAATCTCGTCGTACTCGGCGATAGGTGAAAAATTTAAAAAAAAGTCATAACTCCGAAAATACGAAAAATCGCGGAACATACATGGGGGTGATTTAGATAGCCCTCTAGGTCCTCTACCTCCCAGCTTCAGTATATCACTACTTCTTGGGACACCCTGTATAAATGACTTACAATCTATAGCAGATAATCTTTGTGATATAGTATTATTTGCTGAGGATACATCATTAATTTTAAAAGTTGACCTGAAAGCAATGAATATGCCGAAATTAATAGTATACTAGTTAAAGTACTTGACTGGTTTACTATTAATAATCTGCATTGAATGCTAAGAACACGAAATGTGTTAGATTTGCTTTACCTAATGTTAGAGCAGTGGATTCTACTATTAGGTCCTTACATATGAAATTGGCGTTTGGCGAACTGGCAACTTTGGTTCAAAATATGTGGCGTTCGGCTAGGAATTCCAAATTCAAATTTATTTCAAATTGAAAACCATGTATTTCTGTGTTCGAATTTCGAAATCTATTTGTTATCGCGTCATTTATTTTTATTTCACATCGTTCTATTCACAATATGGAGAACTTAAAATACCGCTATATCTATACTCTTATAAAGTTGTAAAAATGAAATGTCTGTACATTGAAGATATTTAAAAAAAACGATTGTAACGGACTATTTGGAGGTCACTAAAACGAAAAATGTTTTTATTTTCTATTTTTTGTATGTTTGTATGTGTCGCTGTGGCTTCATCACGCAAAATCGGCTAAACGGATTTCAACTATTTTTGGTACACGGGTGGCTGGGTATCTCCAGATGGTTATAGGATACTTTTTACCCGACTATGCTAAAGAAAAAAAGAGGGGTTATGACTTTTTCTCCTCCGCGAACGAAGTTGCGGGCACCTTCTATATGAGTTTCACCTCGGCATCAGTGCTGCAGAAGCGGCTCGTAGGATTAACAATACGTATGGGGAAGTTACTACAAAAGAAAATACGGTACGTTATTGGTTCCAACGTTTCTGTTCTGGAAATTTTGACCTACAGAACAAGCCCCGTGGACGGCCGGAGACACAAGTTGACAACGAAGAATTAAAAGCAATTGTGGAAGCAGATCCATCGTAAACCACGTTAGAGTTAGCGGCAGGCTTCGGTGTGAGCGATAAAACCATTTTGATTCCCTTGAAACAAATTGGAAAAGTGAAAAAACTTGAAAAATGGGTACCGCATGAATTGAGCGACACACACAAAGAAACACGCGTCGAGTGTTGCGATTCACTTCTCCACCGGCACAATAATGAAGGTATTTTGATCCGTATCGTTACTTGTGATGAACAATGGATCCTGTACGACAACCGGAAACGTTCTTCACAATGGCTGAACCCAGGTGAACCGGCCAAATTCTGCCCAAAACGAAAGTTGACTCAGAAAAACGTACTGGTAAGTGTCTGGCGGACTAGTGCCGGTATCATCCATTACAGCTTACTAAGATCTGGGCAAACAATCACGGCTGATGTGTACTATCAACAATTGCAAACAATGATGGAAAAGCTAGCTATTAAACAACCCAGACTGGTCAATCGATCTAGCCCACTGCTGCTTCAGGACAACGCTCGACCACATACGGCACGTTTGACGACCGCAAAACGAAGGGAGCTGCGACTGGAATGTCTTCGACACCCACCATACTCCCCGGACCTAGCTCCAACAAATTACCATTTTTTATGGAATTTGGACAACTTCATGCAAGGAAAAAATTCAATTCTCACGAGGCTGTCCAAACGGCCTTCAAAGATTTTATTGATTCTCGCTCACACATTTTTTTTAGTAAAGGACTCAATGAACTACCTTCGAGATGGCAAAAGTGCATAGATAGCCATGGTACATACTTTGAGTAAATAAAAATATTGTTCATAAAAAAAACGTTTTCATTTCTGCCATATGAAACGCCAATTTCATATGTAAGGACCGAATATATCGCTCAATGGTGAATGATTACAAATGGTGGGTAGGGCATTATTCTTAGGTATAACATTGGACAAGAACTTACAATGGAGTCCCCTTTTAGCAGTACTTTCAGGTAAATTAAGTTCTGCAGCTTACGCTATTAGAAAAATTAGACAATTGACCAAAGTTGATACTGCTCGCTTAGTTTATCATAGTTATTTTCATAGTATCATGTCATACGGTATTCGGGTTTGGGGCAAAGCACCTGACATACAGACTATGTCTGTGCTATAAAAACGAGCGATTCTTTCTAGATATAACCTACATTCCCGTGACTCTTTAAGATAACTTTTTAAACACATCAACATATTAACCTTAGCGTCTCAATATATTTATGAGAATATTATTTATGTTATTAAGACCTAGACTCTGTTACTAAAAATTCAGATTTCCACTATTTTAATACAAGAAATTAAAAAAAAATCGCCTTTAGATAGTTCCGCGTTCGTAAAGTAGCCAAATCATTCGTAGGCCAATGTATACATTATTATAAGTTGCCAGATGATGCTTTAAAATAACATTTTCCAGCTCTAAAAAATATTTTAAAATGTCCCCAAGGGCGAAAAACAAAATCGTCATTAGAAAGTTCCGCGTTCGTAAAGTAGCCAAATCATTCGTAGGCCAATGTATGCATTATTATAAGTTACCAGATGATGCTTTAAAATAACATTTTCCGAGGCTTTAGTTATTACCTACCTATATATTTAGTTATAGTAATTCGTATTTTTGTTGAATACAGAACTTTGCTTCAGGTTTGGCACCGACTTCAAAAGGTGATTCAAATGTGATCCGTACCGTACATAAAAGATTAGTTTTGGCTTTTTAGTTTATTTTGAAGTTGGTTCTTTTTTTATTTAAAAATGTTTATTGTTTGCCTTTTAGAGATGGATTTTAGTGATATAAAGTATTTTTTAGAGTCCAGAATGGGAAGATTGAGGAGGATTTGATTGTAAATAAAAATCTAAATTATAAGAATTGGCTAGGTCAAAATGGTTAAGTCCAGTAGCTTGCTGGTTAAAAAAGAATACGACTAACAGTCTCAACTTATCCATAATATTTAAAGAATTATCTCGCAACTATTGACAGTTAATAAGGACTTGTACCTTCCATCATAAGCTCAGCATCATTAAATGATGACAAGCAGACGAAAATAACTGAATAACTTTAGAAAAATATATACAAAACATTGTTATATAATATTTGAGGGTTTCTCTCGATTTTCCTGGGATCCCATCATCAGATCCTGACTTGGTGATAAGGAGTCTACCTCAGAGACACACTATAAACAATATGACTAACAGTCTTAACGTACGTACCTAAAATCCATGTATTTTTTAAGAATTATCCTGTAACTCTTAACCGTTAAGGAGTTTTCTGGTTCTCCACTATCAGCTCCACTTTGCTACCCTGATCTTAACTAACTTCTACCTCTAAGCAAAATATGATACAAAATTATATTGCGATTAGTGAATTTAGTAACACTGGTTGAGCCCTTATTAGTGACTGGTGGCTAGTGTCTTCATCATCAGTTTCTCTTCACCAAATGATGATTTTCGAGTGTAAATGCTTGTTTTTCTTTAATAAACACCGAAATCGCCATAGGTGTGCCCATAATATTTGAGGAATTCCTTCGATTCCTCATCGATCTCATCATCAAATCATCACCAAAATTTTATGGGACCAACTTGGAGTTTCCTACTCTTAACAAAAAAAAATATTTTCAAATCCACTCGCGATCCGCGATTTAAATAACACTGTTAGAGCCCTCAGTGGTAACTGATGGCTGGTGTCCTCATCATTGGTTTCTCTCCACTAAATGGTGATTTTCAGATGTAAATGCATAAACTACTGTAATAAATACCGAAATCGCCATAGATGTCCTCATAAAAATCGAGGAATTCCTTCGATTCCTCATGGATCCCGGCATCAGATCTTCACCAAAATGTTATGGGACCAATTTGGATATACCTACTCATGAACAAAAAATAATTTTCCAAATCGTCGTGTAAATGACGGAGTTCTGAGGTAACAAACATAAGAGATTGAGAACCTCCTCCTTTTTTTGAAGTCGGTTAAAAATGCATGGCCCAAAACAGAAACAAAATAATTTACTTTTACCGGGACACGGTTCTTATAAAGTGGCAAATCAAACGTAAGTCAGTTGTTTTAAAGATATATATATATTTTACTTTTTTATCTTCTATTATATTTTTACAAAGACATTCAATATTAACTGACTATAGACAGGACATCGCGAATCAAAGCGTAATCCATGACTTGTTACCTCGAGGTAACAAGTCGTTTAGTCTAGTATGACACGTCGTTCTGACATGACATGACACATTTAAATTGCACCAAACCATTAGAAATAAAAATAATTTAACGGGAAATATTCCTAGTTGTGTCTTGAAATCCTATAATAGGCCAATAAAATTAGCACTTACCTGGACATAATTCTATAACTCGTTGTTTTTATTATTTTATCGGATATTCATATTCAGTGTCAAATATTCATTTGTTATATTAATTAAAAATACGGGGTCGTAAGCTTATTGTATAGAAATCATGAGATATAGTGCACTATCTAACTTCTTCCAAGAAGCAAAATAGGTAACCAAATACATTGTTAGTATAATTTCGAGGTGCATTCAAATGCGATCACTTAAAAGCAAAATTAAACTGGAACCAAATTTGCACGTACGTTTTTTTTCACAGTTTTCATCTGATCTCAATAACAAGACAAGCCAAAATGGTAACTATGAGGATATTAGCTGTTTAAGCTATGTTCCTCTTTTTTAGACGTTTAAAATTAAAATTAAACATTTATTATTAACGTTTTAATAATAATGTATTTCTCAGTAGTAAAAAATCGTAACTGCGAAATTTTTGTTCAATAATAGGTTTTTAAGTTTATTAATCATGTTTTCATCAAAATTAAACATGTTAATGTGAAACTTAAGAAATTGAAAACTTAATTCAAAATAGGAGCGAACTTGTCGTGGAGCGGGATACATGCGGTGGGTGCGGACGGGGCGGGGAGAGAGCGGGGCGCCAGCGAGCGGCGAGCGAGATGCGGTGGAACTGTCATAACGAGTTTATTTATTTGAATTGTGTAGTATTCTACCGACCGCGCCGTGTACTACTTACTGAAAGAAATAAAAATATGGAATATCCTAATTGTAGGATATGTAAATGTGCGTTAAACTTTGATGTGGTGACTGTAGGTCTGAAAGGGCAGAACACATTAATTGCAGCAAGTAAAAGGCGTGGGGACGAAATTTTAATATCAGCTTCTGATGAAAATATGCTGTCTATACTAGGGCTTGTGATATCCGTGTTACTCTCCCGCACGGACGACCATGTTATTAATACCGCCAAGTTTAAGAACCCGAACGGAAAGAACCCGGCGAATCATTTACCCACCTACACGTACTACACGACTACACGTACTAAACGTAGCAGCGGACCTTAATTACACGCGTCTCTTACCGACGCTGACAGTTCGTGGCACAACGTACTGGCCATTGTTATTATTAATAAGGTCTCGTACGTTTTGAATGATATCGAAATAGTTTGAGAATTTAATTTATTTAAATAAATCATATAAATTATTTTTGTATCTCAATGTTTCTGTAACTCGATAATATCCATTTAAATTGATATATTTCAAGGATTCAAAAACGGAACCCTTATAATTTCTTCATGTCCGTCCGTCCGTCCGTCCATGCATCCGTCCGTATGTCACAGGCATTTGACTTAAAATCTACATTATGTATATTGATGAAATACATTGAAGGAGTGTAGGTGTGATGACCCGCTAGCCGTTTGATAGTTAAATAACAAAAAATATTTCTAAGGGGCTCCATATATTATGTAATTGACACGGTTTTTTTTTAGCAAATATCAATCATCATCATCATCATCATTTCAGCCATAGGGCGTCCACTGCTGGACTCAAGCCTATCCAAGAGATTTACACATAGGCCGGATAGAAGTGAGCCGCATCCAGCGAGTCCCCGCAACCCTAACCAGTTCGTCCGACCATCTTGCCTTGCCTCGAACGAAGTTGTGAGCGAATACGTATATCTAGGACAAAACATCCAGTTAGGCACGTCCAACTTTGAAATTGAGATATATCTCAAAAAAAAAAAGGTAAAGCTTTATAAATACTTTCAACAAAAATTGCTTTCAACATAATAGGACTATTTATTATTGAGTTATTGCCGAAAACTGCGCTTCTCAGCAAAAGGACGTAAGTGCCGTGGAGATACGCTCTTTTACTTGTGTACTTTTTCATATCACTTTTTTTTTCATCTGTAGTGATTTTTTTTTGTATGAACGGTTGCGGAACCCTACACTGAGCATGATCCGCAATGCTCTTGGCCAGCAATTTTGCAATGATTAGCGTATTTTATTGTGAATTCGTGAATACTAAAGGTAACATTCGTATTTACGTAGTCGCGGCCCGGCAGCCGAGGCCGTGGTCGCGCCAAACCACGTTGTAGCGATTTGTTTGCAACGCCTTCGCAAGCGACCGAGCAGCACGGCTGGGGGGCGGGACCAGCGCGTGACATTGGCAGCACCGCGCAGCCGCTCCGGAGGCAGTATAGTCGCGGTCCTGGATTTCTGTTCTTTATATTTATGTGCCGTTTTATCGGGATTTGATAGCTGCCTTTATCAACTCTGGATGTATAAATTGAATCCAATTTTTATTCCTCCTTGATAAAAGTAAGAGCAACATTATTCCATCATCCTACGACCGGTTTGGCTCAGTGGGAGTAACTTTGCCTGCGAAGCTGAGGTCCTGGGTTCAAATCCCGGTAAGGGCAAATATTTGTGTGATGAGCATAAATATTTGTTCCTGAGTCATGGATGTTTTCTATGTATATAAGCAATATATCTATTAAATATATCGTCGTCTAGTACCCATAACACAAGCCTTATTGAGCTTACCATGGGGCTAGTTCGATTTGTGTAAAATTGTCCCGTAATATTTATTTATTATTTATTTATTATTCCATCATCATTGTTTCAGTGGGAGTAACGTATCCTGCGAAGCTGAGGTCCTGGGTTCGAATCCCGGTAAGGGAAAATATTTGTGCGATGAGCATAAATATTTGTTTCTGAGTCTTAGATGTTTTCTGTGTATATAAGTAATATATCTACTAAAAAAATCGTCGTCAAGTACCCATAATACAAGCCTTATTGAGCTTTTATTGAGCAAGTTTTTAAAAGCCAAACGGTATTTTTTTTAATGTGATTTTATCGTTTTAAAGCCCCTTGAAGTTGTGAACATATTGGGTAATTTTATCATTCTTGGCATTTAATTTTTTTTTTTATTCCATTCAAAGATCTAACAATAGTAAATGTTACCATACTGAATTGGCCTATCTATCAGCTTAGCACACAAAAAAAATCAAGCATCTACCGCAGTAATTCACGTCACCATAAATAAAAATCTCATCGTACTCGGCGATAGGTGAAAAATTTAAAAACAAAGTCATAACTCCGAAAATACGAAAAATCGCGGTACATACATAGGGGTGATTTAGATAGCCCTCTAGGTCCTCTAGCTCCCAGCTTCAGTATATCACTACTTCTTGGGACACCCTGTATATTTATCCCATTTTGCTAAATTATATTACTTAGCAATAATAAAAGTTATATCTATTCTTTATGACGAGTATGGCCAATTTGGCTTCAATGGTTTTTTTCGTTGTCTGACAGTGTGAATAGCCGCAAAACACATGAAAAGGTTAAGCCAGTAAAATACCGATATCTCGTTCTGCAAAGACGATTATGTTTGAAATTATTATCTATGTTTTTGCGTTGGAAACACATGTTCATGCCAACGAGCTTACAAGTTTAAAAATATGTTCTTTAATATTTTATCTTAGGGGAGTAAACATAACTATGAAAAACTTTATAACTGATAAATATTCCAAAAATCTCAGCGAGCTATGGGCTATTCTCGGGATCCCTCTAAGAGATTTAATCAGAAATTAGGAGATTCATAGACGAACCAAAGTCTTCGACTTAGCAAACAGGGTAAGCAAACTGAAGTGGCAATGGGTAGGGCACATAGTTCCAAGAACCGATGGCCGTTAGGGCAGGAAGGTTCTCGAATAGAGACCACGTACCGGCAAGCACCCACGCTACGCTGGCCACCCGCAAAGTGGTCGTACGACCTGGTTAGAGTTGCGGGGCCTCGCTGGAGGCGGGTCGGCACTATCCGGTTCATTTGGTGTCTATTGTTGAGGCCTGTGTTCAGCAGTGGACGTCCTATGAAGTGATCATTGAAAAACCGCTTAAGATTATGTCGGATCATGCTCAGTGTAGGGTTTTGCAGCCTTTCATACAAAAAAAAATGCATTGCGGATGCAAAAAAATATAATATGAAAAAGAGCATTAGCAAAAGAGCGTACATCCACGGCACTTACGTTCTTTTGCTGAGAAGCGCAGTTTTTTGGCAATAACTTAAAAACGTCCGATCATAGGAAACAATTTTAAACTTAAAAACAGTATATTTCATGTCGAAAATAATTTTCGTTGAAAAAATTTCTTAGGCTTTATTTTTTTGTTTTTTTTTGTCATATTTTTTGGAAATACTGTTTAGAAAATAGAGGGTGGGGACACCATTTCTGCTACTTACAGAGCGATTATTTTCAAAAATATTCACTAAATCAAAAAACAAATTTATTTACCTCAGTCTTTATAAAAGAACTGTCAATATAAAAGCAAATAAATAATTTCATTTCAATGTTTGTGCTACACGTTGATATGTGTGGAGCGGCCCCCAGAAATATTTTTTTTTTTTGTTATTTCACTATCAAACTAAGTAGCGGCTTATACAAAACAACTATACTCCACATTTCATTACTAAACATCATGACATACGTACGGACTGACGGACGGACCGATATGACGAAACTATAAGTTTTTACCATTTTGGCTACTGCGCTGTAATAATAGCTTTACCTACGGACGGGTCGTGATCCGTTTATTTAATCTTAAATACACGGACCTTAATTATCCGTTCCGAACGGGTAGGAAACCCGTGTCCGTACTACACGTACGCGAATACACGAACCGTCTACACGAAACACGTCGTAGACCGAGAGCTCTAGTATACATCGATAGGTATTTACAATAAATCTGAAAACAGTAAAATCAGGCGTAAGTCCATGCGCTAATCATAATATGCTTGTTGTCACCCACCTAACATATTTTTTAGGGTTCCATCAGTACCCAAAGGATAAAACAATACCCTATTAAGAACTAAAACTCCACTGTCCATCCGTCTGTCTGTCCGTGTGTCATCAGGCTGTATCTCATGAACCGTGATAGTTGGACAGTTGAAATTTTCACAGATGATGTATTTCTGTGGCCGCTTCTTGTTATAAAAAATAGTAAAAACAAAATATTTTTTATGTCTATTTATGTCAGTAACCAATATAAAATGACCGAACACCGCGTAATTTTGTTTAGGTGTAGGGATCTGCTAACACAAGATTTTCAGTGATACGGCCGTTTGTAACGTATATTTTGTACGGAGTCCAACCCGTACTTTGGCCGTTTTTTTTTATTTAATTATTCTGTACAGAAAACTGAGAGCTCGTGAACAATCATAATTATATATATATATCATCCTGAAAAATTTAGTTATTATCGATATAATGAACAGAATATTTCAATGAAGCTGAACCGTGGTGCACCCCAAGTGTTTATAAAAGTTTGTCAATCATTGTCTATAAGCCTATAATAGATGAATGCTTGAAACGACTACTACACGAGAATCGCTCGCGAGCGGCCACCCGCAACAGCACGGTCGGGAGTTAAGGCACAAAGAAATAACGACCTTATGAACCAAGAAATAACGTTCATATTAAATTATTCTATTCGAGGACAAATATGTCTGAGTGTCATAATGGCTTTTATCCACGTGTTAAACACTCTGCTTTTCACTTCGACTGCGAGAAAATAAAAAGACTTAACATTAAAATTGTATATTTCATGAAAAACTAAATGTACACTTTGAGCAATTCTATCAGAAAGTTTGGCCAAGTTGGTTTGTTTTTAATTATTCGTAAGGAGGATGTAGCTGGCCGCAAGTTTTTTGTTTCAGTGTCATAGAAATTTATATGGGATTATATGGCTTTTTTTTTAAACCCTACGGGCTAAATGCACTATTTTAGTCTCGCTTTGCAAAGCTAATATGACGTACTTTTTGAGCAGGAGAAGTGAAAAAGATGGTTATATCGATTCCTTATAAAAATATTCTAAATATTTTGTTGTTATAGCTAACGTTCATTATATCTTGTATGACATTATATATAGTGTTGTTATAGGTATCTTGTGGGACGCACCCCATTTGGAGCATTCCAACAGAATAACAACTTTGTCGCTCGCGTGACGGTCACGGCAGCTACTCGTACCTTATTAAAAAAAACCGGCCAAGTGCGAGTCGGACTCGCGCACCAAGGGTGCCGTACAAATGTTCACTTAGCCTAACTTTATTACCCGGTTCCGGTTGAGTTAAGTTTGCACCTGATATTTATAGCATTGCACAGTCTTTTAAAACACCCCAAAAAGTGAACCGGTCTTTTTATTCTACATTATGATAGATTATGTGGATTGAAATACTAGACTGAAACTCCCGCTAGTGCACATAGATTATGAAATAATAAATTTCAAACTTAGCGAAATTCCGATACCGAAAAAAAAAACGGAAATAATTCGTTATAAAACTACAATAATATATTTTTTTCCGAAACATAACAGCGTATCCAACACTTACACCATAATAACCTGATAATAACGCGTAATACGTAACATATTTTTTTCATATCCCAATACCATGTTATTCAAAAGTTACAGAATAAATTAAATTTCAGTCAGGGTTGTTACTGACATAATCCATTTCCAGATATGTTTCTGGTTTTTATTTTAAATGAAAGAATGGGTTTTTGCCATATTTCAATTGTAACATAACGTGCAACTATGGCTTTACTACTTTTATTAAAGTACAATGTGTAAAAGACCGTACTGTTGTACTGTTTTTTTCCTAAATTATACACCCAACATGCTAAACTAGTGGGGTATGAACTGAACAATAAGAAATGATATGGAATGCCTCATATGCCAGAAATTTCACCTTATATACTTCAGGCAAAACTGTGGCAGCAGGATTATCGGGTGAGATAATGAGTCATCATTATCATCATTGTCAATGACAGTGTCGCGGGTGAACTTTACGCAAGTGCAACCCATTATACGTCATCAGAGTTCACTTTGAAACTATGGCTCATCAGTTTCTGCGTTTAAAACTAACTCATCACAGTCTGTGTGGTCAAAGACCATTAAATCATTTTCTGACGGTTTTTTAACAGGGCGACAGCTGCTGATGTCAAAGGTACTTTTGGCATTTCTTTCTCCTCTCTTCCATCCTTATGCTAGATATGACAGGGTCCGACGTTTCTAGAGCTTTATGGAACAGGTCGGTCATAGTATTAACAAGGCTTGTTTTGCGGGTGTGATGCTCTCGGTCATACCTCCAATATTTGTTTCGGGATTCCGCAGCTTACTGGCAGAGCATTCAGAGTGGCACTTTTGAATAAAATGGTATTGGGAATCGGCAAACATTTTTAAAAGTTCAGTGACAACCCTAGTGCCGGAAATGGAGCAAAGTTATATAAACACAAATAACTTTTGCATAACAACGCATTGGGCTATGAAAAAATATGGCACATACGTGTTATTATTACGTCAATCTCTCCAGCAGAACCACCTTGGCTTTGATGAATTTAAACATATAGGAAATTTTCTATATACAATCTATATAATTCTAGTACCATTAAAAAAAATCTATGCCTATTGTTTCGCCGTAAATTAGATTGCAAGGTGGTCCTACGAGGAAGCATCGCCCCAGCAGAACCACCATGATATTTCGATAACTACTCATAGTATGGTATCTAAAAAATCTATGGAAATTCTATATTAACCCAGCACCCTCAGTTTCTAATTACATTATGAATATGCGAAGTAACGACGCCATTTTTTTAGAAAATTAAAATATCTTTTTAAATATTTCCTTTGAAATACCTACATGTGGACTAACCATGTTTATAAATATTCCAAATTTCAAACAGATATCATTAGTAGTTTTTCAGATATGGCGCTATAGTAGTCGGACAGACAGATAGACAGAGTCGCACCATAAGGGTTTCTTTTTTACCATTTTTGGTACGGAACCCTAATATATAACGCCCTAGAAAACACTGCCAACACACAATGGGGATGATGACTAAATTTTAATAATTCGTCCGTCTCGTAGATTAATAAAAATTATTGGACACATATTTTTTCTTTTTTTACTTAATCAAATAAACCTTTAAACAAAAAAATAAAACAGACTCCAAACAAAAAAAAAAAAGTAAAAAATAACGCCATAATTCAGTTTCTTCAAATTACTTACAAGTAACCGTATGTATACTCAATCTATGCAGTATATACAATTAATCTTATTTTGGCGTCGGTGCCATATAAAGAATGTGTAAAATATTGAAAATTTACGATTTTAGTAAGTTGTGACACGATGGCAGCGACTCCAAAATAAGATTAATTGTATATACTGTATAGATTGAGTATACATACGGTTACTTGTAAGTAATTTGAAGAAACTGAATTATGGCGTAATTTTTTACTTTTTAGTTTTTTTTGGAGTCGGTTTTATTTTTTTGTTTAAAAGTTTATTTATTTTACACTGTTTAGTTAATCGTTACTTAAAAGTGTATCTCGTGACGATTCGAACAAGCCCAAACACGGCTAGGATACATTATTTTATTACATAGATCTGGTGCCTACCTTCCGGCTCCATCATCAAATCAATTCGATGGTACCATTCTCATCAGGAACATTTAAATTTGTGACTATGAAGTTGCTTAGCTAAATTAATCAAGATATTTTGTCGCCACCCGTAAATCATTTATACTTGAGGAGTTCCGATGGCATTCTGTGGTCTTCTGCATCAGTTCCACTTCACCAATTTACACTTTCTGAATGCATATGATTATTATGTTTCTTTGAATACCAAAATCGCTATATGTATGCCTACAATATTTGAGGAGTTCCTTCAATTCCTCATGGATTCCATCATCAGATCTTCACCAAAATTAAATGGGACCAACTAGGAAGTACCTTCTATAAAACCAAAAAAAAAATTTTGAAATCGGTCAAATAGTCTTTGAGTAATCGGTGAACATCCATAAAAAAAAAAAATATATATTCCGTCGAATTGAGAACCTCCTCCTTTTTTTGGAAGTCGGTTAAAAATAAAGGTGATACATTGAGTCAAAATGTCGCGTGACGTCACTCCCAAGTACAAATTTTACCTAGGAGTAACGTCACGAGCCCCCACTCCTAAACTTTAATGCGATTTATCTGAGTATTTTTTTATTATTTTGAAGAAGCAAAAAATACGTTTCCAATATTTTTTATTCATCTACAAGACGGAAAAATTAGAATTTCGATTTTCATACCCAGTCATCATGCCTGTTCCAAAAATAGTCTCCCAAGATGTGGGAATCAAAAGAATAGCGTCACGTACCCGACATTCTGGTGGAATTCCCCATTTAATACGTGAGCTAGGATTACTTGTAACTAATAATGCAAATCGTTACACAAATAGAACAGAAAAGTGTTAAGGTTCGACTGTATTGAGCAATAAAGAATTGTTGTATTGTATTAATATCATGTTACTTACTCAATCGCATTGTATCCCTGACATATCGAAATGCCCCCTATTATGTTGGTAGGCCGCTTCCTGTCCTCGCCCAAGTATTTCGTAATCAAGTTGCCGCCAAGGCTGAACCCGACCAGGATTAGCTTAGAGTTAGGATAGCGCTCCGTCAAGTTGTCTATCATGTAAGCGTAGTCGTCGGTGTGACCTGCAACAAAATACGTTTTTAGTATTCTAAACTTCCAAATAACAATAGTAAGCGCACAAGTGTCCTTAAATCAATATTCACCAATCTTAAGTCGAATAAATCATGTAACGCATTGAAAATACAAACCGGGCGACGCAGCGTGAGCCCCTTACAAGGTAGACTGATGATGAACTGATAAAGTTAACTAAAGTCTGCTGAAGCGGGCGACACGGGAGCGGTCATGGAGGCGCAGCGTTCTTTGGGAGTGTTGTTGGTCCAATAGTTAATGTCTTAGGGCTTATGATTTATGATCATAAACGCACGAAAGGGGGCACCGAGCGGGCACTTCAGTATTTAATAATAACAAAAAAATACAAATTATTGTTAAATGTATGTCGCCATCGCCACATAAGTTTAAACAACACGTAGATGTGCATGTTGTATGAAAAAAAATCAACCCTTAGTATTGGCGTGCCAATTCAGCCCCTGTTTTTATGCAATGCTTGATGGGTGTGCTTGTGATGATGACGAATTGAAAAATAAACACATCGCTCCATACATGTAACCGAAACTGTTTTTTTTTTGCAGCAAATGTCAATGTGTGGCACACATTTCGATAGTTCTTTTAAAAACAAACATTTAGAGGTTTCTAAAAATAAATTTGACTAAGTTACTTTTTTTTGGAATAAATTACTCCGAAAGTAGCATAAATTGGACGCTGATGACGCAGTCATTAGGATGTGCGACATTGAATTTGTATGTATGTATATTGTATATCATAAAAAACTTGCGGAGAAACGGACGGAGCGGCGCAAACGCGTTGTGGAGGGCCGCAAGTTATGTGATGATGCCTGGTTAGCAGCACTCGCTGACAAGAGACAAAGACGTCGTCAAGGCGACTCAGTACCATCTGTCGCAAATTTCTCTTGTCAGGCCTGCGGTAAAACCTGTCGCTCTCGTATCAGTTTGGTCAGCCACCAAAAACGGTGTCTCCCGAACACTACACCATAAATCGTCTGCAATAGACGCAAAGGCCTATATTTATATTGTATATGTATATTTGGGCACTTTAATTAGGCTGATTTTATTAGGTACTACAAAGTGCCCGCATCTTCGCTCGCGGAGGAGATAAATTCATATGTAACCCCTCTTTTTTTCGACAGCGTAAAAAAAGTATTCTATAAGTCTCTGTGTATCTGTCGATACCCAGCTACCCGTGTGCCAAAAATAGTGGAAATCTGTTCAGCCGAATTTTCGTGATTAAGCCACAGCGACACATACAAACATACAAAAAATGTAAAATAAGATATTTTTCGATTCAGTGACCTCCAAATAGTCCGTTACAATATTTTTTCTTAAAATATATTCACTGTACAGACATTTCTTTTTTACAACTTTGAATCCTACAAAGTAGACTCAGATGCGAATATAATTTTGTAACCAAATTATTGATAATTCATAATTACAACAACACTGTTTTACGACCTATTGATAACTTTCGCGATATCATAATCTCAAGACAGTTTGGCCGGTGGTAGCGGCAGTTTATTAAATATGCTGATAGACTATAAGAATGTGTTTTTGTTTATTTCAAATCATTTAACATTCCAACCTCCAATGTAATAATTTTGCTATGTATAGTGAAAAAATATTTAATCTCCATCGGGAATAAATACTTTTAGCTAATTGGCCGCCGTTTACGAAAAATCAAAATGTCTAGAATTTCTTTGGCACTAGATGAGCATTGTCGGGCCTTGTTTGTCCACCTGGGTTTATTTATACCCAGTTTACTAAACTGTACATAATGTTATATAAGCAAAACCGGAGGTATTTATAAATTCCAAGTCTTTAATCTATTCAGAATGACCGGTCGAACATGGCCGATTAGCATGCGACTTGGGACGGTGACTAATCTGACCTTGCAACTACATCACGGCTGCTCACCAAATTCTTTATTCTTACAATCGATACATTTTAAGTAGGTTTATTATGATGGGTACAAAATGTATTATAATAGAGCACTTGACTGACAGAACAAATCAGCTCCTTTTTATGCACTGTCAAAAAACTGTAGAGTATGAAAGAAAGAAACGGTTTCTAACGTCATAATTTTGTAATCAAACGGCCTCCTTAATTTTAGACCATAACCAAAATGTGGATATATGTTTTTCGCGCATTTTTAGGATAATATTTAACTGTAAGCGTCGCATAATTGATTAACTACATGTAACCCAATGATGACATAATTTCTTGAACGCGCTGCCCGACGTAGAACTTACTGCGATATAACAATATTAAAATATCAGATGGGGCTTGAGGCTCATTGGAATAATAAATAATTCGAAGTGCTATAAAAGACTCGCATAACATTTTTTGTTTGATCAATAATAATACATTAATGGAAATTTTAGAATAAATACATACTAATATTATAAATGCGAAAGTCTGTCTGTCTGTCTGTCTGTTACCTCTTCACGCTTAAACCGCTGAACCGATTTGGATGAAATTTTGTATGGAGATAGATTAAGTCCCAGGGAAGGACATAAGCTACTTCTTATCCCGGAAAAATACCCTTATCCGCGATAAACGAATTTAAGGCGGACGAAGTCGCGGGTAGAAGCTAGTAAATTACTAAGTGCAGAAATCTAAAACCACTCTTCCAACTGAATCTCCGCGGCTTTATGCACGCAGGCATACGGTCAAATAATTAGCTTAATAATGATTCCATAATGGCCACAGGGAGTTTCGAACAAAACACAGTGTAATCACACAGATAAACAACAATGTGTGTTCTTTGTTCCGAAAAAGCATTCGACCTTTGTTTCTGTAATTTGTACTAATTAAAGCTTCACTGGATATTTAAAGAATTGGTCAGGTTAATTCTACTGTTTAAGTTAAAACGATCTAAGAATGTGAATATTTCAAAGCGCTGCCGCTATTTAGATTATGAAGAATTACATGCCTTCGAAATCACATAAGAGAACACACACAATGAGTTTCTTTATAAGGACACAATTGCAACCGCGATGACATTCGTCTCTCATTTACGGATCGCATGATGAGAATCGCATTAGTTTCATCGTATAAGTAGCTTCCTATATAACTACTAATCAGGCAAAATAAAGAAAACATGTGAAGAAGAGAAGCGATGTAAAATGTGATAGTCACGATCACGATAATTAATTAATCTTACCGTATAGTCAATAATCGACTACCTTAGAACGCACGATATAAAGCGATTATTTTGACATGCACGGAATTACTTTGACGCAAGAGAGACGGGATCTATTTATACTCGTAGTAACCATGTTCGGCCCAAATAAGTTATTTCGAGATATTAAAAGCGAAATATCGTTATATTGCCTCTGCCTTGTATCTTTCTTCCAAATATCTAAAAGTAAAGCGAAAGAGACAGCCTTATCAATGGCATGTGTGAAAAGGAGACGAAGGGCTAGGCAAGTTGTCGAAAGAGGGGTTCGGTTGGTTGTACTGTACTAGAAGGGAAACATTGATTAGAATTAGATTTTAATCGCAAAAATACTTATACACAGGAAAATTAACGCCACAAGGCCTAGAACATGGAGTAAAGAATAGGTAAGGCGAGCGAACTCACGTAAGAAAACGAGTACCTTTATTTTATAAAAAAAATTGCTAAATGATCTTAAAACATTTTTCAAAGACTTTAATTTGATAAATTAACTCTTCACAAATCTGGGGGCACGGCAGTGCCCCCGCCAAGACGAATAAAAAAGAAGCATGGCACTAGTGGTAGTAGTACAGTACCGCCAATTATGTACACATCGATAGTATCTAACCTAAAGACGTAGCTGTTGGCATAAAGCACTTAAAACCCCAAAGCTCCCTAGAGCCTGACGGTCTTCCTGCTTTTATTATAAGAGGCTGTATTTTCAACCTGGCCCTGCGTATCGGGGATTACCCTTGTCAACGGATCACTCTCTCTCAATGGAATATTATACTCGTGTGCGCCCGATTTCTAAGACAAACGACACGGCCAGGGTTGAAGCAAAGCTGTTCGAATCGATCATTAACAGACTCGTTGCCCCTCAATCGAAACCTTACCTTTCGGAGTCGCAACATAGTTTTAGTTTAGACCTAGGCGTTCGGTCGAGACGAATCTGTTAACTCTGGTTGACACCATTTCGGAACATTTGGACAAAGGGATACAAGTTGATGTGTTTACTTTGACTTTAAAAAAGCCTTTGATCGCGTGGATAACGACTTGTTATTAATTAAATTATGTTACCTAGGCTTATCGCCGGCATAACTACGATTCTTTGCAAGCTACCTACGCGACAGAGTGCAGTATGTGCAACATGGATGCTTTGTGTTTTTTAGGCGTTAAGGCCTATTTTAAGTAGTAAGTGATAAAAGTATTTACAGATGAGTTTTTTTTCACTAGTTATTAGTATATTTAGGGGCCCCAATGTTCACCTTTGATAGCGTCTGCTGAGCACTTCCGACAAAAAAAATATTGACAGATTTCGCTTTTCTGTATCTACCAATAAATTTCTAACTGATACCAGAACTATTATTTCAGTATCAGATGGGTAAAGTAACGCCCCCTTTTTAGCACCAGAAATGATTTTTTTTTTATTATCTGCAAGTTCCGTCGTGAGAGACTATCAAAAGCATCACTTTTATGGGAACCCATTGTGCATTTCATCGCGGTATTAAGTCGGTACGAAACTTTGGGGTAGGCTCTCCTACTGTAGGCAGCTAAATGTTTATGCCAATACCTGCATCAGTAGCGACTGGGTATGGCGTTTGCAGAACTGTAATTTTAACTGATTACCCTTTGGACTCAATTTTGCGGCACGTGAGACCAACGTCAAACAAAACAAAAAATCTCCCACAAGTCCACACCCAAAATGGGTGCAAATTAAAGTACACGATTTGAAGGCTAAATGTACAAAGTGAACCTCTAACATTATTAGCTATACCCATTGAACGTATTAAACAAAGACCGAGAGCTTCCCACAAAATTCCAGCTTGAAACGGGGAAAATATTCTACATACGCTTGCGCGTTGTGGTACCAATAAGATTTGGCCAAAATAACAGTTCAATTTCCATTTCCATTTCCGCCGTGACAGACTATCAAATTCGGACTATGCATCACTTTTATGGGAAACCTTTGTGCATTTCATCGCGGTATCAAGTCGGTATTTTGCGGTCCGCTCTCCTACTACTATATGTACATCTGGTGTTATCCAAGATGCGTTAGCATCGACTCCATTAACCGACATAGTATGTTATACTTTTAGTGCTTAGTTATTTTTTCGGATTTAATTTATCGTCTCATTTACTGACCTTCTTGCTTGAAAATTTAAATTCTGTCTCATACGATACGTCACACTTTTAATGAAGAATTGTTATCTCTAAAACTTTAATACAAATGGCTCAGGATAAGCACGATTAGATTACATGTAATGTTTATTTGAAAAACTGGCCGTGAGCTGAGTGAGAGTCAATGGCGTCAATTATATTGTTGTGTGTAATTACTCTAGGTACTGTGCACGGAGTGCAAATCCTTTGTTTTTTTTTAAGTTGTCACTTATAGCATATCTCATAAATCGGAAGATTAAGTACAAAATATTACTCATAAAATTGTAGTTTTATAAGTTTAGAGAGCAAGTGTGTGTTCACTTGGTAACTTTCTTACACAATGATAAGTAACTATATCAGGCCCAATATGGCCATAGCCATATTGGGCCTGATATAGTGGAGTAGCCTGTAATATGAGCAAAAAATTAAAATATGGCCCCTTTAACCAATCAGAAATTAAGTCCAAATGGTTTCAATTAATTAACATGAAAAATAAATTAAATGTTATTTTCTAACAAAAATAAATCGAGCCAGTAATGTACTGCAGACATATTTACGATTATTTTCAATAATATTAAAAACCTACTAAATACATCAATATAGCTTATCAAGCATATGCATTTCTTAATTAAATGGTCACTTCTTTCAACACTACATAAGAAGTGTGGACAGGCGGAATAAAAAAATGAATAAGACGCTATAAAGTAACTTAGTAACTGTTAAGCAGTTCCAACAAATATGATAATACATTATATGCCAATCTTACCGGGTAACCTCTTAACCACTTACTTGAACTTTGACCTGTTCTCCGTTTGACTTCGCTACGACACGACATTTGTAATATAATAAATAGGTAGGGACTTTTCAAAAGTAACAAAAAATTTCAGTGTTAATGTGAACACCAGCGGTCATAATCAGAATTCCGATTTTAGTGGCCCCACATTCGTTGCTTTGACAGGACAATAAAGCGGCTGTCTAACCGGAGGATACTCGTTCCCGGTAATTAAAACAAAGATCGGTTTACATTTGCTCTTGTTTCATTATATCATGTTACATATTTCACGTGCGTCGTAATTTATTTTATTATTGCAATTTTATTATTATTAAAAAATGGCAGCACGCAGCTTGTGCCAAAGTCAGTTTTGCCGTAGTCAATTCAGTTTTTAGGAGTAGGTTGTTTATGTTTTGATACTGCTCGAAGTCAAGTTTTGAAAACATATACATTTTACGGATGCAAATTATAGTATCTAATAAAACTGCCAAAGCAAAACGCAAACCAGAATGCTGATATTAATAGCCCATAACGTAGGTGGCTTCTTGGTTTTAGATTGCTCACTGAAATATGCTAAAAACACACTTTCGGAAAATGAATTTGCATGTTTTCTTTCTTTCCATAACATAAATTGGTCGTACACTCGATTATATTTATCTCTTGAAGCAAATTCTCCATAACTAAATTCGCTTCTGCTTTTAAATTAGGCGGTGTGCCATCAAAACTACTCTCATCATTCGAACTCATTGTTTAAAAAAAATGGCCAAAACATTCACGTGAAAATTGTTTACGCACATGCGCTCGATACAATGAACTAATTTTATAAATTTTTACTCCGCGAACGAAGTTGAAAGATCTTTGTATGTTTTCTTACGAAGAACACCTCAGGATTCACAATCTACCATCATCTATGTAACTTCCAACGGGAACATATATTAAATGAGTTTCAAACTTTTTTTAGTTGATTTTCAAAAGTAATAGCACTTAGCCATGTTTTTTTTGGTTTAGTTAGCATATATAATGTAGTTTATGGACCTGTGCGTAACTCAATAGCTACCAGAAGGACCCATTTGCTATGGAATCTCAAAAAACATTTTTATCTGCGAGTTGCGCTGTGCCATAAGGACCCTTCCGTTACTGAACTTTTCAACCAATTTTAATGTAGAAATACTTAACGCATAAGAGTGAAACCAAGCTATAATCACGTCTAGTCTTATACTTTATCAATATACAAAAATCGAAAAATGACGTTTTTGAAGCATTTGACTAAAACGTTGGTATCTCCATCTTCATAACTAGAAAGTGCCATCAGAGCCTGCCTTACCCTTCTCTGATATAACATCACATTTGACGTAACCGCTTGTCGAAATGCGGTTCATCGTTTGTTTGGTTTTATTATCAATTGTATAGATATACTCGTATATTTACGACACGCTCCGAGACCGAGCCTTCCAGATGTCAAATCGGGGCGCACGGCCCTGGACTAATGTCTAATCTCCGATTAGACGAAGCCCTCTGCCGATCGTCTGGCCTACCTCCCGCGTACTTCCGCTATGAGGGTCTGGTTGCGCGCAAATGTAAATCGCAGCGCGTCTCGTAACGCAAGTGGGAAGGGGATAAGTTTTGTTTAAAAAAATGTAATCATAGTGAAGATACATTTATGCAGTGGTGTTATTTATCTAGGGTAGGTAGTGCCTATTTGCCTGAATGGAATGCTCGCCACTGGACTCATATGGGAATATTGGCGCTCCATTTAGGAGGACGCTGTTGAGCGCCTCGTTGTGGTTGAGAACCGAGCACCGGTAGCCGTGGCACTGAGAGTAGTGACCGTAAGTGCGGATGAACTAACTTGCCGATGCCCAGGCATATTGCCATTGTCACTACGTCAGCGAACTGTTGTTACAATATATGAATTAAATTGACGGACTAACCGTATGAGAATATTCGAGCTCCAGTTACAGGGACGCTGTTGAGGGCCCCGATGTGGTTGAGCACCGCGCACCGGTAGCCGTGGCACTGCGAATAGTGGACGTAGGTGCGGATGTACACACTCTCTGAAGTGTTGCCGATGCCCGGGCATATAGCCACCGTCACGTCATCTGCGAACAAAATAAAGGTTATTTTTTTTCTTATCTGTAAGTCAATCAAAATCATTTATTTCAGGCTCCATAGACAAAAATACCTAACAAAACATACACATCTATGCTATTATAAATTTGTAAAAATGAAATGGCTGTAAATTGAAGATATTTTCAAAAAATGATTGATACGGACTATATGGAGTTCACTGAAACGATTTTTTTTTGGATTATTTGTAGACGGCTGGCTGGGTATCTCCAGGTGGTTATAGGTTACTTTTTACCCGACTACGCTGAAGAAAAAAAGAGGGGTTATGACTTTTTTCCTCCGTGAACAAAGTTGGGCACCTTCTAGTGTTATCTAAATTCTATGCTATTATAAGGTTGTAAAAATGAATTATTTGTTAATTGAAGATATTTTCGTAAAAACTATTGTAACGGACTATTTGGAGGTTTTACTGCAGCGAAACATATTTTTTTGGATTTTGTATGTTTGTATGTGTCGTTGTAGCTTCATTACACCAAATCGGCTAAACAGATTTCAAAATTTTTTGGTTCACGGGTATTAGCTGGGTATTTGGTGGTTATAGGATACTTTTTACCCGACTACGCTTAAGAAAAAACAAGGGGATTTGACTTTTTCTCCTCTGCGAACGAAGTTCAGGGTAACATAAAAACGTAATAACATCAGGAAGTTAAGTCAGTCACGTATGACGCAACCACTGGGGATTTTATGAATATGTGAACGGATTTTAATTTGTAAAGAAAAAAAGCAGCCACGTGCGTGTCCCGTTCCGCAGCCATTTATACAAAAAAATGCACTCCAGATGAAAAAACATACGATATGAAAAAATACACTAACAAAAGAGCGTATCTCCCCGGCACTTACGTCCTTTTGCTGAGAAGCGCAGTTTTTTGCCAATTACTTAAAAACGGTATGTCCGATCATGTTTTGGAAAATATTCGCTAAATCAAAAATTTTTTTAGAAACCGCAAATTGTTTTTGAAAGAACTGTCGAAATATGCCACACATTGATATTTGATGAAAAAAAATATTATAGTTTCGGTTACAAGTATGGAGTGATGCCAAATACGGACGGACAGACAGACAGACACGACGAATCCATAAGGGTTCCGTTTTTAGCCATTTGACTACGGAACCCTAAAAATCATACCTCTACATGTCTTACATTCCTACAGGATTGATAGTGACGTAATTATACTTCGTCATGAGTATCGGCCCTCTCATTTATATACATATACATATTAGTAGCATGCAGTAGTAAGCTTGCGCTGAGTCATGTCATGGTTATGATGTCATCCCAACTGTTCAGTTATAAATGATATACCTAGGTAACAATTGGCGCTAACTCGGAACTCGTGGCATCTTGTATCGGGAGAACTATTACATAATTTTGTTTCTCACATTCATAACTCATAACATTTCAATAAATATATTTTGTTCTACATATTGGATTCCAATCAACCTTTATCTGTATTCTCGTGATTGAGAAAGATATATTTTCAAGACGTTAACTCGTAGAACGCGTTAATATAGATATATTTGAATCCTGGCTGCTTGAACACTTTGCTTGTTATTAGTATTTTATGCAATCGTTATACACCGTGACCGTTAATAACCCGAAAGATTAAAGCTAACGATACTAGAGCCTAATTAGAGTATATAAAGTTATGTAACATAGAGTCCAAAAACTCATAATTAAGGAGATATTAATTATTTACAACAAATCAAAAGTTAAAAAATCTCCAGTGTAACACACCTTAAGGGCGTGAGCATGACGTAGCCACCTACTTCTTTTACACGTAGATGCACTAACTGTATGGTTGTTAGCCAGTTTCATAAAGAAGTTTGGTATCTATCTACAAAAAGTTTTTACTACCGAAAATATTTTCATCACGAGATAAAAGGATATAACATGCAACTAAAATACAGTGTAGTGTATTAATCCGAATGATTATAATATCTTATCTTACACACTTCAATCTCAAGTAGCTTTTTTGTTATCACTGAGAATAGAGATAATTAGGTTTGTTCTGTTCTAAGTCGCGAGAGTGGTTCTTCTTATAACTGGCTAGTTTGAAATTGATTGTCACTAAAATGGCACATTACATATGATATCTAATTGTCACGCAAGATAAAATAACATTGAACATTTTATTGACTGTAATAAATAATATTCGCTATGCCGCATTATCCTTCGGTTCATTTAGCAGATATCCACTTTGTGTACGGATTTTGTGATGGGAACTCGCTCCAGGCAGTCGCCGAATACCGAAGACGATACCCAAACCGTCGTATACCTCACCATTCGACTTTTGCGGATGTCCATCGACAGTTTCGCGAAAAAGGGCTTGGAAAAGTTCACAGATAAAGGGCTATAAATCTAGATGAACAAGCAGAGAACAGAATAATGAACATCATAACAGAAGTTGGGTCTTTGTCATCAAGAGCTGTAGCAAGAATGGTCAATGTTAACTATAAGCTCGTATTAAGGCTATGGAAAAGGTACGGCCTGCATCCTTTTCACTACAGGAAAGTACACGGATTAATTAACAATGACGAGCTAGCTAGAGTTGCCTTTTGCCAAAGGATGAATCAGAAATTAGTGGAAGATCCTGGATTTCTAAATAAGATATTATGGACAGATGAATCGTTGTTCACGAGAGAGGGAGTTTTTAATTCCCATAATCAGCATATGTGGTTAGAAGAAAATCCCCATGCGAAAAGGGAAAATTCATACCAGCACAAATTTTCCGTAAACTTGTGGGCTGGCATTATTGGGAATAAAATAATAGGTCCCGTCATATTTCCAAATAGACTGAATTCTCACAACTATTTATTATTTCTAAATAATGAATTAAACGACCTGCTAGAAGATGTCGATTTGGAAACCCGACGAACTATGTGGTTCCAGCACGACGGATGCCCGGCCCACTTCGGCTTGGATGTTCGTAATTGGCTGAACCAACAATACCCCGAGAGATGGATCGGCCGTGGGAGCGAAGTTTGAGCATGGCCTGCCCGGTCACCGGATTTAACTACGCTAGATTTCTTTCTATGGGGAACTCTGAAAGATAAGGTTTACTCAACACCTGTGAACTCCAGAGAAGAGTTGTTAATAAGAATTCAAACGGTTTCAGAAGAAATCAAGAACACTTATGTTAACTTGAATCATGAAATCCGTTCAAGATTGAATATTTGTGCTGAAAACGGCGGTACACATTTTGAAAATCTAATTCATTAAATTTCTCGTAATAAAAATGTTTAACTGTTTCATGTTGTTGTTTATTTTACTTTAGGTACAGGTTAGCATGATCGCTGTTACAACAAAGTCCCTTTCCTGTATGAGGTAAGAGGTAAGTATGATGTAAAAAAATAAGTA
The DNA here is from genome assembly GCA_905404275.2 of Hedya salicella. NCBI lineage: Eukaryota > Metazoa > Arthropoda > Insecta > Lepidoptera > Tortricidae > Hedya > Hedya salicella. The sequence continues at coordinate 106,595,696 of FR990096.1, read as the reverse complement.
GTGTGATTTCCTTCGAATATTATCACACCTAACAATTTATGGTTGTGATTGTTAGTCAAAAAAAAGATACCTATGACACAAAGTTTCAATTATAATGTAAGAGCACTTTAATGTCGTAGCACCTAATAAAGTTTGGATACATAAGTATTTGTGGTATTTTGTGGTGCCAATAAATAAAAATAATTTCAACACAAACATCGTGCTAGACATAACTTGACACTTCATGTCATTCATGGAATACAACTCACGCCATTCGCCTTTCATCGTATGATTTCGGAGCGATTCGTGAAGTGTCATGCTCGCTCTTTGCTGCTCTCCTTCAACTTGAGATTCCCACCTAAAGGCTTGTTCACAAAGAAGCGGGCAATTAATAAGATTTAATTCGTACTGAAATAGTAATTTAATTAAGACACATAATTAGACCCATGTTGATATAACATTATTTACTCGTACAGTCGTCAAAAATATGTGGTTTAAATCTTTCGGGTTATTAACGGTCACGGTGTATAATGTATGCTTTTTCAGTCGAGTACCGCATTAAGTAAGGTACGAGACTTAAAAAGCTAATTATATAACTATTGTATACAATACTTTTTCTACGAGTAGGTATCATCAAGATCATCATCATCATCATCGTCATCGTCGTCATCGTCGTCAGCGTCGTCATCGTCGTCATCGTCGTCATCGTCGTCATCGTCGTCATCACCATCACCATAACCATCACCATCACCATCATCACCATCATCATCACCATCATCGTACCTCAATTATCTTCGACTCATTCATTCGACATATTCACAAGCCAACACTTCAATTCAAAGTGTTGGCTTATGAATATATCAGTTCAGTTGGAAGTGCCATAGAGAATCCGACATTGAAAAGTACGCTATTAAACTTTACTCTATGAAGTTCTTATTGAGGGATTAAAGTCGACGAGTAGAAAAAAAATATTTGATAGCCACGTCTTATGTACAGTCAACAAAATAAAGATGTATTCACTTTTAGACCCCATAACAACGCAATAAATCTCTTTGTAATCGACTGTAGATAACTCGAGACCGAGCTATTATGATTATGACTATGAATAGGAACAATTGATGACAAATCTTACAAGCAATGTACTGTAATGTTTTAACACGTCCGTTCATATTAGTAGAATGGAAATAGTTTCCTGTAACTCGACCTAAATAATGTATAACTTCGCTCTTTTCGGAGTCAAGCCTTTAAGACTCCCGGCAACACGGCAAACTCAGCCGAATTTCACCTTCCCATACAAACGGAGTTTCGTTCTCATTTTAAAACTACGTGTTGGATTGTAACGAAACATTGCATATTCAGATAGAGATATAGAATAAGCCGATAGGAATCTAGACGTATTATTTATATTGTCCAAGCCGCCGTACAAACGCTTGAAAATACAATCGTTTTTTGAAAAATGAATTAGAATGCCATTATTTACTCATCGTAAGTTTGAAAGACTGAAAGTAAAAAAAAAACGATATGTAGTAAACTAAGTTATTTGTGAAGTGTATTATTGTATGGTTTAATATGTCCAGTACTGTAGAACTGACCTCTTAAAATGGAGAACATATTATTTTTTTACCCCCTCATTGTATCGAACTATCTAATCATAGTATTTGCAAAATTACGAGGAACGCATTTTGCATTTTTCAATGATTTTTAATTTTATCCACTGATTTTAATAAAACAAAACTACCTCATTCTACGAGGCTGCCGTGCAATACTTAAACAACAGTAAGTGCTAGCAACAGCACGTAGCATTTACTTTTGTTTATGTATTGCACGGCAGAAGGGCCTAAGCGCAATCCAAGGTAGAATAAATTTAAAACGTAAAAACTATTCTGCATCTGCGGGCTCATTGTGACAAGGGTCATAACTCATAACTAGAGATAGTGAAATGAGTTACAATTTAATATCAATCACCGTGACTCTCGTACCAGTTGTAAAAAAATCACTGTGATTTTGTTACCCATGACTATCCCTGACTTGCCACGTTAAGGTTACTCACAGTAATGTATTCAGATCATTATAACAATTTTACCGTGATTTTATCACACTTGGTGCTCATATAACCTATGTGATTTTGTAACGTTCCGTCGTGACCAGTCACAGTTATATGTTTCTAGTCACAAGTGTTTTTTTTTCTTGTCGTTATTATTACCCGCCACTAGTTATGTTATGACACATGTAAACTGCCAATATGACACGTTAACCCTTTTTTATAATTGAGCAAAGAAAATAAAGCGAAGGAATAGTACTACTTTACTTTTTAGGGTTCCGTAGCCAAAATGGCAAAGACGGAACTCTTATAGATTCATCATGTCTGTCTGTCTGTCTGTCTGTCCGTCCGTATTTCACAGGCATTTTACTCAAAAACTATAAGATGTACATTGATGAAATTTGGAGCATAGGTCTCGTGTGTAAACCGCTACTTAGTTTGATAGTTAAATAAAAAATATATATATTTCTAGGGGGGGGAACAACATACCACCACCAATTCGGGTCCTACAATCCAAAGCTAATTTTAAAATGAAACTTCGATTACATCTTCTAACAATACAACAACAAAATACCTGGAATACCTATTTAATCATTAATCTGCTCTTTCACATACAATGCATCCATTACTGCTATAAAACCTCAAAACACATATGAAATAAAACAAAGATAAACATATGTATACCTATACAGTATTAAATAAAGATACTATACACACACAAATACAATAATCCCGCTAAATCTTTATATTATTACAAAACAAGTGCCAGTGCTGCACTGATTGTTCGGCTTAATTAGTATTCGTTTTTTTAGTAAAAGGTCTCTGACGGAAGATCAGCGCTGCGTTCTCCGCAGCATCATGCTGAGTCAGCGCCTATTTCATACCACGACACATTACTCCCGATAAGCTTCGTCAAAAATGTGATCCTGTTGCCTACATTTTATCTTAAGTCCTTTTTTTAATATTGCAAGTGTATATGATAGCTTATAAAATTGATTTATTTTCTGTTGTTATTGTTGTGGATGGAATAAAGTTTTTATCTATCTATCTATCAAAAACATATTTTATAAGTTTACTTGACGTAAACAGGCGAAAACGCTGTACGCCATATTAGTGTATAGATTATCTATGCTGTGACGTCACACGAGTTGAAAACAAACATTTGACAATTTCATCAGTGTAAAAACATCGATACTTTCTATTAAAAATCATAACTTCCGCCAGTTTATATGGAAAATATAGTTCTTATCATTATTGTATTGTCCGAGAATGCAAAAACAACACATCAAAAATTACCGACCATCAACGTGTCGATTCTTGGTAAATTTGTGCTCTCTGCCTTCATAAATCCAACATTCATGATCGCTCTTATCAATAAAACGGGAAAGCAGTAACAGTAACACGCGGATTAGAGGTTTTTACAAATAATAAACGATCACGATCACAACATCAAAAGTCCACAATCCACAAGTCACTTGTGTCATAAATGTCAATGTCACAGCACATGGCCACAGCGAATTTCACTCCTATAAGTCGGATGACATGAAGTTTGTTTAGTGTCCTGTGACGTCACAAAATGGCCGACAGCGTTTTCAGAGTTCAATATTAAATAAAAATTTATAAATAAAAAAGAACCGACTTCAAAATAAACTAATAAGCCATAAATAATATTTTATGTACGGTACAGACCACATTTGAATCACCTTTTGAAGTCGGTGCCAACCCAATCATTTATTACTATTAAGAACCGCGGCGGCGAGCATTTAGTTATTATCAACCTACATATATATTTAGTCATAGTAATTGGTCTTTTTGTTGAATAAAGAACTTTATTAACTTCAGGTTTGGCACCGACTTCAAAAGGTGCACTAAAAAGGTTCTACTAAAAAGTAGTGATAGAAAGTATTTTGTAGAGCCCAGAATGGGAAGATTGAGGAGGCACTTTGCACGCATCTCGAGTCTTTCGAAGTAAGAAATTTAAAAGTTGGTTAGTTCATTGTACCTTCCATCATCAGTTCAGCATGAAATGATGACAACCAGAGGAAAACAACTGATAACTTTAGAAAAATATATACAAAACATTGTTAGTGCCTATAATATTTGAGGGTTTCTCTCGATTTCCCTGGTATTCCATCATCTAATCCTGACTTGGTGATAAGGAGACTACTTCAGGGACACACTAAAAAGAATATGACTAACAGTTTTAACGTATATATAATAGATGATTTTTTTAAGAATTATTCTCTAACTCTAAACTATTAAGGAGTTGTACCTTCCGTCATCAGCTCAGCATGATGAGATGATGACTACCATATGCAAATACTTAAATAGCTTAAGAAAATATATGATAAACGTTATAAATGCCTATAAAATTTGAGGATTGCCCTCGATTTCCCTGGGATCCCATCATCAGATCCCAACTTGGTGGCAATGGGACCACCTCGGGAGTATATCCTTTCAAATAAAAAAAGAATTTTTAGAATCGGTCCACAAATGGCGGAGTAATCGGTGAACATACATAAAAAGAAATACAAACTATAGAACATATAACCTCCTCCTTTTTTGGAAGTCGGTTAAAAATAATAAAAATATTTTTTAAATTGGAAATATGTAGCTTCTTACACTTTTAACATTTGAAAACGATATATATGGGTTTCTTAAGTCAAATACTAGACAAAATATTCATTTATTGCGCTATATTTGACATGAGTCAAGTAGCCTATTAACTTTGTACCGCCTAACAGATCACTATTTGCTAATAATATCTTTTTTTTAAAGTGATCCGAAAATTCCAAAAATAATGTTAATGTGTTCAGAGAGCCCAAATCTATGCGTGATATTTCAATTGTAGTCACTTTCATATATATTATTCCGTTTTGAAATTGACAAGTCGATAATCAAAATAGAGCTCACACATGAAACTTTCCGTGCCATAATTGATCACAACTTTCGCCGAGGTTTATCTCGATAAGAATGTCTTAATGAGCTTGTTTCTATATATGATATTGAAGCACCTAGTCAAACGACAATGTCTCGCAATTATGGATTTATTCGTATGAGCCGAAAAGAAAACAAGCCGTAGCGTATCTAAAGGTGCGTCCACACTTGTATCATTTGCCCGTATCCGACCTCTGCTTGGACGCTCAGTGTCGGCATTCCGTATCATTAATGCGGAATCCGTAAAATTAATGTAATTAGTAAGCCGTAGCGTATCACCGCGCCGATCATTTGGCATGCTGCAGTTTGGACGCTAGCCGTATCGTAGCAGCGTATATATCGTTTCACCGCTCCGATCATTGTAGCATTTCGCCAATCAACATTCTTCGCGTGATCGATCTTCTGTACAGTTGCGTTGTGTTCCGTGTAAAAGTGTTGCCCTCTGCGATCGCACATCAAATTGATTGACAACCGTGCAGAAACGTCAAGATCATTATCACGACAACTGATCAGCCGCGAGCGCCGAGCATCAGCGTGGACAGCAGCGCCCATGCGTCGGCGGCACCGCGCGCGTAGCAACTAAATGGCAGTACTTTGGGAATTCGCCGTAACACACCTGCGCCAGCGACTCAAGCCTCTCGGCCATCTCTTTCGCGCGTAGCTGCAATGGACGAGACAGAAGATGATTATCTGATCGCCCGCGCGATTTCTAAGAATGTGTTCCGGATCGGTGCACGTACAAACAAGTCCGTATTGCCTTTGATAATCGGGCATAAACCGACTCGAGATGGATCGCGGCGTATCATAACCGCGTAGCCTGACCGCGTATCATGATCGCTAGTGTGGGCGTCGCACCGTCACGATCACGCCGCTCCAAGTGTGCGATACGTATAGCAAAACAACATAGATTTTGAGCGATCGGATCGGCGCAACGTCCAAACGCGTGATTGTGAAACGCGATCAAGGCACGCGACACATACGGGCAAATGATACAAGTGTGGGCGCACCTTAAGAAAATGGTCCCTTCGTTTGTTTCAAAAAAAGGACATGCTGCCACAGTTCCCCTACAGCAACGAAGAACGGTTACCGCTGATTGGTACACTTCAGTTTGTGTGGCAGAAATGATCGCAGAAATTCGCAGAGACAATCCAACACGTCGCATCATCTTACATCATGATTCATGATAATGCGACCTCCCTCACCGCCCATAAAACAAAAGATTTTTTTGCACCAGGAAAACGTCGAGTTGATGACTCATCCTCCTCCATAAGGTCCTGACCTGAGTCCAAGCGATCTTCTTACGTTCTCCAGAACTAAAGATTTATTGGTTGGTCAGCGGTTTGAAGACCCAGATACCCAGAAGCAGCCTTAGAAGCGTACAAATCGGCCATTTGGGAAGCTTCAGACTGGAATTATTGCTTTAATGACTGGTTCGAAACAAAGCAAAAGGGTAGGAATACTTTGAAAATAATAATTTAAATATGACTTGCAAATAGTTTTTTTCTGAAACATGCAATGAAATGTTGTCATTACGCGCGTTATAACAGGCTTCAAAGTATCACGTTTCGGGCGGAAGAACTCAAGAGAACTGTAAAGGAATCTTATACAAAATTGAAGGCCTAGGCCAGTTTTTTTTTTTTATTTGGTAAACATGGCGTCTGTGTTCATGAACATGCTAAATAGCTGTTTTTTTTTAGTGTCTGAATGGTAATCGGACGAAAAATATCCGCTTTAATGCCTATTACACACGAACTGATATTAAGATTAATCACAAATTAAACACAAATCTGTAAGATTCATAGTGTTGATGAATAAATTTAAAATGTTGTCTATACGTAAGTCACCAGAGATCATAGACAATATTTAAAATCCTCTGCATTTATTTTATTTATTATAGAAATAGGGTACAAGCATAAAGAAAAATTGTCGCTTTTCTTCACTAAATATCAAAATACCGTAAAAACTATTTTGAAAATGTGAAATTTAAATTTAAATTGACCAAGAAATACACATGATATAGGCATTTTAAACTACTAATTAGACAGAGGTCCGATATGCACTGTTACGTCATCGTGCACTCTGGCCATATAAACTCCATATTAAATTCTGTTTTGATAGAAACAGATAGAATTAAATGTTTGATGCCTTTTATCTTGGTTATTTTTATAGTTATTCGAAAAAATATTTTTGTCTACTGTTTGTTAGGTACATGAATAAATAAGCTTTTAATAAAGCAAAAATTAAAATTATGAATAATATTATTTATTAATTATACTTAATTAAATTATTAATTATAATTAAAAAGATTATTAATTATAATTAAAAAGATTCTTATTATCAGGTTGTGCGACCCTAACAGGGTATATTCGAATACTACACACGCGAAATACGGACCACTTCCGCAAAAAAAACATGATGGAGGGATTGGAGGGAAAATTAAAGAAACTTTGGCATGTAGTTTTTTGGGTGGTGTATTTTTTTATTTCATTGCATATGTTTGAGAAAAACACAATACATGCTTCTGGCCGTGAAAAGGACTTGCCGGCTTCGTATCACTAACCCACCACGGTCGGCCGTCTATACCTTCTCACCCGGTAAGCCCTTCCTTTCCCGGCGTCTGCAGTAATGCTTTTTTATTCACGATATTTTCGGTGGGCCCCTCGTACAGCAAGGAACTGCAACCAGCATCTTCGAGAAAATGCCGGAGGGGCACAGTTTTTTACACTTATTTTAGTTTTAGGTTGATATTTATTTTGTCTTCGTAATTTAAGAGTCCCCGGCAAGCTCCGCCGAATTTCACTTTTATATGAAAAATTTAAATTCGCTGTATGTTTTTTATTATAGTATCTGAAGCTACATTAACTAATTCCAGGTCTGCATATACCTTAACTTATTCTAAGTACAAAGTTTCAGACCAAACTAGCAAGTCTTTTTTAAATGAGAGCTTAAAAACATTTCATTTACGATTTTATCTGTTTGTTACTCATTGTTGCAATGTTCTCAAAAATAAAATGTATTATAATTAATACGTTGATTTTAGTTAGAAACTAGGTACCGTGTAACTCAGACATATAAAGATTATATTAGCGGTTACTCACGTCGTAAAAGCGAGTACAGCTCAACATGTTTTTGTTGATTTTCGTATAATTATAAACACGTATAATTACAACGAAGTTGTTAGAGTGTCTTACTTAGGGCAAGTTTCTCGAATTCCGTGTAAAATTAAGCCATCGGTATCTTGGCAGCGAGAGTGTAGGTAATTTGATGCTGCTTGTTTTACTTTTAACAAACAAACGTAGTAAAAGCGAAGTTATGTTTATGTCGTGACATGAACACAAAGAGTAATAAAAAAAAAAAATAGATACCGACTTCAAAATAAACTTAAAAGCCAAAAATAATCTTTTATGTCCCTACGGTACGGATCACATTTGAATCACCTTTTGAAGTCGGTGCCATTCATTTATTACTATTAAAACAGATGGCACGCAAGAACCGCGGCGGCGAGCCTTTAGTTATTACCTACCTATATATTTAGTTATAGTAATTCGTATTTTTGTTGAATACAGAACTTTACTTCAGGTTTTGGCACAGACTTCAAAAGATGATTCAAATGTGATCCGTCCCGTACATAAAAGATTATTTTTGGCTTTTAAGTTTATTTTAAAGTCAGTTCCTTTTTAATTTAAAAAAAAATATTTTATGCAGATTAGTGATGGATTTTTTTTTATACTACTAAGGTGGCAAACAAGCGTACGGCCTGCCTGATATTACGCAGTCACCGCAGCCTATAAACGCTTGCAACGCCAGGGGCATTACGAGCGTGTTTCCGACCCTTTAAGAACCTATTCACTCCCCTCTTGAAGAACCCCATATTGTAACCTCCTGGGAAAACCGCGGCAGAAAGGGCGCGGTAGCAAATTTCTTTGATACCGCACGGTGCGCGACCATTTTGTTTCCAAGGTGTGTGGATGAATATCCCGCCGATGGCGAGCGGTGCGATGGTAGAAGGTGGCTGTAGGTATCATGTCGAACAATTCCTCGGAACATAGCCCATTATACAGGCGGTAGAACACACATAAAGAGGCGAAGTCTCTCCTTAGACTTAAAGGTTCAATGCCGTTTGTGAGCTCCCGTGTTTCTGTAGGCACGGACGCGCAGTCGCACTACCATCCGCGCGCCCCGGTCGAGCTCAGCTCCCGGTGGTAAAGTGTTCCAAACTTCTACAATGCTCATATTGAGTAACCACATTGCTGTGCCGGAGTGAGAAGCATCTGCGGGGAGCGGAAACAATCCGGATCCTGCACCATGACCTCCACGAGTTGGTGACAAAGTGGACGCCGCATCACACCGTGCTGTCCTACCAGCCTGAGGGGGAACTGCTGGGGGCTCCGGAAAGGGACTGCCCGTCTTCCGTGCGTCTCGCACCGGCAATCACCAATAACACACGGACATCGTCGACGCTGAACACCGAGCGAAAAAACATCAGAAATGCGAGCTGAAGAGAATGCAGAGACCCGCGCCTCTTCCGGCTCCCGTCGTCCAGCGGCCACCAGGGTCGTCCACGTAAGATAGAGGCCTATCGGCCTCTCCTTTGAGCGGCGTGGAGAATCTAAGGAAGGCTCGTCTACCTGTATTCCTCGAGCTTATCCCATAGCAGCATACTCAAGACGAATACGAGAGAGAGAATGGAGGTAAAGGCCCTGCAAGGTGTCATCTCCCATCTTCGCAACCTCATCACAGCTGGCCGCAGCCAGCTTCATAAACCGGCGGGACTCAGAAGCCCTGGAAGCCATCCGGCGGACAGGCGCCTGCCATCGGCGTTTTCTTCCGGCGCGTCCTTCATAGGAGTGAAGCGCCTACTCCAGAAACTCTAAAATGGCCCTTCACGGGCCAAAAGAGATCACAAGAAACAATAAAAAAAAAAAAGTTTGTGAGCATGGGATCGTCAATAATTCGTACAGCATTCGTAATTTTAGTGATATAAAGTATTTTTTAGAGTCCAGAATGGGAAGATTGAGGAGGATTTCATTGTAAATAAAAATTTAAATTATAAGAATTGGCTTGGCTGGTCAAAATGGTTAAGTCCAGTAGCTTGCTGGTTAAAAAAGAATACGACTAACAGTCTCAACTTACCTTATTGACCGTTAATAAGGACTTGTACTTTCCATCATCAGCTCAGCATCGTTATATGTCAAGCAGACGAAAATAACTGAATAACTTTAGAAAAATATATACAAAACATTGTTAAATAATATTTGAGGGTTTCTCTCGATTTTCCTGGGATCCCATCATCAGATCCTGACTTGGTGATAAGGAGACTACCTCAGAGACACACTATAAAGAATATGACTAACAGTCTTAGTCTTAACGTGCCTACCTATAATACATGTATTTTTTAAGAATTATCCTGGAACTCTTAACCGTTAAGGAGTTCTCTGGTTCTCCACTATCAGCTACCCTTTTCTACCCTTATCTTAACTAACTTCTGTCTCTAAGCAAAATATGATAAAGAATTATATGGCGATAAGTGAATTAACTGGTTCAGCCCTTATTAGTGACTGGTGGCTTGTGTCTTCATCATCAGTTTTTCGTCACCAAATGATGATTTTCGAGGGTAAATGCTTGTTCTTCTTTAATAAACACCGAAATCACCATAGGTTTGCCCATAATATTTAGGGAATTCCTTTGATTCCTCATCGATCTCATCACCAGGTCATGACCAAAATTTATTGGACCAACTTGGAGATTCCTACTCTTAACCGAAAAATAATTTTCCATATCGACTCGCGATCCGCGAATTAAATAACACTGGTAGAGCCCTCAGTGGTATAGTTGAATCATCGAGAGCGTGGAATTGCATATGTAGTAGTATTGTTTGTTTACAGGCATTCTATATTTGAATTTTCTATTTTCTTGTACTATCAGCATACAAAGAGGTTGTTATATATATATATATCGAAGAACTAAAAACAAAAATAATGTCAGTGTGAAATTGTCAATATTATTTACGTTGTGCGTATATTTTTACATCTGATTTGATTGTATTCTCAATTAATTATTGTGTCCGCCCGTACGACTACGAATAATTTCTATATTTAAAAAAAAATATGGCTGTAAGTAATTTTGGTCCTATTGAGAGTCAAAGTAAGCAAATAATTTTCAACTGTTATAAATATTTTGAAAATCAACTGACGAAAAATTTAAACTTGCCTTACACCGCTGCCCAGTTAGTTGAAAAAGCTACAGGTGTTTGTCTCTCTACTGTTTATAACATTGTGACTGAGAGCAACAGCCAGAAATTCGCAACAACAAAGAAATTCACCTCCCCGAAGAATAAAAAGTTGCGTCCTTGTCCGTTATCAGCAGTAGACGATTTTGATCAGGAAGTCATCCGGAGAACTATATACAATTTTCATCGGTCCCATAAGCAATTTCCAACCTTAAAGGGACTCCACTCTGTGTTAAAATCCGATATAGATTACAAATTTGGCATTTCCACCTTACGAAAAGAAATACAAAAATTAGTACCATCTTCTCGATAATTCAACTATAACTGATGGCTGGTGTCTTCATCATTGGTTTCTCTCCACTAAATGGTGATTTTCATATGTAAATGCTGAAACTACTGTAATAAATACCGAAATAGCCATAAATGTGCTCATAAAATTCGAGAAATTCCTTCGATTCCTCATGGATCCCGGCATCAGATCTTCACCAAAATTCTATGGGACCAATTTGGATATACCTACTCATGAACAAAAAAATAATTTTTCAAATCGTCGTGAAAATGACGGAGTTCTGAGGTAACAAACATAAAAAAAAAACATACAACCAAATTGAGAACCTCCTCCTTTTTTTGAAGTCGGTTAAAAATGACAAAACCTCTGAAGTGGCCAAGATCACTGAGTTAAGGATTACTCATAAACACCAGTTCCGAACGTGATGCTACGCAAATAAAGAACTATTTAGGAATTACTACCTAAGTGCGAAAACATTGACAATAGTCAAATGTCACGTACAAATTCATTGAAATCTAAATTACATTTGGAACAATCTAGACTGTCCGAGGCTAGCCATTACTAGATTGATTGCTATCAAATTGTCGACCAATGGGGCGTTGATTTAACCTAACTAGGTATTAACTAAGGGTATAACGAAAATCAATATTGGAGTCGAGCGAGACGGTGTTAGATTTAGTCGTAAAAGCATATTGATACGCTTGTTTGAAAGCCATTTTGGTGGAAATGCTTTAAAACATAAATATGGCTATAACATTAAAATTTAGATTTTGTGAGCTATATTCGACTTTGTATGGTAGGTACCTATAGGTAGTAGCAAAAGTTAGAGTTAGACACTACCTATTATTATGTATATAAATAGTTGTAGAACGATATCTATACGCAAAATAGATAGCGGGCAGTTTCTTTGCATTATGAGAGATTCTGGATTTATGTATGGTCTACACAAGCTATTGTTAGAATAATTACTAAAGAAAAGACCTATTACATATGAGATTTGTACAGCTGTGGAAGAACTGTCTCAAGAATAAGGCAATTCAAGCATTTTGGAGATTATAAACTTAATGGGACTGGTACAATCTGATGACGCAGTAAGTATGGTTAGAAATGGATCGGCCTATTATACAATTTATTTATTTAAATCTGGAGCTGGCATGTCCATTTCCTTTGATCAAAGCTCCTTAAATAAAGATAAAAAAATAAAATATCTAAATATTTAAGTACCTATGTATATCGTCTACTGGTACAGTCAGCTGCACAGTAGTGACCCCTTACCATACCAATGTATGTCAGGGGTCACGTTCCTCTGCAGCTGTCCCTCCATTACAAGCCTCAAGTTACTGAACTAGATATTTGTTTTATATTATCTATTCTATACTATTACAGATGCAGTGAATAATCATTTCCCATCGTATTCTCGGAAATGTTCGTTCATCTTACTACTTAATTCACACTCAGTACCCATCAAGACAACGTAGGGGACGGTCGCATTGCGAGACGAAGTATCGATATAGAATGGTTAATACCGCAGGATTTATTTAAGTTAGTATTAAGTCCTTTTAAATAGTCATGTTAGAACATAATATATTTTGTATAGATATACAAACTTCATGCTATTAATGATAATCTATAACTAAAATATCCTCGGTAAATAGTTTGATCTTTGTTTACCTAACGATGGCCAGGTGCAGGGGTCGTGTACGGAAAGCGAAAACGATCGCAGCTCTTGATGTGGCCAAAAGTGGTGACTTTCCCAGCTTTGCTTCTGTCAAACGTCATACTTTTCTCATCATTCTTACGTTTTCTGCTATAAAAAAATAAACTGAAGTAAATAAGTCACGTTAGCTGTTGTGTAGTAAACTGTAATAATACAGGACGAAACAGCAATTGCAAATTTTATCGCTTTCTTACACCGAGTTGGAAACAAGGCCAGAAAATGAAATGGATAGTTGCTGTTAGAAGAATAAAGTAAGTGTATTAAACTGAAACCTTCGTTAAATATTTTTATCTATTTAGTGTAATAATAATATTATGATAGAATAATTTGAATGTTTCGAAAATATAAAACGTAGAATAACTTATTTGTAATTTTTTATTGTTTTAGTACTGATGGATCTAAGTAAGAGCATCCCTTTACTTTCGGTTTGAGGCTGAAACCTTATGTTGTGACCGATGCTTTGGAAACCAGTTTTGATAATAGTAGTCATTTTTTAATTATCTGGAATAAAACATTATTTTTATCCTTTAATTTGTAAGAACACAACACAGAAGTAAATTAACATAATAATACTAAACACACGTATAATAGTTACTTTCTTCAATAAAGCTAATAACCTAAAGTGTTTCACATTAAAAACAAACATATTTTGCACTTGTTAGGTGCTCTACAATCAATATTTTCAATTATTTAGGTATATTTTGTTGCGTCCATTATTTAACACTTTTGACAAATCCAGTAAAGTTGCGAACGCTAGGCAGCGGACATCGTGCACCCGGCCAATACAATAATTCATGGACTCATCGGCACCTTTCGGAAGTAGTCTTATGTGCCGATGAGTCCATGGGAAAGGATTACTCACTACATCTGTACAAAGTTGTAAAAATGGAATGCTTGTATGTGTCGTTGTGGCTTCATCACGCTAAATCGGCTAAACGGATTTCAACTATTTTTGGTAGCTTGGTATCTCCAGATGGTTATAGGATATTTTTTACCCCACTGTGCTAAAGAAAAAAGAGGGGTTATGACTTTTTCTCCTCCGCGAACGAAGTTGCGGGCGGCTTCTAGTTAAACTATATTTTTTCAGAATTTCCGAGTCGTTAAATTCTGAGATAAGGGGGGGGTCTACATTTTCCTTAATAAAAAAATAACTAGAGTAAGAAAAAACATTGATTAGGGATTGTGCAAATCAAGACCATTTATATGATACCCTATTTGACCTAGTAGCTACTTTTAATATTTGGCCTCCTCATATCTAAGAGGATGTGAGGGAGTTTAGTAAAACGTCCCACTTTGTCGATTCTAGTTTCAAAGTTACGGGCAGTTTAGTGAAATATGGCAAAACCTACCGAAAATCGACTTTCAATGAAATCTGATAGAACATACTGTAATAAACCTATGATTTTGATGTCGACCCATAAATGACCAATTTAAGCACCTTTTAAGGCCTCAAAGTTTAGTGCCCAGCGTCCCACTTTGTCGAATACCGAAAAAAATCGTCGATATCATATTTGTGCCTGTTATAGGGAAAAATTTCTACTTTGTCAATATACAAGGTGCTCGTGAGCATTGCGAGAGATTTTAACTACTAATTCCTGAGGCTATAAGAAGTAATAAATGTTATATTAACTTAGGTCGAAACACGTTTTTTTTTTTATTATTATTTTCATACATAATAATTGCTAACGTAGTATAAACGTGCCTTTAGGACGAGCTGGCAACGTCTGATATTGCTATCTCTTTTTTACAATAGACAATGTCATATGCTTTTTTCTTTTGGGCATAGATTATTCAAATTACGATTTAGCTTCTTCTTTTTCGAGTTAGCTGTACTACATTGAATGAAAGTAAAAGGTTGGTACACAAAATACAATGTCCCTTACCTATAACTCTCAATTATCATTATCAACAATCTCAAGTGCTGCAAAGTACGACTCCATAATTAACTTGATATTGATATTTACATACATACGCACACGTTCATATTCCCAAAAAGGCAGAAAACATAAAACATGGGTTTTAGTACCACTTTGACATTATTGTGGGTTTAAACTAAAGAACGACAAAATGGCGTGAAACACTTAACTATTTAATTTATAAATTGAATGTACAGTCAGCAATACAGAATCGTATCCACCGTAGCATACAAATTACTATGCAGGGTTAGATACGCCTGTTGAACATAATAACGAAAAAAAAATTGTTTCGTTTTGTACTCTTTTAAAATACATTTGGCATTAAAACACAAGATAAAAAAAGTAAATTCATTTAATCATTTCAATTTAAAAAAAAAAAACAAAATGCGATCCATCTTTTTCAAGACATAAATTTAATCGTTTACGTATTTGGTCTGCAAGTGGGGCAGGCCTGTGTTTCAATTGCTCAGCAGCTTCCATAATCTTTTCAACCAATTGTTCTCTGGAACGAATAGGTTTTGAATAAACCATATTTTTCAACGTACCCCAAAGATAAAAATCCAATGGCGTAAGATCCGGAGACCTCGGTGGCCATTGGATTGCTGGAGACGCTCTACCAATCCATCGATTTGGAAACTCTCGGTCCAGGTGGTTCCTAACAATTAGACCATAGTGTGGAGGTGCTCCATCATATTGGTACCACATATCCCGCCTAGTTTCCAAATCGATGTCTTCCAAGAGATCATTTAAATCATTGCGCAAAAAATTTAGATACATGTCCGAATTCAATCTAGCCGGAAACTATCGGCCCTATCAATTGGTCATTTATTATGCCTGCCCACATGTTCACCGAAAACTGGTGTTGGTGAGAGAAAACCCAGGTTTTATGTGGATTTTCTTCCATCCAGTTGTGGAAATTGTGGGAATTAAATATCCCCGTTCTCGTGAACTGAGCTTCGTCGGTCCATAATATTTTTCTTAAAAAATTTGGATCTTGATCAAGTTTTCCATTTATTCGTTCACAAAACACTACCCTAGAAAACCCGTCATTTTTTATTAGCCCCTGCACCTTCCTATAATGGAAAGGATGGAGGTTATGTTTCTTCCAACACCTCCAAACAGCTTCACTACTAACGCCGCAAGTAATACCCACACCACGGGTTGATAGAGTTGGATCCTCGGTAATTAGGTTAAGAATTCTGTTTTCAGTCACGATGTCCAATCCAATAGCTCGCTCAGACTTGTTCGCTTGAATGCCCCTTTCACGTAACTGTCTGAACATGCCCACAAAAGTGGTATGATGGGGCACAGGTCTATTTGGATATTTACGTCTATACTCTTCCACAGCTTACACAGAGTTCCCATTACAGAAACCGTATGTAAAAATTATGTCTGCCACGTGTTCCGGTGGGTATGTACGCGGACGAGGCATTTTCGTTATAGCATACAATAATTATTTTTACCGAATGAAAAATGTATGACATGACTTGTCAACCGACATAGACTAGCTCAATAAATAACACACCTTTTCCACTTGTCAGAATCTACTATTAGACAACAGAGGTAGTTTAATGTATTCAAGAGTATCGTTATCGGTACTTTAGTAGCTACGATAAAAGCAACTGGCCACTTGAAAATGTTCTACCTGAACTAAATTTCCTCTTTCATAATGTCATTTATGACTTTCATACGAGTGATTGATATTATTGGTATTAATTTTAGCGTTAAAACTGTAAATACTGTAATCTAAAATTAAAAGAGAAAAATCTAAAACTAAAATATCTAAGCATGTTTAATAAAATTGTTTTAAAGTATCACCGAGACCAAATTCTTAATAATAAGAAATTGAGGACCAGTTTAATGTGACGGCCGGTAGGTCGTTTAATAACGAAAGCTAAAGAAATGTTATGTCGAGTGCTTTGTGGTCCGACTTATTACAACATCAGTGTGCCTTGAGTATTTGATGCTGCAGACGGCGTTTTATCAGCTGCGATGGCTAAATAAAAAAGGATATGACTGCTATTAACCAGTAGTAAGCAGCAGTAGATATTAATCTAGATAGTAAAGTATTGATAAAATGTGATGTGTAATGTGTAATGAGATTTATTAATAAAAAGCTGAGTAAATAAATTTAACTAAATACTTCATATTTTATTTATGTAGGGACTGTAATAACATGTTACTTTTACGTTTTTAACTTAAACTTTCTTATGTGGATGGAACCTAGGGTCTAGGACACTAGGTGTGTTTTGTAAGATTGTCCCTGATATTTACTGTCCATATGATACAAAATCAACTGAGTACGGTCATCTGCGGAAAACCTTGAAACCCTTTGAGTGCACAAAGTAGTTTTCTTTGTGGCTGACTGAAAGTGAAACTGAAACCCAAACCCAACACCATGAATGCCCAGTAAGGAATATTCCTTACTGGGCATTCATGGTGTTAATAGCTGTATCACTTTGAATGAAGTCTTGATAAGAGTTAATCTTTATTCACCTTTCTAACTGTTGTAACAGTAACAGAATACACATAATTAGTAAGTATTACATTTATTAGTCCAATAATTAGGTCAATAGGATTTACTAGTAGTTTTCCCTACTCCCAGTCGTATTTTACGAGCCTTCTCAATATCCTCTGGAAAGCATGTGCAACAACAGACGATGGGGAACAGTGCACAATCACTCTTTTTTGTTACTTGCCCCCTGGCATCAGTGAAAGCTTTCAATAGTAAACACGTGAAATTTCATTCAAAAAATCATTTGCGGAACCATTCTTAGCATCAGATGTATTTTTTTTACTAAAAATAACACGGCGATATTTCTGTTGATAAACACTCATAGTGACAACTGGATTTGACGTTTACAGTCAAATTAGATTGTTAAGTCTCGCAACGTTGCTATCATAAAGGTGTTTCATACTGGAGATTTAATTAAAACGTTTTTACAGGAAAAGGGAAATATCTCGAAACCCGAGCCGAATTTAGCCGAAGTTAATTAAGATTTTTAACTTAAAATATGGTCAGGAACATGCTGTTAAAATCTCTCGCAATGCTCACGAGCACCCTGTAGAGTTATGAGTAGTTTGTAATATAAGAAAGCATAAGCTATCTTTCGGTGAAAAAATTATGTCTCTAAGTGCTATAGTTATTTTTATTTTATTCTTCAAACTTGCAAAGGTGAAAAAGCGACAATTGAGAAAACGTTGGTTAAAGTTTGGGACCGCAAAAAACACACTTGTACTTTGAAGTTATGTTGTGATTAGTATCAAATGAATTGGCATACTTTAAGGATTTCAAATTAGTCAAAATCATTTATGTAATCTTAAGGTGCGTCCACATTTGTATCATTTGCCTGTATCAAATCATCATCGCGTGGCATGATCGCGTGTCACGATCACGCGTTTGGACGTTGCACCGATCTGATCGCTCGAAATCCATTTTGCTACGCGTATCAAACACTCGGATCGGACAAGCGCGGCATGATCGCGACGGTGCGACGTCCACAGTAGCGATCAAGACACGCGATCATGCTACGCGGTCATGATACGCCGCGATCCATCTCGAGTCGGTTTTTGCCCGATCATCTTCTGTCTCTTACATTGCAGCTACGCGTGAAAGAGATGGCCGAGAGGCGTGGCTTGAGTCGCTGGCGCAAGTGTGTTACGGCGAATTTCCAAAGTACTGCCATTTTTAAGTTGCTACGCGCGCGATGCCGCCGACGCATGGGAGCTGCTGTCCACGCTGGTGCTCGGCGGTCGGCTTATCAGCTGCCGTGATAATGATCTTCAAGTTTCTGCACGGGTGTCAACCAATTTGATGTGCGATCGCAGAGTGCAACAGTTTTACACGGAACACAACGCTACTACAGAAGAACGATCACGCGAAAAATGATGATCGGTGAAATGCCAAAATGATCGGAGCGGTGAAACGATACGGCTAGCGTCCAAACTGCAGCATGCAAAATGACCGGCGCGGTGATCGGATACGGTGATACGCTACGGCTTAGTGTGGACGCATTTCTTCACGTGGCGGCGCAAATGATACGGAATGCCGACAGTGAGCGTCCAAGCAGCGGGATACGCAGTCATGCCACGGCACGATGATCGGATACGAGCAAATGATACAAGTGTGGACGCACCTTTAGTAGTTTGAATGTTACGGAGGCTTGAACATAACAACAGAACGAAAATATGTCAATCCCGAATATGGGTTTATTTTCTATATTTATAACACGACCCGCAGATTCATCATTTAAGTTGTATTATTAATGTATGCTCATGCTAAAAAAAGACAGAAATAATTCTATGGATCCCTTTAGTTAGTTGTTATGTCAAAAAGTTAATAAAAAATGAATTGAAAAGTACAGCATAAAAAATACGAATAAAAAATAGAAGATTGACAAGGGGCTAAAATTTTACATTATTTGGATGAGCTCACGAAGTGAGTGAGGACAAATATATCTGAGTGTCATATAATGGATTTTAGCCACGTGTTGAACACTCTGCTTTTCACTTCAACTGCGAGAAAATAAAAAAGACTTTAAAATTGTATATTTCATGAAAAACTAAAAGTACAGTTTGAGCAATTCCATAAGAAAGTTTGGCCAATCTGATCAGGTTGGTTTGTTTGTTGTTAATTATTTGTAAGGAGTATGTAGCTGACCGCAAGTTTTTTTTCAGTGTCATTGAAATTTGTATGGGAGTATATGGCTTTCTTTTAAATCCTAGGAGCTAAATGTACCATTTTAGTCTCGCTTCACGAAGCTAATATGACGTACTTTTTGAGCAGGAGAAAAGAAAAATACGAAATATGAATAGTAGGGTTGGGTAACCATCGATAATGGACTTTTTTATCGATGATTCCGCTAAATAAAAAACGGTATTATTTAAAAAAATATAATTAACCGATACATATAAAATAACATTTATATAAATACTAACTCTAAAAACATTACACCTATGTTTTAAAAGCTGATTTTATACTTGTAGTATTTTTTTAGCGTATGTCCATACGAACGAAACCAAACCGTTAAAGTGGGACACTAAACTTGGGTCGGAAATAAATTCCGTTCAAATTCCGTAAAAAAAGATCAAACAAACGACATTAGTATCAATGACTATTAGATTAACAATAACAAACCTTTATCTCATAAAATGGGATAAATATACCAAACACATACTTTTCACTGAAGAAGCACTAAAGTTTAGTAAATCGACAAAGTGGGACGCTACCTATAGAAAATCACTAAACTTTATAATACATAAAAAATTACTTGGAATTTGATATTAATACTTTTTATGCTTGATAAGTGTGTTTTTTAAGTAATCTTATGTTATATATTAAAATACACTTGTCATTTGTATTTTTATATGCTGTACTTTTCAATTCTGTTTTTCTTAACTTTTTGAAATAATAACTTACTAAAGGGATCCATAGAATTATTTCTGTCTTTTTTAGCATGAGAAGACATTTATAAATACAACTTTAATGATAAATCTGCATGTCATGTTATAAATATAGAAAATAAAACCCAATATTCAGGATTGACATATTTTCGTTATCTTTTTATGTTCAAGCCTCCGCAACATACAAACTACTAAGGTTAGATACATGATTTTGACTAATTTGAAATCCTTAAAGTATGCCAAATCATTTGATACTAACCACTCCATAACTTCAAAGTATAAGTGTGTTTTTTGCCGTCCCAAACTTTAAGCAACGTTTTCTCAATTGTCGCTTTTTCACTATTGCAAATATTAGGAATTAAAAAAAAAATAACTATAGCACCTAGAGACATATATCTTTCACCAAAAGATAGCGTATGATCTGTAGTATTAGGAACTACTCATAACTCCATATCGACAAAGTGGGACCTTTTCCCAAAAACTGTCACATATTAGTTTATACTACCTACATCACAGAATAAGTAATAGTACAAGTACAGAAATTTCACTTCCTCGTAACAATACTGTTTAGGCATGAAAAACGTGCCTACTATATGCCTCTCTGACTATTGTATAACTTGTATTCATTCGCACGCGGCACGTGTAGTGCTAGGGTTGTCACGCCAGGTATTCCTGAGGACAAAAAATGTTATAGCTCACCAGATGTCGCTTGGGTAAGGTGAGCTGACATTAAGTACAGTCAGCATCTAAAGTAGCTGACGATTTTACTACTGGCATATGTCAAATTGACGCTGACTGTACAAGTTACTTCAAATATGTCAATTAAATCGACAACTCAGCCGTTTCGTAGCTATCGCACATAACGTAGTGATAAAAAAGACATATTTCATTTAAATTTATTTAATTAACAAATTCTTATGTCATCCTTAAAAGGAAATAAAGATAACAGGATAGGAAAGGATAGGATAGGATGTTGTTAGAGCTTACTATGGGTTCTACAAAAAAGGCATACATTTTATAATCCGAAACCAATATACCTATGTATTTACAATTGTGTGACTATAATGAACCTATTTATTATTATTATATATATGACGCGAAAACTTCAGCTCCGCATACCTACCTACTTTAAATCAGTCTTCTAGGCATTGGTAAGAATCCGTTTGGGAACAGTTTTGGTATAAATACCTACCTAATAACCGCGGTAGTTTAAAACAATGTAAGTAAAGGTAAAGTGTTTTATCTTTTGTACACACACAGTACCTACTGTGTACTTTCTGTAGATGCTTAAATCTTATTAATTAACGGTTTAAGTCACGTAAAGCATAATATAATAAGAAACACGTACCTACTTCCTAAGTAATAAAAAAATTACTTGCTCTTCACAATTTGACAAAAAAAAAGAGTACTTTCCGTCCGTATAATTCAAACATTCATTTACAGAACAATTCACGTAACCTCTTTTCAAAGTGCATTTCATGGCGCTTTTATAATCAATTGTTAAGGTAAGTATATCTATCAATACGACACGCTCCGAGACCGATCGATTCAAACGGCAGATCGCAACGCGTACGCGTGCTTACTCGCTCGGCGCCGGCCCCAGACTGATCGCCATAACCCGGTCTAGCCGGCGGCGAGAAGGTAAATATCTCGGTTCGCCCCGTCCACTGCAAGCCCTCTGCCTACATATTCCAAATTTCAAATAGGTAGCATAAGTAGTTCCTGAGATTATAGCTATGTAATGGTTGGATGGACAGACAGAGTCGCACCATAAGGGTTCCTTTTTAACATTTTTGGTACGGAACCCTAAAAATATTCCTCTTGGCTCTTTAAAAATGCCTCCACAGCAGCCATTTCCTCGCTAACATCCGAAAATTTGTTGCCATTAAGATTTAGCCATGGAGACATATAAAAGTAGCTGGGGACTAGATCTGGTGAATATGGGGGGTGGTCCATCAATCCGAGTGGATCATGCATGCATCACGGATGGCATCCAACCGGCCTTGTGAGCGGGTGCGTTGTCCTGGTGAAACAGGACTACAGCTCGAAGTTTACCCCGCCGCTTTTGTTTGATTGCTTCTCTCAATCTGCGCATTTGATCAGCGTAAAAGTGGTTTCTTAGTCCAGGTATTCCATTATTCTGACTTCCTCGAAATCCCAGAACGCGAAAGCCATGACCTGAGCTTGCGAACTCGAATTCCTCCAGCGTAGTGGAAATCGATCGCTTACAGGTCATAGATTGCTGTTTGGTGTCAGGATAGAAATGATGGATCCAACTCATCTATGGTTACAAACTGACTCCAAATGTCTTCGCCGCAGCTGTCTTCGCCAATCCCGGGTTCTCGGGATAGAAACACGATGTGTTAAATAGGATATGTATTATCGTTATTCGAAAGCGAACTTTGTAGTCTAATTGTATAAGGACGAATGAGAATGCACGCTCAGATCCTACATTAGTTGGTACAACTGACAATACTTAAATAGTCATATGCTGCAGTCAGAAATGTACTTCACGGCGGCTACCTACCTGCACTACTGTGTCGTGGACACACATCTCAACTCGTAAAATAGAATCCAAATTTCTCTTTTCACATTCACTCACTAAGTACATAAAGGCAAAAAGACAAAAACATAAGTGCATAAGTTATATGTAGCTGTAGGAATAAGAAGTTTGTCACCATTCAACTCTGTGATGGTAGATCCTTTGATTACTGCTATACGAAATCCGTGAGCTCAACTAGCTGCCTGATATTGATCTTTCTATCTGTTAACATGAGATCATGGTATTTGAAAGTTTTCTTTAGTAAGGACGATAAATGGATGGCCTTCGCAATGTTCATCTTGAGTGGATGATCTTTCCAAGTTAAATTCCTACAACCAGCATGCCATTCTGAAATACGGGGGTAAATTCCCCCAGTGTTCCCATTAATTCAGCGCAAGTATATACATATCTTTAGTACACATTTTTATAAACAGAAGTATTTATTAACCGACCTCATCTCAATTTCTCATTCCATTTTTGCATTATTGTTCCGACCTCTTGTGAAAATATTTTTTTATTCTTATTTTATTTTAATTATACGAAGGAGTCTTTAAAACCTCTAATGCAAACGCGACATCTATTTAATTTAAAGCAATACAACAGAAGTATTCAATATCATTACCGTAATTACATTGTGTGTATAATACAAATCAACAATTACAAGTTCAACAGTATAACTGCTTAATTACAAATGGCGGTCCGCCATTGGCGAACTTAAAGTCAACCTAAAACTAAATATGAGATTTACTTCAGAAAGTTAAACGAAAAGGCAAGGACATAAAACTAGGTCTTACCTTCATGTTCAGATCCCACTGGTTCATACAGGTCGTAGGTGAGTGTCGACTTATCAGGGAGCACTAGAGATATCCTAGCGCCGATGGGCCAAGGACAACGGACTCGGCCTATGAGGCTATGGAGGATGGTCTGGACATGGCCACTGAAGCCCCACAAGCGTGTTGGGATGTAGCTGAAAGACAAAAATTTGGTTAACATTTTTTGTTAGAATTTCAAATTAGCTTTAGTTAGTCTTATAGGGTAGTTATCTTTTCCCGCACTTGCTGTTGGTTATAGCTTGACCACAACCGCTGTGCCGCTCCTGAGGAATGCGCGGGGAGGCGGGGTGCGGGCAGGAAAGATCACGGACACACAAGAGTCTGTCGTCGTGTCGGATAGATCTGAAGATACCGAAGTACAATATTTTGACTCTGTATAGGTACATACTTATTACATCCAATTTTTATTATGGTACAATACGATTTTTAGGTAAGCACAAATAAAAAAACCTATATAAGTCAAATTAATGTGTAATTATCTGAAAAATAAATAGTTCCGAGAGTTAAAACAGAATCAGTTCGAAAAACAAAAAATCATAAGCTTCTAGGTAATGAATACAGTGACTATTCTGACATAGATTCACTTTTATCTTCATCTTCCATTTCACTACCGGAACTTGAATCATTGTCATCCTGCAAATTTATTATTATGGGGTCAATAATATTGTCGAAACGG
Organism: Hedya salicella; assembly: GCA_905404275.2. NCBI lineage: Eukaryota > Metazoa > Arthropoda > Insecta > Lepidoptera > Tortricidae > Hedya > Hedya salicella. The sequence goes on along the minus strand of FR990096.1, from coordinate 106,571,134 downwards.
TTGTCGCTATCCCAGTAATCGGTTTCATTTTTTTGGACATGGTCATCACACCTCTGCCATTTTTCTGCCGTGAACTAAGAAAATAATAAATTCAGTGCGTTTATCTTTTCATCCAGAGAAGAATGAATATGGTTTTGCGCTATATTGTTTTTAACATCAGCCCATACCAACTTGATGGGGTTCAGATCTGGATGGTATGGTGGTAAACGCAGGACCGTGTGCCCATGAGCTTTTAAGAGGTCATCGATTCTGTAAACGGGCTCTTTTTGAGTGGCATTTATAAGAATTTGCAGTTGATTTTTTTATTATTTATATATTATTTACATATTTTTCGGAAATTCAACATTGTGACGCCGCAGCCAGTTCTGCATTTCACTTTTGAGGTTTGTCATGGTCGGTTTCTTATCAACTTGAACGCTGTGGTAAGACGCGTTGTCCATCACAATTACAGAATTCGGCAGCAGTTTATCTTTCAACTTTTCATCCACCCACTTATAAAAAAGAGGCCCGTTCATGTCTCCATGGTAGTCGCCAGTCTTAGCATCGGATTTAAATATAATCAATGCACCTTCAACCAAGCCATTTCGACTTCCAGCGTGAACGATTACCAAGCGTCGTCCTTTTCCGATGTCAGTGTGAATTCCAAGTTCCGACAATGATTGCCAACATTTGCTAACATTGTGACTGGCGTTAATATATGTCTCATCTAGGAAATATATGTTGCTGTTCTCACTTCTATATTTTTTTATTTCTGTCAATTATTTCCTCCGCCACTCTGTAATATTAGGCTGCTCTATAAGAAGTTGTCTTTTCGATCAACATTTTTTGAACCGGTACAGTAACCCATTGTGTGTAAAAGTTTTCTTATATATTCTCGTCCACAATTCAAAACACCATCTTGTATCAAACTTGACAGTAACTTACGAATACTTGGCACTGTTTTTTCGATCTCGTAAAATTGATGAATCTTTCTCCTGATCACTCCCAAGTCAAAATCATCGATTACATATTTTTTCTTTATAACTTTCGGTTTTTAGGGCGAATTAAATTTCGGTTGGCCCTCATTTTCAATTGATGAATTTCCTACAGATATTACATTTTTTACGGTTTTTTGGCAGTACCCAGTAGCTTCGGCCACAAGTTTGGCGATATTTGCGTCACTTTTATGTTCGAAGCTATTTTTGTCTGCTTTTCTTTTCCTAAAATATTCGGCCACTTTGAAAATGACAGCTTTAACATCTCGAGATAAAGCACGACCCATCTTTGGATATTCTATCTCATGTGCGTCTGACATAGACAGCCCGCAACAGATAACACTACACGCCGCCACGAGCGACGACGGCGGAATGACAGACTTGACAGAGCGCAGTGGCTGCTCTGCCCCCCGTCTCGCTGCTCGCATACCTCAGGAGCGGCACAGCGGTTGTGGTCAAGCTATAATTGAATTTCCCGAATTGTTATGGAACAAATGCACAACAGAACAAATTATTTTTTGCAAAGGTATGTTACAGGCTGGCTGGCATTGGGCCATGCAAAATGCAAAAGTGATATCCCAGTGAAAGCTAGCTAGAAAATCAAGTTTAAAAATTATAATTTCAGGTAAAACTGAGACAAGGAAAGCTTTTTTAAGGATTTTTGTTTATATGTGTTGTAAATAAAGGTTACCATAAGGTGTATCAGGCAGCTTGTTATCCCTTATTAAGTCTTACCTAACTGATAGAATACAAAAAGTGAATGTTAATGGTACTAACTCCTCGGGCGCCCCATTGTTAATGGGAGTGCCCCAAGGCTCGTTCTTGCGACTTTTTCTTATATACATAAATGAGATTCCGTACTTTACAAAAGATGTGAAACAGTGTTATTTGCTGACGACGATACCTCCTTGATTTTCAAAATTGACTGACAGAAAAAGATCTTGGCGACGTAAATAATGCTCTCTCACAAGTACTGTATTGGTTTACAGTAAACAACCTTGTTCTAAATGCTAAAAAAACGAAATGAGTGAAATTTACAATGCCAAATGTAAGGCAGGTCGATGTGCAGATTTCCATGAACAACAATCCTATCGAAGTTAATAATTGGATCATGTTTTTAGGTATTATGTTCGATATCAAATTGCAATGCGGTCTGCATATTACTGCCCTTGCAGGTAGACTAACCTCAGCTACTTTTGCAGTTCAGAAAATTAGACAATAGACTGATGTTGAGACTGCAAGATTGGTTTATTTCAGCTATTTTCACAGCATGTCTTATAGTTTATTGTTATGGGGATTCAACATTTAAACTATTTTTGTATTACAGAAGAGACCAATCAGAGAATATAAAACCTTAGACCATGTGACTCGCTTATAGAATTATTTAAGGAATATTGTTTTTATTGTGTTAATAGGTTTATTGACATCAACACCCTGATTGCCAATAACTATTGAATGTCTTGTCTTAGTGAGCAGGCCAGAAATGCAAATGTGATGGACAGTCTTGTTTAATCAGTAGGTACTTTAGGCAGAAAATGTAGATGAGGAGTTACAACATAAATTATAGAATATCAAGATAGTGATCAGTGGGACCATGGAAACTGTCAGAGGGTCAGAACTATTGATACTTCACTTGTATGTTATTGCTACAAGTTTGATCTTTGTATCAGTGTGTATATCTGTAGCATTATTGCTCTGAAAAGCATGAACCAAATTTGTCTGCCTTTTTGTGTCTGAAAGAAGGCTTGAATGTTTTAGCTATAATTCCTGATAATTGGTTCCGCCATTTAAAGATCATATGGTTTTATTATATATAATGACTAATTGAATTTTTTCAACAAGATAGGTAATTAGATTATTAGCATAATATTTAATAAAAGAATCCCTGCACTACAAAAAAAAATCCCGTTGATACTCTACACTATAGGGTCAATTATTTATAATATATAAACTTTTCTTTATTATAAGCACAACGTGAAGCAGCCTTCACTATATCGAGAAGAGTCACTGATATCATGGAGTTTTTTTTTCTAATTAAAAGTAGTTTAAGGTCACTGTAACCCAATATCATACCCTTATTTAGTTAAGTACGCATACTGAATTGAAGGTTCTATTACCAACGGTTCCTAACAATTAAATAGTGTCACATATATATTTTTGTGGTCAAGCAAGTTCTTGTGCAAGCAACACAGCACCAATCAATGGACACTACAATACGTATTAACTGGATGTTTCTAAGTCATACATAGCACCCGAAATATTTGCATCTGACATGCTTATCTTTTCATGCCTTTACGACGACGTTTGCTCTAAAAATATTATGACATCACCACGCACGCTGGAAACTCATGAAAGCGTAGCCGCAAATTAGTAATTTTAAAATTAATAAAACGGAATTTTACTCACGGTTCGTAAAGAAAAGGCGAAACAAATAAGATATTCTCTATAAAATTTCGATCCCTCCCATAAATCACGGGTTTCTGTGGCTGGCTGTTAACATTCAGTATACGAAATAGTACACATAATATAACAGCTACAACGGCTAAAAGGACAGTAGACATTTTTTAGGACATCTGATCTTCAATATTATGTTCAAAACATACTTTTAGTAATGAGTACACTTCACCGATTAAGAATAATAATGAAAACAGTTATCATCAGGCCATATAGCCTCCCTCCTCCGTCACGACAAAATGACAACTGAAGCCACAGAGTACTTTGTTATATTGGCAGCCCCTCTGATTCTGAAAGGCACCCACGAACGATTGGCTAGCATGAAACGAAGACAAACTCAGTGTTGCAAGAATACAGAATTTTATTTTCCATAAAAATTTGATGGGACTTTTTTTACCTACCTGGATTATATCTTTGAATGGATTCAAGATTCATTTTGAAAGTGACTAAAAATACAATTGAAATATCATGAATATATTTGGGCTACCGTATAAGGCAGGTATATAGGCCCACCAACACCTTTCATCTTTTTATTTTTTTCTAAGCCACAGTTAAATCTGTAATATTTTTCTGACAATAAGGAGGCTTATTCCTACCAATAAACAAAATTTCAAGATATTTAATCCATCCTTTCCACATTACAAAAAAAGTGTTAACGTTTCATATTGGCAGCTTACATTTGTGTCATAACTAGTGGCGGGTAATAATAACGACACGATAAAAAAATTACAGTGATCAGCTAGTCTAGTAAAGAATAACTGTGACTGGTCACGACGGAACATTACAAAATCACGTAAGTTATGTGAGCAATAAATATGATAAAATTGTATGTTAAAATTACGGCAAAATTGTTATAATGATCTGAATACATTACAGTAAGTAACTTTTCTCAAACATGCAATGAAATGTCGTCATTACGTGCGTTATAACAGGCTTCAAAGTATCACGTTTCGGGCGGAACAACTCGAAAGAACTGTAAAGGAATTTCATACAAAATTGAAGGCCTAAGCCGGGAAGTAAATTTTTTTAAATTTTTAGTTAATCATGGCGTCTATGTGCATGAACGGGCTAAACAGCTGGTTTTTTTTGTCTAGTGGCTGAATGGTTGTCGGACCAAAAATATCCGCGTTAACGCCTATTACACATGAATCGATATTAAGAACGCAAATCTGAATGTTTCATTATGTTGATGAATAAATTTAAAATATTGTCTATGTATAAGTAAGTCACCAGAGACCACAGACAATATTTTAAATCCTCTGCAATTATTTTATTTATTATACAAATGAAGATTCTTATTATAAAGGTTGTGTATAACGGCCTTAAGGGTCTACTCGAACACTACACACGCGGAATACGGACTTCCATAAAAAAATCATTTGTCATATCAAAAACTTTTGTCGTGTAGTTTTTTGAGTGGTGTGTTTTTTTATTTCATTGCATATGTTTAAGAAAAGCACTATACATGCCTTTGGCCGTGAAAAGTGCTTGCCGGCTTCGTATCACATCTATACCTACTCACCCGACAAGCCCTTCTTTCCCGGCATCTGCAGTAATATACTATTAACGTGGTAAGTCGTGGGTAATAAAATCACAGTGATTTTTTTACAACTGATACGAGAGTCACGGTGATTGAAAATTGAATTGTAACGCTTTTCATCATCTCTAGTTATGACACTTGTCACAATAAATAATAAATCCAGTACGATTATTTTGAGTTTAACACTGGCATATGCTTTTATTCCATTGGATATACGATTTTAACAGTAATGTAAAAGAGTTTATATTACTTAGACACTGTCTAAACGTCGTTTGTTTGTAATAGAAACTCTTTGTATTAGTATTAAAGTCGAATATCCAATGGAATAAAAGCATATATCAGTGGTAAACTCAAAGTAATCGTACTGTAAAATAAATATTAAGGGACAATTTTACACAAATCGAACTAGCCCCATTAAGCTCAATAAGGCTAGTGTTATGGGTACTAGACGACGAAATATTTAATAGATATCTTACTTATATACATAGAAAACATTCAAGACTCAGGAACAAATATTCATGCTCATCACACAAATATTTGCCCTTACCGGGATTGGAACGCAGGACCTCAGCTTGGCAGGCAACGTTACTCCCACTGAGTTAAACCGGTCGTCAATGAGCCTACAGATGCGTGATAGTTTTTATTTTACATGTATTCCTCCTCGAATTGCGCTTAGGCCCTTGTTTATAGAATGAAGTAGTCTTGTTTTATTAAAATCAGTGGCTAAAAAATAATACAAAATACGTTCCTCGTAAGTTTGCAAATATTATTAGATAGTTCGATAAAATTAGGGGGTAAAAAAAAAGAAATGTTGTCCATTGTATTTAAATACTTGAGAGCGCCCGCAACCTCGTTCGCGGAGGAGAAAAAGTCATAATCCCTCTTTTTTTTCATTAGCATAGTCGGGTAAAAAGTATCCTATAACCATCTGGAGATACCCAGCTACCCGTGTACCAAGAATATTCGAAATCCGTTGAGCAGATTTAGCCACATGAAACCACAACCACACATACAAATATTTCATTTTTACAACTTTATAATATTAAATAAACTAGAGGTCACACTCGACTTTTTCGGGATAAAAAGTAGCTTATGTCTTTCCTCAAACCTCGAAATTTTACTAATTTTAATGTGAAGCATATTACCAAGATTTCAAGTTCCTAGTGTAAAAAAATATTTACTGTTCATACAAATTTTCATCCCCTCTTTCGTCCCTAAAAGGGATGAAATTTGACATAGGTACATTATAGCTATATCCTATTCTAATATATAAGGTAGTTATATAACTGGACAGTTTCATAAAAATTCGTCGAGTAGTTTTCGAGATTAAGTGGAACGTACATAACATACATACTTTCACGTTTATAATATAGTAAGGATCACAGAACAGAAAAAAACAGGCTGTATCTCATGGACCGTGATAGCCAAACAGTTGAATTTTTTACAAATGATGTATGTTTATTGCCGCTATACCAACAAATAATAAAAACATAATAAAATAAATATTTAAGAGGGGCTCCCATACAATTAACGTCATTTTTAGATAATGGTACGTAGGGTTCTTGCGTGAGTCTGTCTCTTACTTGGCTGGGTTTTTTTATTTATACCACACAAGCAGGCTTCCAACCTGGTTTTAAGTGATTATCGACGTCTTAGAACACCCGCAGCACCAGAAGCAACACGCTGAAATACTTTTTTGCTAGTCATTTCACTCTCTTACGTATACATTTGTATGGACAGTCAGCTGCAGAGAACGGTAATATGCAGGGAGGGTCCAGTTTCTGTGCAGCTGACCTACACAATAAAAGTAATATTATTGTCGTTCTAAATTATTACTAAAGTTAAAGTTGAGAATTACGATCCTAATCTTACGTGTAGAAATTAGAGTAGTAAATTTTGACACCCCATAAATGTAAGTCATGCAAATAATTTTGGCAATGTAGGTATGGTGTAAAACTAGGTTTAAATGTTTTGATTTTGAAAATCGTGTTTAGAACAAGCGGTTCACGATCCACTTAATACAATATTTTTAAAAACCTTTGAATGCAGTGTTCTTTCTTTAAAAGAAAGGAATGTTTCCTTTTAGCGATATTTGGTGTGTATTAAATTTCCACCCGGTATACTTACCTGTATCTTACTTACACAACGCATTGTCCATATGCAGCCAGGCCAGTCTTATCGATATTGATGTTATAAAAAAGTATTGCACATCCCTAAATACTTCTTAGTTTGGCTACTCGACGCTAGATGGCTTTAAGTAATATCTCTTGCAATTAGTGTCTCTATTCGACGCCAAGTGGCGTTCTGCCCTAATAACCAAAAAAGCATATGTGCCATATAAAGTGTATGAAACATATGGTTATTTTGCCTGGTAGGGCAGCGTTGGTATCTCAGTCAAGTAATAATAATCAAATTCGATTAGTCGTAAGTCCTAAAACGTATGCTCGAATTCGGATATTATTCATTAGGGTTAAGATTTTAATTATATTACCAACTCAATGTTTTTTACTATAAACGTTGACCAATCAGCTTGAAGATTTATCTGCGTGTGTTATTGTGATAGTGTGCGTTTTGGCGACATTGGTTCTCTTATTAAACGGATCGTACGCCGCTTCCCTTGTTTTTATTATTCCGTGAGTATTTATGTAATGTGCGTCGTTTACACTTCGATTTTGGAAGACCGACCTTAAGAAGAAAAGGCACACGCTACCATCTTGGCAACGAGCTGGCCTTTCTGTCGTTGCTCGCTCGGCGCCGTTCCTGCCCCTCGTGACCCTGGACGAGAATGCCATCCTCATCGTAGCCGTCGGCCAGTCAGGGGAGTACCGGTCTGCGACAGCAAAAAAAAACTAGACCGGCATTTGACCCACGACCCTATTTTTTTCCGGGATAATATTTTTTTAATGCAATATATGTTTTTATTACGACCTTCGTAGTTTTTTTATTAATCTTCCAACTACGTACGTCGCACTGGCACTTACAATATACACTGGAACCCCATACAATACAGTGCTCAAAACTCAAAATTAAACAAAAAAATATAATATGAAACAGTGCACACAACACATGTTTACATTAAAACTTGTAAAAAATACCTATGGGGATGTCACATATTCATAGATATAAACATTTCGACGGCTTCTTGGTGAAATATTTTTTTATACACAATTGGTAGAGATAGTGTGCATGTGATGATGGGATCGGATGACACCAATACGGTTTTACGACTACATCACTCACGATAATTCTTGAAAGCTTTATTTCTTGCTTCGGAAACATCTTCGCTTATACTGCCTATTAGAATCAGATAACTAGAAATAATTTCATCTCCATGAACGAGGATTTTATTTTTCAAGCCCGGATTGGCGATTCATGTTTCCGAGATATGGCGAGACTTTTATAAATCAGGCCGAAATTTATGGCATTCTGTTTTGTTCAAAATTAACACATAGACGTTCAAATTTATATTGGGCAACACATTCACAACCGCGAACCCGCTCGGGCAGGCGTTCCGCTCGTATGAAATGTTTCGCTACATACCTACGGTTTTTCCCATGTTTATTGGCTACGAGCGTAGCGCTACGAAAATTTCGGTTGCCAAAGTGTTAATAAAATTTATAAATTTCAACAACAATAACTTGGAATAAAACTCGTTCAAAGTTTAATGACTAGGGTACCCGCTTGTCGATCGCTTCGAGGATCGACTATCAATTACCCTGGCCGTTAAAATAGTTATTCTGAATGGAGAATATATTTATGTTCACCATTCAGCATGAATAATTTATTTTTGTATTAAAACAATAAAATAATGTTAAACTTCGATGCATTAAAAATCATCATAATTTATTTTAAGCCCCCGACAATACGTTAGTAACATATTAAATAATTATGTAATTTATTTTGAACTCCACCCTACCATTATATCAATTAATTAATCATAATCATATATCATGATTTATAAAATAAAGTATAATTTCTATATACAGGGTGTCCCAAGAAGTAGTGATATACTGAAGCTGGGAGGTAGAGGACCTAGAGGGCTATCTAAATCACCCCCATGTATGTTCCGCGATTTTTCGTATCGTGAATTATTGCGGTAGATGCTTGATTTTTTTGTGTGCTAAGCTGATAGATAGGCCAATTCAGTATGGTAACATTTACTATAGTTAGATCTTTGAATGGAATAAAAAAAAAAATGCCAAGAATGATAAAATTACCCAATATGTTCACAACTTCAAGGGGCTTTAAAAAGATAAAATCACATATAAAAAAAAATACCATTTGGCTTTTAAAAACTTGCTCTATCTATCAGGTAGCTACCCTGAAAATTTCAATTTATTATTCATAAAACTTCAATCAAAAAATTGAAATCTAAATGTGGCAAGTGCAAAATTAATTAACTTTTTAAATAAATTTTCTACGCGTCGATCTGCCCCTGCTGTTAGAAGATGTGGACTTGGAGACACGCAGAAGCATAGTACTGCAGTGTGATGGTGCACCATGCCATTTTGCCTTGGACGTAAGAAACTATTTCAATCAAAGATACCCTGAAAGATGGATTGGTCGTTGCGGGCGGGGTGACGCCTTCCTTATAGCCTGGCCTCCACGGTCCCCCGACCTAAACCCCATTGATTTTTTTGTATGGGGATACTACAAAGACCTCGTCTACTCAAGAGAATGCCGCAATTTGGACGAGTTAACCCGGAAATTGAGAGTAGCAGAAGAAACCATTAAAAATGATAGAAGTGCATTCAGACGTTTAAAAGACAACTTTTTTCGGCGATGTCGCACTTGCATTGAGCAACAGGCAATTTTGAAAATTTCTTGTAATTAAACACCTTTTAATTGGTTTTACTTTGTTTGTATTAATCATCATGTAAATTAAAATATTGCACTTACCACATTTAGAGGTAAATTTTTTGATTGAAGCCTTATGAATAATAAAATGAAATTTTCAGGGTAGCTACCTGATAGATAGAGCAAGTTTTTAAAAGACAAACGGTAATTTTTTTTATGTGATTTTATCTTTTTAAAGCCCCTTGAAGTTGTGAACATATTGGGTAATTTTATCATTCTTGGCATTTTTTTTTTATTCCATTCAAAGATCTAACTATAGTAAATGTTACCATACTGAATTGGCCTATCTATCAGCTTAGCACACAAAAAAAAATCAAGCATCTACCGCAATAATTCACGTCACCATAAATAAAAATCTCATCGTACTCGGCAATAGGTGAAGAATTAAAAAAAAAGTCATAACTCCGAAAATACGAAAAATCGCGGAACATACATGAGGTAGATTTAGATAGCGCTCTAGGTACTCTATGTCCCAGCTTCATTATATCACTACTTCTTGGGACAACCTGTATAACAGGTAGAAAGTACTTAATTATTAAATCGATGGACCGCTCCTGATTATACTATTAAACTTTTTTTATTTCTTTATTATATGATCAATCTAATTAGTATTTTATGCAATCGTTATTTAATGTATGCTTTTTCAGTCGAGTACCGTGTTCAGGCCACGAAGCTTGCTGAGTGGCCTAAGTAAGGTACGAGACTTAAAAAGCTAATTATATAACTATTGTATACAATACTTTTTCTACGAGTAGGTATCATCATCATCATCATCATCATCATCATCATCATCATCGTCAACATCATCATCATCGTCAACGTCATCGTCATCGTCATCATCATCATCATCATCATCATCATCATCATCATCATCATCACGATCACGATCACGATCACCATCACCATCACAATCACATTCACAATCACCATCACTACCACCATCACCATCACCATCACCACCACCATCACCATCACCACCACCACCATCACCGCCACCATCACCATCACCATCCCCATCATCATCACCATCGCCACCACCATCACCATCACAATCACAATCACAATCACCAGCACCATCATCGTACCTCAATTATCTTCGACTCATTCATTCGACATATTCATAAGCCAACACTTCAATTCAAAGTGTTGGCTTATGAATATATCAGTTCAGTTGGAAGTGCCATAGAGTATCCGACATTGAAAAGTATGCTATTAAAGTTTACTCTATGAAGTTCTTATTGAGGGATTAAAGTCGACGAGTAGAAAATAGTATTTTATACAATCGTTATATAATGTATGCTTTTTCAGTCGAGTACCGCATTTAGGACTCACTACAGTAACTCTAAAATGGCCTCTCTGGCCAAAAGAGATCACAGAGGACAAACAAACAAAAAAAACCGCACTCAGCAAGCTTCGTGGCCTAATTAAGGTACGAGACTTATTAAGCTAATTATATAACTATTGTATACAATACTTTTTCTACGAGTAGGTAACCCATAAACTACAGGTAATGAAACATAGCTTAAAAACAATTGCAAAACACAGCGTTCGTTTTTTGAAATTCATTATAGTTCTGTGCGGAGATGTATAATATAGGTATTATAGTTCAGTGACATATAATATAAACCATAGACTAGTGATGATCCAATCTAAAAAGTATGTCGTTATAGTAGGATTTGCGGAGTTCTTATTATCAGATTATAGTTGACGAGTAGAAAAAAAAATATATCGCACACCGCCAACATGCACCCTAGGTGCTACTTAAGAGTGTTTTTCAATTTTATTTTGTAACATTGTAATATATTATATTTTCATCAGAATACGTATACCTTTTACTTTGATTTCATAAGTCGACCATGAGGTACCTTAGCAATTAGTAAGTTTAACCAAAGATTATTCCTAGTAAATAACGAAGAAAGGGCCGTTCCTTTTATTGATGTATGTAATATTGGTGCTAATAGCTAAAAGTTGTATGCCCTGCTCACATGGTGATGTCGCTTTTATATTATAAGATCTGTGCCTATGTTAGTACAATTTTACCTGTGTTGAACAAAATAAACTATTTTATTTGTATTTAAAAGTCAATACCTATTTAGATTAGAAATGTATTGAATAGTATATAGTTCAGATTTTAGGTAAAAAAAACCGGCCAAGTGCGAGTTGGACTCGCGCACCGAGGGTTCCGTACAAATTTTCACTTACGCTTACTTTATTACCCGATACCGGTTGAGTTAAGTTTGCACCTGATATCTATGGCATTGGATACAAATGAGGTGCAAACTTAACGCAACCGGGTTGTTCAAATAGGTTTATTGCGATATAAAAAAAAAAAGCTAGTTAGAGACATGGCTATAATTTTCGTGTAATATTTATTTTTGTCTATTTACACAAATTGTGAAAATTTTAAAAATTTCGTTCGGTAAACTTTGGAGATAAAGGGGGGGAATGGTATTTTTCTTTGTCACATTTTCCTTAATAAAACAAAATCTAATCATAATAAAAAAATTGTTTGAGAATGTGCAGGTCAAGCCCTTTCATATGATACCCTACTTGACCCAGTAGCTAGACTTTTAACTTTTGCCCTCCCTCATATTCGTCGTTTTTTTATAAAATGAACATATATTTTTAAATATTTCCTGTGCAATACATGAGGGCAGACCATGTTTATAAATATTCCAAATTTCAAATAGATAGCGTGAGTAGTTTTTGAGATACGGCGTTTTCCTTATTCATACTTATGAATCAATATAAACGCTCCATATCCACATTTTCGAAATTGAGTTTAGAGCATTGCATTTTATTTGGGTTTCCGTGTGCAATGATTGGTGACGCAAGTACGTGCAGTTACATAAGATAGATGGACGTTTATATTTTCAAAAATAAGTACTAAAAAGAGACTTCCTCTTGTAATAAAAGATAGACGCTTAATACGTTTTTACTTGGAATACGAGAAAATGAGATACAAGTTTTTTTTTTAAGTAGTGTCATCTCGGTTATGACAAACAGTAGACTCATATAAGAAGGACTGATCTTATATGTATATTGTATCAGTCCTTCTATTCTATGACTTATAGAGAACTGATAGGTTAGCATATATAAAACTCTCACATAGATTTAGAACATAAATTTATTCGAGAAGAACTTTCATGTCTATAATAATCATGTATTTACCAATAGAAAAACATTGCGAATGTCTCATTTAAAAAAAAAGTATCAACATATAACAAAGAAAAAAAAGAAGGGTTACTTAATGGGTGGTAAATAAAAAAAAACTTATTACGTTAATATCAATAAATCCAACATTACTATTCAAATATTGATGCCAGTTGGTGGCTGAAGCATGCTATTGCAAACACTCCTTTGGAATCTTGAGGGGTTACTCCGGCGTCCTATAATCGAAGTCAGTATCCCGTCTTTCTCTAGTCCCATCTCTCTTGTTCTCGTATGAAACTGGATTGGCCGGGTGCACGACGTCAGCGCCGCCTAGCGTTCGCAACTTTACTGGCTTCGTCAAAAGTGTTAAATAATGGACTCAACAAATATAGCTAAATAATTGAAAATATTGATTGTACAGCACCTGACAAGTGCAATATCTGTTTGTTTTTAATGTGAAACACATTAGGTTTCAGCTTTATTTAAAAAAGTAACTATTATACGTGTGTTTAGTATTATTATGTCAATTTACTTCTGTGTTGTTTCCTTGCAAACTAAAGGATAAAAATAATGTTTTATTCCAGATAATTGAAAAATGCCTACTATTATCAAGACTGGTTTCCAAAGCATCGGTCACAACATAAGGTTTCAGCCTCAGACCGAGAGTAAAGGGATGCTCTTACTTAGATCCATCAGTACTAACAAAATAAAAATTTACAATTAAAAGTTATTCTACGTTTTATATTTTCGAAAAATTATAATTATTCTATCATAATATTATCAGTGCACTAAATAGATAAAAACATTTAACCAAGGTTTCAGTTTCATACACTTACTTTATTCTTCAAAGAGCAACTAAACATTTAATTTTCTGGTCTTGTTTCCAACTCGGTGTAGGAAAGCGATAAAATTTGCAATTGCTGTTTCATCCTGTATTATTGCAGTTTACCACACAACAGCTACCGTGACCCATTTTATTTCAGTTTATTATTTTATAGCAAAAAACGTAAGAATACTAACTGAATTGTATGACGTTTGATAGAAACAGAGCCGGAAAAGTTACCACTTTTCGCCACTCCAAGCGCTGCGATCGTTTTCGCTTTCCGTACACGACCCCTGCACCCGGCCAATAGAGAGCCAGCGCTATACAAAGTTCTAAATTCGAACATCGGAGTAGCACATCTGATTCGGATTTCACAACTAATTTCCATAACCACAAAATAAGACCTCTTTATATTCTCTTAGTTTCTGTGTGCCGAGTGTAAAAATGTTTAGTCTCAAGCTCAATATTCGTATTTGGTAAAATCAGAGAGTATTGAAGTAATAACGTGACATTGGTTAAGACTGATACATCGATTTTGGGAAACTAAAGGGTGTGACTATTATCAGGTCATTCTCAATACAACAAAATAACGCCATCTATGGATCAAGTTGTTTGAGGGCATGTATTTTACATATACATACAGTGTCACTCCAGTGGTGCGGTAGAGCAGCGTAATTCTTGCTCTCATACCTTACAATATTTGGATGAGCGGGAGGACACAATGCGAACCTCTATCGATTGGCTTTATATGGCTGCTCTTTGAAATTCACAAATGCACTCTCAATATCACAACACGACAAAACGATTATAAGTTAAAATTAATATTGATTAAAAATATATGGCAGTTCGTAGGATTTAAAACATACAAAATATACATATAAAAGTTACGTTATATAATGTTTTAATTAGACCTAGAGTATGGACAGTACTTGTTATTTTAAAACTTCTCTTTCTGTTTGTACTGAACTGAATATATTAGATTACTAGCGGCCACCCGCGACTTCGTCCGCGTAGATTTTAGGTAAAAATAGAGATATAAATTAGGAAAACTTTTCTCTGTCTGTTGTCCGATGCTGTTAATGTTTGTAAAAAAATACTCAGAAGATATTCAGCGACCGACGGATTTAGATTGTGAAAATGGAGCTTATTATTATTATATCGTATGGCTTTCTTCCTATAATTACACAATTTGACAGTTTATGTTACGCTACAGTTTATAATTTAATATCTAAGTTCAGTAGCCAGTCCCTTGCGTTCGGTGTAAGCGCCAGTAGACGCCCCACTTGTGCAGGTTATGCTTACACCGGCCCACACCCGTCCGAATGCGATTTAGTGTGACCCAGATTTTGCGGTGTTCTTTAAATCCAAGTAGCTGCTTACTAGGATCTAAGTCGGTTAGGGCACCACCCTGATGGAGCCACTGCTTCCTCCACTCTGTTGTGGCACTGAAGGGTTCCTGAGCCTGAAGATGGTGGTCGGACCAGATTGGCTTACGCGACTGTAGTCGCATGTTAGGGGGATCGTCCAGTGTCACTTGTATGGGCAGCATCTACGTCGTCTCCTTGGCCCACTCCCGCGCAGCGGCTTGGGTCCTCCTGATATCCGGTGGGGCAATGTGGGCCAGCACTGGAAGCCACCTGGTAGGAGTAGGCTGCAAGCTACCAGATATCGTCCGCATGTCAACTTTCTTCGTGGGTGCGCTTCTGTACCACACAGGTGCACCGTATTCTGCTGACGAATACACAAGTGCGATAGAAGAAGCCCGCAGAACGTCAGCACGAGCGCCCCAGGAAGTGCCAGCCAACCTATTTATGAGGTTCACGCGAGTTTTTACTTATTTTGGGATGGAATTGTGGCAAAGTTTTTGTCCGCAAAAGATGGCGTCTACCTCTCTGTTTGCTAGGCTGTTTGATAGATGGAACGCCACAAATTCAGTTTTGGAGGGGTTTGGGCAAAGTCTCCATTTGGCGTAAGTAACGGTTCAGGATGTCCAGGTCTTGCGTGAGTACTAATTCGCCTGTCTTGAAATCTCTTGTTTGAGTTGTAAGTGCAATGTCATCAGCGTACAAGAACTTGTGGCACTTATTGTTGGGAATATCACTGGTGTATATGTTGAATAGGTGTAGAGCCAAGACTGAGCCCTGCGGGAGTCCATTTTTAAGAAGTCTGTACTTACTTGCTCTACCGTCCAGCCGAACTTTAATCTGCCGTGGCTCCATCATATTTCCCAAGAGGCGAAGGATTTTCGGTGACGGGATTATCTTGCCTACCCTGTGTATCAAGCCACTTATCCATACGGTGTCGTACGCTGCCTTAAGATCTACAAAAGCAGCTAACGTTTTCTCCCCTAGCTGGAAACCGGCTTCTATATGGCTGCTCAGTGCCAGAACCTGATCGCTACAGCTTCTTCCCTGCTCTGCTGGGATGTTTCTGTCTACAGTCCCCTTAAAACGGTTGTATATGAGACGCTCCAGCAATTTAAATGTTACGCTCAATAGTGATATCGGCCTGAAGTTAGCTGGGTAGTCGGGTGTTTTTCCGGGTTTGAGTATAGCTATTATCTTGGATTTCATGAATTCCGTGGGATGCCAAACTCGAAGATGTCGTTAAAGAAATCTGTAAGCCATTGTACTGCTCGCTTTCCCAGATGGGTAAGGAATTCCGGGTAGATGTCAAAATGGAGATATTGAACATTATTCCATAAGAAGGCAACACTGGCACTTTTACTTTTACGCCTGCTAGACTATGAGAAGAAGAGAAAGGCGAAGTTCCCGAGACTGGCCAAAGTAAAATGTTCTAGAAGGTACCTCGGCGTTTCAAAAGGATAGTATTTTAAGACATAGCAAAAAATGGCTATCTGTAAAGTCGGTTAATAATTATTTTACGACTTAACGTCATAAAAAAACCGACGTCATAATTTTGCTACGACACCTATTTTTGGTCTTTCCCTCCTTCCCTCACTCCCTCTCTCCCCATCCCTATCTCCCTCTTCTATATCCCTCCCTCTCGCTTTCTCTCTCTCCTTCTTTGTGATTTACTTTAATAATTCATTAATTAACACACAACACACAATCTTTTTGCAATTTTTAAGTTTCTAAGTCCAAAGATTTTACGTAGCACATACAAACATCCGTCCCTTGTTTTACCCCGTTAGGGGATGAATTTCGAAAAATCGAGAATATAAGTTTCTTCATTTTAAACACACAATCATTTTGCGTAATTTCAAGTTGCCAAAGATTTTACGTTTCACCGCTTGTTTTATCCCCTTACGGGATGAATTTCGAAAAATCAAGAATTTAAGTCTCTTTGTTTTTAACACGCAATCTTTTTGCGAAATTTCAAGTTTCTAAGTCCAAAGATTGTACGTTACACATACAAAGTTCCATCCCTTATTTTACCCACTTAAGGGATGAATTTTGAATAATCAAGAATGTACGCTTCTTAAATCTAAACACACAATCTTTTTGCGAAATTCAAGTTTCTAAATCCAAAAATTTTACGTTACACATACAAAGTTCCACCCCTTGTTTTACCCCCTTTGGGGATTAATTTTGAAAAATCAAGAATATAAGTTTCTTAATTTTAAGCACACAATCTTTTTGCGTAATTTCAAGTTTCTAAGTCCAAAGATTTTACGTTTCATCGCTTGTTTTATCCCCTTAGGGGACGAATTTCGAAAAATCAAGGGGATGAATTTCAAAAAATCAAGAATATAAGTCTCGGTTTTTACACGCAATCTTTTTGCGAAAGTTCAAGTTTCTAAGTCCAAAGATTGTACGTTACACATACAAAGTTCCATCCCGTATTTTACCCCCTTAGGAGATGAATTTTGAAAAATCAAGAATTTACGTTTCTTGATTTTAAACACATAATCTTATTGCGAAATTCAAGTTTCTAAATCCAAAAATTTTACATTACACATACAAAGTACCATCCCTTATTTTACCTTCTTATAGGATGAATGTTGAAAAATCAAGAATATACCTTTTTTTTTTTATTTTAAACAATCTTTTTGCGAAATTCAAGTTTTTAAATCCAAAGATTTTATGTTTCATATACAAAGTTCCATGTCTTGTTAACCCCTTAGGGGATGAAATTCGAAAATTCTAGAATTTAAGTCTCTTCGTTTTTAATACGCAATCTTTTTGCGAAATTTTAAGTTAGCACAACTCCGCCGCGAAACGTCAAACCCAAGGAAGTTCCGCTTTAGTTTCGCGCGCTCTGTATGGCGTTTTGCGGCGGAGGTGTGCTACCCGCATCAGTCCAAAGATTTTACGTTACACATACAAAGTTCTATCCCTTATATTACCCCCGCGAGAAATTTTGAAAAATCAAGAATATACGTTTCTTAAATCTAAACACAAATCTTTTTGCGAAATTCAAGTTTCTAAATCCGAAAATTTTACTTTTCATATACTAACTTCCATCCCTTTGGTTTACCCCCTTTGGGGATGAATTTCGAAAAACCATGAATATAAAATTTCTTGATTTTAAACACAATTTTTTTTTGAGGTAATTCAAGTTTCTAAGTACAAAGATTTTACCTTTCATATATAAACTTTCATCCCTTGTTTTGCCTCCTTAGGGGATGAATTTCGAAAAATGCTTTCTTATCCCTTGCCTACGTTATACATGTATCCGACTATGGAAAAAACAATTCTTTAGCTTTAGTTTTGGCTGTGCGTTGATGAGTCAGTCAGTCAGTCAGAACTTCTTCTTTTATATGTATAGATTTCTGACTGAATTTTATAAAAGGTACTGTAAGATACATATCGCATTAGTGTACATAGACCTCCATAAAAACGGATTTTTTAAGGAGTAATGTACACATAATGGTTTTTTTAATGTATTCTTTTCGTGGTACCATTTATGCATCCAAGTCTAAATAGAACCCTGCACAGCAAGGAGCTTGTATAATCGAGATGTTGTCAATTTTTGATATTTTTTTTGTGGTATGGTTTTCTAGCCTAGAATTACCTTTAAATAATAGAAACATTAGAGAAAAAACTAATTCAATATCATAAAAACGCACTGATATACAACAATGTTAAAATCTTATTTTTGGACTGCAAAAAAATGCTCCACACTAAAGCCTAAGCACGTGTGTCGTCACCCGTTGCCCTACCTTGTGAACCTTGTCCTGGAGAAATGAAGAACTTTGTTCTGCAGCTATGTTAAAACTTGCGTTTAAAGAAATGGTTTCACAACAAAAGTTACTATACATTTCATGGGTTATTTAATGGTTAGTATAGCAATTATTAGTTATTAATATTTTCATAATTTGAAGATGGACTTTCTCACCCAAGTTTAAAGGCTCATAAAACAAGCTACACATAAGGTATGGAACTAAATATTTTTTAGGATTTCTATCATGATTTAACTTACTTGACATAATGTCCTATATGTCCCCTGGATGGGGCAGAGGGTGTTCACAGTACGTCGCCATCCCGAGCGGTCATAAGCTTCGCGTTTTACTTTGCTCCAGGTCATTTATATCACCTTCGCTTCTGCAGTGATCGTCCGCCGCCAGGATTGCATAGGGCGGCCACGTTTCCCCTTTCAGTTTCCAGTCTAGGGCTTGCCTCGGTATGTAATCGGGGTCCCTTTAGAGCGTGTGGCCGATCCGGTTCCACTTGCGGCGTTTGATCTGCTGGTCGATCGGAGTCTCACCACAGCGTTCCCACCGATCTACGTTAGAGATTTTTTCGGGCTTTGTATACTGATACACCGCGAATATGGCGAAGACAGCGGTTGATGAAGACTTGGAGCCGGCGCGAGATGTCTTTAGTGACCTTCCACGTCTCGCATTCGTACAGTAACACGGTTTACACGTTGGACCGGAATATTTTGAGCTTAACTCTCCAAGTCAGTGTCCGCGATTGCCATACGCAACGGAGATGTGCGAAGGTTGCCTTCTCTTTGGCGATTCTTGAAGCGATGTCCTCTTCGGTCCCTCTTGCACTACACTACCGAGGTAGGCAAATTTGTGGACTCTCTCCACCCCCTCTGTGCCGATGAGCACCGGAAAAGAGCTTGTCGCTCCGCACCTCATCTCATGGGTCTTCCGGGTGTTAATTTTAAGCCTCTCGCCGTAGGTCGTCCAGTTTGGCTTGCATGTCGGCGCGTGTGTGGCTCAATATAGGCATAGGTCATCGGCATAGTCCAAATCTTCCAACACGTTGGACAATCCCCACTCTAGGCTACGACGTTTGCTGTTCGTGGTGTTACGCATTATGCGATCCGGGACGTCAAGGAAGAGAAGAGGACACCCCTGGCGTACACCCGCATGGACCGGTATGTCCTCCGAGACGAGGCCGTCGTTAGTCACTCTACAAGAATACTACCCGTAGATGGCTTTAATTAAATTAGAGATCTTTACGGGGACTCCAATTTCACGTAGCCGATCCCAGATACAGCTCCATCACAGCGAGTCGAAGGCTTTTCGGAAGTCCACAAAGGTCAAGTACATTTCTATCACACATACTACCATTTAGCATCAAAATTTTATTTTTATTTGAGTATAATCAACATCCTAATTACCACAGCTGGAATAAGCCAAATACAGAAACACTGGAAGTCTGAGGGGTCTCTTACCCCCATCATATAGAGCTTTGATAACCGGGGTTACTTGGCCTTCATTGGGTCTATAGATAATTCAGGGTCCCCCTAAGTATTGCAGACTATTCCATTTGATTATGTTGTAGCGAGAACCTATTTCTTTATTCTTTAGACTAAGAGCAATCTAAATGCTAATTCAGTAAGCATAAACTACAATTTTAGCAACACTGAGGTCATTATATTTGGTTATGAAAATCAGTCTTAGCAATAAACTTTTAGCTACAATTACATGAATGTATAGTATTATATACATTGTATATGTACTGTATTCAGTGTATATAATGCATTAGGTGGGCATAAGCTGTATGCAAGCTAATATGCTTGGCTCCTGCTCTATGCCACAAAGCTCATAATTTCTAGTATGAACACTCATACAACTACATATATCAAGGCTAAGCTAAATGTAGTGTGCTGCTCTGCGGAGGCGCCACCATAATCAAAATCAATGAATTATATGGTGGAATGATGTACGTTGAAGGTACACCATGTACATGTGAGCTTTATCGCTGTACCTATACCGGAGGACGAAATAGTGCGCATTGATTGTGGCGCCGACGTAGAATTCATAGATAGAAACCATATTAGCTTTTTTTTCTTATGGAAATTGATGTACCAATGCTTTTTATAGTGTACCATAGAAAATAATCATTATTTCTTAGTGATTTAATATATTTTAACTCATTTCACCTTCCGCCTGAACGCTATGAGCTGTTATGTGAGAGAGGCGCGCGAGTGAGCGGGAGGGAGATATAAAACCTGCCCGAGCTCACTCCATCGCACAAACTGAAATGAATTAAAATATAGGAATAAAATCATTACGAAATAATAATTATTTTCAATGGTACATAATGAACAGCATTGGTACATTAATTTCCATAAGAAAAAAAAACTAATTTCATTTCTATCTATGAATTCTACGTCGGCGCCACAATCAATGCCCACTATTTTGTCCTCCGGTATAGGTACAGCGATAAAGCTCATATGTACATGGTGTACCTTCAACGTACATCATTTCACCATATAATTCATTGATTTTCATTATGGTGGCGCCTCCGCAGAGCAGTACACTAAATGTACACCTTGTGTAAATTTGAAATGATATACCCCAGGCACACGCTTAGCAAAGCCATGTAAAGTATGGTTGTACATTTTTGTCTTATGTACACAGAAGAATTAGTGATCTTTGTAATCTGATTAAAAAAATGCTATGTATTACAGCTCATGTAATTGTGTGTTGAATTTTATTTGATAAAATTTAAATAATAATGTTTTGTGACAATATGTAAATATGTAAAACAATCTCAACAGTTATTAATGTGTGATATAAGTATTAAATATTTTCTGAATGAAACAGAGTGAGCAATACGTTATATTAAATGCCTATATAATATATGTTAAGATTGCTTATTATTATAACTTTTGTTGATGTGATAGAGCGTCTAAAAATCAGCACTCAAGGAATTGCTATGTGAACAAACTAGGCATAGTCGTTATGTGGTCGCTATCTAATTAACATTATCATATTCAATCAGATACTTTGTCATATTTCAGTTATCTTGGTATAATAATCGTTAGAGGCTACAAGTTACGTTTGTCAGGAGCAAAAGGTTGGCGTGGTACAACCGACCATGTAAAATCAAGAAATCGTTTGGAAATTACATGGATTATTCATATTAATTTCAATGAAGTCTTAAATTGGCAAAAACAATATTCAATTGTAAAATGTTCTTACAAAAATATGATAGACAGCTATAAATATATTGCATAACTTAGTATCGTATTAGTGTACACGCCATAATGAAAAACTTAAATATAACAAGTAATATTCTATAGTAAATACTTATACACATGTATAGAACCCTCCATTGTAAAATTACAATTCGACCCGATGTTACAACCATCAGTTTTCATTCTTCAATAAATATCTGTACATGCTTAATTAAAAAAATACACCTATGAAGGGGCTGCAGCGTGGAGGCGTCACCAACCGCCTATACAAACTAAAAACAACCTAACTTGTGATGATATTCAGAAATTAAAAATATAATGGCATAATTATATAACTAGCTTAATTATTTACTTCCAACGTATGTACTCTTATCAATAAGTATGAATCTTATTTTCGATAAACATTAACAAAAGATTA
Organism: Hedya salicella; assembly: GCA_905404275.2. Lineage (NCBI taxonomy): Eukaryota > Metazoa > Arthropoda > Insecta > Lepidoptera > Tortricidae > Hedya > Hedya salicella. Next base: position 106,548,569 of record FR990096.1, on the reverse strand, counting down.
AATTACAGCATAAGACTTTTAAGTAGTAAATATGTTCAAACGAATAGTTTTACATATCTTAAGCTGCGAAATAAATAATGAGTAAGACTAAAGCCTTAAGAAATGGCATCTTGTGCAAGAAAGAACATTAAAATGTAACATGAAGTAAAATAATCAAGTGCAAATTTATTTACGAAATCACTAATCATCTCTCTTGTTTTGCTTAACAGTGTAAAAATATTTCTATTGTTGATAAATAATTAATACTTAAATGGAAAGACACTATTTTACTTCAACATTTAGTTAAGCTGCACCACCGTCTGGTGACCATTATGTCTACGTTAACGTGAGTTTAATACAGTTCAGAGAAGAACATTAAGCTATTTTATAATGTATACAATGCTCTACACACTTCGAATACAGGCGGCTACGCGTGCTCTACGACCCTCGATTAATTCTTCAAACATAGCACCACTCCGGAAAACCACTTCACACCACTCATTCACTTCACTTCACACTTGAGAGTTTTGGAGGTCACTGGCTAGCGCGCGGTGTCAGCGTATGAGGCAGGTGAGGCAGAGCTCGGCCGAGCCGATGCAGTCATCGTGGCAGAAGGCACCGCACTTCTTGCACAGGATCATGGCGCGCAGGTTGCACACGCATGCGTCGTCGGCGCCCACGCTCCGGCACCGCGTTACGCTCTGCAAAACAATAATTTAAATATTAGACATCTACAACTGATTTCCATTTTTTTTAATTCAACTATTAACCCTTAATTTGACCGAATCTTTTGATATGAGGGGTCGGTGCAAAGGGCGACATCGTGTTACATACAGGTCAGTAAAAAGACTAGGCAGCGTCCGTGGACCATAGGAGTGTAGCTAGTGGATCAGACTGTCTACTACTGAGACCTCACAGATAGATAAATAAATAAATAAATAATAAATAAATATTACGGGTCAATTTTACACAAATCGAACTAGTCCCATGGTAAGCTCAATAAGGCTTGTGTTATGGGTACTAGACGACGATATATTTAAGAGATATATTACTTATATACATAGAAAACATCCAAGCCTCAGGAACAAATATTTATGTTTGTCACACAAATATTTGCCCTTACCGGGATTTGAACCCAGGACCTCAGCTTCGCAGGCAACGTTACTCCCGCTGAGCCAAACCGGTCGTCGAAGAGAAGATTAATGTTGTACTGCCAGTATAAGAATATATTGTACTGGGAATCCTTTTTCGATAACGAAAGCGAAACCTTTGATTGTAAAGTGTTATGCTAATAGGCTACTTGACTCATATCAAATATAGCGCAATAAATGAATATTTTGTGTAGTATTTGACTTAAGAAACTAGTTTATATATCGGTTTCAGATTTTAAAAGTGTAAGATGGCTACATATTTCCGATAAAAAAAATGTGTTTTTTTTTTTATTTGAACTCTGAAAACGCTGTCGACCATTTTGTGACGTCACAGGACACTGAGCAAACATCATGTCGGATTTTATACAAGGGAAATTCCCTATGCGGCCCTGTGCTGTGACATTGACATGTATGACACAAGTGACTTGTGGACTTTTGATGTTGTGATGGTGATCGTTTTATTATTTGTAAAAACCTCTAATCCTCGTGTTACTGTTACTGCTTTCCCGTTCTATTGATCAGAATAGTAATGTGCCACGGTAATATTACCGTTACCAGTAACATACTGTTTGGAAATATTACTAGTAACTTTCCAATCTTACCAATAATATTCCCAAAAAGCGGTAACATACTAAAGTAACGAATTATAATTTAAGTTAATGGTTATTTGGCTAGTTTAATACGCAATATGCAAATCCTTGTCATTTTTTGTCTCTTTCACTCAAATTTCTTATCTTAAACGGTACAATAGGACTTTAGTTCGGGCCTCGCCATAATTCAGAGAACACGCGTTTTGTGTGGTGTGTTGTGCCCGGTGAATTTAAGGCGTCACAATAAATAAATATTACGGGACAATTTTACACATATCGAACTAGTCCCATGGTAAGCTCAATAAGGCTTGTGTTATGGGTACTAGACGACGATATATTTTATATGTATTACTTATATACATAGAAAAACATCCAAGACTCAGGAACAAATATTTATGCTCATCAGACAAATATTTGCCTTTGCCGGGATTTGAACCCAGGACCTCAGCTGAAACAATGAAACCAAAAAGTGAAGTGTATTGTCATTTCACGCAAAAGAATAACAGTACATTTACAGCCATTTTAATCGAAAATATCAATGCTGCATTTGCCGTACCGTATAAGGCACGTATACAGTGTGTTTGGTCAGCGATGTCGGAGCTTTTAAGGACGTGTACAACAATCAATTTTATCGATAAATTACCACGCGATTTTTTTTTGTCTCAACGGTAATTAAATGACGGCAATTTTAAAATGTCCAAGAACTGAATACGGGTGTACACGTGGTATTTCTGTCATTAACTGTCTGTTATCGGTCCTGAGATTGAAAAAAAAATCTCGTTTGATAGCTCATTAAATAAGCAATCTAATTAAGTTATTAATTTGACTCAACTATTTCAAAAACAAGGCCAAAAAAAATATTCAAAATAAATAATAGTAATAAAATCACCTTAATTTTTCAATTTCTTTTATTTTGCATGAAAACTAGGTCGTTAAGATAGGTTTTTGTTGATGTTATTCGGTAGTACAAGATGTTAGCTAAAAAACAACATCAGAATTACAGCTTTACCTTAAGTACTTTAGGAATTACAGGTGCTCAAACATGACTATTATTCATTTTGAATATTTTTTTGGCCTTGTTGTTGAAATAGTAGAGTCAAATTATTGACTTAATTAGATTGCTTATTTAATGAGCTATCTAAAGAGTTTTTTTTTTGCAGTCTTAGGACCGATAACAGACAGATAATGACAGAAATACCACGTGCACCCGTATTCAGTTCTATGACATTTTAAAATTGCCGCCATTTAATTACCGTTCATACAAAAACAAAATCGCGTGATAATTTATCGATAAAATTGATTGTAGTATACGTCCTTAAAAGCTCCGATATCGCCGACCAAACAAACTGTATAGGCCCACCAACACCCCTTCATCTTTTTATTTTTTTCTAAGCCACAAAAAAATCAGTTTTTTTTTTCTGACAATAATGAGGCTTATTCCTACCTATAAACAAAATTTCAAGAATTTTGAAAATTTTCATTAATTCCCCATTGAAATACATACGATTTTATATTTTAAGATTTTATTGTAAGACTGATTTAAGTACTAAAAATAAACTGGTCATTAGAAAAATCGACCGACCCTTTTTAAGGGAATAACGTTTATGGAAATTGTGAATTAAATAAAATGCGTTTAAATGGTGTGAAAAAAGGGGTGGGTCGATTTTTTTGATGACCAGTGTATTAATATTTGTTAAAAATTATATTTAATGTAAGCGTGAATGAAACATAATTATTTACTGGAAAAATTTGATTATAGGTAATAGAAAATTTATGTAGGTACATAAGTATGTAAATGTGACTGTAATTAAATATAACTCTGGTCGTTGTTATTTTTTTATTATAATGACCAAAGGGTCTGGCCGGACTGATATAGTAAAATCGCCCCTGGCTGAATTTGAAAACTAAATATGCACGTTTATTTGCCTTCTTGTCAGATATAATTTTACTGAATATTAAGCCTTAAATACTTACGATTAGCGAAACAATAAAAAGAAAAACAGTTTTATTTTTTATTGGCCAAACTACTTTATCGATTGACACGTCCTTTAGATATTGTATACATGTATATAAGACACATTAAACAAAAAAATTAAAGTCAACATTTTTGTCACTTTAAGTTTTTTTTTACTTGCAAGTTAGCGACACCTACCATATTTTGATATAATGTACACAATTTAATAGTATATTAATTACATATATTTTTTCAAAAATATTAGTTTGGATTAACAAAGTGGAAATAAGCTGTTTGTGTAAAAGGGTGGAAAAAAAGAACACCCATGAATGGCAACTTCCTTAAATAATGGAAATAGCTAATTCTGCAAAAAAAAACCTTTTATATTTGAAAACATTAAATACTTTTGTAAGGCTCTGATACTTAAGAAATTCATACCTCATTATACCTAGGATGCTAGAGACGGGATCTAAACAATCGCTCTAGAAATGGAAACCTACGTCACATAATTATTATTATATTTCTTACATGTATATATGAGTAATAAACATAAGTAAGAAACATAATAAAAAAAAATACTTGTTTGCGGCGATTTCAATGTAAATCTTTTGGAAGATTCAACACTAAGTATTAGATTGTTGAATCTATTCAAATATTTTCGTTTAACCACGTATTTATGAAACCTACTAGGGTGACCGATACCAGCGCCTACTGTATTGATAACATTTTCACTGATATTTCTCCTTCTAAACAAAGTATAATCAGTAAATTAGAATCAGATCATTTAGGCCAACTAATGGAATTTGAGATATTAAGGGAAAATATAGTGAAAAAACAAATTACTTTTGTACCGGTAACCACAGACCGTGTGAAAAGAATGAAGCAACATTTGTTTCAGGCGCTACCCGTTCTGTCTTCTGAAATGAGGCCTAATCACATGTATGACTCATTCTTTACAACTTTTATGAAACATATAATACAATATTTACTTCCAAATCGGTTGTGGCTGGCGGTGCACCAGTATTTAGCGAATGGGCTACTGCGGACTTACACAAACGTAGACAAGCACTGTATGCCATGTATGAGGAACGGCGGTTTAATACGAGTGATGAATTTAAAGAACATGTAAAGCAATATTCGAAACAATTCAAAATTGATTGTCATATTGCCAAACGTAATTATTTATCCCAGAAAATCAAAAATAGTTCTAATATTATCAAAACCACCTGGAAAGTGATTAATGCGGAGACTGGTAGATCAAGGAACGCAATTAGTGACCTAAAATTAAAAATTGATGGCAAAATTATAGATTCTAGTTTAGATGTAGCAACAGAATTTGAAGATTTCTTCACCGATATACCAGTATCCACAACAAGTGTTTAAATTCATCACCTTCGTCTGCCGTTTTGTTGTTAAAAGAAAATGTCCCAGAATGTAGTAAGGACTTTTATTTTGAACATGTCAGTCCTTCAGATGCAGTAAAGGCATTTAAATCAATTAATGTCAAAAAAACCAATGACCTATGGGGGGTCTCAGTCCATGCTGTCGAATCCCTAATAGAAGTCATAGCGCCTGACTTGGCAGATATATTCAATAACAGTGTTGACAGCGGTGAGTTTCCTGATCTGATGAAATATAGCAAAATAACTCCTTTATTTAAATCAGGTAGTACATCTGACCCCACTAACTTTAGACCAATATCTATGCTACCTACATTTAGTAAAATTTTTGAAAATATATCAATTGTTAAAACGTTTTAATTTGAATAATTTGATGCATAGTAAGCAATTCGGTTTTACGCCGGGTCGCTCGACATCCAACGCCGGAGTTGAGCTCGTAAAACACATTTTCGATGCCTGGGAGGAAACGCGAGATGCTTTAGGTATCTTCTGTGATTTATCTAAGGCCTTCGATTGTGTTAATCATGAGACACTGATCAGGAAGCTACACCACTACGGAGTTAAAGGATCAGCACTAAATTTATTAGAGTCTTGTTTAAATGGTAGAATACAAAGGGTTGACGTGAATGGAAAGCGTTCACCGGGGTCATTAGTCTCTATGGGTGTGCCGCAGGGATCAATATTGGGACCTTTCCTGTTCCTTATAAACGACTTGCCACACCTCGTAAAGACCCACCATGAGATAGTTTTGTTTGCAGATGATACGTCTCTAATTTTCAAAGTCGTACGAAATCAACGATCCTACAATGACGTAAACAATGCTATCTGTGAAGTAGTAAATTGGTTTAACGTAAATAATTTATTGTTGAATGAGAAAAACACTAAATGTGTTAAGTTTGTGACGAGTAACGTAAAACACGAGCAAGCAAGCGTTATGGTTAAAGGCGAGGAACTGGAACTAGTTAATAGTACAGTCTTTCTCGGTATAACATTAATTCTAATAGAATAGACTGAGTTCTGCAGCTTTTGCAGTAAGTAAGATTCGTCAATTAACAGACGTGATAACGGCACGATTAGTGTATTTCAGTTATTTCCACAGTATTATGTCGTATGGCATCTTACTATGGGGCAGTGCTTCCGACATTAATACTATATTTGGTCTGCAGAAGCGGGCTGTTCGTGCGATATATAAAATGGACCATAGAGACTCGCTTAGAGATAAGTTTAAGGACATTAATATAATGACAGTGCATTGCCAATACATTTATAAGAATATTATGTATGTACATAAAAATATTACCCACTTTAAGAAGAACTGTGATATACATAATATTAATACTAGAAATGTCATCCCACTGTCACCAAGTCAGGATCTGATGATGGAACCCTAGGGCTCGATTTCCCTAGTAAGCAAATGTTATGGGCATGAAAAGCGATTTCAACATTTTAAGAAATAAATCAAGTATTTGCATTCAGAAAATATGAATTGGTGAAGTGCAACTGATGAAGACCACAGAAGGCCACCGGAAATCTTCATTGATAATGATAAGTGATTTACGGGTGGCGATACGATATCTCGATTAAGATAGCTAAGTTACTTTATCGTCACAATTTTAAATGGTTCTGATGGAAATAGTACAACCGTGCTGATATGATGGAGCCGGAAGGCGCCCACCTTAACCGATCTCGTTAGTAAAATTATGTACCTACCCTAGCCTTATTTTCGGCTTGTGAAAATCGTCGCAAAATTTAATTTTTCGGATCGATTCACTAAACAGTGCAAAAAAAGTAAAGGATAGAGTACTTTCGTTCCTTCCATTTACTTCCAATTAACATTTTTTAAACTCAATCTATACAATGTTTCCTTTCGATTCGTAGTACCAAATTCGCAAAGTGCGATTTGGCGTTTTGCGAAGGATCATAACTTTAGAATACCAAACAAACACACCTTTCGGACGCATAATACTTATTATGGGTGCGCCAAAGTTCACATAATTTTTCAACCCCGATTATTGGAACTCCGAAAATGTTTCTTATACAATTTTCCATCATAATAGTCACTATTACTTGGTCACTATTACCACGGATCATAACTCCGAAACATTTAAAATCATATTGTCAGTTATCATAACTGTTTTTACCCGGTTGCGCGACGCAAAGGAGGGTAATGGGTTTATCAGTCTATGTATGTATGTATGTTTGTTCCTATCTGGCACTCTAGAGACCAAATGCGTTGACCGATTTTGATGATTCTTACGTCAATCGATTTGTCTTAATTGTATTATGAAAACTCAAAATGGCGATAATCAGACGCCATATTGTTAAAAGAAAAAAATGGAAATCGATGTACTATGTCGAGTGGGATATCATTGAGTAGGGATTTAAAAATCATTGTTAGGCTTCTTTTATCATTTTTAATTTTGAATGACCAGTTAGGAACTATAACGATTTAAAGTTGGTTAACAAGCCGTTCTCATTAATTTTTCATTTCATTGTAATAAATCTGTGCAAGCTTCTCAATAACCCCCACGATAAAGATAGCAAAATTTACTAACTTAATATTTTAACTAAAAAGTATAAAATAAAAATAATAATTAAGAAAAGAAGAAACCCGACTGCGTAAAAAAAGTAAAATGAGAAAAAAGTCCCAGTACCCTAGAAATTTGTCAAGTTATAATGGAAATGTTTCATGATTCATGATCGATATCGATACCCACATAAAACAAATAATAAATTCTAATGTGAACTTAGCGATTTTAAACAGTCGGGACCCATAAGAAATCTACAATCTAGATCGAAGTAAACCTTCCCAACAATGAGTCCCGACTGGTTTTTTCTTTTTAGGTTTTTTACGTATTCGGGATTTTTGGTTTTTTAATTATTATTATTTTTATCCTATTTAACACTGTCATCTTTTTTTAAGCAGACTCTATGTACCAATAAACTCTACAATCATATATTTTTTAAGCAATCTTATTTGTACCCATAAACTTCACTATCATATCTAAATATATAAAAGAAGAAACTGACTGACTGACAGACATATCAACGCACAGCCCAAACCGCTGGTTCTAGGGATTCTAAATTTAGTACTTAGAAGGTTCCTTATAAGGTCAAGGGGTGCACTAAGAAAGGATTATTCAAAATTCTGCCCCTAAGGGGGTAAAATGGGGGTCCAAAGTTTGTATGGGGAAACAAGATTAATTAGACTATTTTATTCGAAACTTCACAGGAGTATTCCTAAAAATAAATGAATAAACACGTGTTTCAGGTTTTTTGAGAATTCAACCCCTTAAAGGGGGAAATGTGGTGACAAAGTCTGAAAATCAACATAGGTATTATTTCTATGGATTATCGGGTCGCTGATTACGAAAACAACAACGATTTTAAAATCCAACGTGGCAGACGTAAAATACTATCCCTCCTGTCGGGGTGCGATGATCAATATTGGTGTCGTTTTTATGGTTCTTTGGGACGTTTTTTGGGACGTTAATTACGAAAATGGCATCAATTTTGAAATCTGTCGGGTGCGACGGGGTTGAAATTTCTAAATATCAATATAGCTATTAGTAATTTTCATGGTTTGTCATCATTATCATTATAGTCTCCACTCGAGGCAAATTATTAGTGCAGTCAGTTTGTACAAATCCCTCCGCGAGTCGCATGTCCGGTCTTTATAGCCGAGTCGTAGAAAATTAAAAAACACACCTTCCGTATATGACTTATCATACAAATAAGAGTATATCTTAATATAGGCGGATTTTTAGCATGAGCATACATTAATAATGCAACTTTAATGATTAATCTGCGGGTCGTGTTATATATATAGAAAATAAACCCATATTCAGGATTGACATATTTTCGTTCTGTTTTTATGTTCAAGCCTCCGTAACATTCAAACTACTAAGGTTACATATATGATTTTGACTAATTTGAAATCCTTAAAGTATGCCAATTCATTTGATACCAACCACTCCATAACTTCAAAGTACAAGTGTGTTTTTTGCGGTCCCAAACTTTAACCAACGTTTTCTCAATTGTCGCTTTTTCACCTTTGCAAGTTTGAAGAATTAAAAAAAATAACTAACTATAGCACTTAGAGACATAATTTTTTCATCGAAATTTAGCTTATGCTTTCTTATATTACAAACTACTCATAACTCCATATCGACAAAGTAGAAATGTTTCCCTATAACAGGCACAAATATGATATCGACGATTTTTTTCGGTATTCGACAAAGTGGGACGCTGGGCACTAAACTTTGAGGCCTTAAAAAGATGCTTAAATTGGTCATTTATGGGTCGACATCAAAATCATAGGTTTATTACAGTAAGTTCTATCGGTTTTCATTGAAAGTCGATTTTCGGTAGGTTTTGCCATATTTCACTAAACTGCCCGTAACTCCGAAACTAGAATCGACAAAGTGGGACGTTTTACTAAACTCCCTCACATATTTATATAACAAGGTTATCCGAGTTTATTTTGTCGATATTAATTTCATTTAATGTTTTTATCTCTATACATATATGCACATTCACACAGGCACGCACATAAATGAGTAGGTACACGGCGCACATACACAGCACGCTGTCTCACACATGTCCTGTTCTGGATCCACGGAAGATCAGCGTCATGACACTCATGAGTGCTCTGACATATGCTGAGTGGACTCCATTTTTGTAAACACAAACATGATTGTATATAGCTCCTAGGTTTAGCTTTAAGTCTAGGTTAAGTCTATACATGTCACTCTTTAAATGTACCATTATTGTCGGTCACGGGTTTACTGAGAAAAGATATATATTTCTCTGTCTTGACTTGTTTTTACTTATTAATTACAACATCATAAAGTTTATTTCGCTGACTTTGATTTGACATTTGGCGAAAAATAATGTGACTTATTTGACAGTCAATGTGGATAAAATACCTACCGCGGAATCCCGATGACCCCGCCCTATCAATGGGCGAAGTAATGACCATCTTTTTTTAATTTAATGTTATTACAAGTATTACAACAATGTAACTTGGCGTATTATTATATTTACCTCTAACACTAGGCGTTATTATCAGCGTTAAGTAAGAAACATTATCTACATAATTCGGCTTACGGCAAGTCAGACATGGGTTAGGTTAGGAACGACGACGAGCGAAGCGAGGAGGAGTATAAGTAGGGTCTGCAATCCGAATTTTCGGATATTCGAATAATCCGGATTATCCACTACGCTTGAAATCCGAATTTGAATCCGAATAATTCCGATATTTTGAAGACTGCCAAAAATAGACGGTGTTCATTATCTTGAACAACACTAAGAGATATATTGTTATTCGTATTCCTACGTTAGGTTTTAAAATCATTTCAATAATGATTTCTAATGTAAATTAAGTACTTATAGGTCCCTAAAGGCTTTTTGCGCCTCTTTTTTGTATAGGAAAATTTTTGGAATTGCATTGGTGGCTAGTCGGTTAGAGATAGGTGGGGGATGCTCGACCAAATGTCATAGGGGTCTGTCATAGCAATCGAGAGAAAATGTTTTTTTTTTCAAGATGGCGACTTTAAAATGGCGGCAGATTTTCAAATTGCCCCTAGGGGGCTGAAATTTGGTATCAGGGGTTTTTGGGGTCTCCGATTCAATTAGTTATTGGTGAGGTGCTCTAAAAAATTTCATAGGGGTCGGTCACAGCAATCGAGTGGTGTTGAGTTTTTTTTTCAAGAAGGGGACTTCAAAATGGTGGCTGATTTTCAAATTGGTCAGAGAGGGTTGAAATTCGGTATCGTGGGTGCAATAGTACTTACGATTCCGAATTTGCCTTCAGATTTGGAAAATTCGGACAATATACATACATACATAAAATCACGCATTTTTCCCATTACGGGGTAGGCAGAGACTACCTCCTTCCACTTGCTACGGTCCTGGCATACAACTGCCGCTTCATCAACATTCATTAATCCCTTCATTTTGTGCTGTCACAACCCTTTCGCTTTGTCTCAATCACACACAGAATATCAATATTTCTCGCATCCTTCATCTGACATACTTCATCTATTTTATCATTAATTCCTCCCCTTACATTTAACGTAGCAAAGCGGCTCTCCATAGCCCAGTCTTCGCTCTCGCTGGTACCGAGACGTGATGGGTTGCGAACCACATCGCCGCCATTTGCGTTCCCACGAGCAGCTAGGGATAAAATATTCGAACCCAGCAGAGCCCCGCATACCAGGTAAGGGTTTAGCCTTATTCTGGGTTCACCAGTCCCAGGGCAATTCGGCACGCTAACCACTAGACTCGCCTCTAGCCACGCATCCATCGGTACGGCATACCTTGATAACAGGGTAAAGAAAGGAATTGTACGAATTTAGACAGGAGAAAGGATTAAAGGATACTACTGTCCCGGAAGACTATGTATGAGCCAGTAGCAGCTCGGGGAGCAGGGGTCCCATACCCGTATACCATAACAAAAATGCCGGAAAGGCAACTTCGTATGAGTAATCCCTGACTAAATTCGGACAAGTTTGGACTAAATCGAAAAAGTACAAATTGGAGCAATCACAGCTCGACCGAGGGCCGAAGGCACGAGGATGTTCGTCGAAACAAGCGAAAGACGATAGAGGTGTGGAGCATGTCGTTGTTACGCGAGCCAGAGGGCCCGAAAGGCCCGCATGGCGAGCCCACCCAAAAACTTACTATACCCCATTTAATTTTAGCTCGACTGAGGGCGATCGCGAGGCTGTAGGCCAAGCTTTCGTGCAGCACCGAAGGTGCGGTGTTTCACCACCGGCTCCCACCTACGTGAGCCCAGGGGCCCTATGGGCGCATTTTGCAAGACTTGCTCCGCGGCTAGTGAGCACGGCGTCGACTTTGAGCCGGCTGCTGCCCAACGTGGGTGACCCGAGGGCCTTATGCCGCAGGCTCTTCGCGGGGATTGTGAGGAGTATGGCCCTATTTGGGCGGACCGGCTTTCGTTAAAAAACAAGTCCCTTCTCCGGAGGCCGCAGCGCGTGGTGGCCCTCCGGATTATCCGGGGGTATACCACAGTCTCCCATGCGGCGGCATGCGCCCTTGCCGGTACACCACCCTGGGATCTTGACGCCCAGGTGCTGGCTGAAAGATACCGCATAAGATCGGAGGCAAGGGCGAGGGGAGAACGCCCGCATCCCGAGAGAGCCCAACGACAGGCGATAGACTGGCTCAAGGAGAGGAGGAAACCGGGACTGGTATGGTATGATATCCGTACCATAGAGGGACTCCTCCCATCATTCGAGGGCTGGTTGGGCAGGGAGTTTGACCACTTATCGTATAGGTTGACACAGGTACTGTCCGGGCATGGCTGTTTCAGACATTACCTGCATCGAATCGGGAGGGAACCGAGTCCAGCATACCACCAATGTGGGGACCTGGACGATACGGCCCAGCACACCCTGCAATCGTGCAGCAGGTGGGACGCAGAGCGACGAGACATGATCGCAGTTATAGGAGCGGCTGACCTCTCGTTGCCCAGAATAGTATCTGCCAAGCTGAGCGAGAGGGCATGGAGGGCAGTGGCATCCTTCTGCGAAACAGTAATGCTGCAGAAGGAGGCCGAGGAGCGGAAGCGCGAGGAAGACGTGAACGCGCACCCGCTCCGTCGCAGGCGAAGGGGACGGAGACGGAGGCAATTCGCCATCCATTTGAACACGTAGTGTTGCCAGTGGGTTGGGGGTCCACACTCCACGGCTCCACCCGTTTGGCGTAGCGTTTTGCGATACCTCCCTCTTTGGCGCGGGTCTCCCGGCTAATAGTTGGGTCGTTCTGCGTAGCACCGAAGGTGCGGAGCTGAGGAGCGTCACAATTGGCTCACATCTACGCGAGCCCAAGCACCCTAAAGGCCTGCAGGGCGAGCGTCAGCCAACATGAGGCCGAAGGCCGAGCTTCAGAAGGTGTGGAGCGTCACGACCGGCTCCCACCTACGACTACCGCAAATGCCCACAGGGCGAGCTAACCCGGATTTCAGCTCACCATCACTGTTTATTATTCTTTGAAATACCTATTTGTACGCCGTGGTTACCTATAATTGGGTAAGCATCTTATTTATCCTTGATGTAATTGTTATATTCTGTAGTGTGATGTATTATCTGTTGGTAATCCTTAAATAAATAAATAAATAAACTGTAGGCCGCAGGCCTGAAGGCGAGCGACAGCTAACGTGAGGCCGAAGGCCGAGCTTCCGCGTAGCACCAAAGGTGCAAAGCCTGACGACCGGCTCCCACCGACACGAGCCCGGGGCGAGCCCATCCAGACACTTGCAACCTCCATTCCTTGTCAAGCAAACACACCCGCATGCAGACTCCTTCACCTTTTCACTATCCTTTCACTTTCCCACTGCAAATTTAAAAACTCGAGCGACTCCTGCCTCTCTAATTATACACGAGTGCGACTCCCGATGACAAAACATAGCCCACACAAGGCTCACGGGTCGCTTGCGCTCCCGCGCACAATGCGAAAACATACGTTGTTGACTTAGATTCACATTTGTATTTCTAACGGCTAATTTTATAAGTTTGAGTATGTTTATTGTTATGTACAATTTTATTTTGCCTTATAATGACAACCTTTTGCTATTAAACAAATTGGAGTCTTTATTTTATTCTATTTTATTTTCTACAACATGGAAATAATCCGAAAAATCCGGATAATTCGAATTTAATAAACGGATAATTCATATTATCCGTATTCGAATAATGAACGGATTTTGCAAACCCTAAGTGTAAGGATGAACTGCGACCCTAACGAGCGAGCAAAGCGAGCGAGCCGCAGAGGTCTATATCGAGTGGACGAAAAATCCTATAACTACCTATTTCACCTTTATTAGGCAGGTCCGAGTTATGTCTGATTAAAAATGTTTGATTAAAAGAAATATAAAAACAAACATAATAAATAAATAAATATAAGTATAGGTATGAGGAAAACTGTTTCGATGATTAAATGTTATGATTGACAAGTTTATTGAAATGTATGGTTCTGAATGAAAGAAATATGAAAATAAGTAGGTAATATTCTTCGTAGTACAAATTTATGACAGACAAAATTATGAAGTAAAAATTTCGGAAGAGTGATGTTTCTGGCTACAAATCGGTAATAGAAGAAAAATTCGGAGGAACGATTACATGTGAGTCAATATTGGCTCCGTGCACGAGTTCAGCTCCACCTATCGTCCACAACTTTGTTGGCTCTGACGTCTTGACATTTAATCGCGACGTGACCAAATATTATTATAATCCAGAATTATCTATTAATTTATTTCCAAAATAACTGCGATACCTTAATTTGGGTGGAGAAAGGGTTGTGAAATCAATGTTCGTCATTCAAATCAAATGCGGCTGGGGTAAGTAAAATTGATTCAAAAAGTGTGTTTTATTTTGAATATGTCAGGGTTTGTTTAATTAATTTGTAGTTGTAGTTTTACAGTAAAACTAGAAGCTAAAGTTATTTTAATGGTTTCATTCAACAACAATAAACTTAATAACTGTCCCTGTATCGCTAGTGATAAATTAAATATCGTTTTCAGATCGAAATGAGTATTATTTTAAGGACCGGGTTTATTCAAATTAGGTAACCAAGTTTGAACAGATTACTTTGAAATATGACAGATAATAGGGCCAACTATGAGCGCTGCGATCGATTCTATTACGCCCACCTATCGCACCCAGCGAATAGCCATAAATGGCTAAGTACGTCGATCGGCTTGTCAGTTGCAAGGATGCGTGTCTCAGGTGTAAATAAATAGCTCCCACATTTTCAACTAATGTTATATCACATGAGCAGAGATCGGACAGGTCATCGCAAAACAATCGCAACACGCCAATAGAACAAGATCAATAGAGTCGTATTATGTACCTACAGTCAGTGTTGGCCGTAATCATTAGAAAGAAAGAAAGAAAGAAAGAAAATACATTTATTCGAGGGCATATTTTTACAGCGATACCAAAAAAAAAAATTACTAAACTAAGTATGCCCCGAAATGGTCCCACCTCAGCATAATGCTGGCTATAAAGCCAGCGCTGATCTTCCGGTGAGACCATAGGTAGGTAGCGCCACGGAGAACTGTACGCACGAAAACATTTTTGTCTGTCAAGTGGAATTGGAATGGCAAAATCAAAATAGATAACAGAATGCATCTAACTAAGAAAAACAAGTACAAATAAGCAAAACGATTAAATAAAATAAAAGCCCAGTGGAACAAAGCAAAAATTTTTAACAGCACAAAGTGGAAATTGTTCGGATGGTGTGCGAACCGAACATAAATATGAATAAATATTAGCAATAAAACAAGACAACCAAACACAAGTGGGACATAAAACACAGGTGACAATAAAATTTAAATTGTAAAAACAAAAGATAAAAAATACATTAAAAACAGCTCGTGTCTAGCCTCAAAGTTTCCTGTTTTTGTTGATGATCTAACATAAATTTCTTTAGTTTGATTTTAAAAGTTGTGAAATGTTTTAGGTTCCTAATTGGCGGTGGAATATTATTCCAACACTTAGTTACGACGTAACGTAAACTTCCTTTGAAGGCAGCTAAGGCGTGTTGTGGAGTCATGAGTTGCAAGCTACACTGGCGAGCTCGACGCCACCTGTTGGTGAAGATCCATGACAACTTCTCATGAAGATATAATGGCGCTTTGTGCTGTATTACTCCGAAGAGTAAACATGCTATATGGAGTTTGCGGCGGTGTTGCATTTTGAGGATATTGTGTTCATTTAGAAATGGAGTCACATGGGCTCTCAGTGGGATGTTGAAACAGTAACGAGAACAAGCATTTTGAACACGTTGGATGAGCCTCTTTGTTTTTGCAAGAAGACGTGAACCAAACACTGTATCAAAAAGCACTGTATAAAAGGCCTAATTTTATATAGCACTTTAAGCTTATAGAAGCAACTTCTAATCGAGTTTGCAACATGCCTCTCATATCGCAGGTTGCAGTCCATCATCATCAGACCTAAGTTTCGTGCTTCATATACCCGCTCTATAGGTTCATTCGTCAGCTTTATATCAATGGGTGGACTGAGGCCATTCAACATATGCTTACTGCCGAAAATTAGGTATTTTGTTTTGGTAGGATTTAGTAATAAGCTGTTATTTGTAGCCCAAGTAGATATGTTTGACAGAGAGTAGATACGTTTTCAATTTCAGAATTGATCCTTGTGGCACCCCTCTAGTGACTTCCATCTTATCAGAGACGCTAGTGGAACCATCACTAAGGCTCAGCTTTACATATTGGTGACGATTGCTAAGGTAGCTGGCAAACCAATTCAGCGCATTGTTGTCAAAACCGTAATAGTTTAACTTAGACAATAATAAGCCAATGTCAAGACAGTCAAATGCCCTAGAAAAATCTAGCAGTACTAGCAATGTGCACATTCCTTTATCCTGGGAACACAGTATGTTGTCAGTGACATCCAGTAGAGCAGTTGTGTTGTGTTGTGTTCCTCGCCCCTTCCTAAATCCCGACTGAACATCCGGCAAAATACCGTTGTTCTCAAGATACTCTGTTAGTTGTGAGCATACAGCTTTTTCTAGTATCTTAGACAAACATGGCAATACACTTATTGGTCTAAGATCCTTTAACTCTGATGGATTTCTGTTTTTAGGCAGTGGTCGCACAATTGCTAGTTTCCAAAGGTCAGGAAATGTGGAAGTTGTAATGGAGGTGTTTACTAAATCAATTAGTATGTCTAAGGTGTGAGGGAAGGTCATTATAAGCATGCTTAAATTGATACCATCGCAACCTTCTGCGTTTGATTTTAGACTTGTAATGATGTTTAATATCTTATCTTTGCCAATTGGCTCAATATGGAATACAGAATTGCTGTATCTGTGAAATTCAAAATAAGTTAATTGTGAGATGGTAACTTGTGAATTAATTGGTAAGCTTAAAAAGTGTTTGTTTATTATATTGGGATCATTAAAAGTAGAAGGTAATTCTGTGTTATTAATCGGCAACTGGGTAGTTTTAAGATTGTTCCATAGTTCTTTAGGATTATTAATTTTATTATTTATATTATGTTTGAAGTAAGCAGATTTTTCGTAGAATACCGCTTTATTTACTGTTGATTTTAAATCTTTGTAATATCGCTTTTTACTATCGGACCCGGTTTTATGAAAAACTGTGGCAGCTTGGTCCCGAAAACTCATCATTAGCTTAATGGTGTCTGTTATCCAAGGGTAAGAAGGGCCTCTAACTACAGTTGACTGTGTTGGAGCATGTAAGTCAAATAATAAAACTAAGTGCTCCGTAAACGCTTCCACCTCATCGTTAACGTTTGACAAAGCCGACATCAGACCCCATTGTACACTCTGCAGGTCTGTGTCAAAGATTGACTGAACAATGTTTTTAACAGGCCTGTGTGTTATAGTATAAGGTTTAGGCTTCTCCCTCCTAATGTTGTACTCGCATACCACTAGATAATGGCCATAAAGAAATTCTTGAGGCGGCAGCCCACAAACAAATTTCAAACTTTATTAATCGTAACTCCCTTCTATCGCCATTTCAATCTGGCTTCCGTTCCGGGCACAGCACCTCCACCGCTCTGCTCAACGTCATTGAAGATGTTAGGCTAGGCATGGAATCATCTAAGGTTACAGTGCTGGTGCTCATTGATTTCTCAAATGCTTTCAATGCGGTTGACCACGACTTACTTCGTGCTATTCTCATACATTTGCAAGTCTCCTCTGGTGCAACTGAGTGGTTTTCTTCATATCTCTCGGATCGTGTTCAGGCTGTCCGTGGCAGTCGTTCCTTGTCCGATTTGTGTGACCTGAACTCTGGGGTACCTCAAGGTGGTATTCTCTCTCCGCTTCTGTTTTCCATTTTTATCAACCTCATTACCATCAACATTCGCAGTTCTTACCATCTGTATGCCGACGACTTGCAATTATACGCTCAAGCTGATGCGAGTAAAATAGACTATACTATCTCACGGATTAATGATGACCTACTTCACATTGCTGACTGGTGTAGTAGTTTTGGCATCTGTGTCAATCCTACTAAATGCCAGGCTATATTTTTGGGTAGCCAGCGGCAATTATCCAAACTCACTGCTGGCTCCGTCGCACAGATCTTATTCGACGGTAGTGTCATTCCCGTTTCCAAACAGGTCAAGGATCTAGGCTTAGTTTTGGACTCCAACCTTTCATGGAATCGTCAACTTACGGAGGTAAGTCGGAAGGTTTCTGGTATGTTGCGTAGTCTTTATAAGTTTAAAAAATTTCTCCCAGTAAACACCAAAAAGATACTTGTACAGACTCTGGTGTTACCTCTCCTAGATTATGCTGATGCGTGCCTCACCAACATTACCCAAGACTCCCTCAATAAGCTAGATCGTCTCCTTAACAATGGCATACGTTTCATCTTCGGCCTTCGTAAATATGACCACGTTTCATTCACGACTTAGAATGAGGAGTTTTTAGATAGGGTACCACCAAATACTCCTGATGATGGACCCTGGGGGTACCTAATGGAACTCAGAATTGGATCAACATAGACGAGGGCTATTTTAGCCTAATGGACTTAGAATGAGGAGTTTTTAGAAAGGGTACCACCAAATACTCCTGATGATGGACTCTGGGGGTACCTAATGGAACTCAGGACTGGATAAACATAGACGAATACTGTTTAGCTAAACGGACTTACAATGAGAAGCATTTAGATAGGGTGCCACAAAACGGTCCTGATAATGGACCCTGGGGATACCTACTGGAACTCAGAATTGGATCAACATAGACGAGTGCTTTTTTAGCTTAAATGACTTAGAATGAGGCGTATTTAGATAGGGTACCACCAAATGGTCCTGGTGATGGATCCTGGGGGTACCTAACGGAACTCAGGACTGGATCAACATAGACGAATGCTTTTTAGCTTAATGGATTTAGAATGAGGAGCATTTAGATAGGGTACCACTACATGGTCCTGATGATGGACCCTGAGGGTACTTACTTGAATTCAGGATTGGACCAACATCGCCGAGTGCTTTTTAGCTTAATGGACTTAGAATGAGGAGCATTTAGATAGGGTACCACCAAATGGTCCTGATAATAGACCCTGGGGGTACCTAACAGAACTCAGGGCTGGATCAACATAGACGAATGCTTTTTAACTTAATGGACTTAGAATGAGGAGCATTTACATAGGGTGCCACCAAATGGTCCCGATGGATGGACCCTGGGGATACCTAACAGAACTCAGGAATGGAACAACTACTTACTGTACTTGTGTCCTCGACGAAATTAAGTATCACGACTTAACTTTAATTTGGCCATTTAATCATTAATATCAATCACAGGATTTAATATATACTAAAAGTTAATTTAGTTTTTTAATACTTTCGAAACACTAAAGATTTAAATATTTCAATCATTAGTGTTTTGAAATGATTGAACACTAACGGAGAATTAGTTTCAATCACACTAAACACTAACCGACGTCAATCTTTAATACTTTAGTCACAACTAAATTTTTCAATCATTACTGTTTAGTGTTCAATCACACTAACGTTCGGCCAACACTGCATACAATATTATTTATGTATATTTTTCAATTACATTTACAACGGTAGGTAACCCAAAATTCACCATATGATTGTGAAGGTATTTCCATTAAAAGTTGTTTTAATGCTGATGGTTGAATTGAACATATGCAACCATCAACTCCTGCATTTTCTGAAACGATCCCATTTTTTTTTAGTCATTTGTGTTAATATTTTTTTACTATTTTCATCATTAAAAAAACACATAAGCGATAAAAACTATTACACATAGGTACTACTTTAATTTAACTTGTTTGTTAATATTATCCTTCTTTAACATTTTAATTTGAATGTCACATGCATGCTGTACACAATATTTCTTTGTGATCTTCATTATAAGAGAGCTCGGGATAGTTCTTAATCCACTTATTAATCGTTTTTATTTTTACCATATTTAAAATGTTTCGAAATCACCATAAGAAGATAATTTGACTAATTTCAAGTGTCACAAAACTGTTTCAAGAACGCCACTTTGACAAAACCAAGACAGATATGTACCTTATGCAACTAAAAAAGGGAAAATGTTTAATTACGATAATATCCGCTTTAGATAATCATAATCTTAAGTATCGACTCTATAGAGTCTTGTTCTATTTCCATATCTTGTTTTTGCGATGACCTGTCCGATCTCTACACATGAGTAAAGAAACGGAACAGAGACTAAGCTTCATACAAACGCGCAGCGATAGGTACACTACTACAAGCGCGATCCGCGTGTGAGCGTGACCACAAACTCCTCGTCACGTAAACGAACAAACTGGTTTAGACTAGTTTAGTTTGTGGTCCAGCGCAGGGCGCGCATCGCGTCGTGTTCGATTTCGTTGTATTTTTATGAATGTGAAAATATGGTGGTTTACTTTACTGTGTGTATGAACAATAATAGGAAAAATACACACATATCATATTTTGGCTATCCAAAGGACTCTGTTAGGTAAGTAAAGTCTTTATTATCCACATAAATGTCTACTTACTTCTATTTTTGCCTACCAAAAAGATGTAAGATAGCAGTATCTTGAGAAACTTCAAAATAAAAACATTCAATTCTCCGGTAAACAAAAGACGGTACTCGCTAAAAATAATCTCGTTCAGAAAAGCTTGGGTAGTAGATTTGAACCCACCTATTTTTTTGATCCATGAAAATACGTAGGCTCGTGTTAATTAAGCGACTTCAAAGAAGGATATTCTATATTTGTAACTTTGTATATATCTATGTTTGTTCGTGATTATCTCGCGATTGGCTGAACAGATTTTAAGGAATGGTAGTAACTCATGCTGTTGCTCTGGAAAAGCATTTTTTAGTATTGTTGACCTGATGATACAAAACCATAGACGGCTAGTGAAACTACTCAATAATAATTAGGTTATATTTCAATAATTAAAAAGCAATAAAGGTTTTTTCTTAAAATAAAAACAAAACCTATGTCCCTTTTACTTCCAAAAAAACTGAAAAGCCATAAATAATGCGTTCCTGTACAGATTACATTTGAATCACCTTTTGAAGTCTGTGCTAAACTTCACGTAAACTTCTTTATCCAACAGGCACCCAATTCAAATGTAATCTGTACAATAAACGCATTATTTTGGCTTAATAGGTTTTTTAAGGCGAGTTTCTTTTCATTTATTT
Organism: Hedya salicella; assembly: GCA_905404275.2. Classification (NCBI taxonomy): domain Eukaryota; kingdom Metazoa; phylum Arthropoda; class Insecta; order Lepidoptera; family Tortricidae; genus Hedya; species Hedya salicella. The sequence continues at coordinate 106,527,307 of FR990096.1, read as the reverse complement.
TAATTACCTTTTCAGGCGGCAGGAGTGGTTATAAGCCGTCGGGCGGGAAAACCTACCAACTTATAAAACTTTACCAATGTTGATACTGCTCGCTTAGTATATCACAGTTATTTTCATAGTATCATGTCATACGGTATTCTGGTTTGGGGCAAAGCAGCTGACATACAGACTATATTTGTGTTACAAAAAAGAGCGATTCGTTCTATATATAACTTGAACTCCCGTGACTCCTTAAGAGAACTTTTTAAAGACATCAACATATTAACCGTAGCGTCCCAATATATTTATGAGAATATTATTTATGTTATTAAGAACCTAGAGTCTTTTACTAGGAATTCAGATATCCACAATTTTAATGCTAGAAATAAAAACAAAATCGCTATTAGAAAGTTCCGCGTTCGTAAAGTAGCCAAATCATTCGTAGGCCAATGTATACATTTTTATAATAAGCTACCAGATGATGCTTTGAAATTATCGTTTCCAGCTCTCAAAAAGTACTTAAAAGAGTCCCTAATGGCAAAGGCTTATTATAGGGTAGAGGACTATTTAACAGACAAAAATGCATGGCCCAAAACAGAAACCAAATAATTTACTTTTACCGGGACACGGTTCTTATAAGGTGGCATATCAAACGTATGTAAGTTGTTTTAAATAAAAATCACTATTTAGCTTTTTTATATTCTAGATTATTATTTTTTTTACTTTTATAAGTTTTGATATGTTTCCTTGAAGAACTACGCATTGAGTTTATACTCAAAACATATATTTAGGTTAGGCTAAGCACAAATATTGTAATAGATATAAGAGTTATTTCGAAAAAATGACTGACTGTTGAGTTTTTTTCGGCTTTCTTCTCTTCAGTGGTCTCCTCTTGGGAAACGCCGTAGAGTCAGACTTGTAAAAGTGCCCTTGTGGCCTACTTACAGAATAAAGATCATTATTTCATTATTTCATTATTATTTCATTTCATTATTTATGATGATAAAACAAGGCAACAGTACAGAAACTGTGAGGATCACTTCGAAAAATCGTGTATTACTAAAAACAAGATAAAAAAATATTCATTTGGCAATGCTTTTTTATAAAAAAAAATAAACAATTATTAAAAATCAAAAAATATAAAAACAAAATCTTTAGCGTAAGTAATTTGTAGTTATTTCGTTTTGTCCATCAGTGCCAATGCCAACCCTACCATATTAGGTATAATTTTTGCGCGCTCTTTGGAAGCTTAGTCTCTGTTCCGTTTCTTTACTCATGTGCTAATATTACGGTTTGTGCAGTGAAAGGGTGTCACAATGCATCGGATAAGAAGGATAAACATTCAAAGATTTCATTATTCTTTAACACATATTTTTACGTAAAACAGTAATCAAATTTGCACATTTTCTATAAGCGGCATGACAACGTAGTGTTGCCAGTGTAACGGGTTTATTCTCTCATTATTTTGTCCTGATAATATCGGTTTAAACATCTTTATTTCTCAAAAAATAATAACAATAATTCACTTACTTGAGAAAAACATATCATGCATAAGTTGTTATAACCTAAGCTAGTGAGCGTAAGTATATTTCTATTTATTCGCAAAAGTCGCCAAAAACGAACTGTAAAAAGTAACATTTGGCGGATGGAATTATAAATGCATTAATACAAAACAAGTTTGCCGACGATCGCTGCCTGCTTGTGGGCGAGCCGCGCTGCGCGGTGCGAGCGTAGTAACTAGATAAAGATGTTATTAATTCTCCTAAAAAACATCAAATTAAATTTGCAATCAATAGAAAACAACTCAATGCGCTTATGTTTTCCAATTAAATTCCATTCTCTTAAAAATGGGTGTGCAATTACTAACATCAGATATTTTTTTACGTTAGTTATTAGCAATGTATAGGTGTTGCAAAACTGAAATTGGTTGATAGTTCATTTTGCTGCGGACTAAGTCTGTTCCTAATTTCTACAAAACTACGTTATTTTTTTAAGCAATTGATGCCTCAGTTTAAAGATGATGTTTTTTTAAATTGGTTTCGCCTAAGAAAAGAAAAAGTTCCGGCTAAAGCAAAAAGAGGAAGTTTTACAATTTTGTATTCAAAATAATAGTGGGAGCAATTAATAAATTAAGATTGTATAATGCAATCAATTAATTAAAATGCACAAATGGATACACAACAGGTATCAAGACTAACAAGGATCAGCCAAAAGGTTGTATTCGGCTATAAATTTTACTAATCTTCACTTAAATAAGTCGGTGCAAAATTGATTCATCGCTAAAATATCATTATGGATAAAATGCATTAATTTAATCTGAAATTTCGTAATGGGAAGCAAGGATAATAATGTGTTTTAACAAGAAATAATTCAAAAATCGTTTAGTATTTTAACATTTCCGAAATAATTAAAATAGCCTGTCAGAATGGTGCACATTGGTTCAGTTATGCAACTAAATGTACCTAATACTTTTGGACTTTTCGACAATGGACATTATGACCTCGAGACTTTGACATTTGGACATGTACATGCTAAGAACTTTAAGACTGGAAACAAAATGACTACTCAATTCTTCACATGTCATTTTAGTTTATATAAAAGGACCCTGGTATAACTCACATATCACAAAAATCTAGAGTGACTCGGTTTCCTAGGGCACCAAGTGAAAAATGACAAAATAATGGGTCCTAAGTCTCAAACACGTGTGGCACAACGTAGAGCTATCATCACATATAAACAGAGCGATATATAGCCAATAAAATGAATAGGGATGTTGACTCAAAAAAAAACATGCGAAATGGCAGATTTTAAGATGTAAATCCTAAAAAAGAATTTGAGATGGATACCTTACGCGTAGCTATAGCCTTTAAAAGTTAGGTTGGAAAGTCAATTTTGAAAGTATGAAAATATTAAAATAATACCAATAAATAACCCATGAAATGTAGTATTTTTGGTAAGAGACCGTTACAATAAACGTAAGTTTTAACATAGCTGCAGAACAAAGTTCTTAATTTCCCCATACAAGGCATGAAGGTGTGACGTCACACCGTCCTAGGGTTTAGTATGGAGCGTTTTTGAGAAAGTGCAAAAGAGTTATTCTAACGTTGTTGTACCTCGTAGAGTTTTTGTGACATTGATGTAGTTTTTACACCAGTATTTCTATTATTGAAGGGTCGTTCTATAAAATACCACGAAAAAAGTTGTCAACATCCCTATTGCCAATAAATTGGTCTCGAACTTTTTGACGGTAGTGCATTCATAGAATGAGCATCAGGGCAAATTTATCTCTTTAAGGGATATCTTTCAGTTAACTTTTGGGTATATTTGCATAAGGCAAATATCTTTCTAAATAAAAGACACGAACCACCATACTGTAAAAGTAAATACTGAAGAGTGCATGACAACAGCGAGTTGTATTGGATTGGAGTCGCGGGCAAAAGCTAGTTAAACATAAAGTTCCTCTTCATCTGGAGAAATGATGAGAGGATGTCATCATTTCTCTTAAGGAAATGTAGTTTCACCTGAGTCAAATTCAGCATCGTTTTGGAAACTGTCATTGTCTGACAATGACAAGGGTTTCAGAAGCTTCTTGACTTTATCAGGGAGTTACTACCTTGTCACCTTGTGGCAGGGAAAGGCAAGAAGCATTCCCGGTAGCGACGTTAAAAAGTCAGGCGTCAGTGCGTCGGCAAGGAGGTTAGACACCCAAACACAAACTAAGGTTGTCCTTAATTTGTGTTTATTTAGTTATGCTTTGGAATAAACTTAAGCTGAATAGTGACAATCCTAATCAACATTCTAAAATTCGGCCGTCCTGGTATTTATCAATACAGTATGTTAATAAAGACTAATTTAATGTAATTTTTAGACAAAAATAAAATATGACATGCCATTAGAACTGGAAAAAAAAGCAAAAATTGTTGGATATCGGTTTTTACGGTTTACTATTATCGTTTTTGAATTATTTTAAAATTAATAGGCATATATTGGACGTTTTCCATCGTATGATAGCAGTTTTAAGATGAAATATAGGTATGTATATATGGATCCGAAAGACAAAATTAAGGTATATTGCTATGGTGTTCAGAAAACATAAATTACTCAAAAACCATACAAGATAGACACATGGGAGTTGCACACAGGGCATTTATTAACCGACTACCAAAAAAGGAGGAGGTTATATGTTCTATAGCTTGTATTTTTTTTCATGTATATTCACCGATTACTCTGCCGCCAATTATGGACCGATTTTAAAAATTCTTTTTTTATTTGAAAGGATATACTCCTGAGGTGGTCCCATTGCCACCAAGTTGGGATCTGATGATGGGATCCCAGGGAAATCGAGGGCAATCCTCAAATTTTATAGGCACTTATAACGTTTATCATATATTTTCTTAAGCTATTTAAGTATTTGCATATGGTAGTCATCATCTCATCATGCTGAGTTGATGACGGAAGGTACAACTCCTTAAAAGTTAAGAGTTAGAGGATAATTCTTAAAAAAAAGACATGTGTTATAGGTCGATATGTTAAGACTGTTAATCATATTCTTTATAGTATGTCCCTGAAGTAGTCTCCTTATCACCAAGTCAGGATCAGATAATGGAATACCAGGGAAATCGAGAGAAACCCTTAAATATTATAGGCACTAACAATGTTTTGTATATATTTTTCTAAAGTTATCAGTTGTTTTGCTCTGGTTGTCATCATTTCATGCTGAGCTGATGATGGAAGGTACAATGAACTAACCAACTTTTAAATTTCTTACTTCGAAAGACTCGAGATGCGTGCAAAGTGCCTCCTCAATCTTCCCATTCTGGGCTCTACAAAATACTTTATATCACTACTTTTTAGTAGTGATTTAAAGTATTTTGCCACTAAAAAGCAAAATATATATTTTTTTTATAAAAAAAGAACCGAGTTCAAAATAAACAAGAGCCAAAAATAATATTTTATTTATTTATCGTATGGCACAAGGTTTTATTTAAGAAGGATACACAATTTACAGGTTATATTTTATGTACGGCTCGGATCACATTTGAATCACCTTTTGAAGTTGGTGCCAAACCTGAAGTAAATAAAGTTCTTTATTCAACAAAAATACGAATTACTATGACTAAACTAAACTATATATGTAAAGTGAGCGCCAGTAGAAAACCAAAAAAATGTAAACAAATATGGCTGACTATCAATTGCATTTGTTATCTATGAAAATAGTGATGGGAATAGTATACATAGTTAACATTCATCGACTAAAAATATCCTTCGCGAAATACTTACGAACTGGAAGGAACACTAAATCAATATGTAGGTATCAGTTTTTACCGAATCATAGACAACATTTTGTTCAAGTAATTTGAGGTTTATTTAGAATTCGAAGTATTTATTTTCAAATACTTCCACTGTCACTGGATGCACCATCCCCCTCCGAAGTGTCATCATCAGTGACTGTGTTAGTGAAAGCCTATGTGATAGCCGCAGTATCTATGACGGTGTCGGAAATGCCGTCTATTTTTTTCATATTTTCCTCCTCTTTTATGACGTGCCTCACACAGTTTGTCCATTGTTCAGCACCGACTTTGGCTAAACCTTTTCGAAGCAAACTTTTGATCTCCGCCATTTTGAAAGTTTCATTATTCCTGCCCACATACGACTTCACTTGTGTCCATGCCCAAATTAGCTCTATGAGATTAAGTTCGAAGTAGTAAGGTGAAAGGCGGAGCACAATTTTACCCTTCGTCTTAGCTAATTCGTCAAAAAATTTGGTCTTATACTTTTCTTTGTCGAACTTTGCAACCAAATCTGTATTTTCATACATACAATTTCAAATTATTAAATTATAAAAATCCCGTGTCTGAATCGAATCGATAACAAAATAACACTGGTCATGTCCCATCACTACCAATTGAAGTTTTTTCATAGACAATATACATTTCGACGAGTAAAAAATGTCTGACACTTGTCGTAAAACACGTTCGTAGATTTCTTTTAACTTTAATACTAATAAATATCAGATATTTTAATTAAAAATGTATGTGAACTCAAGGTTTAAGGTTTTAAGTTGGTGATAAGACCAAGATTGTGTTCTAAAAGTGACCAAGATTGTGTACGAAATAATGCAGGTTTGTAGGTTTGTTTACATTTTTTCCGTTTTCAACTGGCGCTAACTATAGGTAGAGTCTGGCTAGCCAAATATTGTTGACAGATATTTCCTTGAGGTATTACCAATTGACTATGATTTAAATAAATTAATAGTTTAAAAAACACTATAAAAGCACGCTTTACAAGACTTTTCTAACAAATCCAAACACAGCTATGATACGATGTTCCATCATGAAGTTCCAGTTCATATCTTCCAGCTCCATCATCAGATCAGTTCGACTGTACCATATTATTGTATTGTCATCAAAACTACATACAGCTGCCAATTTTCATGACGCTACGATCCTTGGAAGATGGTTAAATTAGTTACCTTAGATTCCATTACATAGTTAGATACAGGTCGACCTAATAAAAGCGTGTTAAAAAACGGCTAAAAGTTGGTTGTCAATTTAGTAGGTTGGTGCTCTATAAATATTTTGATACTTGTGTACTAGTTCTAAAATTTGCCTATAACTATGATTAGGTACGTGAATTTATTAATACCTGAATCTCATAAAAAGGACAAGATGTGTAAAGAAACGGATTAACTAGAAGTTCTAGAAACTATCAATAAAATCAAAACATCGGAACGTAAGGAGTTACTGAAAACCAATATTCAGAAGAAATCTGCGGACTGGTCAGTAGGAATTTGATATAAAAATATCTTGGCCAAAAATGTCTATATATGAGCGACGAGCGTGTCGATAGAATCCCCCACCTGTACGCCTACCATGAGTTCGGCACGATCGAGTATCGAGCGCTCGATGACGGTCTATCTCTTTCGCACTATTAGCGCGTGCGAGAGAGGTGCAGTGACTCTCGATACGAGAAACTCGCTAGCGCCGATCGTAAACTCAGCTCATGGTAGGTACATTGCCCATCTTGCCGGTGCAACATTACTCTAACTAACTCTACTTAACCTAACCACAACCATTGGTGATGGATTAATATTATGGTATTATCGTGCTTGATCTTATTTATTAGAGAAAGTGTAAACATATGTATTTGTCCTTCACTGTACTTTACATTGACTTTGAGTGCACGTCAACGTACCTATATTTATTTCCTTAGGTTTAGGTACCTTACGTAAGCACAGAAAATTAAAAATATTTTCTAATAAATTATAGTTTTGAAACTACAATTCCTACTTCACAAAGTGTAACCAGCCCAAGATTTTTTGAATTTCGCGCCAAAAATTTGGGTAATATTTCAGTAGCCAGACTCTAGATACTAACTAAAGGCTCGCCGCCGCGGTTCTTAATAGTAATCAATTAATGGTTTATCACAGACATCAAAAGGTGATTCAAATGTGATCCGTACCGTACATAAAAGATTATTTTTGGCTTTTTAGTTTATTTTGAAGTCGGTTCTTTTTTATTTAATCATTTTATTAACCTGGCGACCTATAAAAAGGATGGTCCCAACTAGACCAAAATCCCACAATGTGAATTGGTGTCTTGCGGTTTGTCACTTTGCAAACTAGGTACTTTGCCAAATTGAAGGTTTGCGTAATTGGACATATGCGTGCATTGGTACTTTGCGAATTTGGTACTATGCGTCGAAAGGGTATACCCATCCATGTTATTTTGGAGTCGGTGCCAACCGTGTACCACTTACTAAAATCAAAAATATTGAACATTTGGCAATTTCTTTGTGTGGCACCGACCCCAAAATAACATTAATAGTATACAATTGTATGGATTGAGTTTAAAAAAATTATAATTGTAAATTACACGAACTAAATTACATTATAATTAGTAAATTTATTGGAGTCGATTTTTATTTTTTGTTGAAAAAATATTCTTATTCAGGTATAATATAGTAATCGCTATCGGTCTCAAAAAAAGATTCCCACTATACAAGCATTCCTCACGGAACCAGAACACTACGAAAGCAAATTTTTGCCACGGAAAGTTTGCATGGGTGCCCTGTCTGTAGAGTGCAAGGGATTGGTGTACTGCGTTTTCGGCGAAATATGTTTCGCCAAATTTTACTTCACAACCAATTTTATGTCGAAGTTTCATTTGGCAAACCAATCGTTAGCATAACTTTACTTCGCACTTTTCATATATGGCAACGTTTTTATATAGCAAACTTTTACTTCAATAGACTTTTACGTGGCAAATAATTATGAAGCAAATGAATTGCTTAGGCAAATAACAAAGCGTCAAATGTCATTTGGGCAATTATAAGCTTTGCAGAATTATTAAATGCATACTGCTTGTGTTTACCATCACACCATTAACCATTGGTATTCCCTTGACTGGTTTAATAACTTTTTGACTATAGTAAAAGTTGTTTGACAAACTGAAATTAGATAAAAAGTTACTAGACCAGTCAAAGGAATACCCCAAATTTCGCCGGTTTTCTGGAAAATGGGTCAAAAAACTAAAACTGTATGTTAGGTTAGGATTGAATTCTGAACATCTGTAGCGGAGCGAGCGGAGCGTCGAAATACTTAGTACTCGCGTGTACACAACACAATTGACAAATTGGAACATGGGTCAAAAATCTAACACTGTAGGTTAGGTTTGTATTCTGACCATGAATAGCGGAGCGAGCAAAGCGAGCGGAGCGTCAAAATGTTTGCTTACATGTACACAATTCACAAAATGGAACATGGGTCAAAAACGGGTTACACGAGGATGAAATGCTATACTGAGCAACAAGATGAGCATCAGCCTGCTCAAAATAAATACAATCATACTGCAATTTGAACCTTGCATTCTAACGAACTAGGTTAATTTGTATAATGTCATTCAATATGTTGCTAAAGTATGGTATGCCAATCAATACATTTGTCGAATACATAAATGATATCTTAAGCAAATACCAGGCAATAATTTACCTTAAAATAATTTATCCAATCATTAGTTGGGGAAGTAATATCCGTGCGAAACGTTGAGTTGAAATGTCGTTTGTTGTATGTCAGATGGTAATCGGTAAAATAATACCTAATAAACCCCAACTAGCTAATACCTACGAGGGTGAGTTCAAAAGTTTTGAGCCTAACCTTTAAAATAAATACTTGAGTTTTTATAACAATTTTATTTCTCCACATAGTCTCCAAAACGATCTATACACTTTTGCCACCTTGCCTTGCTTCTAACTTCATTATTTTTTGTAAAAAAAATGAATCTTGAAGGTGATCAAATATTTAGTCACAGCTTCTTGTACCTCAATATCCGTCGAAAATTTCCGTTCTGCCAAATGTTTTCTTAGGTACCGGAAAAGATGATAATCAGAAGGGGTCAAGTCCGGCGAACTGGGTGGATGCGGCTACAATTCAAACCCACAGTTATGTATTTGTGCGATAGATTTCGCTGCAGTATGGACAGGGGCATTGTCTTGGTGCAACAACACTGTTTTAGATATCATACCAGGTTCTTTTTGTTTTAAATTCTTCGAGCAGACGTTGTAAGGGGGTGCACTAGTAATCAGAATTTATGGTTTTACCCTTTTCGAGATAATCAATAATGATGACCCCTTCTCAATCCCTAAAAACTGAAGTCACTACCTTCTTCGCTTGAAACAGATCCAAACAATCTTGTGGCACTGTATGGCGGGTGTGCTTATTTTCAGCTGAAAGCAATCCCACCTAGCAGACACATTAGACAATCCAAGATCCTTGGTGATTATGTTGTACTCGCTCATAGGAAATGCCAATTGTCTCCGCCATCTCTGCAACTTTCAACCGCCTGTCATTCAATCATATCTAGTATTTTATTGTCATTTTCGTGTGTAGAAGCCGTTATTGTTCTACCAAACCTAGGTTCATCTTCAACTGCTTCTCTGCCGCGTTTAAAATCTGCTGCCCATCGTTTTACAGTGGCATATGATTAAGCTGATTTTCCTAAAGTCTGGCACATGTCTTCAAAAATTTGCTATGGCTTTAAGCCCTTAATTTGTAAGTACTTTATGACAGAACGATGCTCAGTTTTATCCATGCTAAAGGAAATCGCGTACCTCTTAGTAATTCGATCACAAAATGGACATTTCATTTGTTTCACCCCTTAATTTTATCGAACTATCTAATCATATTTGCAAAATTACGAGGAACGTTTTCTGTATATTTCAATAATTTTTAATTTTATTCACTGATTTTAATAAAACAAAACTATCTCATTCTATAAGGGCCTAAATGCAATTCGAGGAAAAATAAATTTAAGAAGTAAAAAATATTCTGCATCGCATAGACATTGTGGAAAGCGTTACAATTCAATTTCAATCACCTAGACTCTCGTACCAGTAGTACAAAAAACCGGCCAAGAGCATGTCGGACCAGGCTCAGTGTAGGGTTCTGCAGCCGTTTATAGAAAAAAATGCACTACAGATGAAAATAATACGATATGAAAAAAAAACACTAACAAAAGAGCGATCTCCCCGGCACTTACGTCCTTTTACTGAGAAGCGCAGTTTTGTGGCAATAACTTAAAAACGGTATGTCCGATCATGTTGAAAATATTATTCGTTGGAAGTATTTATTTAGCTTTATATTTGAAAAAAAATTCATATTTTTTGAACATACCGTTTAGAAAATAGAGAGGGGCGGACACATTTTTTGCTACTTTCGGAGTGAATATTTCCGAAAATATTCACTAAATCAAAATTTTTCTTAGTAACCTCAAAGTATTTTTAGAAGATCTGTCGAATGCTGTGCCGCACATTGATATTGGCTGAAAAAAGTTTTTTACACTTTCGGTTACATGTTTGGAGTGCCCCCCCTAGAAATATATTACACAAGACACCTATTTTCCAAATTTCATCAATATACGCTTTATAGTTATTGAGCAAAATGCCTGTGACATACGGACGGACGGACAGACGGATGGACGGACATGACGAAACTATAATGGTTCCGTTCCTGTGATTTTGTTACCTACGACTAACCCTGACTTGCCACGTTAAAGTTACTTACTGTAATGAATTCAGATCATTATAACAATTTTACCGTGATTTTATCACACTTGTTTCTCACAGAACCTACTTGATATTGTAATGTCCCGTTGTGACTAGTCACAGTTATATACTTTTCTAGACGGCCGATCGCTGTGATTTATCGTATCGTTATTATTACCCGCCACTAGTTATGGTTATGACACACATGTAAACTGGCAATATGACACGTTAACACTTTTTTAATACTTGCCAAAAAAAATAAAGCAAATGAATTAACTTTGTACCGCCTACAGATCACCATTTGATATTAATATCCATTTTGTCAAAAATTAGTGATACGAAAATTCGAAAAATAATGTTAACTAGAAGGCCCCGCAACTTCGTTCGCGGAGGAGAAAAAGTCATAACACCTCTTTTTCTTTTTAACATAGTCGGGTAAAAAGTATCCTATAACCATCTGGAGATACCCAGCTACCCGTGTACCAAAAATAGTTGAAATCCGTTAAGCCGATTTGGCGTGATGAAGCCACAACGACACATCCGAACATACAAATTTATAACAGTTTTACAATTCATTTTTACAACTTTATAACAGTATAGATGGGAACAGAGAGCCCAAATCTATCCGTGAATTGTAGTCACTTTCAAAAAAAGAAAAATTGTCCATTTGCATTAGTGACGGAAGAAAAACAAAAGATAGTGCATTATGATTAAAAAATATGTAAGTCTTACGTGTCATTATTATTATTTTCTTTTTATATCACTATCACCCTCAGGCTCATAACTTTTCAATTCACTCTGATAGTTAACAAGGATAGGTTACAAATTTCACTAAGGATAACGGCTCCGGCGTCGCCGCCAAATGACGCGCAGACACATCGCCTTACCTCTCCGAATAGTATGTTAGGGCTACAGTACAGAGTCAAGGACGGGCTCCGCTAAAGACGTTAGTCCCTGCGTGTAACCTGATGGTCCGCTTTGCCACTCGAAATATAGGATCACTTACTGGAAACACAAAGTAACTCGCGCGTCTTTTTAAACGTATAAAGGTGGAGTTTGTGTGTTTACAAGAGACGAGACAGACAGGCGCCAAGGAGCAAGACATTGGTGAAGGATATAAGTTAATGTACAAAGAGTCCAAGGGCGGGAGAAACGGCGGCGTAGGTATTGATCAGTCAAGATCATCTCGATAAAATCTCGGAGATAAACCGCATAAGCGATAGACTTATGACGCTTAAAGTTCTAATTGTAAGCGAAACTGTTAATATTATCTCAGTTTACGCTCCACAACAAGCAAATTGCAGTCAATATGATAAAGAAGACTTTTGGACAGATGTACAACATGCATTGCAGCAAATACCCCCAAAGGAAATAAATATGGGCGATGATTTAAACGGTTACGATGGACATGTGTATGGTAAAAAACAACATCTAGTTCAACCCAACATTGCATAGCATCAGTGGCGTGGCATCCATATAAGCCGATTCCCACCGGGTTGCCCAAGTAAAGGCTTATAACCAGCTTTTTCTTTAAATATGACTAAATGAATACGCGTCGGCTTACCTTGTAATTTTCCTGACGCTACGCCTCTGCATAGCATACAAAAAAAATATCGCTTTTCTTAACAAAATATCAAAATACCGTAACAAAATATCAAAATACCGTAAAAACAATTTCAAAAAGTGAAACTCAAATTATAATCAGCCATGAAATACGCATGATATAGGCATTTTCAACTACTAATTAGACAACGATTTAACAGAGGTCCGACATGTACTTTTACGTCATAGTACACTACGGCCATATAAACTTCATTTTAATCCTGTTTTGCTAGTAAGATATATAATGAAATGTTTGATGGCTTATATCTTGGTTATTTTTATATTTATGCGAAAAAATATTTGTCTCTGCTGTTTCTGACATGAATGAGCAAAAATAAAAATTCATGCATATTCCGTATTGGACATGACTTACCAATAAAAAACCAAAGAGAAATTCGCCCAAGCTCCCGAATTCACTAAATTGTGGACTTTAACAAACTATTTAACCCAAGAAAACTATTGCAATCAAAAGGGTACGTTCGCAGTGCTTGCTATACCAAATGCTAGACAGTAAGAGAAGGACAAACAGAAATATATAAACTCGCAAACAACGCAGTCAGAACTCGAAGGAACCTAGTGGATGTAGAACCATTAATAACGCCTCTGGGGAACTCCAATACAGAGACCAGGATATTATGGATTTGTTAGTCCTTTACCTCAAAAAAAATAATTCGTTGTAGCGGTTCACGTAATCGCATTTCACCTCGATCGTATATTTTATTAGCGTTGTGTCAGAATCGTTTATTTTTAGTCGCTATAAATTTTAGTCGTATTACACTTCGATCGTGCATTAAAGTATGGCGTTGTATCTCAATCGTGTTTATTTTTAGTCGCTATTAGTTCTAGTCGCATTTCACCTCGATCGTGTATACAATTTTCGCTTTGCATCCTAATAATCTATTTTAATATTAGGGAATATCATTAGTCGCAATGTACCTTTTTCGCTTATTTCTTTAATAGCATATCGTCGTGAACATTTTACAGTACCAATAAAAAAGAAAACTTTACAGTGCATATGCGCAGAAAGTGCCAAACATAAATCCAGACAGTAGTTACTTTCCTGCACAGTTATTATAATTGAGAACTATTTGACTATTTATATACAGGGTGTCCCAAGAAGTAGTGATATACTCAAGCTTTGACGTAGAGGACCTAGAGGGCTATCTAAATCACCCCCATGTATGTTCCGCGTTTTTCGTATTTTCGGAGTTATGACTTTTTTTTTAATTCTTTACCTATCGCCGAGTACGATGAGATTTTTATTTTTGGTGACGTGAATTATTGCGGTAGATGCTTGTTTTTTTTTGTGTGCTAAGCTGATAGACAGGCCAATTCAGTATGGTAACATTTACTATCGTTAGATCTTTGAATGGAATAAAAAAAAATTAAATGCCAAGAATGATAAAATTACCCAATATGTTCACAACTTCAAGGGGCTTTAAAAAGATAAAGTCACATTAAAAAAAATACCGTTTGGCTTTTAAAAACTTGCTCTATCTATTAGGTAGCTTCCCTGAAAATTTCATTTTATTATTCATAAAACTTCAATCAAAAAATCGAAATCTAAATGTGGCAAGTGCAAAATTAATTAACTTTCTAAATAAATTTCGTTCTAAATCACGCACTGGCCATCAATAGAAAAAAAAACAAAAAACAAAAGACGGTTGACGCATGAGAAATTTTTCACGTTGTTTGGTCATCGTTGGTACTTTTCAATAATTTAAAAATTGTGTTTTAATACTGCTAATTGTTCGTTTCTCTAATCATTTTGGCTATTCATATGGACTTTGACTTGCATTACGATTTGGATTAGTGTTATTACCTGGAATCGACGACTTGGCGTTATTTAACTGGACTTGAGTTTGCGTGTAAGTGATCATGTTTACTTCACGTGACTACGCAGAAATGCATTACTATTACGGTTATGCTAGGGGGAATGCGGCGGAAGCTTCAAGGCTGTACCGGGAACATGTGGAATGAAGAGGCGGGCCTCAACCTGAAACCTTTCCTGACTATCGCATGATCTTAAGAGTACATAATGCGTATTTGGAAGGTTACATACCGCGTACCAGATCAGGCCGTATGGCCACTATGCCGGTTCCTGATGTAGTAGATGCAGTGGTTGAAGAAGTAGAAAGAGACCCGTCGACCAGTGTGAGAGTTATGGAACGTCGTACCGGACTTTCTAAATCTCAGGTACACCGTACACTATAGAGCGTAGGATATCATCCGTTTCACATTAGAAAAGTGCAACAGTTGAAACCGGAAGATTACAATCGGCGAATTGAATTCTGTCAGGAAATGCTGAGGAGACAAGCTGAAAACGAAAACTTTTTTAACCAAATCTTGTGGACGGATGAATCCCACTTTAGACGCAATGGGATTTTTAATATACACAATTCTCACTCATGGGCAATTGAAAATCCAAATTTAAAAAGAGAATCGACATTCCAAGATCACTTTAGTGTTAACCTTTGGTATGGCATACTTAACGGTCAGCTAATCGGGCCCTTTCAGCTGCCAGACCGCTTGGGCGGCAATCACTTTTTAAATTTTCTACGCGTCGATCTGCCCCTGCTGTTAGAAGATGTGGACTTGGAGACACGCAGAAGCATAGTACTGCAGTGTGATGGTGCACCATGCCATTTTGCCTTGGACGTAAGAAACTATTTCAATCAAAGATACCCTGAAAGATGGATTGGTCGTTGCGGCCGGGGTGACGCCTTCCTTATAGCCTGGCGTCCACGGTCCCTCGACCTAAACCCCATTGATTTTTTTTGTATGGGGATACTACAAAGACCTCGTCTACTCAAGAGAATGCCGCAATTTGGACGAGTTAACCCGGAAATTGAGAGTAGCAGAAGAAACCATTAAAAATAATAGAAGTGCATTCAGACGTTTAAAAGACAACTTTTTTCGGCAAAGTCGCACGTGCATTGAGCAACAGGGGGGCCGTTTTGAAAATTTCTTGTAATTAAACACCTTGTAATTGGTTTTACTTTGTTTGTATTAATCATCATGTAAATTAAAATTTTGCACTTACTACATTTAGATTTCAATTTTTTGATTGAAGCCTTATGAATAATAAAATGAAATTTTCAGGGTAGCTACCTGATAGATAGAGCAAGTTTTTAAAAGACAAACGGTAATTTTTTTTATGTGATTTTATCTTTTTAAAGCCCCTTGAAGTTGTGAACATATTGGGTAATTTTATCATTCTTGGCATTTTTTTTTTTATTCCATTCAAAGATCTAACGATAGTAAATGTTACCATA
The DNA here is from genome assembly GCA_905404275.2 of Hedya salicella. Classification (NCBI taxonomy): domain Eukaryota; kingdom Metazoa; phylum Arthropoda; class Insecta; order Lepidoptera; family Tortricidae; genus Hedya; species Hedya salicella. The sequence continues at coordinate 106,511,411 of FR990096.1, read as the reverse complement.
CTGAATTGGCCTATCTATCAGCTTAGCACACAAAAAAAATCAAGCATCTACCGCAATAATTCACGTCACCATAAATAAAAATTTCATCGTACTCGGCGATAGGTGAAGAATTTAAAAAAAAGTCATAACTCCGAAACTACGAAAAATCGCGGAACATACATGGGGGTGATTTAGATAGCCCTCTAGGTCCTCTACCTTCCAGCTTCAGTATATCACTACTTCTTGGGACACCCTGTATATACAGACAAATTTTGTTTTCCTTTTTTTCTTCGCATGATGCATTGTAAAACGTTGTACAATACACGACAGAGTATTGTCTATTATTTATTGGTCACAAATTTCAATGAGCTTGAGAGCACTTAAAGCAAGGTACATACAAAACACGTATATACAGAACAAGGTATGATTACATACAGAATTTTTATGCAAATGTTGTTAACGCGTCAATTTAATTAGAATCCCAAGCAAACATCGATCGCGGCGAAATGCGTCTAGCGTAAAATACTACACGAAAAACCGGCCAAGTGCGAGTCGGACTCGCGCACCGAGGGTTCCGTACAAACTTTCACTTACCTTAACATTATTATATTACCCGGTTCCGATTCAGTTAAGTTTGCACCTGATATCTAAAGCACTACATACGAGATGCAAACTTAACGAAACCGGGCTATCCAAATAGGTTATTTAAAAAATTTAAAAAGAAATAAGCTAGTTAGAGACATGGTTATAATTTTCGTGTAATATTTATGTTTATTTATACAAATTGTGAAAATTTCAAAATTTTGATCGGTATACTTCGGAGATAAAGGGTAGTACGACAGTTTTTGAGATGTGGCGCTTTAATAGTCGGACAGGCAGACAGACACAGTCGCACCATGAGGGTTCCTTTTTTACCATTTTTGGTACGGAACCCTAAAAATTAGATGCTGCAAACTAAGTATACTAATGTAAAAAGCTACGCGAAAAGTTGCGTCAAGTACAAGATTGAAATTTTGTTACTTCGAGGTGAAATGCGATTAGGTGAACCGCTACAACGAATTTATGCTTTTGAAGTAAAGGACTAATAAATCATATAATGACAACTTGGCAAGAGTACTACAATAATCTCCTTAATAGTATATGCTGTATCCTTAGTACAGTTAGCTTCCAGCTTCCGTGTCTAAGACCAAACGCCGGTCTAATTCCCTTTCCAGTCAGGCGGATTTCACTCATTTTTGGCTGTCCGTGAGGTGGGCGTAGCCAAGTGGGTCGACCGGCAACTTTCAACGCCAGTGGGCCGTCAGACGCCGCCGTCGCTATGGTTACGAGTACTGAACTCCAAACATTTAAAAATAATGTTTTCGTATTATGAAGTTCATGGTTGTATAAATGAAATATACTGACGATTTTTAAATTGCCTAAGATTAAAGGTATAATGTTAGAGGTACTTTAAAACCATGGCTGTTAGTTACCTCACGACTGACATAACTAAAAAAACAAATCAAACGACAAAATTGTTAATAAATGGAGTACTCAGAGTAGAAATGTTATTTAGTGATTATTTTTTAGCAGAAATCTACAGTATTGATGATGAAAATGAAATACAGTAACATTATTCCATATCTGCATAGCATTATAACTATTTAGTTATTGACGTGTTTTTAAAATTATATAGTTACTTACAACGTTAGTATTTTGATTAGCAGGCGGGGCACTAGAAGCTCTGGGTGCTACATTTGACGTTCGTTGGACCAAAATATATTGTCCCATATTGTTAGTTCTATTCTCATTGATCTGCAAACAAAAACGTTTTCAAATCATCATCATTTCAGCTATTGGACGTAGGACGTTTATATAGCCACAGCTAGACAGGCCTTCTCAATAGACTACCACATGGGCCGGATAGAGGCGGCCCGCATGCAGCCAATCCCCCCCAACCCTTTTTATTTTCTAATAGATAATGATTATTAGTATCAATCACATTATCTTCACCAAAGATAACGTCTGTCGAATGAAAAACCTTAGGGGAACTTACATAAAACAAGTGAAAGAAAATGTGTGTCAAATAACACGATCAGGATGTCAAAGACAAGGTTGAAAATAGAGATTCGTAGATATACCTTCAAAATTCAAAAATGTATTGTAAAACAAAACAAGAAATTTAAGCATTTCTGAAGGGAAAGTGAAACAAATGTACACATGAACATGAGGATCATTATCATCGTGTTATTTGGAGAATATGTACCTCGTGCGGCATAACCGAAACCGGGAGTTGGCGTAGCAACATGGGCGGGGGCGGCGGGTGCGGTGCGGACAGAGGCGCCGGGGCGAGCGGCGGGGGCGGGGCAGGCGCGCGCGGCGCACGCGTGGGCCGCGTCAGCAGCGCGGGCGGCGGCCGAAGCTGACCGCGCAGTGCGTCGCGGTTGGGGCTGTTCTGGATCACGGCCTGACAGATCTGGTAGCTGCGCTCGAGATTCACCGCGCCGGGGGGCACCTTGTTCGAGCTGCGGCTCCTAGAGAGATCCAAATCGTGGCGTTAATTGGCGCAAAATTTGTGTTAAAAATTCAGGCTAAAAAAAAGGAACTGACTTCAAAATGAACTAAAGAGCCAAAAATAATCTTTTATGTACGGTACGGATGACATTTGAATCAACTTTTAAACTCGGTGCCAAACCATTAATTCATTTCTATTAACACAGATGACACGCGCAAGAACCGCGGCGGCGAGCCTTTAGTTACCTTTAAATAATTTTTCATTTCTCCTGCTCAAAAAGTACGTCATATTAGCTTTGCGAAGCGAGACTAAAATGGTACATTTCGCCCTTAGGGTTTAAAAGAAAGCCATATAATCCCATACAATTTCTATAAACCTGAAAAAAAGAAACTTGCGGCCAGCTACATACTCCTTTATACGAATAATTAAAAACAAACAAACCAACCTGATCAGATTGGCCAAACTTTCTGATAGAATGGCTCAAACTGTACTTTTAGTTTTTCATGAAATATACAATTTTAATGGTAATTCTTTTTCATTTTATCGCAGTCGAAGTGTAAAGCAGAGTGTTTAACACGTGGCTAAAAGCCATTATGACACGAAGTGATTATTTGGACGAGCTCACGAAGTGAACGAGGCTTATTTTAGCCTATTGGTTCAATGTTTAATTCTTGTAATTGATTCATGTTGACATGTATTTTTATTTTTGATTTTGAATTTAATAATTTTGATGTTTATAATGTTTATATTTTTCAAATTTACACACATAGTTTACTTAATGAAAGTCTTTTTTAAATTGTATGTATTCTTTCAAACACATTTTTTATTGTTTTTTTATGAAATAAATGACTATTATGACTGACTATATATCCTACCTATATATTTAGTTATAGAAAATCGTATTTTTGTTGAATAAAGAACTACTTCAGGTTTGGCACCGACTTCAAAAGGTGATTCAAATGTGATCTGTACGGTACATAAAAGATTATTTTTGTCTTTTTAGTTTATTTTGAAGTCGGTTCTTTTTTAGGGTTCGTTAGCCAAATTGGCGACAACGGAACCCTTATAGTTTCGTTATGTCCGTCCGTCCGTCCGTCCGTCCGTATGTCACAGGCATTTCACTCAAAAACGACTAGATGTATATTGATGAATAACCGAAACTGAAAATTCAGCAAATACCAATATCAATGTATGGTACATATTTCGTCAGAACTTTTAAAAAGACCGAGGTTTCTAAAAAAAAATTGATTTAGTGAATATTAACGGAAATAATCGCTCTAAAAGTTGCATAAATTGTTTGGAAGTAGGAAATGTAAAAGTTGGTTAATCCATATCCCTTTTAAAATTCACTAAACCATTTAAAAACTGTTGCTAGGGATGAAGCAGAGTCCCCTAATGCTGATTGCAATGATTGTAAACTTGGTAGTACAGTAAAATCAAATTTATAATCGTAGGCAATAAATACACTTATAGCGCGCAAATGTTCGGGGCGCGGTTGAGGTCCATCGTTTCAAAGAAAGAAGGCGGGAACAGTTATACAGTAAACAAGTTCCTTAGAAGAAAAAGCGTTGCGTGAAATGCAACGATTGCGAATATTGTAAATAAATAAGACCAATTGTAAATAAGATTATTGTAAATAAAAATCTAAATTATAAGAAATGGCTAGGTCAAAATGTTTAAGTCCAGTAGCTTGCTGGTTAGAAAAGAATACGACTAACAGTCGCAACTTACCCATGATATTTAAAGAATTATCTCGCAACTCTTGACCGTTAATTAGGACTTGTACCTTCCATCATCAGCTCAGCATCATGAAATGATGACAACCAGACGAAAGTAACTGAATAACTTTAGAAAAATATGTTATACAATAATATTATAATATTTGAGGGTTTCTCTCGATTTCCCTGGTATTCCATCATCAGATCCTGACTTGGTGATAAGGAGACTACCTCAAGGATACACGATAAAGAATATGACTAACAGTCTTAACATACCTACCTATAATACATGTATTTTTTAAGAACTCTTAACCAATAAGGAGTTGTACCTTCCGTCATTAGCTCAGCATGATCAGATGATGACTACTATATGCAAATACTTAAAAAGCTTAAGAAAATATATGAAAAACATTATAAGTGCCTATGAAATTTGAGGGTTGCCATCAATTTCCCTGGGATCCCATTATCAGATCCTAACTAAGTGGCAATGGGACTACCTCAGGAGAATGTTCTTACAAACAAACAAAAAATGTAATCGGTCCCGATTGGCGGAGTAATTGGTGAACACATATAAAAAAAATACGCACAGTTGAACCTTACTCCTTTTTTGGATTACGGTTAAAAAATAAAATAACCTTTCAAATAAGTATAGAAAGGTGGTTGGTTGAATGTTGCCTGTTTCTTATTCTGGCATCAATGTGTCCATGATTTGATTTGCTTTTTCCTTTAGAGCAGATTGTATGATATGCTTGCTAAAATACCATTATGTTTTATTCTATTACCTGTTAGATTCCTTTCCCGATTTCAACTTTTTCCCTGATGGTCGGACAATATTTGTCATAGTGGCGGAATTCACTGGCGGATTACTAGTGGTGGTACTTGAGACCAGACTAGTTGCGGGCTCATTCTCCTGCTTTACAACAGAATCCTTCATCGACTGACAACTTTCTGATGAATTTGATGACTCCATGTTGAAATTTGCATCTCTATCCTCTTTGTACATGCAATTATCATCATTCATGTTTGTATCTTCCACATCCGTTTTAGAATCTTCACTAAGATATTTTGAACTTTCCATGTTGGCATTTGAAAAGTTATGTAGAGCAATAACGTCATTTGTCATGTTAGTCTCAATTTTCCATGACACTGCTGAAGTTTTTGGTTTTGCTGGGTCCTGCATATTATCATCTGGGTAAGACACCATCTGGAAGTAATTAAAAGCAATATTTAAATATACCAGTGGAATTTATGAGAAAGTTATATTCTGAACAAATAAGCTGAACTTACTGATGTGTTGGTCACTTCCATTACAGGAATGGATGAATTTTGAGGCATAGGCATAGTCACAACAGCAGTAACATCTGAAAGAAACGAAAACATTAACAACTATTTGCTCATTTGACAACTTGCTATAGCTCAACTGAACCTCAACTTTGTGAAGTACCCGCATTAAAACAAAATTATGATAATTATTTGATGTAACTTCTAGTTATTTGAGTTACACAATTTTACAGATATAGGTAACTTACTTGTTTCACTCATGTATGATGACAACTCCATTAAATTTGGATGTGGTGTATATTTTACATCTTCACATTCTGAAAAAAAGTTCAAAAATAAAGTATTATTATCGGGGAGTAAACTCTACAGGAGCATTAAATGTTACATATACTTACGAGAAGTTAGTATTGACAGTCCACCTGTCTCCAAAATAAATGATTCTGCATCCTTAAAATGTTCATCATAGAAATTGTGAACAATATTTTCAGCTGGCCTAATCTTATCCAATTTATCACAGCTGTCATCATTCTCCTTTATATTGGGAGGTTCATTTGCTTGAATATTTTGACTTTCCATATCTTGATCTGGTTTGTGATATGACTCTTTCTTGTCTACAGGTTTGTTGTCTTGGGGTGAGGCAATATTGAAATCCAAGATGTTTTTATCATCTGTTGGGAACTGCTCTGACACAAAAGCTTGTGGTGAAACAGGAGCTCGAGAATCTTTAACATCTTCTTTTTCATCACAACAATTCTCTTCCATTTCAGTAGTTGAATTCTCACATGGCAGAGTGTCATTGTTTACATTAGCTTTATTAACTGTAGCAATACTGAGAATGTTATCAATTTTCAAACTTGATAGTGAGGATACGCTTCTTTCATCATATTCATATACAGAAGCAGTTGCTTTACTATCTTCGCTGTTTGTATCCACCTGTTCTTGTTCAGGATATCTGTGTTCATCGCTTGGACAAATCTGATCATTGGAATCATTTACTTCCACATCTGAACCATTATTGCTGCCTGATCTTTCTATATTCTGTGTTAAAAAACCTAAGTAATCAAAACATTCTTCCTCTTCCAATCTAATTCTCTTTGCTATATTACAACTCTCATTATCATCACTGAGTCTCTTGGTTGTTTCAGAAAAAAATATTTCTGTATTGCTTTTATTTGTTTCACTTTCTTTAGATGCATTAGACTCTTCAATTGGTACCACAGTCATGTCTAACTCTTGTTTCACATCACTTCTGTCTGTTTCTGAATCTGGCAACAGCAAGGGGTCAACAGGTGTGGATGGAACAGAATCATCCAACCTTGGCGCAGATGAAGAGTCAGAAAAATTGAAATCAACTTGACATTCCACATAGCCTCTGTTGTGGTTTTTGACATGTTTGAGAGGAAGCAAATCCGGGACCGGTGCTGATGACTTAGCATTAGCAACAGTGGGCTCTTCTACTACTTCATCTGCTTTGGCTGAAGACCGAGTGACTGCCCCAACAGACCTCATTCTTTTACTATTATTTGATGATTTACTTTTCTTAATCTTTGGCACAGTACTGGTGCTGGTGATGGAAGCTGTGGGTCTAAGCTTTATCGTTGTTTTTAATGATGGTCTTTCAGAAGTCAAATTCAGGGAAGATTTTTCTCTTCTAAATTTTTCTCCCCAAAAGGGTTCAAAATGCTTCAATTTCCATGGGTCAATTTTGCTTTTTTCTTTTTCTGCCTCAGACTTCATTTTTTGCTGATTCTCAGGAGTGAATTCTCCCCCTGAAAGGCTCTCCTGCCATTCTAAGCAGGCACGGGCAAAAAATTCATTATTTAGACTAGAAGAACTCAGGCGTCCCGAAGGGCTAGGGCGGTCCACACTTGGAAGCAGCTGCCCAAGCTTGTACTGGTATAGAGGAGGAAGAAGTGAGAAAGTATGTTTGTTTAGTACAGCTCTGATGTTAGTGTTAACTAATATTGAATCAGGAGTCTCTAAATCTATACACCCTTCCCTAGTTTGCTGCAACTGAGCAGCAGTAGAAAGTTTTTTTCCACTGCGTTTGCGAGGCTTGAGGCAGAAACCTGGTATACTTGCAAGCACCTCGCGCATGGTAGATAGCTTGTTGGCATTTGCAGTTGTCTCCACGTATGTCGTAGCTGCCGTCCATTCCCTGGTCTCTGGCGGTGGTGGAGGTGGTAAAGGCTTCACTATAATCCGTGGTAGAGGCCTAGAGTGATTTGAACTTTTTTTTCTCCGTTTAGACTGCTTTCTTGACGAGTGCTTGCTCGCTTTAGGTTCAGGTACATCACCGTCTCCTGGAATGCGTATGACGGAGTACTGCTCACTAATATTACAGGACAAGTATTTATTTTCTGACGAATTGTCGGAGAATTCTATATCGTTATCCTCGACGTTTGCAGGTGATACGTCGAGTTCCATAGTGGCAGTATTTGTCTAATCCTTATTTTTAAGATAGAGCGTGAGCAGTCCAGAAACTGAAATAATGTATTTATGCCGACAACAGTCACTATTTCAACCCATCGTGCATTCGTTTAAACTTAAACACAGTTCTTATTCCATAGTTATCTTTGTACTTTTAAAATAAATCATAACACATTTAGCTAGTTCAGTGCAGCGTCATTATCGTTAGATTAATAAAATTTCTGCACTAAGAGAAAAGAACAGAAGAGCAAAATGTCACAACAACACCAAGGAAAATGGATTCCAACCGATAAGTTGCGTTCACATAATTATATTTCTTAAAGGGAGGACTGGTTTTCTCATTGTTTAGAATAATATGATTTATTTTATAAATTAAATATACATAATTTTAGGAAAAAGAAACAGCTTAGTTTACATATTATTTAGCTCAAAAAAAATACTATTCGTATTAAGATGATCTGAGGGATAATTCCGAAATTCATAGTTCGTTTAACGCCGTTGTACTCGCTCAACTTCAGTTTAACACGAGAGCACGAAAGATGGCCTTTTGAGTAACTTAGAACATAATTGCCGATATAATTGAGGCTACAGGGGTTACTCCGAAATCCGGTATTTGAAGTTCGAATAGTGCCATTTCTCTCGCTCACCTGTTAAACTGTATTTGAGTAAGCGGGATGGCGCCATACGAACTTCAAATATCGGATTTCGGTGTAGCCCCTCTGAGGGATTACTCCGAATCTCGAAATTTGTAACGTCCCATCCCTTTCGGTCTCATGTTTAATTGTATTTGAGTTAGCAGGATGGCGCCATACTAACTTCGAAGTTGAGTTTTGAGTTGAGTTGAGTTGAAAAGTATATAGATAGCGGAGAAATATAATTGTACCTATACTGTATAATATCATCTTATAATAATAAATGTATGGTATCAGTTTAATTTTGGATATGCATCACACATCAGTCTCAGACTTTGGTGTGTGATTATTATTAGTCTATTTAAAAAAAAATGTGTTCTGGATGTAGCTTATTATACTGTCTATATCGGAATAAAAAGTGGATTTTAAATGAAATCGCATGCCACTAATACTGGATTTGACTTTGAAACTAACAATGAAGACACTAATACTGGATTCTGGAAAATAAATTATTGAAGACAATAATACTGGATTTGACTTAAGAGAAATGATTAAAACTAAAGACATTACCACTGGATTTGACTACTTATAAAGAAAATTACTGAAGACATTATTAACTGGATTTAACACTTAATAATAATCACGAGAAGACGTAGCAGTATGGCCTATGGTCTTAGCTAGTCCGAAAGGACGAAAAGTTAAAAAAAAGTATATAGATAGCTCAATCCCACAAGGTAGTGTCCTAGGTTGCGTGCTTTGCTTCGTCTACATAAACGACCTTCCAACAATTACAGACCAAAAAGTTGTAATGTTTGCTAATGACGTATCCCTTTTGTTTTAATGTCCACATAATTACAATAGCAGCACAAACATAAAAGAAACATTCAACTAAGTGATTTGTTGGCTACAGGATCACTGTCTACAAATAATGACAAATCGAAATTAATACAATTCAGACCGAGACAAAAACAGCCACTTAACCTGAACACTGTGTCAAATAACTTAGATATTGAAGAGGTACCAAATTTCACTCTGTTGGGTCTCTTCCAGTTTAGCTGGCTCTCTAAATTAGATAGGCACCTAAACTGGAAGGCACATGTTGAAAATATAAAAAACAAAGTATCAATATTCATATATGCTTGGAGCATATTGGAGAGCAATACAGGCATGGATTGCGTGCTTATTCTCCCGTTGTGGAGCCACAACACAGACGCGTACCAGAGTTGTTACTCCGAAACTCGAAATTCGAAGTACGTGACCTGCCATCCCTCTCGCTCTCGTATTAAGCTGTATTTGAGTGAGCGTGATGGCGCCATACAAACTTCGTTTTTCGGGTCACGGAGTAGCCTCTCAGCTCTCATTATGCAGAAAGTGTGTACGAATCTTGGCTAATATCCACCAACCGCATTGCAAACCTGAGTGGCTACTCCGAAATTCCAAAAACGAAGTTCTTATCGCGCCATCCCGCTCACTCAAATACAGCATGACATGAGAGCGAGAGGGACAGCACATTACGAACTTCATTTGTCGGGTTTCGGAGTAGCCCCTCTTACTTTAAAGACCTCAAATTATTAACCCTTCCCTCCCTGTAGAAGTAACGTTTGTCCGAAATTATTTTCATTTTTTCACTTTCGGTCAAAATACTCGAAACCTTTAAAATCTCGAGCTTCCGGAGCCTAAACTGGAAATAGAAAGAACGATCCATATTATAGAGCAATAAAAATATACAATAGAATTCCTGTAAAAATAAAAACTATAAATGACTAATAATACCATCGAATAACCCATGAAATGTATAGGTAGTACCTTTTGTTAGGAAACCTTAGGGGCTACTCCGAAATTCGAAAAACGAAGTTCGTATGGCGCCATCTCGCTCAGTCAAATACAGTGTAACATGAGAGCGAGAGGGACAGCACGTTACGAACTTCGTTTTTCGGGTTTCGTAGTAGGCCCTCTTAATTTCCTCATACAAGGTTGGCTAGGCTTTAGTATGGAGCGTTTTTTGGGAAAGTCAAAGAATAGGATTTTAACGTTGTATATCGGTGAGTTTTTATGAGTTTTTACACTTGAGAGCAAAGATAAAGAAATAGCTATTTCTTTATCTTTGCTTGAGAGATCATTTTATTACACCACAGACAATTTCGAGTTTTGGAGCACGCCCGTCGCTTGATTCAAGCGAACACGTTGATTGGTTAGATAATTTCAAGGCTAGTAGCAGAGGCGTTACTCCGGAACTCTAAATTCGAAGTTCGTAACCTGCCATCCCTCTCGCTCTCATACGAAGCTGTGTTTGAGTGAGCGGGATGGCACCATACGAACTTCGTTTTTCGGGTTTCGGAGTAGCGTCCCAGATATGGATTAAAAACCTTAGTGATTAAAACCCGTTCTAGACCATCCGATCCCATCCGATCCCATCCGATCCGATCTTAATCAACGGATGAAATCGGATAATGTAAGGGGCTATTCCGAAACCCGAAATACGAAGTTTGTAATGTGCCATCCCGCGCGCTTTCATGTTAAGCTGTATTTGAGTGAGCGGGATGGCGCTATACGAACGTCGTTTTTTGGGTTTCGGAGTAGCCCCTCTGTATTGTGCAAAAGAGTCGCTCTCATGTTAAACTAAAATTAACGAAACGCAAACGGTATTGCCAGATTTCCTTCCGGTTAGGCCGAATTCGAAAAACAAAGTTATTATTGTGTTGTCTCTCTTGTTCTCGTTTGAGTGAGTAAGACGACGCTATACAAACTCCTTATTTCGATATTCGTAGTAGCCCCTCAGTCGCATCCGGAAGGATATCTGGCAATAACGCTTGCGTTTCATTTATTTTTTTCGTCGCAACCCGCAAGCTACAAAATGCCATACTGCTAATGCTAGGCTCATGGAGCATAGGGAAGATAAGGAGAGCGAACTCATATAGGAAAACAGATGAAAAAGTGTCCGCGGAAAGCACTAGGTAATAGTTCCAAATCCGTCCAGAATGGCGCTAATGTAGCAAGATAATATGAAGTCAACAAACAATTACAAAACATTGCTATGGAAATACTACTCAATACTTCGTTCTACTACTGATCAAAATATTCAATCGTATTAAAAATATTTTTTTTGCGTCGTTTTGGATTTTTTGGCATTATTATCGTAATTTGGAGGGTGAGGCCTTTGCCCAGCAGTGGGACACAAACACAGGCTATTAAAAAAATATATATATCGTAATTTATTTGTCACTTGCTACAGAGATTGTTCTCCTTAATTTCCTACATTCTATAGCTGAGCACTTAAACCCGTTCCACACTTTCCGATCCGATCCTAATTATCGGATAAAATCGGGTAGTGTATTGTGCTACAGGCCCTAAAAGTTGTGATCTGTTGCACAATACATTATCCGATTTTATCCGATAATTAGGATTGGATCGGAAGGTCTAGAACGGGTTTTAACCCTTACCTAGCTATCGACTTCTGCCTGTGCCTTGTGGTTAAGCCGAGCTGTGCGTTGCGTTCGGCCATTTTGTTTCCTCCGTGAGTCGTGAAGCCAACAGGAACGACACATTTTGACTTCATGTTTAATTGAGCTTATAAAACATATAATAAAGCGTGTATGTTAGACAAGTGAATATTTATACCCTAATAAGTGAAGTGAGCGAGTTGTAAGAACTACAATGGGACGAGGAAGGTATGGGGCACGTTTTTATAATTTAACAAGTGGATGCGTCATGTACAATTTAAATTAATTCGCCTCATGCTTATTTTGTAGGGATCGTAGTCGAGACAGGCGTCGCAGTAGAACCAGGAGTAGGAGTCGGTCTCGCAGCCGCAGTCCTCGTTATGGGCTCGGTTCCGGCGGCGGCGGCGGCGGCGGTGGCGGCGGCGGCGGTTATGGCAGAGGCGGCGGCGGCGGCGGCGGAGGAGGACGCCGTAACAATCCCGGTGCCAACTTGCGAAAACCAAAATGGGACTTGAACAGACTTAAACCCTTCAAAAAGGACTTCTATGTTCCCCACACAGACGTTGAGAACAGAACGGACTCTGAAGTAGAGCAATGGAGGAGCGAAAATGAAATAACATTGAAAGGCCGAAACATCCCGAAACCGACATTGACCTTTGATGAAGCCGGATTTCCAGATTATGTGATGGATGAAATAGATAAAATGGGATTTTCAAGACCAACACCCATTCAAGCACAGGGTTGGCCCATTGCCCTCAGTGGATATGATATGGTTGGCATTGCATCAACAGGCTCTGGCAAAACCCTTTCTTATATTTTACCAGCAATAGTACACATCAATAATCAACCAAAATCAAGTAGAGGTGATGGTCCCATTGCTTTAGTGTTGGCTCCCACCAGAGAGTTGGCCCAACAAATTCAAGAAGTATGTGACAAGTTTGCAAACACATCTAAAATTCATAACACTTGTTTGTTTGGTGGAGCTCCAAAGGGGCCTCAAGCAAGAGACTTGGATGCCGGCGTGGAAATTGTGATAGCAACTCCGGGGCGCTTACTTGATTTCTTGGAAAGCGAAAGAACTAACCTCAAGAGGTGTACCTATTTAGTACTTGATGAAGCTGACAGGATGTTAGATATGGGTTTTGAGCCTCAAATCAGAAAAATAATTGAACAAATCAGACCAGATAGGCAAACTCTTATGTGGTCTGCAACGTGGCCTAGGGAAGTTCAAAGCTTGGCTTCAGAATTTTTAAAAGACTACTTACAGATCAATGTGGGTTCACTGTCATTAGCAGCTAATCACAATATTCTTCAAATTATTGATGTTTGCATGGAATATGAGAAAGAGACGAAATTGAGTACTCTACTCAAAGAAATTATGGCAGAAAAAGAAAATAAAACTATTATTTTTATTGAGACAAAGCGCAGAGTGGATGATATAACCAGAAAAATGAAGCGAGATGGGTAAGCAAAAGTTGGTGATTTGTCATTAGGGTTTGGAGATTCGGATAGATTTTTACCTAAATTTGGCAAAACATCAGAAAAAAGTTCAGTGAATGTAAAGTTGGCTTATTAATTTTTTTTTTTTTTAATATGTTCCAGGATTTGATAAATTTGCACCCAAATGTATGTAATGAACAGCAATTAATGAACTATGACATACATTAATAAACAACACGCAATATTGCTATCTAACCTGTAATTACCTGTTCACATGTGCATGTCCATCAATTAGTTTAAATTCCCAATGTAAATGCAAATAGTTGATTGTTTATAACTATTATTTTCATGCAGATTAAAATTTTATGTCAAAGTATGTTTCTGATACTGATTTGAGGCTCAGTTCAGTTATCAAAATAATAAATGTAACTAGCACCGAAGAGTACATTGGCGTTATTGGTCTATTTACATACTCCAAAAAAAATATTAATTTTATATAATTGGTGCCACTTCCATATTACTGAACAGCATTGCCACTGTAAATAATGATTTGATTATCCAATCCTTAATATTTTCTTCTATCCAATCCTTGCCTATATGTGTAATAAAATATTTAAGTATAATTTATGCTATTAATAATGTAACATTTTCATATAGGTGGCCTGCTGTATGCATTCATGGCGATAAATCCCAGAGCGAAAGAGACTGGGTACTGCAAGGTAAGACTTAGACAAGGTATCACTGTGATATATGGATATTAATTTCCTTTTATTTTATTGTTAAATCAACAGAAACCTGAATTGAGACTTTCAAATTTATCACATTAAATGTATTAATTGGAATTATTTTGACTGAAAGATTGGCCCAATAATGATATTGTTATGAAAAGAATACGAGTTGATGGATTCGAGAAGCGGTGTCGGATTGAGTTTCTCAGCCTAGTGTCGACGTGGCATCGCCGCCGCGGGGCGCGGGGTGGGAGTGGGGCGGCGCGCTCGAACTCGGCGCTCCGTATCTGACTGGTGTCTGCGTGTGCAGGCTGGGGCGCTGCGGCCGGGCGGAGGTCGTCGACCCCCGCGACCCGGCGCCCGGCAGCCTGGCCCGTTGTCGGGGCGGTAGCTAGCCCAGTGCGGTAACACTGGCACCCTCGCCCGCCGCACTGCTGCGGTCTGAGCCGCTTCTCGAGCGTCCGCGGCTCGGGGACCGAGCGGCGTGTCGGCGCCCCGTCGGGGACCGAGCGGCGCGTCGGCGCCCCGTCGGGCCCCGAGCGCCTCGCCGGCGCCCCGGCGGGCGCCAGCCGTCTGGCGCACTAGAGCCCGTCGAGCCGATCGGCTCGCTCGCCGCCGGTCAAGCCTTTCGTTTTAGATTTTTCTTTTGCGCGTGTTGTCCGCGATATACCGAGGAGACAGTACGATTAGTAAGTTTATTCGAGAAGTTATGAAATGTTTACACCTTATAAAACTTACGATCCCGACCCCGATTTGCATTTACGTCTTTGTGGTTTCTTTCATTTTTTAGATGATTTTATGTATTTAACGATACTGTTGGGTTTCCTCATTTTTTCCAATTATATGTCTTAACTCGTATTATTTATCGTTTAGTTTATTTGTATAGCATTTCAATATGTATTTACATTTATGAATGAATGGGCAAAATTGAGTATCTGATTCTTATTATGTTCATGTGAAAATTTGGAACCCTAAGAACAAATACCCGGGATGCAGCAATAAGGTGTCTGCTAAAATGAAAATGGATATCGTTATGATTTGGTTTTGAGTTATAGAAAAAAATACTATTTAAAATTTAGGCCACAGGAGAGAAAAAAAAAAAAATCTCTATTTTTGGGATTTACTTTGAATTTCTAGGTGAACTCAGTATGCTTGCTTGCGATGTTGATAGTAATCAAGCAAGGTAAGAAGCGGCATGAAATTCATGCAGTACTGTGCGAGCTTGCATACGGAGCATCATGAAATTCATGCAGTACGGTGCGAGCTTGCATACGGAGCATCATGAAATTCATGCAGTACTGTGCGAGCTTGCATACGGAGCATCATGAAATTCATCCAGTACTGTGCGAGCTTGCATACGGAGCATCATGAAATTCATGCAGTACTGTGCGAGCTTGCATACGGAGCATCATGAAATTCATGCAGTACTGTGCGAGCTTGCATATGGAGCATCATGAAATTCATGCAGTACTGTGCGAGCTTGCATACGGAGTATCATGAAATTCTTTAGTTAATATGTTCATATTTTTTTACAGATTTTCGAAGTGGTAAAGCTCCTATACTTGTAGCTACGGATGTGGCCGCTCGTGGGCTAGGTATTTATTTTATTTTATTTATTAATAGGTTTGCAAACACATACAACACAGAATAAAATTACACTGATATCATATGGACATAAAGACCAATTACAGGCAAACACAGCATGCTTTTTCTATAAGCTCGCTAAACAAAACAAATGTGTTTCAATTTATTTATCTAGCCTAGCTAGACATTCAGTAATATTAACCGTATGTTAATAAATAATAGTTTTACTATTATTTTGTAGTACGTCTTTGCATCCAAATTTTAATTAACAGTACCAATATCTTATTCCAGTGTTGCTAACATTTGTATTCTTTTACAGATGTTGATGATGTCAAATTTGTTATAAACTTCGATTATCCCAGCAATTCCGAAGATTACGTGCATCGTATCGGAAGAACGGGGCGTACCAATAAAACCGGAACCGCCTATACATTCTTCACCCCGTCGAATGCGGCAAAGGCTGCCGATCTCGTTTCGGTCCTGAAGGAAGCGAAGCAAGTCGTCAATCCAAAGTTACAAGAACTGGCCGAACGCGGAGGTGGAGGCGGCAGACGTAAGACACCGCGTTAATATGAAATTCATTTATATTTGACTAGAAGGTCTTTGTCAGCAGAGGATAATAATTATAAACCTCATTTTTCTTCAGCTTAGTCAAGTAGAAAAGTATCTTATTGCCATCTCTGGATGCCCAGCTACCCATGTATGCCACAAAGACATACAAAAATAAAAATAAAAAAAGTTTTCTATTTTCGATTTAATATCTTCAATGTACAGACATTCAATTTTACAACTTCATTATAGTACTAGCGGCCGCCTGCGACTTCGTCCGCCTAGATTCGTTTAACGCGTATAAAAAGTATTTTCCGGAATAAAGAGAAGCTTATGTCTTTCCCCAAAACTCGATATTTTACTAATTTAAATGTTAAGCATATTACCAAGATTTCAAGTTCCTAGCTTAAAAAAATATTTACCGTTTCGTCCCTAAAAGGGATGAAATTTGACATAAATTATAGCCTACTATTCTGATATATAAGGTGATATATAACTGGAAAGCTTCATGAAAATTCGTCCAGTAGTTTTTGAGATTAAGTGGAACGTACATACATACGTTCACGTTTATAATATAGTAAGGATTGATGACACATTTGGTTCGGTTGATGGGGGGGGGGGCGTTATTTATGTGCGTATTATATCGCATAACCTAGTACCTATGGTACAAGCTTTGATTAGCTTGATTGGTGTAAGATTATAATTGATGTTTATTTAATTTATTATTTAGTATTTTACATTTATATTTTGATTTTTATGAGTGTCGTAAATCGCAGGTCACCGCGGTCGCGGCGGCAGATACCGCCGCGGCGGGCGCCGCTCCCGCTCCCGCTCGCGCTCGCGTTCTCGCGACCGTCGTCGCCGCTCTCGCTCGCGCTCCCGCGACCGTCGCCGCCGTCGCCACAGCTCTTCTCGCTCGTCGCGAAGCAAGTCCTCCAGATCGTCCGGGAGTCGATCGCGCTCCCGCTCTCGCTCGCGTAGCCGCTCCCGCTCAGGCAAGTGCAGCCCACACGAGGACGCTCCCACTATTGGGCCGCAGTCCGCACCCCGAGCGCCGCCGCCGACGCCGAGAACTCTCCTCCCGACTCCTATCGGTCCCCGGCCGGCCCCCGAACGTGCGGACGGACCCAACGGTAAAGGTCCGGCGACTCCTCCCGTTCGCGAGGACGGGTCGTGCACCGACAACGGAGTCGCGAGTGCGAATAACGATAGTGATGCAGATCATATGCGGCAGATGCGGGCGCCCACGAATCGAGTGCCGCCATTGATGGGCCTCGATCCTATGAATATGTGTATGATGCCCCCCGTGAACGGTCGAGGGTTCGTCGTGCCTCCCTTCTTCCCGGCCGACCGGTACGGCATGATGATGCCGCAGTTCCCTCCGGGTTCCGTGGTCCCGGGCGGATGGGGCCACCCCCCGCCGCTGCCGCCTCCCCCTCCGCCGTCGTCCGCTCCGTCGGGCGGCGGCTCTTACGATTTTGATTACGGACGACGCGGCTCGGGAGCGAGCGATCTCGAGCCGGATTCCAGGAAGCGGGCAGCTCGCGAGGGCGGGCTCGGCGGCTCGGATGCGGCCGGCGCTCGCGGAGGTCTGGGCGGCGTGGGCGCCGAGGCTCGCGGCGGGCCGTACTCGGGCGGAGGGCTCGGCTCCGACGCCGCCAGCGGGCCGCGCGCCCGCGGCGGCCGCGACCGGCCTCGCCGTCGCGGAAGAGGACGAGATAACGACGATCATAACTCTGAATCTTCGGGTGTCGGCGGGCTCGGTTCGGGTGATCTCGAACCCGCGGGATCGGTGGGCCTCGGCGGGGGCCCCGGTCTCGCCCACAGCTACGGCTACGCCTCTGGCGGTCTCGACGTGCCCCACGGGAGCCCGTTGCCGCGCATGCTTCCTCAAAATGGCGGAGAGTTCGTCGGGCCACAGGCTAACTTCACGGCTTTCGGGTCGTATGGACAAAAATCCAACAAAAGGCAACAAAACGATCAATACCAGAACGAAGCTAATAATATTTACAATGAAGCCTCATACAATAATGGTCTAGAGTACGGCCCGCAAAATGGCCCGGGCAGACCGCAAGGTTTTGGTATGTTACAAAATCAAAATGGTCCAAATAATGCGCAGGCGAGTGGCTCCATGGGGTACAATAATGACCGCCAGAGGAATCGCCAACGACGGTGAAACTGAGGTTTGTGACATTCAAACCAAATGCAAAACTCACCTCCTCCATACATACATACAATCACAAATATATATCTTGATGTATCACCCATAACAAAATATTGCATAAATATAATCATTCAAGTGTCGTTTACCTCGTGTATTCATGAGTAAGATTTGGTGGCATTTAATATAATTTGCTTATTATTTATATTTGATGTAAATATTCACGCTTTCGGAACATAACAACAAACAGATCATTCGAAATGTCCGTCCACCCTTGTTTTGAATACAAGCCTACAAACGTGCGGGCCATTCGTCTTTGGCGGCACGTATCTTTTCTATGGGAATCCGTTTCGGTTCCATTACAAAGGCGCGTCTGAGGGAATTCAGCTTTAGGTGAGATTTTCTGCGTGGTCTTAACTTCAATTCAATCCATAAAGAATCCAAAGGTTGGGACACTTGGGACTCAACTACGGCCAATCATCGCTGCTAATGAAACCTGGCAAATTGGTCTCTCGCCGGGTTATGATTGCGTTGAATATTGCGCGAAGAAGCTGGACTTGATTCGACCTTCTGGCGTCACTTTAAAGTTCAGCCTGTTAATATAATGGCCTTTCCATCATAAATATTTTAAAATAAGTGGATATTTTTCGGATCGTGTCTCGCCAGAAGGTTCTGACATCGTTATCAGTCATTTTACGAAGACGTAGGTGGACTGTAGGTATATTAAGATCACAATTAAGTATTATATAGACCGATATTCGTGATCTCTTTGCCTGCTAAGTCAGCTTTTTGCGAGTCCGGCAAAGGGCTTCGACGAATTCGCAACTTATCATTTTAACGTTTGCGACAGTCTTTACAGTCCGCGGAAGGCCACATCCTGCACGGTCTTCCACAGAGTTGGTCCCCTAATAGTGAAATAAACAAAACTGGCTACATCCTAAACTTATTAAACGGTTTTTTCCCAGCACTCAACAAAGAGCTCTCTCTTAAGTTGCGGCCATTTCGCCACACAATGAAAACTATTTTTTTTTAAATTATTTTATTACGCATTGAAATAAAACAATTTAACGGATTATATCGCGTATATTATCACATTTTAGTTCCCGACGTTTCGGAAGCTTTTCAGCTTTCCATGGTCACGGGTGGACATCGATATAATCCGTTAAATTGATTTATTTCAATGAGTAATAATCGCGGAAACAGAAGAAAATATGATATTTTATTACGGACAAAATTTAAAATGTTTAAAGCAAAGCTGCCAGCTTTGTATTTTTTTTAGAGCATTTAAAACCATCTCTAAACTTATGAACACACGAGCAAGATTGTGTACCACAATATGTAGTTGTGTATGGGCATTTAAAAAAAGTACTCCCACTTATTGTCTCAGATTATGGACATTTGGCCACGTTTTAGTCAGAATCAAGAACACTATCAATTTCACATTTTTTTTACAAAAAAATAGATTATCAGTCTTGTGACCGACTATTTGGGACACATTTTTTAAACCTTTAAAAATCTCTACTACTCTTGAACCTGAAGAAAACTAACCAATAAAGTCTATATTCTAAGACAAGTAACAGGACACGTTTTTTTTGAAAATGTTTGTATACAAATGTAGATTAATAAGTATATTTCAAACATAAATCATAGTTTTCATTTTATGGTTGGTATATCTTTCAACACCTCTTCTAAAATCTATAGTATTGTTCTTGTATCTTTACCATTCTTATTACGTATTAACTAATAATTTATTACAGAAAACGGATACAACGGGGACTCCCGACGTCGCAGGAGAAGATAAAACGCAGACAAGCGCGAAAAAGCAGTATAACACTGACCGAATCATTGTGTGACGTACCTAGTGCAGTAACGCAATCTGTATGTTTCCTTCTTTTCGTAGATGTAAATTTCCTACCAGTGCATTCGAAACTTAATACGACCTCATAAGTAAAAGACCCGAATCGACTTATTACCACAAATACCTATTCTTGATATGAGTCAATTTCAAATGGACATCTCGTAAAGACTTATTCACAAAATGTCCCAGTTCCAAAATACCCTATATCAAACCACACGATTCTCATAATGACTGGTTCTCAAAATAAACGTCCTAGTCCCTAAATACACTAAAAGTATATACATACGTAGTAAGATTTCCTGACTGATTCATCAGCGCATAGCCGAATATACTGAATCTAGTAACTCCTCCTATTAGCGATATCTCGAGAGTGTCACCAGTCGAGTTGCCCCTGGTACAGTCAACATCACATAGTTGTAGGCAAAGTGCCCAGTATAATTTTATTATATATCCTTACCGCTATGCAAATAAAGATCTGTTTGTATATGTTTGGTTCCTTTGGTCGTTTCTAGATTGAAGATGCTGACTGTTCGTACCAAGTTTCGTACGTACAAGGTTTCGACTGTTGCCTAAAATTTAGGTTTATGATGTCGAATCTATTATGTTATACTATTATTAGCTAAAAGTACGAAACTTATAAATAATTACACATAGTAAAAATACAATATTGTTTGTTAATTACCTTAAAGTACTTTTTTTTTAATTTTTCTGTTTCATGAGGACGAGAACCTAATTTATCTCAGCCGTTTTCTGAGTTTAATGACCTTTTTCTATGAACCGTGTCGCCGTCCTACTCGTAAGTCCCAAGCTGAGGGCCAATAGTTGCTGCTGATGATTTGTTATGGAAATGTAATATCACAGATTCTCGCCCGCTAGACAAATAGGATGTTTTTGACATATATTTCTTTGGCTATGATTTCACTATGACAATTTAGTTTATTTTGGGACTAGGATGTTTTGAGAATCAGTCATTACGAGAATCGTGTTTTGATACTATCCCATACATAACATTGAGGGGATTTTGGGACTGGTTCATTGTGTGAATAAGTATTTTTTAAGATATATTCCATTTGGAATTGAGTTATATCGAGAATAGCTCTTTTTAATAATAAGTCGATTTGGGTTTTCTTTCATTTTGGGAAATAGGTCTTTTAAATATTTGGTCATGTTAAGTGTTGGGGTATTTTGAGTTTCGATTTGAATGCACCGTGAGGGTACATTTTAATTTTCGTATAGTTTCATAGTAATAAGGAGATGAGAACAAAAACACCTCTATTAACAAAATTTCACTATATTTGTATAATTCCATTCCATATAAAATGATAAGGGTCCCTTTTCTCAATACCAGTATTCGTAACATACTTAGTATGTTTGACATAAGATTGACCTGTGTTTAGGAATCTTGTTTTGCTTGATAATAAAATATTGTCTAAGGATTAATCTAGGTCCATACGGAATTAGCTTATCATGGATACTTAAGTATGGGGTTGCTAGTGTAAGGCTTGATAGACTACTCTTTACCCAGGACATGTTTGATTTAATACTTCTAATAAAAACTGTTGTAGCATTCTATCCATTTATATAGGAATAATTAATTATACCATATTTAGTGGATCATAATTTTCTAAATGTTGTGAGATGTATATGATTATGACGTGTGGTATTGCAGCTGTTATAAACATTTATAAAACTAACAACACAAAAAAGTGAATGCTATATAATATAGCATTATATAAGTGCATCCATGTTTAAGAATATGTTAAGCAGAATAAATACCACTATCAAAATGTCATAACTTTAAATACAGTGTAGTTTGTGATCACAAGCACACTGCATTGAGATACAGTACTTGTAATAATCTCAATACATTCTGCATAATGGAGTACTGTACATTGCATATAAAAGGTATATGATATTGATGTTATGCAAGAAGGCTGTATATCTTAGGCTAAGTCAATGATTAATCCTGTAATTCCATTTTCATAAAATAAAATTCTAAATGATTTGAGTGTAAATAAATATTTGCACTTAGTTTTGTTGTTTTAATTATCTGAATGAAATAATTTACAATATGTTAATGTTATATTTAGATTGCCCCGGTACCAACAATTTGTGACCATATTCTTCAGAAGGTTTGCTGGCCAGTGCCAAATTATTCCCAGAATCATGAGGCTTGCTTGTTGGATGACCAGAGTTCAAAAATATGAGGCCATACTCTACAGGTTTGTCGGGTGCTAAATTACTTCCAGGATCATGAGATGTTCCTAGTATAAGTTCCCAGCGACCGTTGTCAGTTTTTCTAAACTTGCATCCTAATTTATCTTTTAGTAATCTGCGTAATGTGTCTATTTGTCCCGGGAAATTGTATTCATTCCTGGCAGCTAAAAGTATTTTTTTCACTGTTAAGACTTCATTATGATCACTCTGAAATCTGTAGATAATTTTCTTTATTCCCTCTATCATGTCATCGTCTATATCTAATCTTTTCTTGGGACTCTTCCTTTTTCGCGTCATGTATGCGAAATTAATAGTCTCCGTGTCTGGAGAGCCATCAACCACCATTGCTGCTTTAATCTTTAATGCTTCTTTCTTTATGTTTCTAATGGTACGCTCTGGTACGCCTGTTGCTACAGCTGTCCGTTTCAATGCTCGATGTAAAGGCAACAAAATATATTTGTTCCTTTTTTCCATTTCAAAGTAAGTTAAAACTTTGTATAACACATTACGCACCTCATTACTTAAAGGCTTTCCTCTTCCCATGGTTTCATACAATCTATTAAAATAGAAATAATTCTGGTCAGAAATACGGTTTTCTAAACATTTATTACAATAATACAACACGTATTATCTCGAAGTAGTTATAAACACTTCGATGACGCTGCGAGTGACACATAAAGCAGTATTGCCATTTGATTAATCAAAAATTTCTAAACATTTATTACAATAATACTAACGAAGTATCTCGAAGTAGTTATAAACACTTCGATGAAGCTGCGAGTGACACATAAAGCAGTCTTGCCATTTGATTAAACAAGGATTTCTAAACTTGTATTACAATAATACAAACGAAGTATCTCGAAGTAGTTATAAACACTTCGATGAAGCTGCGAGTGCCACATAGAGCAGTCTTGCCATTTGATTAAACAAGGATTTCTAAACATTTATTACAATAATACAAACGAAGTATCTCGAAGTAGTTATAAACACTTCGATGAAGCTGCGAGTGACACATAAAGCAGTCTTGCCATTTGATTAAACAAGGATTTCTTAACATTTATTACAATAATACAAACGTAGTATCTCGAAGTAGTTATAAACACTTCGATGAAGCTGCGAGTGACACATAAAGCAGTCTTGCCATTTGATTAAACAAGGATTTCTAAACATGTATTACAATAATACAAACGAAGTATCTCGAAGTAGTTATAAACACTTCGATGAAGCTGCGAGTGACACATAAAGCAGTCTTGCCATTTGATTAAACAAGGATTTCTAAACATGTATTACAATAATACAAACGAAGTATCTCGAAGTAGTTATAAACACTTCGATGAAGCTGCGAGTGACATATAAAGCAGTCTTGCCATTTGATTAAACAAGGATTTCTAAACATTTATTACAATAATACAAACGTAGTATCTCGAAGTAGAGTCTGGCTAATGAAATATGAGATTGGGATCAACCGCGAAATTTAAAAATGAAGCTGCGGTGTGCCTTTGTGATCTAGAGTTAAAAAAAAGCCTTTCGTCATTAATTATCAAGTTTTTAGTTGATGAGAAAAACATTCAAATTTGTTTATGTCTAGTACATACAGTTACACCGTAGTTACATTTTCAAATTTCGAAGTAGATTCCAGTCTCATTTTTCTTAAGATAAGATAAGATATTTATTGCAACCATGTTACAAGACTTAAGTCTAGTTACAAGGACCCTTGTCGGATGTAGCAAATTTTTTTTATTAGGTACAAAATTAACTTAAATCTATACATATACTTAGATGCGT
This sequence comes from Hedya salicella, assembly GCA_905404275.2. Taxonomy (NCBI): domain Eukaryota; kingdom Metazoa; phylum Arthropoda; class Insecta; order Lepidoptera; family Tortricidae; genus Hedya; species Hedya salicella. The sequence goes on along the minus strand of FR990096.1, from coordinate 106,487,115 downwards.
GGGTCCGGCATAGAATAGGTCCACCCCATCTCTTCCTGTGGGTGTCGTCTGAGGCGACTAAGTAAAAATTCATGGTGGCGGTAGGCAGCAGCGCTGTCAATTACCAACCCTACCATCAACCTTCTGCGATCGCCAACCCACCTGCGCAGTGTGGCGATTAGGGCAAAACCCCCTATGATAAGAAGCACAAAAGGAAAACGGCCCCCAGTCTCCGGTCGCTCTGTCGCTCCTAACTACGGTAGCGGTCGGGCCAGCGGCGGAGCAGGGGGAGGGAAGAATCCCTGGAGGCGTGTTATCGGCTACCAGGAACAGCAACTGGTTCTGGCAACATATAACGCACGCACCTTGAGGACCGACGAGAAGATTGACGAGTTGGAAGCAGCAATAGAGAAGGTTCGTTGGGACATCATAGGATTACCAGAAGTCTGTAGAGAGGGGGAGGACACGATAACCCTTAAGTCTGGCAACCTTTTCTATTTCCGAGAGGACGATCAACTGTCCCAAGGTGGTGTCGGGTTCATCGTCCACAAAAATCACGTCAACAACGTGGTTTTGCGTCGAGAGTGTGTCGGCGAGGGTGGCGTACCTTATACTCGGAATTACCAAACGGTATTCGCTTACGCACCAACTTCGGCACACCCTGATACGGAAGTGGAGATCATGTATGAGGATGTTTCCAAAGGCATACATGGAACTTCCGGAACCCACTACACGATGTTGATGGGGGACTTTAACGCAAAGCTGGGCAAAGGCAGAAATGATGAGCAGAGAATAGGGAATTTTGGTGTTGGGACACGGAATCCCAGGGGGCAGCAGCTGGTCGACTTCATGGAGAAACAGGGACTCTATGCGATGAACTCTTTCTTCAAGAAGATACCCCACAGAAAGAGGACCTGGATTAGTCCCGATGGTTTCGTAAGAAATGAGATCGACTTCATCATTTCGAATAAAAAGCAAATATTCAACGATGTCTCCGTGATGAACAGGGTGAGAACCGGTAGTGATTACAGGATGGTCAGAGGCACGTTGAATCTGAATACTGCACTGGAACGTTCGAAATTGATGAAGTGAACGCTCCGTCCAACCCCTTCCGATTCCGATATCCAAAACCCCGAAAGTTTCAGCTCCAGCTCGAAAATCGTTGCGAATGCCTAGCAGATTGCGTTACTGTGGACGATATCACTAACGGGCCGGCGGAAACTGTCCATGCCGTCGGAGCTAAGTTTTACAAGCCCCAACGCACAAATAAAACCAAAAAGATCTCCAACGATAACGATACTCTCAAACTCTTAGACACCAGAAGCGAAATGGTACTGCATTCCTCAGCTGTTATGTCAGTATACAGACAGCTAAATAGACAGATCTCAAAATCTCTCAGACGCGATACGAGGCATTTCTACATAACCTGTATCAAAAATGGCATTGAGCGGAACAAAGTCTCCAAAGTGTTCGTAAGATATCTGTCTATTAGACAAAGCCAGCTGACTAAGCCGAGGACCGATAGTGGCAATACTGTTTCATCCAAAACTGAGATTTTGAGAGAGATCGAAGGATTCTATGGACAGTTATACACCTCAGCACAAAAGCCCGTTAATAGCCTCGATACAGACCCAAGATCGAAACTGACCCGACACTATACCGAAGATATCCCGGATGTCAGCCTGTATGAGATTAGAATGGCTCTGAAACAGCTTAAGAACGATAAGACACCGGGTGATGATGGAATTACGACTGAACTTTTGAGAGCGGGTGGAAAACCAGTACTCAAAGTCCTTCAGCAGTTGTTCGGTTCCGTTATACTCGAGGGCACGACGCCTGAAGCATGAAATAGGAGCGTAGTGACATTGTTCTTCAAGAAAGGTGACAAAACCCTATTGAAAAACTACAGGCCCATCTCGCTCCTGAGCCATGTTTATAAGCTGTTCTCCAGAGTCATTTCGAGTCGTCTCGCGCACAGGTTTGACGACTTCCAGCCTTCCAAACAAGCCGGATTCCGAAAAGGTTTTAGCACCATATACCACATGCATACGCTGAGGCAGGTTATACAGAAGACCGAAGAGTATAACCGGCCACTATGTTTAGCGTTTATGGACTATGAAAAAGCCTTCGATTCGATTGAGACATTTTTATTCAAGATAATTACACCGTATGACAGTAACAACTAATTCACTGTGAATTACAAATAAAAAAATAAATATATTAGCGTATTACAGAAGAATTACAACTATCCATCGCCTCACAGTACTTCAAACATTCGCGACAGCGACATACCGTTGCCCAACTACTTCCAAAAACATCCAACTCCGATGCTGATGCGAGAAGTGTATAGCTCGAACGAGAGGAGAGTTTTTGCGCGAGACGGTGCGCGCCTCCGGAGCAGCTAATAGTAGCCGGTTGCGCGGACGGAAATTGAACCTCGAAAGTGAGGGCACGAGCAGACGAACCACATAGCCGACCAGTTCTGGACAGTCTGAACTTCCTCGCAAGATTTTGCAAACGCTAGTTAGAAGAACATAATTACGTCTAACTTCAAGTGAGTTAAAGTCTAAAGGCCTATTAAAAACTTTGTTCGATATAATATTTTTTAATAAAAAAAGAACCGACTTCAAAATAAACTAAAAAGTATTTATGGCTTTTTAGTTTATTTTGAATCACCTTTTGAAGTCGGTGCCAAACCATTCATTTATTACTATTAACAACCGCGGCGGCGACCCTTTACTTATTATCTACCTACATATATATTTAATCATAGTAATTCGTATTTTTGTTGAATAAAGAACTTTATTTACTTGAGGTTTGGCACCGACTTCAAAAGGTGATTCAAATGTGATCCGTACCGTACATAAAAGATTGTTTACGGCTTTTTAGTTTATTTTGAAGTCGGTTCTTTTTTTATTTAAAAAAATTTATATTTTAGTGATGGATTTTAGAAGTGATATAAAGTATTTTTTAGAGCCTAGAATGGGAAGATTGAGGAGGCACTTTGCACGCATCTCGAGTCTTTGGAAGTAAGAAATGTAAAAGTTGGTTAGTTCATTGTACCTTCCATCATCAGCTCAGCATGAAATGATGACAACCGGAGGATAACAACTGATAACTTTAGAAAAATACATACAAAACATTGTTAGTGCCTATAATATTTGAGAGTTTCTCTCGATTTCCCTGGTATTCCATCATCTAATCCTGACTTGGTGATAAGGAGACTACTTCAGGGACACACTAAAAAGAATATAATTAACAGTTTTAACGCATCTACCAATAATAGATGATTTTTTTAAGAATTATCCTCTAATTCTTAACTATTAAGGAGTTGTACCTTCCGTCATCAGCTCTGCATGATCAGATGATTACTACCATATGCAAATACTTAAATAGCTTAAGAAAATATATGAAAAACGTTATAAGTGCCTATAAAATTTCAGGATTGTCCTCGATTTCCCTGGGATGCCATCATCAGATCCAAACTTGGTGACAATGGGACCACCTCGGGAGTATATCCTTTCAACTAAAAAAAGAGTTTTTAAAATCGGTCCACAATTGGCGGAGTAATCGGTGAACATACATAAAAAGAAAAAAAAATACAAACTATCGAACATATAACTTCCTCCTTTTTTGGAAGCACTCTCACTTTGCTCAAGGATTCGCCCAGGAATACCTGAAAAGTCCTATTTGTAAGGGTGTCCTACATAAGCCTGTAGAGTTTGCCGCATGGGATGACCTTGAGGAGCTTGTAAAGCAGTCCCTGCTTCCAGACGGTATCATAGGCTGCTGTGAGGTCGATAAAAGCTGCAGATGATTTAAGGTTTTTATTGTATCCATTTTCGATGTGCGTAGTCAGCGCTAGGACTTGATCACAGCAGTTACGGCTTGGACTGAATCCAGCCTGCTCCGGTGGTATTACAGCATTGATGGTGTCTTGGATGCGGTTGTAGAGTATCCGTTCCATCAATTTATACACGACGCTTAGCAAGGCGATAGGTCGGTAGCTATCTGGTTTATCCTCTGGTTTACCTGGTTTAAGCATCGCTATTATTTTGGAACGCTTAAGAGCAGATGGTATCTTGCCAGTGTCTAGTATGGCAGAGTAGAACTTTGCTAACCAATCACGGGCTTTGGGCCCACTGTGTTTAAGAAATTCGGGGTAGATACCATCCTCTCCGCTAGCTTTGTCAGTCGCGATGTCACCGATCGCCTTAGAGAGTTCTTGAGTAGTAACGGCGCTGCAGTATTTATCGGTTACGCCTACTTTGGCTTTTAAGGCGGTTAGCTCTTTCCGTACATTTCGTGTATGTGTTTTGTGGTTTGGAGCTTTTGATAGTTTAACCAGTCTATTCGCTATTTCATTAGGGTGGACCTTTGGTTGCCTATGAGTCGGGGCAGTACCGGTGGTTAGTCTTCTGACGAGGTGCCACGCTTTTTTTGCTAGAGTGTGTGAAATTCATCCTCTGAACTGTTTCTTCCCATTTTTGCCTTCTTGCGTCATCAAGTGACTTAAGCAGTTCATAGGCAACGTGAGGTTCTCCTGTTTTTTGAAATTCTTTCCACTTCTCTTCGGTTGCACTATTCCAGCACGGTATATAATCTTTGCGGAACCCTCTTGGTATTGATTTCTTAGCGGTTGCGATTATAAGCTTCCTGAACCGCTCGTAGTTACTGGGACAAGGCGGTATCCACCTAACGCAGTGGTCCAAGTCCTCACTGAAACTCTTCCAATTGGCCTTTTGTAAATTCCAGCGGTACGACGGGACAATGGGAATCTTCAGTCCAATTTCAAGGAGTACCGGTCTGTGTTGACTGTGGGGGAAGTTTTGAAGGACGGTCCTGGTAGTTGTTACAGGTTGGTCGTGCGTATCCCTTGTAGTAAATACGAGGTCGGGGTTGTATTCTTTTCCCCATCGGGCTGACTGGAATGTACCCTTGCTCTTTTTATCGAACAGCAGGAATGTGTTTGCGTGTTCGACCCATTCTGCGATCTTTTGGCCATTCTCGTCAATGTCTCTGTAGCCCCAGTTGGAGTGATGACTGTTGAAATCGCCGATGTAAAGGGCAGGGTGCGCAAGCTTCGGGAGTGCAGGTGTAGGCCATTTGCTGTGTGGCGGCTTATAGATATTACAGAGCTGTATCTCACCTACTTGTACCACAGTTGTTGCAATGTTGTCTGCGCTACTAATATTGCCATGTACGATGCAGGTGTGGGCGATTGCTTGCCGGGCATAGACAGCGGTACCATATTGACCGTGGTAAGTAGCTGCGATCATTGAGTATCCGGCGATATCACCTCTTCGAGTTAGTTGTTGCAGGTCCTTTGTGTGAGTTTCTTGAAGGAGGGCAATATCCACGTCATGTTCTTTTAAAATTCGTGACATGCATTCGGATTTAGCTAGGCTTATGCCCTCTATATTAAATGAGCAGACACGGACAGAAGGCCCAATGTCTCTTGTCACAGGACGCAGGTCTGCGTCTGTCTTGACAGTATGTATTTTTTTATGAGTAGGCATTATTTCATGTGTTTTGTATCCAGTGGGCACTGCGAGGTCCGAGGGACAGTGCAGCTGCCTAAATTGTTGCTCTGTTAGCACCACCCAGGGGTCACGTGTAGGGTTATCTAAGGTAATTCCTACGGACGTAGAGCAACGGCGTCCCCCAAACCTTACTACTAACTAGAGCGCAGAATATAAGTTGTATAGCCCTAAGACTATCGAAATCACGTGAATTCCTTATAACGAAATAAGTTGCCGTATTGAATATCGATACATTGAAGTGCTGAAGTATTTGTACAGAAACGCCACTATGTCAGTCCGCATCCAAGACCGGAGCTCGGAGCCAATTCAACTGCAGCGAGGAGTAAGACAGGGAGACGTCATTTCTCCGAAACTGTTTACTGCTGCGTTGGAAAGATGCCTTCAAGCTACTGGATTGGAACGGACTTGGTATCAACATCAACGGCGAGTAGGTACCTCACTCACCTTCGATTTGCAGATGATATCGTGGTCATGACACAGTCGTTGAAGGAATTAAGTGCCATGCTTGAGGGCCTCGGCAGAGTCTCCCAGCAGGTAGGTCTGAAAATGAACATGGACAAGACAATAATCATGTCGAATGACCATGTCACACCTTACCCGATAGCTGTCGGAAGCTCTGCTCTCGAAGTTGTTGACGAGTAAGTGGGATGACCTGGACAAATCGTCCAGCTAGGTAAGTCCAACTTCGAGCAAGAGGTCAATCGTCGAATCCAACTCGGCTGGGCAGCATTCGGGAAGCTGCGTTACATCTTTTCGTCAAAAATACCCCAGTGCTTGAAGACGAAGGTCTTCGAAAAGTGCGTGTTGCCAGTGCCATGACCTACGGAACTGAGACATGGTCGTTCACAATGGGACTCATAAGGCGGCCGAGAGTTACGCAAGGTGCAATGGAAAGGGCTGTGCGTGGAGTTTCTCTTCGTGATAGAATCAGAAATGAGGATATCTGCAGAAGAACCAAAGTAACCGCCATAGCTCACAGGATTGCATCGTTGAATTGGCAATGGGGGCCATGTAGCCCGGAGAACGGATGGCCGTTGGTACAGTAAAGTCCTGGAGTGGCGACCACGAATAGGAAAGCGCAACGTGGGATGGCCCCCGACTAGGTGGACGGATGACCTCGTAAGGGTCACGGGGAGTCAGTGGATGCGGTCTGCGCAGGATCGCACCCTGTGGCGAGCTATAGGGGAGGCCTATGTTTAGCAGTGGACGTCCGTGGCTGATTAATAGATAGATATACATATACTATGTCTCAGGTATATTTTTATTTGTTTGTGTAAATAAAGCGCCCTAGATGTTTCAATCACCCATGAATTCCATGACAGAGTAGTAACATTTATCAAGTACCTAGTACACATTTCAGTTTGTTTTTAAAGGCCGAGTCTGATTCTATCGTTTTTATATTTATAGGAATTCTATTGTATATTTTTATTGCTCTATAATATGGACCGTTCTTATATATTTTCGGCTAAGGAAGCTCGAGATTTTGAAGGCGTCGGGTATTTTGACTGAAAGTGAAAAAATCTAAATTATTTCGAACAACGTTGCTACTTCTAATATGTACAGGGAGGGAAGGATTAATAATATGAGGTCTTTAAAGTAAGGTTTGCAGCTATGGGGTTGGTAATAAACACTTCGATGACGCTGCAATACTGCTTTATTTATGTGTCACTACACATAAATAAAGCAGTATTGCCATTTGATTTCCAAAAAGTAGTAACAAAAAGGTTTTTATCCTATATACTCGGGTAAGATCGGATGGGGGTCTAAAATTGGATGGTCCCAATAGGGATGTTGACTGTACTCAAATAATAATAAAATTTTGATGCGAAATAGTAGTTTATATGACAAATCATGTTCTTGACCCTTTAAAAATAGGTGGGAAAGTCCATTTTTAAATCATGAACATATTAATAAATAATAATACCATTGAATAACCCATGAAATGCATGGTAACTTTTGTTATGAAACCGTTTCGATAAACGCAAGTTTTAACATAGATGCAGAACAAAGTTCTTAATTTCCCCATATAAGGTAGGAAGGTGTGACGTTAAGCCTTCCTAGGGTTTAGTATGGAGCGTTTTTGGGCAAGTCCAAAAATGAGATTCTAACTTTGTTGAATGTCGAGGAGTTTTTATGACATTGAAGTAGTCTTTTCAACAGTATTTCTATTATTGAAAGGTCTTTCTATAACTTACCACAGAAAAATAATTATTAAAATAATAAAAAACCCGATTGCGTAAAAAACTCAAATGAAAAAAAACAAGTTAAGTAAACAATAATAAATTCTAATTTAGAACATACTTAACGATTTTAAACAGTCGGGGGACTCGGGACCCATTGTTGGGAAGATTTGCGTCGATCTACATTTCTTATGGGTCCCGACTGTTTAATATCGCTATGTTCCACATTAGAATTTATTATTTGTTTTATGTGAGTATCGATCATAAATCATGAAACATTTCCATTATAACTTAACAAATTTTTAGGGAATTGGACTCGTTTTTTCTTTTTAGTTCTTTACGCACTCGGGTATTTTGTTTTTTTTTCTAATTTTATTTTATTTTATACTTTTTAGGTAAAAATATAAGTCAGTAAATTTCGCTAATTTTATCGTGGGGGTTATTGAGAAGCTTGCACAGATTTATTACAATTAAATGAAAATTTTGTGAGAACGGCTTGCTAAGAAACTTTTAATCGTTATAGTTCCTAACTGCTCATTCAAAATTAAAAATAATAAAATTAACCTTATAATGATTTTCAAATCCCTATTCAATGATACACCAACACCACTCGCCATATTACGTCGATTTTCATTTTTTTATTTTTTACAATATGGCGGCTCATTATCGCCATTTTGAGTTTTCATCATTTTCATGTCTTTAATGACATTCGGACAATTAAGACAAATTGATTGACGTACGAATCATCAAAATCATAGATGAGAATGTATATAACTGAAATAGATAGACAACTTTAAGTCCTTAAGCGGCGCATCTAGTGCTGCCATCTAATTGCTGGACACTTAACTAAATGTTTAACCGACTTCAGATAGGAGGATGTTCTGTGTTTGCCTCCTCTACTTTATTTTGCATGTTTCCCAATTTTTTGGAAACGGTTCAACTGATTTGGATTGTATAAAATGTATCTCATTGAGGTAGAACCAACGATGATGCTCGTGCGATCTTTAGCGATGTGGAACATTTTGTGTTTTGTTTCTATGTGGCGCGCTTTACTCTGTTTATTTGATATATTTCAGAATTTACATAATTCGTATTCCAGTATTCCCTCCTAATTTTAATCAATACCAATAATTAAGTGTTGTAATAGAGATTTTTTCTTCTCTTGGTTGAGTATTGTAATTTTTACTCTTTCAATACACACATGTTATTTCCGTGTTTCCAATGAAAATAAAATATTCGCATAGGAAATTCTTAAAAATAAACAGAAAACAGTCGGATAGACAGACAGCAAAGTGATGTAGGGGTTTCGTTTTGTTAATACAGAGGTACGGAACCATAAAATGAACTCAAATAAATTTAATGAACAATCTTAATTTGTTTATTTAAAATAACAGCCTTCATAATAATAAATTTACACTGTAACGAAATAAACAATGAACTTTAATGAACTTAATATTAGTGTTTAGCCTATCTTAAGTATAAATCGTTTTACTTAAGTATACACTCTATTCGTAGTTCTACAAAAATCATATCAAATGTATAATACTTAAATTACAATAGAAAAAAAACGCACGTTTGATATGCCTTCTTATAAGAACCGTATCCCCGTAAAAGTAAGTTATTTGGTTTTTGATTTGGGCCATGCATCTTTGTTTGTTAAATAGTCCTCTTAGTTATGCTTTTGACACTATAAACTTTTTCAATTCGTTTTTGAAAGCTAGAAATGGGAATTTTGTAATGGCAATTTTATTATTATATCTAGTACTATACTTATACTCTATTGTTCTTGTTGATATATATTTAATTATCTTACTTCTCAGCTATGTCTATAAGCCGGTCTAGAGAGACATCACGAACCCTCTCGCACGCGGGTTTGACGACTTTTAGCCTCCCGAACAAGCCAGTTTCCTCAAAACCTTTGGTGCGATAGACACCACATCCATACGAACATACGTGCCGCGTTAGGTTATACAGAAGACCGAAAAGTATGACCAACCACTATGCGTCAGCGCTTCTGGACTATGACAAGGCTGTCGATTAGATCGAGACTTGTGCGATGATACAGTCTTTACAGCGGCATCTCATAATTATTATTTTTTTTTGTAAGTTTTACAAGCCAACCACTACAATAGGCTGCTGCGAATTGTTCTTTTGCCATTGCAGAACTAGTTTTAATTCATTTTTGTGTATCGATTTCTGATGCGGCGACCGTGGTGTAACAGCAGCTCTATACATATTTCACCCATAGGTTTGCTGAAGCTGCCATTGACAGCGTCACAAAGTTTATCAAAAACCAGCAGTTTGTTAGCCGTGTCCACACTTTCTTGAGGCAAATCACTAATTCCTGAAATTAAAAATATAACATTACTTCCATTCGCCTAAAATAATGGTTTATATAATACTAGAAGGCGCCCGCAACTTCGTTCGCGAAGGAGAAAACGTCGTAACCCTTCGTTTTTCTTCAGCGTAGTCGGGTAAAAAGTATCCTATAACCATCTAGAGATACTCAGTTATCCGTGTACCAAAAAAAGAGTTTAGTCGATTTTGCGTGATGAAGCCACAACGACACATACAAAAAATCCAAAAAAAATATTTTTTGTTTTAGTGACCTCCATAACAATATATTTTTTTTTAAATCTTTAATGCATTTAATTTTTACATCTTTAAAATAGAATAGATATAGAGAATAACTTCGTTCGCGGAGGAAGAAAAATCATAAATCTTTTTTGCTTTAGCATTATCGGATAAAATATATCCTATAACCATCTGTGGGTGCCCAGCTACCCAAAAAAAGTTGAAATCTGTTTAGCAGTAATATCTAAATAAGTAGTAGTAGGTTACAGTAAAACATTTTGGATCCATTATGCTAATAGTATTCTAGGACTAGTAAAGGCAAAAATCGAATGGAACCTTTTTACGTAAATATTATTAATTGACCTACGAATGTAGTCAAAGCAAACTAAATTCTTGAGGGTCGCCATGACGCTCGACTGATCTCGGCACTCCATACATACAAGTATAGTTTATTTCTCATTTATTTATTAACGAACGGTTTCGTAAGTTGGATCACTACCGACTTAGCAAATCTATATCCAGATACTGCTATTATGTCTGAATACAAACAGATAAACAGCAAAAATCTTACCGCAGGTTGGACTTGCGTGTGCAACAGATGTTGATGCGCTGGATGTGGAAGGCACCGCAGCATGATATGAGAGTCCACCAAATACTGGAACTCGTCCTTGTCCACTTTGGAGCCATTAGACATAAAATATAAATTATAAAATATTGGACTTTTTTCCTATGGTATTGTCCCATATAGATATTATTTTTTTTACTTTACATTCGCTTATAAATATACATATTATAAATCACGACGCAAAGCAGCTAGTCCATTAATGCGGTATTGGAAAGAGTTGAAGTTACGCATCACGGGAATTGAGGTGTCATAAAAACGGTAGGACGGACAGACGGTCAGACAGACAACAGACAGACAGACCGACAGACAGAAATAGATGTCAACATTTCATGGAATACAAAACTGTGGTAAATAAACAAAACCGCATAACTAAGTTTGTTTGCGGACAGACGGACAGACCTTATATAAGTTTATACCATTTAGATACGAAATCCAAAAATTACTTTAGGACTGTTAAGTTCTTGCGGCGCTTCTTAACGTAGTCACATCTTACGTTGTGATGTGGTGATGATAAACACTGACGTGTACATTTGCCCCTGTGGCCTACTTACTGAAGTTCATTATTTCATTATTTACATATAACTTTAAATTTCTTTGCACTTAAACTTTGAAATTGTACCACATCATACAAATTAATTTAAATAAATATCACAAATAAATTCCGGCCAACAATAAAAACGGACGGTCTGTCGGACGGACGGACGACAGACGGACGGACGGACGGACGGACGACAGACAGACAGGCAGGCTGACAGACAGACGGACGGACGACAGACGGACGGACGACAGACGGACGGACGGACAGACGGACGGACGACAGACAGACAGTAATCACAAATAAAAATCGGCTTATAATAAAAACGGACGTACGGTAGCACATACACAAATACAGACAGAGGAGCACCCAATACTGGAACTTGTCCTTATGATAGACTTAGCAACCGTGAAAATTAATACTAATTAAATATACAGTATTCACTGTCATATCTCTTATACCCATGGTACTGGGGCATTCATAGATATCAGGTCATTCAGATAAAAAAAAAACACATTTATCTAGAAATATTGAAGTAATATTTTTTAATAGGTAAATTGAAATAAGGGTTTTGCTAAAATGGAAATATCATCAGTTCCACCAATCACAGGATGTGATGGATAGATATTTAACATTGTAGAAGCCCTTATTAATATAATTTATTTACTTTGAACCACTATAAATAACTGGGACTGCAAAGACAGTAAAACCACTAGGACCGAACTATGCACATGATAATATGAATATTTAACTATGTAATTCATTTACAAAATTGTAATATATATAGTACTGAAACTTAACTGGTATATGTAGCGACGGTGTAGCCAATCGAGTATACGCTTATTCGGAAACGAAAAGATATCCTCAAAGTGCCGATGCCATACTTTTCGGTTCTGGTGTATAAACAAGTGTCTTCTTCGCCCACAACATGTTTGAAATCTCTCGAGTCCGTCAGGTTTACAAGGATCAGTCGGGTTTGGGAAAGAATGCATGGGGCTTACCTGAGAAATTGAAAATAAGTACATTGACGTTTTATAAGTTTTGTATATATACCCACCAGTTCTAAGATACTTTAGATGCATTATGGCAAAAAAATTATTACAAAGTTACATGTTATTAAATATCAAATAATTTACCATCTTCGTGAATCGCTGTGCAGAACGGTACCTACACAACATCGTCGTGGAGCCATCACAAGAAGGTTGGTGAGAGATATGCGTAGAGGAACAATCACAACACTGATTTCAACACAAATCACTTCCACTACAGTTTTTAGCAATTATAGTTATTTTATTGAGGATTTAGGACACTCAACTCAACATTAATTAGCCAAAAATGTATTGAAAGTAGCCGAAAACCAAAATTAATTACAATATGACGGACTGACATATGGACCGACCGATGACAACAGATTCAAATTTGAGTGCCAGTAGCCGGGTATTCGAATTATTTTGAAGTGTTGCCAAAGGAACCACTGATTTCTACTCATATTCAGTTACAGTTCCTGCTTTTGCTACAATGAGGTGTTCGAATGTATTGTTTTTTTTAAATATAGAGTAGCAATAAATCGAAAGCTATAGGAAAATAATAAATACCAGGAAATAAATAATAAAGAAATATTATTAAATGTATTACTAAAATACCTATATATTTTCATACAGCCACACTGCACAGTGATTCCGCCGTAGGCCATAAATCGAAAAAAGTCATGAGCGTATCCTGGACTAAAAAGTAAGTAAAATGATTCACCGATAGACAATCTTCTAAATACTATATATAGCACAGCAATAAAGTACTATTATCATTTACTTTTGTGCAACGAAAGTGAACGCATCTCGACCCTAATTAGTAGTGTGTTTTTGTCGCCGCAACTTAATCACTTTGTTATTGTGTACTATTATTATTATTTGCGCGTGTCCACGTGGTATTATTATGGAAATCCAAGAAGAGGGTATGTACTTTATTTTTCAATTATGTTTTATATATAAATATGCGTGCTTATATTTTAAAATAATTTTCTAGTAGAGGTCTGTCGTTTACGATTAATTTTTAAGAAGTATGATTTCATTGAGAGTTATACTCTGATGCCGAGGTTTGCCGCACTTGACACATATATTATGTTATAGATGGAAGTGTCCTTAATAAGGGCTGTAACTTTCATCGACCTTTTTTGACCTCTTCTTAGGTAAAAGGGGTTTCAAAGAACAAGAGTAGGGTAGCCGAAAAAAATCCGATTTTTAAAAAATGTTTTTATCTTTGTTTTAGGTACATTTTTAAGGTGTTCTATTTCGAAACGTAGTGTTTTTGATATTTGGCACTCTGGACAAGGAACTGATACAGAAAAATTTCAACATGTTTTTACTACACTGACGGAAACATCAATTATTTCGGATAACATCGAAAATATTGGCATAGAGAATTTAAGGGTTAAAATAAGGAATTTATGTAAACGAATTGCATGTTATTGGAAAAAAACAAGATGTACAAAGTCTATATTTCTACATAAATATGCAGAGTGGCTTAATGATGTAGAATACATTGATGTGATCCAAAGTATCGAGCAGCGTATTTCTCAGCAGAATGATAACGTCGACCCCTCCCCTTCCACTTCTCGTGGCCGTCCGAGGAAAAACTTTAATGAAAGTAGTAAACGCACTAAAAGAAGGAGACTGGCGGAACTATCTAATTTTGACGAGTCTGCTGTAAATACACTGCTCAATGCTTCTGCTGATTCCAGCTTAACTTCTACAAAAGTCGACGAAAACAAAGTTTTGTCACTTATTGCAGAAGGTAAGATTTCTAGAAAGCAATATCTATTAATTAAGAATTTTATACATAATAATATACTGAAAGATTGTATGCCTTCCTATCAACGCATTGTAAAGGCTAAAAAGAGATGTTACCCTACAACTGTAGCCGTTACTGAATCATCAGCCGAAGTCGAACTTCAGAGTTTGTTAGATCACACTGCCACTCGGATTCTTGAGTCTCAAAAAGATATTTTAGATAAAATACCTGACCAGTCTTTAAATAAAATATCTTTGGTTGGGAAATGGGGATTTGATGGTAGTACAGGACATAGCGAATACAAACAAACTTTCTCAGATTCTTCTCTTGTGGATAGTAGCTTGTTTGTTACTTCATATGTACCGCTTCAACTTATTTTAAACCCGGATAATAAGGAAAACTCAATCATTTTGTGGAAAAATCCTCGTCCTTCTTCAACTCGATACTGCAGACCTATTCGCTTTCAGTTTTTTAAGGAAACAACTGCAGTATCAGTTGAAGAGGAGACTTATTTCAAACAGAAAATAAGTAACTTGCAACCGACTATCTTCAAGACAAATGCATGCGAATACACAATTAATCATAGCTTACAACTTACTATGGTCGATGGTAAGGTGTGTAATGCACTTAGTGATGTTTCTTCAACTAGATGTTATATATGTAAAGCTTTACCAAGTGAGATGAATCAAATTGATGTATGTTTGTGCAAAGCAACTGACGAAAGTAAATATGAATATGGCATGTCTCCACTTCACGCATTGATCCGATTTTTTGAATATTTCATTCATCTCGCTTACAAGTTAGAGGTTAAGAAATGGCAAGCTAGGTCTGATAGCGATAAACGACTTGTAGCTGAAAAAAAAAAACTTATACAATCGCAATTTAGGGAAAAGTTAGGTCTTATTATCGATAAACCCAAAAGTGGCGGAAGCGGGACATCGAACGATGGCAACACTGCTAGGCGGTTCTTCTCAAGCTCAGATATTTCAGCTGAAATTACGGGTATTAAGAAGGATCTCCTAGATCGTTGTTGGACTGTACTTCAGTGTATCAATTCGGGATATAACATTGATGCGACAAAATTCAGAGATTTCGCTTTAGAAACTGCACGGCAATTAGTTGCCGAATATCCATGGTACTATTTGCCTGCTTCTGTCCACAAAATTTTGATTCATGGTGCTGACATTATCAATCACGGCCTACTGTCTATAGGAGAACTGTCTGAAGAAGCAGCTGAAGCGAGTAACAAATACTATAAAGCATTTCGACTAGATCACACACGAAAAATGAACCGCGTTTTGACTAATACTGATTTGATTAATCGACTTCTTCTTCACTCAGATCCCCTAATATCAAGTTTGAGAAGGTTACCTGTTAAAAAAAAAAGTTCTTTGTCTAAATCTGTATTGGACTTGTGTGTAAATAGTAAGTAGGTAATATTGAATGTATAAATAGTAAGTAATCGCTTTGTTTTAATATAACCTTATTTGTATATATGTAAATAGTCTTGAAATAAATATTTTTATTATTTATGTAGTATGCTGTTTCATTTATGTTTTCATTAATTACAAATTTTTTTTATCTAATGGCTTTATGTTTAAAATAATAACGTTTTATAAAATGGTTTTGACTACAGATATTTTTTTAATAAAAATAGTCACACAAGTTTATTATAAATGTCTAAAAATGTTATTAATGATATATTTCATGCTTGTATAATAACCCTTTATAGTTTAAAATCGAAAAAATGGCTTTTTTTGGAGTTGAGGTATTTATGGCCGCCCTTGTACGGGAGCGGAATCACCGTGCACTGGCCGAAATGTTGTACAGCGCTATCTAGTACATGTTACAAAAACCTTTTATAATATGTTGTTATTCTGGTATAAATGAGAAAGAGGGCACTGTTAGCAATTTTGTAGGCCGACCTTTGAGATACCCTACCATGATCAAAATCGGCCCACGCGTTTGGAAAAACTGTAGTGGAAGTGATTTGTGTTGAAATCAGTGTTATGGTTGTTCCTCTACGCAAATCTCTCACCAACCTTGTGATGGCTCCACGACGAGACGATGTTGTATAACGTCCTGCACAGTGATTCAAGGAGATGGTAAATTATTTGATATTTAATAACATGTAACTTTGTAATAATTTTTTTGCCATAATGCATCTAAAGTATCTTAGAACTGGTGGGTATATATACAAAACTTATAAAACGTCAATGTACTTATTTTCAATTTCTCAGGTACGCCCCATGCATTCTTTCCCAAACCCGACTGATCCTTGTAAACCTGACGGACTCGAGAGATTTCAAACATGTTGTGGGCGAAGAAGACACTTGTTTATACACCAGAACCGAAAAGTATGGCATCGGCACTTTGAGGATATCTTTTCGTTTCCGAATAAGCGTATACTCGATTGGCTACACCGTCGCTACATATACCAGTTAAGTTTCAGTACTATATATATTACAATTTTGTAAATGAATTACATAGTTAAATATTCATATTATCATGTGCATAGTTCGGTCCTAGTGGTTTTACTGTCTTTGCAGTCCCAGTTATTTATAGTGGTTCAAAGTAAATAAATTATATTAATAAGGGCTTCTACAATGTTAAATATCTATCCATCACATCCTGTGATTGGTGTAACTGATGATATTTCCATTTTAGCAAAACCCTTATTTCAATTTACCTATTAAAAAATATTACTTCAATATTTCTAGATAAATGTGTTTTTTTTTTATCTGAATGACCTGATATCTATGAATGCACCAGTACCATGCATGAGTATTAGAGATATGACAGTGAATACTTTATATTTAATTAGTATTAATTTTTACGGTTGCTAAGTCTGTCACAAGGACAAGTTCCAGTATTGGGTGCTTCTTCTCTGTCTGTATTTGTGTATGTCCGTCCATCCGTCTGTCTGTCCGTCCATCTGTCGTCCGTCCGTCCGTCTGTCTGCCTGTCTGTCTATCGTCCGTCCGTCCGTCCGTCCGTCCGACCGACAGACAGTCCGTTTTTATTGATGGCCGGTTTTTTATTTGATATTTATTTAAATTAATTTGTAAGGTGTGGTAGAATTTCATAGTTTAAGTGCAAAGAAATTCAAAGTTATATGTATATAATGAAATAATGAACTTCAGTAAGTAGGCGACGGGGGCAAATGTACACGTCAGTGTTTACCATCACCACACCACAACGTAAGATGACACTACGTTAAGAAGCGCCGCAAGAACTTAACAGTCCTAAAGTAATTTTTGGATTTCGTATCTAAATGGTATAAACTTATAAAGGTCTGTCCGTCTGTCCGCAAACAAACTTAGTTATGTGGTTTGGTTTATTTACCACAGTTTCACAGTTTTGAATTCCATGTAATGTTGATATGTATATCTGTCTGTCGGTCTGTCTGTCTGTCTGTTGTCTGTCTGACCGTCCGTCCGTCTGTCCGTCCTACCGTTTTTATGACACCTCAATTCCCGTAATGCGTAACTTCAACTCTTTCCAATACCGGATTAATGGACTAGCCGCTTTGCATCGTGATTTATAATATAATATACAAGCGAATGTAAAGTTTTTTAATGAAATAATATCTATATGGGACAATACCATTGGAAAAAAATGCCAATATTTTATAATTTATATTTTATGTCTAATGGCTCCAAAGTGGACAAGGACGAGTTCCAGTATTAGGTGGACTCTTATATCATGCTGCGGTGCCTTCCACATCCAGCGCATCAATATCTGTTGCGCACGCAAGTCCAACCTGCGGTAAGATTTTTGCTGTCTATCCGTTTGTATTCAGACATAATAACAGTATTTGGATATAGATTTGCTAAGTTGGTAGTGATCCTACTTAAGAAACCGTTCGTTAATAAATAAATGAGAAATAAACTATACTTGTATGTATGGAGAGCCGAGATCAGTCGAGCGTCACGGCGACCCTCAAGAATTTAGTTTGCTTTGACTACATTCGTAGGTCAATTAATAATATTTACGTAAAAAGGTTACATTCGATTTTTGCCTTTCCTAGTCCTAAAATACTAGTAGCAAAATGGATCCAAAATGTTTTATTGTAACCTAATACTACTCATTTAGATATAACGGCTAAACAGATTTCAACTTTTTTTAGGTAGCTGGGCACCCACAGATGGTTATATCCGATAATTCTAAAGCAAAAAGATTTATGATTTTTCTTCCTCCGCGAACGAAGTTATTCTCTATATCTATTCTATTCTTAAGTTGTAAAAATTAAATGTATGTGTAATATTATATTTTTAACTTCAGGAATTGGAGATTTGCCTCAAGAAAGTGTGGACACTGCTAACAAACTGATGTTTTTTGATAAACTTTGTGACGCTGTCAATGGCAGCTTCAGCAAACCTAATGGTGAAAAATATTATATAGCTGCTGCTGCAGAAATCAATACACATAAATGAATTAAAACTAGTTCTGCAATGGCAAAAGAACAATGCGCAGCAGCCTATTGTAGTGGTTGGCTTGTAAAACAAAATAACACAAAAATTATGAGACACCGCTGTAAAGACTGTATCACCACACAAGTCTCGATCTAATCGAAAGCCTTGTCATAGTCCAGAAACGCTGACGCATAGTGGCTGGTCATACTTTTTGGTCTTCTGTATAACCTGCCGCGGTTCGTATGTTCGTAATGGATGTGGTCTCTATCGTACCGAAGGTTTTGAGGAAACCGGCTTGTTCGGGAGGCTTGAAGTCGTCAAACCCGCGTGCGAGAGGGTTCGTGATGACTCTCTAGAACGGCTTATGAGACAAGTGAGATAATTAAATATATATCAACAAGAACAATAGAGTAAAAGTATAATACTAATTATTATACTAAAATTGCCATTACAAAGTTTCGCGTTCGGTTCATTAAGTTTCAAAATCATTCGAAGGCCTATGTATTCGTGTTTATAATAAATTACCAGATGTTGCGTTAAAATTCCCATTTCCAGCTTTCAAAAACGAATTGAAAAAGTCTCTAATGTCAAAAGTATAACTAAGAGGACTATATTTAACAGACAAAAATGCACGGCCTAAATCAAAAACCAAATAACTTACTTTTACGGGGATACGGTTCTTATAAGAAGACATATCAAACGTGCGTTTTATTTCTATTGTAATTTAAGTATTATACATTTTGTTATGTTTTTTTGTAAAACTACGAATAGAGTGTATACTTAAGTAAAACGATTTATATTTAAGATAGACTAAACACTAATATTATTTCGTTACAGTGTAAATTTATTGTTATGAATGCTGTTATTTTAAATAAACTTATTAAGATTGTTCATAAAATTTATTTGAGTTCATTTTATGATTCTGTACCTCTGTATTAAACAAAACCAAACCCCTACATCACTTTGCTGTCCGTCTATCCGACTGTTTTCTGTTTATTCTTAACAATTTCCTATGCGAATATTTTATTTTCATTGGAGACACGGAAATAACATGTGTGTTTTGAAAGGGTAAAAATTACAATACTCAAACAAGAGAAAAAAAAATCTCTATTACAACACTTAATTATTGGTATTGATTAAAATTAAGAGGGAATACTGGAATACGAATTAACTAAATTCTGAAATATATCAAATAAACAGAGTAAAGCGCGCCATATAGAAACAAAACACAAAATGTTCCACATCGCTGAAGATAGCACGAGCATCATCATTGGTTCTACCTCAATGAGATACATTTTATACGATCCAAACCAGTTAAACCGTTTCCAAAAACTCGGGAAACATGCAAAATAAAGTAGAGGAGGCAAGCACTGAACCTCCTCCTATCTGAAGTCGGTTAAGCATTTAGTTAAGTGTCCAACAACAAGATGGCAGCACTAGATGCGCCGCTTACGGACTTAAAGTTGCCTATCTATTTCAGTTATACACATTCTCATCTATGAGTGTATATGTGACGTTCCATCGGAATAGGGTCCAGGCACTTTCTAGTTACGGAAATATCACCGTTTTAGTAAAACGCTTCAAAATCATCATTTTTTTTGTTTTTTGTCTATCGATAAAGTATAAGACTGGACGTGTATTTGTACCTTGGTTTCACTCGTATGCGGTAAGTATTTCTATATGAAAATTGGTTATAAAGTTCACTAAGAAAAGGGTCCTTGTGGCACAGCGTAGACAAAAAATATTTGTGACGTTCCATAGCAAAAGGGTTCTTATGGTAGGTATTGAGTTACGCATAGATCCATAAATAACATTAAAGGCTACCTAAAAAATAAACATGACTAAAAGGGCCAACATTTTTTTTGAAAAATCGTCAAATCTACACATCCCAAAAATGCACTTATGAGGAATAGCTAAAAGAAGTTTGAAACTCATTTAAAGTATGTTCCCGTATGGGATGTGAAGATTTTCCACAAAAAAAAATATGGCACTTAGGGTCATGTTTTTAGCGTTCCGTACCAAAAAGGTATAAAAGGAACCCTTATGGTGCGACTCTATGTGTCTGTTTGTCTGTCTATCCGACTATTAAAAATATCTCAAAAACGACTTATGCTATTTGAAATTTGGAATATTTATAAACAAACATGGTCAGCCCACATGTATTGTACAGAAAATATTTAAAAATATATTTTTATTTTAAAGCAACGCTATTGATGCCAGGTGCAAACTTAACTCAACCGATACCGGGTAATAAAGTTAGCGTAAGTAAAAATTTGTACGGAACCCTCGGTAAGCAAGTCCGACTCGCACTTGGCCGGTTTCTTTTTTTTTTATTTAGATTGTATAATGCAATTTATGGATCTATGCGTAACTCAATACCTGCCATGAAGACCCTTTTGCTATGGCACATATACTGGTAAATAGATAGGGAACTTGAATAACTTTTTCTCGACTAAAACGCCATCAAGTGGTTGAGCTCTAAACTAAATATAGCTGCAGCTTGGGCTATATATATAGGTACAGTCAAGGGCACCAATATGTATACACCACAAGGTTTCAAAAATATGTATGCAGGTCTTAATATTACGGCAGTAAGTTATATGTATACATATTTTGGAGCTTTGTGTGGATATTTATCTTTGCCCTTGACTATACTATAGTAGATCATGTAGACGACGTATCACACCAACAAAATCGGCGACGCCGGTAGATATTTTCCATAGGTACTAAATGAGCATTGCGTCGCCGATTTTGGAGGTGCGATTAACTGTAGTTCGGTATGGGGCGTAAAGTGCTGAATACAAATACTCTATTGCACACCTCAGATACACAGAAATACAGAACATGACAGTAACATTCGAATTAGCAGGGAGGTAAACAACAGGCGGTCTTATCGCTAAATAGCGATCTCTTCCAGACAATCTTTGGACAGCGAGTGTTTACAAGACAACAATTTTAGTTTTAGCATAAGTTTTTTACCTAAATAAAAGGGCAAATTCACCCGCCCACACTGCAGTCCGCCTTGCGGGCCAATAAATGTGATGCATCAAATAAAACTGCTAATTACAATAAATACTCTTTAATTTGCCTTTGTATAACTTCATTTCACACAACACATGGTATGCGATAGATAAGACACTAGAGTTGTCTCCTGGGAAGTTACGTCTATGAAAAACTTACCTATATGCAAAAAAAATCATTTTTGTCCCTGGCGGTTTCATATCACCGCTAAAATGGTACATTTCGATGCTAGTGCAGAAAGTATGTCATTGCTTTACGAGTATCGAGATATTATACGAGTGAAGAATGACATTTCCGCTCGTGTATCAAACGACGTTTTTTAATACAGTTGCGAAAAAATAAGAAAAGCAACAAGTAAGCATCATCATTATCATCATCATCACCATCACCATCATCATGATAATCACCATCATCATCATCATCATCATCACCATCGCCAGCATCATGACCATCACCATCATCATTACCATCATCATGACCATTACCATCATCATCATCACCATCACCATCATCATGACCATCATCATCACCATCATCATGACCATCACCATCATCATCATCATCATCATCATCATCATCATCATCATCATCATCACCATCACCATCATCATGACCATTATCATTGACGACCGGTTTGGCTTAGTGGGAGTAACGTTGCCTGCGAAGCTGAGGTCCTGGGTTCAAATCCCGGTAAGGGCAAATATTTGTGTGATGAGCTTAAATATTTGTTCCTGAGTCTTGGATGTTTTCTATGTTTATAAGTAATATATCTATTAAATATATCGTCGGCTAGTACCTATAACACAAGCCTTATTGAGCTTACCATGGGGCTAGTTCGATTTGTGTAAAATCGTTCCGTAATATTTATTTATTTTTTATTTATTTTTATTTATCACCATCATCATCACCATCATCACCATCATCATGACCATCACCATCATCATCATCACCACCTTCACCATCATCGTGACTATCACCAACATCATCACCATCACCATCATCATGACCATCACCACCATCATCATCACCACCTTCACCATCATCATGACTATCACCAACATCATCACCATCACCATGTCATGAATTGGAAAAGTATAGATAAGAAAAAATAGGAAAAGTAAAAAGCACTAGTTCACGAAAACCAATTTTGCGCACGCTAAACAGCTACGTAAAGTCGCCCTTTTTGAGCTACTAAGTAATTAAAAGATATAAAAAAATGATTATTATTGTTTTTAACAAGCGACTATGGTCAGTGCAGTAATCCATACTAATATTATAAATGCGAAAGTGTGTCTGTCTGTCTGTCTGTTACCTATTCACGCTTAAACCACTGAACCGATTTGGATGAAATTTGGTATGGAGATTCCGAAAAAATTCCCCTTATTCGCGATAACCGAATTTAAGGCTGACGAAGTCGCGAGCAGAAGCTAGTATGTTATTATTATGTGAATCAGAAATTAATGCACATTCGTAACTTTGACAATATATCTATATAGCAATCTAAAGGTATTAAACAACTAATATGTGCCAGCCATAATATAACCTAAGACCTCTGACAAAAATTAATTGGGTGATTCGAAATTAACAAACACCTTATACATTTCATAGTAACTATGAAATCCAAAGTGACTTTGGTTGCTTTTGAATAAACGGAACAAATTACGAAAGAGGGCACTTTTTGTACCTACCGGATGACCCCGCAATAACAAAATTATATAGACATAACATAAGACCTAGATTACCTACCTAGCTTATAAATTTAATAAAAAGATAATTTGTTTATTAATTTCATTTCTTATCTTTCTATCTTGTCCCAATAGAAAGATATGAAAACATGAGTTTTGACTAAACAGTCAAAATAATGTGATTCGTATGTACGTATCATTATTATCAGATGTAGACAATCATAAAAAGCCTATAAGGCAATAAATAACATAATAACTTATGTAAACAAACGGTGCGTAAGTGTTGCTCAACATTTCCTAACTATTGCATAATATTGCACGAGATCTGTATTTTTCTGAGGAAACTGAAAATGTCGCACAATAATTGTTAATCAAATTCTGAAAACTAATAAAAATTTTGACGAACGGTTCAGCTCAGTGGGAGTAACGTTGCCTGCGAAGCTGAGGTCCTGGGTTCAAATCCCGGTAAGGGCAAATATTTGTGTGATGAGCATAAATATTTTGTTTCTGAGTCTTGGATGTTTTCTATGTATATAAGTAACATATCTATTAAATATATCGTCGTCTAGTACCCATAACACAAGCCTTATTGAGCTTAACATGGGACTAGTTCGATTTGTGTGAATTTGTCCCTTAATATTTATTGATTTATTTATTTAATAAAATTACCCTCTCCCTAACCAATATACGGCTCGAGTATAAAAGCCGAAGCTAATTCTATTGATGATAACCCCACTAGGTGTGCCGTACAAACGAGCACACAAATATAGAATGCTAATCATCAGTAAACGGTAATACTTACTAGAGAACAGTCAACGGAAAGTTATCAACGGAAATAATATTTTCTTCTGTTTCCGCGATTATTACTCATTGGAATAAAGCAATTTAACGGATTATATCGCTTATATTATCTCATTTGAGTTTCCGACGTTTCGGAAGCTTTTCAGGTTTCCATGGTCACGGGTGGACTGAGAAAAGATATGTTTTCCTCTGTCAAAGATACAATTTGTGCAAACTACTCATTTTTGATAAAACAAATAAAGGTGTACAGTACATACATGCCAGATGGGCCTATGCTGTAAAGACAGTTCCACATGTGCCAGAAGGGCTTAATTATTTTATTTTAATAATTTACGAAGCAGCATTTCGCAAAGGAGGCGTACTGAGGAGAAAAAAAACGCTGCAAAGAAAACTCCCAGGGTACCTCATTACTAATTATAATATTAAAAAAACGGAGACTATTAAACTACTTTTTAACTGATAAGATATTGTTGTTCACCGTTCGGAAATTAAGGTTTGCTGTCCTGTGTCTCGCTTGTTCCTTGGTGAGATGTATTACAGGATCCCAAGCCTCGCGTAGCATTCTGGGAAAATATATTTTTTCTTTGGCAAGGATAGAAGGTTTATCAAACTTAATTGAGTGGTTTAGTTTGTCAATGACATGTTCATAGACTGCAGACCTATTACACCGACGGTGCTTGACATCTGCTATGTGCTCCTTCACCCGGGGTGATACACTGCGTTTCGTTTGACCAATGTATGAAAAACCACACTCGCAGTCCAGCTTATAAATGCCTGCACTCTGCAAAGGGGTGCTACTCTTCACGGGTCTAAGGAATTGAGACACCTTCTTCAACGGCTTGAAATATGTTTTTATAGAAGCACGCTTCAAGATGTTTCCAATCTTGTCTGTGACCCCTTTCACATATGGTAATACGGCAGGTTTTCGCTCGACTGTTGGTTTCTTCATACTGGGTTTCTGCTTGGAACGTGGTATCTGGAGCTCGTTGGCTCGAAGCGCACGTTTGACATTCTGCAACTCAGCAGTCAGATGTTGAATCTGTAACGATCAACATCTAACTGCTGAGTTGCAACATCTTGAAGCGTGCTTCTATAAAAAACATATTTCAAGCCGTTGAAGAAGGGCAAGAATGTGTGAACGGAAATGGGAAGCATGGTCATATTTACGTAAGCCGAAAATGAACCGTATTCAAACATTTTTAAGGCGCTCAAGTTTATTTAGCTGCTCGTCAGTAAGATCAGGGTAGTAAACATCTGCGTAATCCAAGATGGGGAGAATGAGAGACTGAGCTAGCGCAGTTTTAGTGGAGAATGGTAAATGACGACCGCAACTTCGGCAGCGGAATAGAAAAACATCATAAACATAACACTGAAAAGCTGAAGTTTTCATGATTTTAGATTCTCAAATTAATTTAATTTTAACTTCTTTTACAAATTTTGTCATTTTCTTAACACACCTCTAGCTTCTGCTAGATTGTTCCTTAGCTTTTTTCAGCTTTAGACATTGGCTTTCTCATTCTTCACAAATATATATATTACTTATAACATTTGATATGTCTGGCTACTGAAATATTTCAAAAAATCTTCTGCTGGTCACACTTTGTGAAGTGGGAATTATAGTTTTGATATTAGAAAATATTTTGAATTTTCTGTACACACGTAAGGTACCTAAATCTAAGGAAATAAGTAAATAAAATATACGTTGACGTGCACTCAAAGTCAGCTCACATAATTTCTACCACTATATGTACAGTACAGTGAATGACAAACGCATATGTTTACACTTTCTCACCATATACCATTGTAACAAGGCGAAAAATAAACTTTTAGCCGTTTTTAAAATCATAGACAATTAATTGGTGATACCACAAGGAAATATCTGTCAACAATATTTGGCTAGCCAGACTCAAGTTAGGGTAGGCAGAATTCGACATAGCCTGTCTGTGTCATTCCAAACATTTGGAGACACAACTCGGTCGCAAGTGTCGCAACGAAGAATCCATTATGTTATGGCACCAGAATAGCAAAATCAAAACAATTTTTTGTAAATAAAAACCCTTGACAAATTAAAACGCCCCACATTACGCGTACAACTGACAGCAAAAGGGGGACTTCGTTAATCCGCCGCATGAAATCAATGTGTCTGATTGGTCGCAAACTTCTGCCAGTGTTGTCAACAAGGCCAATATAAAATCTTCTAAACTGCAGCTCGATTTGTGATAAAATGATGCTAAATACTATTTACTAATGCGGAAAATTATGCTAACAGTTTTCTATGTCAAATAAAATGTCACTTAAATTTTATATTTACTTATTTTTTTGTATCAAGCAAATTTGAACTGTAATCGTTTTATTCGATTGAATTTTTAAATAATATGTCTATATATTATAATATCTACTAACTTAGCGACACCAAAAACGAAAAATGAATCGAAACGAAAAATGGAATTTTCATGATTGCTCTCATCGTTTTCATGGGCAATTATTTATTAACGTCCCGGATACGTTTCAAATTACTAATAAAAAAAAAAATATTATGATTTTAATTTATTTGAATATTTTTTAATGTATGCTAAAAAATATACTAAATGACAAACAAACATAAAGTATGCTAAATGGGCAACACTGACAGGTCCGGCGGCCGGATTTGTAACAATGTGTGCGTGTGTCTTGACTATAAGGGTGTGTGCTGAGCCAATTCGTACACAGTTCACGGACGATATTACACAAGCGCATTGTGAGTGTGTTGCTGTGGGTTAGGCGCTGGACTGTCTTGCTTGACTTGCGATTCAGGCTCGCTTAGCTGCGTTCGCGCGCAAATTTAAATCGCAGCGCGTTCCGTAATGGAAGGTGGCAAGTAGGTTTTGTTTTAAGAAACGTTATAGAATTATTATAGAGAAGATAAATATAGTTATGTGTTTGAGTCATTTTTGATAGGGTAGACAGTGCCTATTTGCCTATATGGAATGCACGCCACTGCCAAGGAAGTTCCGCTTTAGTTTCGCGCTTCTGTGTGGTGTTTCGCGGTTTCGCGGCGGAGATGTGCTACCGGCATTAATGTTAAGCTGTATTTGAGTGAGCGGGATGGCGCCATACGAACTTCGTTTTTCGTGTTTCGGAATAGTCCCTCAGCTGTTATGGCGTCATGGCAACGGAAAATTCAGCGGGAACGGAGCGAGAGTGATAGATAGAGAATAAGTGAAACGGCAATAGATGCGGAGCGGAAGCGGAGTGAGGAATACAGGTTTCGCTCCAAATGCACGTACTACATTTTGCTGACGATTTTTACTACATTTTCATCAGCCAATCGTCAGATTTTTTTTTTCCTACTATGCTTACATTATTTCCTTTGGAAAATACAATACTTTGGTAAATCCCGTATGTCAAGCTAAAATCGTCAAGAGTATTTCAATACACACCTATAAGCATGTAATTAACTCACCTTACTTTAATCTGACGCGCTCGATTATATCTAACGATCAACTCTTTGCTATTCTAATCCGCTCTCCTCTAGGACATGGCCTATAAAATGGCTGTCGGTCTACTCATATTTGGTAGAGGTACTCAAGAGAATGCAAGGTTTTTATATTAATCTGCCGAGCTTCATGAAATCCCCAAATCCCCGCTTGGGCTCCCCTACTGTGAGATCGTGATCTAGACCCATTTTAATAGTACGCAATTCTAAAAACGGAGGAAAAACGAAGGAATTACTACTAATCGCGGTTACCATGGTTATAAGTATAAATTGTTGATGGTACTCATACCTAAAGTCATTTTTATGTCACAGTTTTGTTAAAATTTTCTTGTTTAAACTGATCGATTTTTTACGGAAATGAGTTTTTGTGTCGATTTAGTATCAGAAGATTCCTTCTATGAAAATGTAACTTTGGGTGTAACTAAACTTTTGGGTAAGTAGTAAAAAGCCTTAACATTTTAAAAAAGAAATGTATTTCATATATCTTTTACATAATATTTAATTTATGTAACTTAATAATAACTTGATAACTTTATTAATGCTCTAATAAGAATTAGTTTTATGCTTAGGTAGGAATTGAAATCCATCTGGTACAGGACCTAGAAGCATTTCACTGATTGTGATCCAATCCTGGCAGCTCCCAGAAGCCATTAGAGTTTCCAAATCATTTCTACCAAAATAAATTGGAGGTCTTTCATTGATTTTTTGTGGTGGTCTTTCCAGTAGTCCTACTGGTACATAGCGATACAAAAATGATAGCCATTCAAGTAAGAACCGTCGCGTATTCTCCACACCCTGGGTATCAGATCCCCAGTGTTCAAGACCATAGTTTGTATATTTTTTTATAATATCAAATCGTTCACTGCTGCTAATATCCCAGAGCTTTTGTTCTTTAATTTCAGTAAATACCCAAGGTTTAATTAAAGCTCCTCGTCCAATCATGACACCGTTAACGGTAGGCGCCATTTCCCTTCTTTGGACATAATCCTCATAGCTCATGATATCACCATTGCCAAAGACCGGGCATGGCTGTGCTGCTTGAGCGCAAGTTTCAATGTATTCCCAATCAGCTGATCTTGTGTACCGAGCTTCCCTTGACCTTCCATGTAATGTAATAAGCGAGGCACCCCATTCTGCCATTTTGGGCACAATAGTATGCGCTATTTTCTTATCTTGGTATACTCCAGTCCTCATCTTCACTGTGAATGGTATGCTTAGAAGTTTGGAGGCACATCTTACGGAAGCCTCGAGTGAGGGCAACCTGTGCATCATGCCACTGCCTCCTCCTTTCTTATAAATTAAGTCTATAGGACAACCCAAATTTAAATCAATAAAATTAAGCTCTGTATTTTCTTGTAATAACTGAGCTACTTTTGTAATTTGGTAAACATTGGTTCCACATATCTGTGCCCCAAACAAATCTTCTGTTTCATGTCTTTTGACTAGAGCCCACTCCTGCTTCATTCCTTTCAGTAAAGACTCACATAGAGCCATCTCTCCACAGGTAATGTCTGCACCATATTCTTTACATACTCTCCTGAATGGCAAGTTACCAACAGTTGTAAGAGGGCTAAGATACAGCTTATCTTGCCAATCAATGCTCTTTCTTTCTCTGGGTAAAAGTTTGATCAGGTCTTCATCAGTTATTGCACCACTATTCGCAATCTCTTTTGGACTGACTTCTTCATCTGGTTTTGATTCACCAATAAATTTGGAGACTTGCTTCTCTTTCCTTTTATCTAAAGCTTTTACCAGTTTCTCAGAAAAATCAAAATTATATTTTCTCTTTTGTAAGCTTATTTGAAGCTCATTTTGTAGAGTATTTTTAGTGTCATCTTTCCATTGATTGGCTTTTATCTCATTAACCACATTAAATCCTTCGGGCGTAAGATGGCTTGACCCAAACCTGCAAGCAATACCTCGGGGGCACTCGCCACGAATTTCAAACAAATGGCATTTGTCGCTTATGTCCTGAGGTTTCATTTTCAAGTAATCCAATGGGTTATGAATGTACTTGCAGTTATCATATTTACATGCTTGCAAGTCAGATGCGGATTTTAAATTATTAATGCTAGGGCACGGCTTATTTTGTTTGTCATCTTGATAAGTCTTTGGTCTCGCTTTGTTTTGCCCTCTTTTCCTTTCTCGTGGCTTAACTTGTTGGTTATTATCACTTTTAGCTTTCTTATTATCGATTCCGCTATGGTCCGTATTTTCGTCTAGCTTGCGCTTGTCCAGTGAGTTCGAGTTCTCTTCGTTTTGGTTGTTTTTTTCAGGTTGTTTAACAATAAATTCTTCTTTGATAGCACAAACGCCGGCACTAGTTTTTGCCATTACGCGTAAATTTTCTTACTGAAAATGTTGCAGGAAAGGTTATAGTTCCGATATCGCAGATATTGATAATATGATTGATATGCCGTACTCAGACTCAGCTGTCATTGTCATATCATACCCACGTGTCGTGTTTCGTTTCTTTTCATTTATTTTTTTCGTCCGTCGTTCTGGAGAGGCTAAGACCATACTGCCTTGTGTTTCGTTTCGTAAGCCGCTACTTAGTTTGATAGATAAATAATTAAAATAAATATTTCTAGGGCATATAACCGAAACTGAAATAGTACATTTTGATGCAAGTGCGCGAGAAAGTACATTTTGATGCAAGTGCGGGACGAATGAAAATGACATTTCCGCGCGTGTATCAAACGACCTTTTTGGCTTTTTTGATACATTTGCGAGAAAATAATAATAAACCATAGAACAAAATTAATACAAAGTATTTACTTCATCAGTCTATTCCAGCCAAGTCGAAGAAAATTACTTTAGTTCTTTTTTTAAAAGTACGTCTATAAGATATTTACAATATAAATAATAATGAATATTTATTCCTTTTTTATTATTCGTAAGTAATATAACAGAGGTGTTACTCCGAAACACGAAGTTCGTAACCTGCCATCCCTCTTATGTTAAGCTGTATTTGAGTGAGCGGGATGGCGCCATACAAACTTCGTTTTTGGATTTCGGAGTAGTCCCTCTGAATACTTTATGAATATGAAAACAAAAACGCTTTTCTCCGTACAAAATTCATGCTTGCGGTAGCAAAAACGCCTCTGTCCATTGAGTCGTTATTCATTGCTTAAAATAGCTTTTGTTTACGAAAAAACGGCCCTGGCCATGGCCTGGTTGGCTGAATAGCCAACTCAATAAATACCGTTTAAAATCTTCATATTTTAAGTAGAAACAATGTATTTTTAAAGTACCTAATATGCAATTCCCAGTATTTTTGCACATTATGTGTACCTATGGCTAAAGTTAATAATTTGTTAAAAAATATAGTATCTAACGTAAAAACTTTCTTTCTTGAGTAAGTATGATTTGGAAAATAAATAAAAAAAACACTAGTTCGAAAAACTTAACTTAAAAAGTAAAAATATAAAGCTTAAGAATAGCTATACTAGCAAAAGGCCTTTTGGAAATTAGGAACTATTAAAAACTATTGCTATCGCATTGTCTCCATTTCTCCGTATTACAGTGCAAAAGGGACAACTGCAGCTCGGAACGATTTGACCGGGTTTCGTAGTACCCTATTTCCTCTTCCAAAACTGGACTTATTTTAGCTTTTCTTTTACGTATGTTATAACGAGGGCTTCGGCTATGCTTCTATGTTTTCTGTTTTTCTTTTATATTTGTTAAATTTGTTTACTGAACGGGGGCTTATGGCGCCAGATGGTGGCTTTTTTTGCAGATTTAGAGGGCCTCTTAAAATAAACAAATTATTTTGAAAAACAAAACATAGGGGCATGGCACAGGTAAGTATAGATTATATTTATAAAAAAAATGTTCTAAGACAATTATCCAGGAAGGAAACGGGGGATTACGTTTGTATGGAGGAACGGCCACTAGTATATCCTCTTAATAAACACTTTATTACTGAAAAACTACGCTTCTCATCAAAGGGATTTAAGTGCCGTGGAGATACGCTCTTTTGCTTGTGCACTTTTTTATATCGTATTTTTGTCTTCTGTAGTGTATTTTTTGTATAAACGGCTGCGGAACCCTACACTGAGCGTTGTCCGACATGCTCTTGGCCGGTTTTAAGGATTTCTTACCAAAAATGGTAAAAAAGAAACCCTTGGTGTGACTTTGTCTGTCTGTCTGTCTGTCCAACTATTAGAGCGCCATATCTCAAAAACGACTTATGCTATCTGTATGTATCTGTATTTGAATTATAAACATGGTCAGCCCACATGTTATTGCAAAGGATTTTTTTTAAATATATTTTATGTTCTTATAAAACGACGTATATGAGGCCCCCCTCATATAAAAAAAATTCAAAGTCTAGCTTTTAGGTCAAGCAGGGTATCATATGAAAGGGCTTGATCTGTACAGTTTTGAACAATGTTTTTATTGTGAGTAGATTTTGTTTTATTAAGGAGAATGTGAAATAAAAACACGTAAAATTCTTAAGAAATATTATAACGTACGTAATACTAAGAATCACAATAAAGTTATTTGACTAAATCTTTCCTTTATGCTACTTTTTGTTTATTTTCATAGTTTAAATATCATTTTAACATGAAACATCGGGTTTAAAACTATCAAGAGTAATGTTTATCACAATTAGGACAATCTAACAAATAACATCAATGAAAAGTCGTTTATCTAAATCAATTACAATTACTATAAATTCGTACAAAATCAATCACACCCACAGTAGGATAAAGTGACATTATTGAACCATTTGTCACTTTTTAGGAATAACATAAAAGGTTTACATGCGTGGAAAATAGCCTATAAAATGCTGCTCAAATTTACAGTACAAATTATATAATGGACGTATCTAAATCGAACTAGTGCGTTACACTTATTGCTGGTAGAGGTCTATATGCAGCTTTGTGGTTTTCGAATGATATAAAAGCTTGTCGCGAGATATACATGTGTATTAAAAACTTAGTCATACCCTTTTCTTAAAATGCTTAGTATCGGTATCGTCATGTCACATATTTTGTTTAGTTACACAGGTAAAAGCGCAACAAAAATGTTATACCGCTAAATTAATAATAATAATGCCGCAGGGCAGCTTTACCAAGCTGTTGGTGAGTAGCGACACCACGGACGTGATTGCTCCGCGGGGACCGAATTTTGGGATACCCAGCTCTAGTTTGCCTTAATTGGCTGGTCAGGCAGGGTGAAGTCGCAAGAGTTTTAACTCGAGGGTGGAAGTGAAATTTGCGTAAGCGCGAGTTGATGCAGTGGCGACATGCCCTGCGCCGAAAGCGGTGTACATCTCTCAACACTAGCCAACCGCAGGGCAGGTGAGACCCCACCTTTTGCTTGCCTTCAGAGTGAAGCCGCAAGAGCTATATGGTCGCTGGGTTGAAGTGACATATGCGTAAGTCGCGAGTTGGCGCAGTGTCTGTTTTAGTCGCTGAGTAGAAAGAGGTGCACACCTCTCGAGACCCAGAGCTGTGTACGTCCGTGATGCCCTCTTGTCGCCAAGATCGGCGGCCGTTTTAGTGGGCCCACCAGTTCACAGCCAGTCACAATTTGTTGTGAGATATTGTTTTTGCAGGTGTAGTGTCCGGTAATCTCAGTCCATAGCCCAGACAACCACTCCACTGAACATTATCCCCATAGAACCAGGTTATAGTTTGTTTCTTTTATTTTCATAAGTGACAATTCGAAAGTGCTTGTACCTAGGCCTACTTGAATAAAGATTTGATTTCCGTAGTCTTAGACCGTTCAGGAATTGTCCGAGTCTGCATTTACATAATGCAGAACGGGATAAGTCCCGAAGTCCCGATTGGTGCTCCATCGCAAATTAGATTTAATGTCACGAAAGGGCCCTTGTGCTGTTGGCTTCGGCCCTAGTCATGCCTTCCAAATGACCGGGCCCTTGGCTCGTGATTTACGGAAGTTGAGACAGTATAATAATAATGGGGCCGCAGGGCAGCTTGTGGCGAGCTGTTGGGGAGTGACGACCCCACGGACCCGAGATCTCTAGGCAGTCGGTCAGGGCCCTCGCCTCCGGTGTGTCTTCATCGGCCGGAGTGGATACCCAAGAGGACCCGGAGGACTTTCAGCTTTTGGCTTGCCTTCGTTGGCTGTCCAGAGAAGAGCGTTAGAGCTATATGCTCCAGGGGTGCAAGTGTTAAAGGGCATAAAGCCGCGAGTAACCTCGGAGAAAGCGCAGCACACCTCTCGACACCCTTGAGCCCTCACGTCCGTGTTGCTTCCGGCAGTCTGGATTGACGGCAATTACGGGGGCCCATCAAGTGAGTGGCGAGTCACCACCCGCCACAGATAACGATCGATTGGTAGTTATGGCGGGTGACATATTCCTATTGCAATAGCCCAAAAATAAATCCACCCAAACTACAATCTCATAGCCCAATATCTCTTTCCGTTCAATGCAATAGTTCCAACATCTGCTGGGACCTGCTCATGGACGTATTCTCTTATTGATATTATCAGGAGCGAGTCCCAGCAGAAGTACAGTCACAGCAAACTTCTCGAAAGGGCCTCTACGTGTTGGATCCATATCCCCACGCAAGCCTCTTAAAAATCCGGGACGTACGAGCCCGAGACTCAATGCGATAATTATGGGTATACTAAATAAACCCGAAGTTTCATTAGTCCGAAAGCATTTTTGTTTCGATTTTTCATAATTCCGAAAACCACAAACAGGTGATTTACTTTTAAATTTTTTTGAGAGATCATACAAACCTAACCTAATTTACATTGCGTAATATATCATCTACAGCATTAATGTAGTTTATAGAAAAATGCGACTGACGACGCGCTCTACTCTTCTAGTAGAAGTCTTCTTAGAATTGTCAACGACCTCCAGCATGCGACCGACGACTTAAGTCAATGGTTCAGGCTCTGGAGAATCGAGGTCAACGCTGAGAATGCTGAGATGAGCGCGGCTGTCATTTTTAGAAATGACTGCCACAACGTACACGACCGACTTGAGCAAATAAACCTAAACGACAGACTCATACCCTGGACCAACGAGGTTAAATACCTAGGCAAAACTCGCGACCGCAAACTGACCTTCCGACCTCACATACGAAAGGTGAAAGAACTTTGGTCTTGAACCGACTAGGGCCAATGATAGACAGGCGTTACTAAACTGCAGTTTAGAAATAAACTTGCTCTTTACAGTTTACAATGCCTGCATAAGGCCCATACTGACCTACGATTGTACAGTTTTTGGCCTATACTCTGACGACGACTATAACTACGACCTCATCGTCCAGCTGGGTATTTTACGCAGCTTGGCGAAGGAGGACCCCGACGCCCGTGCTTACCAAAGGGTGAGGCGCACACCCGACGACCCAGACATTTACTGACTTACCCGGACGACGTCATAACGGCTACCATAAAACAATGGTATCCAGATGACTCGCCCGATTCCGACACCGTACACGACCACGGAGTCGACTACTACATTGACCGCGACGTAAGGCAACGTGACCGACGAGAGCGCAACATCGCAAGACGACAAAACCAGCCACACACTGCACTTGCCCACCGATCTCCCCGCCGGCGGTGGGGACGCCCACCGTGGAAATAACAATAGAAAACAACACGATGGAATCAAGCTTAGGGCGACAAATAACAAACATACTGACAGATACGTCCCAAAATAGTGTTAGACTAGGTGCACTATAGCTGTTCGTAACGCCCGCGCGCGGGCTGCACCCACACGCTAGGTACCGAGGGTACCGTGGCGGCGCCCTCGTCTCCCGAGGCGCTCGCGTAGTGCTCGTCCGGCGGAGGCTGATGCTTTCCTCGCTTGGCGGGCTTTCTCCGAGGCATGTTGTGTCGTCAAAATACACAAGTAGCACGGGTCGCGAATGCCGGTGCAAAATTTACTTAGGGAGCGTTTAAGTATTACGTCACTCAATTTTTGAAGATTTTTGACCCTCCCTCCCCCCATGTAACGCGCCGTAACATTTTTTGTGTACCCCCTCCCCCCTAGTAAGACGTTACGTAACCACCAAGTGACCTTTTTTACCTAAAATGGTCATACAATTTGAAATTCTGAGAAAAATAATGTTACGTTAATTTCAGAGTCTGATCCTCGAATATGCAATGTCAATGTGGAACGCCGGATTCCTTGCGATCGTGTAGCGCTCTCGACTTGGGAGCAAAGGCATTCCGCCGTCCTTCCTGAGGACCTGCGAAATTTCTACGCATCAAGCGATGGATTTCGACTATCTTGGCACTACAAATACTCAGGTATGCTCCAGTATTAGTACATTACGGCAGAGACCAGTAAGTAAGCCATACTGGCCGAGTATAAATTAGACAGCTATAATACAAGACCAGGATAGTTCTTACGGTGGAAGCCCATATAGTGCTTTTCTCAAAAATTAAACAAGAAAATAAGTAAGATAAAATAGTACATTTCGATGCTAGTGCGGAAAGTAGAGGAAGTGGTATATATTTATAGTACACTTACGTACTCGTTGTTGAGTACTATAGAACGAAGCATAGAATATACTGCCCATAAGCTTGACGACTGCATTATTTTGGTGCAGATGGTTGAAATAAGCCAGAAATTGGCATTTTCTAAAATAAGTTCCGTCTCGTATTGGAGTTCCACCCAGTAAAAAAAAAATCTGTTAATTAGTTCTCTTATTATTATATTTTATAAAAATCATTCCTGTTTCGATATAATTTGTATAATATTGTAAATAAATGACTTAGAACCTAACCACGACCAACTTGACGTTCCATTACACTACAAATTTTAGGTACTTTTAAGTAAAGTTCACGGGGTTCTTTGCTAATCAGTTTTTAATAAATGAAATATTAATCACTAATATTCTTCTAAAAATCTATAACATTCGTAATACTAAGCATAACAATAAAGTTATTTAACAAAATCTTTCCTTTAAGCTAATTTTTGGTCATTATATGAAAAGTTATGTTTATCACAATTGGTACATATTATGCTAGCAAATGACATCAATAAAATGTCGTTTATTTAAAACAATTAATATAAATTTGTACAAAGCCAAAGTAGGACAAAGTGACGTTAATAAACCATTTGTCATGTTTGGGAATTACATAATAGGTTTACATGCGTGGAAAATAGTCTATCATGCTTCTAAAATTTACAGTACAAATTATATAATGGCTGTATTTAAGTAGAACCACTAGTAATGCACTACATTACATTTTAATTGCTGGTAGAGGGTTATACATGCAGCTTTGTGGTTTTTCTTGACCGTACTATTAAAAAATATATTTTTTTGAGAAAAATATTTTTTTAGACTATAATTTTTGACTGACTTGAAGTGATCAGAAATTTTATTAAAGCATAATTTTTTAATGGGAATGAATGCGAAAAGTTTAAAATGTAAAATACTATTTTTAAAAGTTGTCCCTGTCAAAATTAAAAAAATTAAGATTTCTCGTAATCATTGAATCATAAAGAGAAAAAGAAAATCAAAATAAAAGGACTCGTACGTCGAATACTATACTAACTTTAGGTACTACCGGCGATACCGTCATTAATCTTTTCTTTTTCATTCCTAAAACTATACACGGCCAACATAATAAAACAAAAATATACCATACCTCATGGTGTTTTGTTTACATTGTGTAGCATATCATCTACGGCATTAATGTAGTTTATAGAAAAATTTGTCGCAACTATGATGGTTTCGGATGAGTAAATCAACCTTTCGTATTTTTTGGGCTTTTCGTGACGAGCCTTAGTCACAAGCGGAGTCACAAGTGGAGTGGTGTCCTTTCGTCGCTTCACTCATGACTAAGGTCCTCGTAATGGACCAAAACTTGTCGACCAACAGTGTAGGCCGTAATCATAAGTAAACACTTAACACTAACAAATCACACTTAACAATAACAGAGTGACTAATCAATCACAATAACCGTCGATCTGATTGACTACTTATCACACTAACGCTTATTCACACTAACGTTTACTCAGACTAATTCAACTTTTTTCATAACTAAAGGTTATTGTATTTTCTGCTCGAAAAGAAATTTTCATTATAATTTATATGGGTACTAGATAAAGGTGCCTCCACATTTGTGTCATTTGCCCCATCAGATCTTCGTCCCGTGGCATGATCGAGTGTCACGATCACGCGTTTGGACGTTGCGTCGATCCGATCGCTTTAAATCCATGTTGCTACGCGTATGATACACTTAGATCGGACAAGCAAGGCATGATCGCCGCGCCGACAGGGAGCGTCCATGCAGCGCGATACACAGTCAGGCCACGGCACGGTGATCGGATATGAGCAAATGATACAAGTGTGGACGCACCTTAAATGGATCTGGCCCCTATTTCACAATCGTGACAATTGTCAGGTGACAACGACAATTTTATATTCACGGCGATCCCCCAAGCTCGATACATCGCCTTACTTTATACTCGGCACGCAATGTACGTGAAATTGTCGCAGTCGCCCGACATTTGTCACGATTGTCAAATAGGGGCCTGGTGATGGTTCTTGAATGAGGTACCACAATAATGGACTTGACGACGAACCCTGGGGTGGGGTACTCGTGTATGTTGATCCAATCCTGAGTTCCAGTAGGTACCCCAGGGTCCATCATCAGGATCATTTAGTGGTACCCTATCTAAATGCTCCTCATTCTAAGTCCATTAAGATAAAAAAAACAGTACATTGATTTAAACTTACACGATCTTCACTCATTATCACAACACAACAAAACGGGGCTTAATCGCGTATAAATATGATTTATTTAATTACCTTTCTTTGGTAATTCTTCGACGTTTCGGACGTCGCGTTACGTCCATGGTCCATGGCGAAATCAACGTCTTCTAGCCGCGCGAGTTTTTCGATCTACCCGCGCTTGATGTTTATTATTAGGTTGAATGCGGTCGTCACTAGACCGACAGTACCGACACACTACACTCACGACGTCAGGCGATTTATCGGATGTTATATGATGTTGCTTACATTTACTAATTACTGGATTCCACGAAGATGAAAGCATGAAACCATCTTCCCGGTTGAAATTTCGGTGTTTTTTGATTTCAATTGCTTCACGCACGATTCTACTATAGTAAACGTTCCGTAGAAAGGATCTTGGGATTATGAAGCTCAATCCAGTGGTTTGGTCCCGCTTCTAATAAATGTTAAGGCAATAGCGGACTTATTCACTTGCCGTCACATTTGTATCATTTGCCCGTATCAGATCATCTTCGCGTGGCATGATGGCGTGTCACGATCATGCGTTTGGACGTTGCGCCGATCCGATCGCTCGAAATCCATTTGCTACGCTTATCACACACTTATATCAGAAGAGTGCGGCATGATCGGCGCGCCGACAGTGAGCGTGCAAGCAGCGCGATACGCAGTCATGCCACGGCACGATGATCGGATACGAGCAAATGATACAAGTGTGGACGCACCTATATGTTCCTTGACTCTTTCAGCAATGGTGCGCTTCGTCTGTCCAATATAAGAACTCCCGCAATTGCAATCGATCTTGTAAACGCTAGGTGATTGGAACCGAATAACATCCTTAGGTGATCATACATGCCCTATGACCCTAGAGAACGGCTTGTAGACAGTTTTTATCGAGTACTTTTGTAGTACTGTGCCAATTTTGTCCGTTATTCCTCTTACGTAAGGCATGAATGCTGGTTGCCTCCAAACGTCAGGATGTTTACGTTTCGTTTTTGTACTAGATATAAAATACATATATTTATACGCGATTAAGCCCCGTTTTGTTGTGTTTTGATAATGAAAACAAAGACAGTAATCTATATTGATCCAATACTGAGTTCCAGTAGGTACCCCAAGAGTCCATCATCAGGACCATTTGGTGAAACCCTATCTAATGGTACTCATTCTATGTTGATCCAATCCTAAGTTCCAGCCTCTTTCGCTGAACGTCCCCACTGCATAATGGCCCTATCGCAAAACGTCCCGTATGCGAAATGTCACATTACGCAATATGTCGTCTATATTCTCTGTTTGGCGAGGGCATGACATTCGCATAATATATGTTCCATTATTTCTGTCTCATCACCACACATTCTACAATCCGTATTGTCAGAAAGTCCCAGTTTGGCCAGGAGTCCTTTGCCTCCGAAACGACCTGTGAACACCCCTATTATAATTCTGAGTTGTCTTTTGCTGTAGTTCCACAGTTTCTTGGTCCAGCCTGATTCTACTTTTTCTATGAATAGCTTTGCATGCCTCAGGCCCGCCACTTTCTTCCACTCTTGTTGATGTTGGTTTGTGGCATGGTCCTTAAAGGCCGTAACTATGGTCCCCTGTGAGAGTCCCACGCATGGTTCAGGTCCAACGAAGTTTGTTGCAGACCCTTTTCTAGCTAGCTCATCTGCGTTTTCGATACCGATGAAGCCTTCGTGCACTGGAATCCATATCAGCTGCATTTTATTGTGCCTTCCGAGCTTGTTTAAGGCTTGGATGCCGTTGTGTCCAAATCAGAGTCTACTTTAGGCACTGATAACGCATTCAGTGCTGCTTGACTGTCGCTGAGTATATAGACGTGCTTTCCTTTGGTTAGCCTATCTATGTTCTCCTGGGCACGGGCGATTATAGCATATGTCTCTGCTTGAAAGACCGTTGCATAACCTCCCATACTTGTGCTGACATTATAGTCTTTTGCATAAATGCCTGCTCCCGTACCTGAGGCCATTTTTGATCCATCAGTATACCAAATCTTATCTTCACCGTCCATTGTCAGTCGTTTGTGATCCTCGGCCCATTCGTCCCTTGTGGGAACTTGCACTTTAAAGTTCCTTTAGAATTCATAACTTGGTTGCATTTTATCGCAGCTCATGGCAGTTATTCTGTCGAGGAAATAGTTCTTTTCCATGGTTGTGTGCTTAGTTTACGGCGCGCAGTAGCTCCACAGGCCCATGGTCTTTAGCCTATGCAGTGATTTGCGTGCTTCCGACTGTATCACTACGTGTAGCGGTGATGGTAGGTCTAGCAATACTTCTAGCGCCGCGTTTGGCGTAGTTCTAAACGCCCCTGTTATAGCCATGCACGCTGTTCTTTGGACCCTCGTTAGGTCGTCTCTGCATGTGCTCTTTAATGTTCTTGGCCACCAGACCAGGCTGCGGTACAGGATGATCGGTCTTACCATCATGTTATAGATCCATCTCAGTACCTTAGGGTTTAATCCCCACGTTTTACCGTATGCCGATCTGCACATTCCAAACACTGAGAGTTTTTGTTATGTTATGGTCGGCATGCTTTTTCCAATTCAGTTCCTTATCCAGCATGACTCAGATATTTCACATCGTTGGATATCTCGAGTACCCTTCCATACAATTTTAGTTGCTGCATGTCTTTTAGGGTTCTCGTTGTAGTGAATGGTATTACCACCGTCTTGCCTGGATTAATGGATAGTTGGTGATCGTTACACCATCCCTCCACTTTCCTCAGTGCTTCATTCATGATTGCCGAAACCGTACTGAGAAATTTCCCATTTACGAGTATCACTAAGTCATCTACATACCCTACCGTATATATAGGAGCGCTATTGAGTTCCTCCAACAGTGAGTTCACCACTAAGCTCCATAGAGTAGGCGAGAGTACTCCACCTTGTGGACATCCTTTTGTTGTTGTGGCCATTATCTCGTCCCCCATTAGGGATGACGTTATTAGTCTACCGTTTAGCATATTTCAAATCCACTTGCATATGGTCGGTTCTATGCCATATGTTGCAGCTGCTACATCGATCGCTTGGTACGTGGTGCGGTCAAACGCTCCCTCCACGTCTAGAAAAAGCCGCCAGGCACAGTTCCTTACCCTCTATTGCCTTCGGCTCTGGTTGCTACCAGGTGCAACGCCGTGTTCGTAGACTTCCCTGGTTGATAGGCACACTGTAATTTGTGCAAAGGATGCCTTTTTAATTGGCCATCCCTTATGTGTCTGTCCACCAGTTTCTCCACAGTTTTTAGGAAAAACGATGACAGGCTTTTGGGTCTGTAGGACTTAGCATCTCCGTAATCTGCCTTACCCGGTTTAGGCAGGTAAAGCACCCTCACCATTCTCCATACACGTTGTACGTGTCCGAATGCTATGCACGCTCTGTACAGTCTGTTTGGATGGGGAATTAGTACATTTGCGCCCTCTTGTTGTAGAACGGGGTGTATTCTATCTGGCCCCGGAGCCTTGTAGGGTTGGAACGTTGATAGGGCCCATTTTAGTTTGTTTTGATCTATTACCTTCTTTGATGTGTCCCAATTGTGCCTGGTTATGTTTGCAGCTTGTTCCAGTGCACTAATAGCAACATCATCTATTCCAACCTGGTGTATTACCGAGCCTGGAAAGTGTGTATTACACATGAAATTGAGGGTTTCCAACCCCGTTTCAGTCATTTTCCTGTCACTATATCAGATAGTTGTGAGCGGGACTGACTTAGTTGCAGCTAGTGCTTTGGTTAGCCTCATACCCTCTGGTATTGACCCTATTTGGTCACTGTGGTCTCTCCACGCGGTCCTCTTTGCTCCTCTCACAGCCTTATTGTATTCTGT
Organism: Hedya salicella; assembly: GCA_905404275.2. NCBI lineage: Eukaryota > Metazoa > Arthropoda > Insecta > Lepidoptera > Tortricidae > Hedya > Hedya salicella. The sequence continues at coordinate 106,444,968 of FR990096.1, read as the reverse complement.
GAGTTTGCGTGCATAGCTTTCAAAATTATTTGAGGCTTTTGCGTCTTTACAAATAGCCCTTTTTTTTTGCCCTGGTTTCTCTCTTGATTTTTTGAATCGCCGGGTTCCCCATGGTATCCTTTTCACCAGAGTTTACTTTTACGGGCAGTTGTTGGTCCAAGCGGTATATACTGCTTGTACTATTTTGTCCGTTTCAAATACTATATCTATAATAGAATTAAGCATACCTTTTGGGTCCCCTAGTTCTACTTTCAGGTCCACTTTATATGCTTTCCAGTCAGTGTTCCTTGGGTTCCTTCTGCGAACAGTTTCCAGTTTCCACCTCTATTTTAGTATTGTACCTAAAACATATATATCTGTGATCGGATAAAGAAACTTCCTTTGATACATGCCATGAGTCGATGCTTTTACTAGTGTTATTAGTAGCCAACGATATATCAATTACCTGCCCTCGTCTAGCGTTGACAAAGGTTGGTTCATTGCCTTTATTTAGTATTTGTAATGAGGAGCTTACTAGAAAATCCAGTACTTCACCCCTCTCGTGTTGACATCCGAGCTGCCCCAGATGACATGATGGGCGTTCGCATAGCAGCCGATGATCAGGTCGGTGTTCGCCTCGCTGTCTTTCGCGATAAGACCCCGCAGTTGGCTCGTGATCGGGTCTGTCGCCTCATAGGGAAATTAGGCTGATGCAGCAATAAGAGCCTTGCCCTCCCCCTCCCTCAGGATTTTAACCGTGGTAAGATCCCTGGAACAAAAAGCATGTAAGGGCATGGCGTTGATGCCATTTCTGACATAAATACATGTCCTCATGTTATCATCGGAACAGTAGTACCATATGGTACCTCCAGTTGCGCCCAAACCATTAATTTCCCCTTTATAAATATAAGGTTCCTGTATTAGATAGAGCTATATCGAATTTACCGCTAGTTAGCTGCCTCGCGAGAAGGGCTGTGGTTGCTTTATTGTGTTGTAAGTTAATTTGTACACACCTTCTAGCCGCCATTGCGCTTCTAGTGGTTTGGCTCCTTGGGAGCCTCCTCGGTAGACATGGGGAAGAGGGAGTTTCCCAGGTACAGATCTGCAAGGTCTCGCAAGTCCTCAGAGTCTACCGTGGATAACGGTGACGACTCCCGGCTCATGCGTGACCCAGCCCTATCCTCCCTCCACTCCTCCACCATGAAAGCATCCGGCTGCTCATCCGCCTCAACTGCGACCGTCTCCGCCTTAGCAGCGTCTTTCGACGGTGCTTCCTCGACTCCGATCCGGTCCGCATAATTGGCTAGGTCTATTTTCTGGCTCACAACACCCTCCGGAACCGCGTCACCCGCCGTTGCCCGAGGGTCGCCCCCTGCCCTCCCAAGCATCCTCTCCTTCGCGTCCTCGAGGAGCTTGAAGGAAAGAGTTGATAGTTCGACGCCCTGATGGCATCCGCCGATTCCCGATCCATCAGTATGATGCGCCGGGATCTGGTTTATGACATTAGGGTGTCAACTATCTTCCACTGCTTCGTGTGTAGCGAAGGGCTGTACTTCTGCAGCACACGGAGCATTATTTTGATGTCCTGGGCGCCAATGATCCGCGTCGACTAAAGCGCTCAAAATGATTCGACCAAGACTTTATAGTAAAGCCTAGTTTATACGGAACATTTTGCGAAAGGAATGTATTGCAAACGGGACATTTTGTGAAATGGATATTGTGTGAAAGGGACGTAATTAATGTGAAGGGACATTTTGAGAACGGGATATTTTGCAGAAGGGTCGTTCTGAGAATTTATAAGAGGGACCTTTTGCGAAAGGGACAATATGAGAGTGGGACCTTGTGCGCCCAAACCATTTTAAGCACTTTGGTTGTTTGTATGTATTTTATTATTTATTTCAGCTGATCAGATACTTCCCGTTGGTTCAATTCGAGTTAACTCTTTGAATGAACTGGTTCTCTCACCCGCTTTGAAAGATCTGCTGGATTTTTCGGTTATCCGGCCTAGCACGGGACCCCGTCCCGTTCTGAACACGAAGAGTAAGGTCTTCGAGTTAGACTCTTGCAGGACTATTGGTAAGGTAAGTCAATTTTTAATAGAAAAGACGTAGGTAACTTTTAAGTTACAGTGTGTTCCAACTATACTATTCACGCGTGATGGAGACAGTCACGGTATTAATACATTCAGGGGCGGACGCAACCTTCTGACATAGGCAAAAACCTTTTATTCAGGGAGGTCTCATAGCAAAAAAAATATCTGGACCCAGAGATCCGAACACAAAAAGAGGTAGATAGGTTATACGAGCTCCGAAAATGGCACACCCAAATTACGCCAATTGGCAAACCTTAACTCGGTCTTGTTAGTTTCTCGGTGTAGTACTTTGTTATATATTGGAATATGCGTCAAATAAACAAAAATGCCGTCATGCGTATAGAGATTTTGCACTAATCTAGGTATACTATTATAAAGTTGTAAAAATTTAATGTCTGTACCTACATTGAAGATATTTAAAAAAAAAAGATTGTTACGGAATATTTAGAGGTAACTGAAACGAAAATAGTTATTTGTTATACAAGGGTGGAAAGTTGTATTTTACCCGCGAGTGTAGAATTGAAACAAGAGCAAGCGAAAGGATTGTATAGTTAAACCACGAGCGAAGTGGTTCTAAAATATTCATATTCATATTCAATTTATTGGTAAAAAAATGCTTTACAAGTCAACAGTATAATATAATAATACATGCAGTAATTACAATACTCATACAAAAATTTCTTTATGGTCATAGAACGCCTGCTTGACGAGCCATTTCTTAAGCTTTTGTTTAAATAGTGAAGCACTTTGGGCAGCGATAACGTCCTCAGGAAGATGATTGTAAACCTTGGGACCCATGATGTGGACGAGTTTTTTCGACTTGGCAAGTTTGTGTGGCACTAGTGGCAGTTTTCCCGCACGCACGCCACGAGTCATGTGTCGGCGCGGTGGCTCGTTGATAGTCGCAGAGTTTTCTCGAGCGTACAGCGCTGCCTGTAGGATGAGGAGCGAAGGCAGTGTTAAAATGCCCAGTGACTGAAAGAGCGGTTTGGCAGATTAAGATTGCGGGACCCGCGCTATAGCACGGACTGCGCGTTTCTGCAGCCGAAAGACCCTCTCCCAGTCGGCGGCTGCCGCCCATAGCTCCACTCCGTACTGCAGGTCGCAAAGTAGCATGCTCGGACCATTTCGGTCGATACCACACGTGCCAATCGTTTTGAGGGCAAAATAATAAAATAATAAAAGATAATTTGGCACACACTTTATCTATGTGCAGTCGCCAAGTGAGGCTTCTGTCTAGTTCACAACCCAGAAACGTTGTGTTCATTACTTGGTCGATGTTGGTACCATTGGTTTCAACTGACAGACGCCTCATCGGCCGTCCCGAAAGGTCTAAGCTAATAACATGGGTTTTTGATATGTTCAAAGTTAGCCCAATCATTTTGAACCAGTTTGACACTGACTCCGCTGTCGTCTTAAGTTTGCTTTCCAGCTCATTATGCGTTGGTGCATAAACAATAATAGCCACGTCATCAGCGTACATAAACGTCACTCCACTGCTGATAGCATCCGGCAAATCGTTTTTTTTTTTTAATTTATTGAAAGCATTAGCAACAAAGCTATCAGCTTAAACAGTATACATAAAAATTATAAACAGCACAAAGATAAAATAACAAACAGAACAAGGACAAAAATAAAAATTTAATTAAGTATCCGGCAAATCGTTTAGCAGCAAAAAAAGAGAATGTTTGACACGGACGAGCCTTGTTCCAAACCCATGCTCGTGGTCACCGAGTCCGACCGTACTCTGCCACCGTCACCTACGACAACCTGGGTCCTATTTCGGAGTAGGTCAGATATCAGGGCAAGCTCAGAACTATCGAAGCCATAATGCTTTTCACATAGAACCTCATGATCAGCGACATCGAATGCTTTAGACAGGTCACAGCAGAGGATTGCGACCTGATTCTTGCGTTCGTGGCCATTCATTACCTGGCGGACCACATCTCGCGTTAGCGCAGTTGTTGAGCGACCTTTGCGATATGCAAACTGCTTATATAACACATCCATGGAGTCAAGGTAACGCGTTAACCTCGAACTCAGCCCGAATTCAAATATTTTTGCCACAACCGGAATGATCGCTACAGGTCTGAATGCATCAATACAGAATCATGAGCGTAGCGAATGTTTTAAGTTTCAACACACGAGAAGTAAAATGTAACTTTTCACCCGTGTGTAACACAAAACTTTTCACCTCACTATTGCGAGGCTTTCTTCGCTAAGAAACAGCTCATAAAAAATAAGTTTTTATTTGTACACACTATAATCATCATCAGGTTAATTAGAATCATGAACAAAGTCTTTAAGTAAAATTTTGTTAACAATGATGACATTTCTGACGACGTGTTTCTTGCCTTATGCGTTCAGAGTTATATAATTGATTGATTGATTATAAAAAAAACACGTGTTTCTTATGGAATTTTAAGATTTATGACTTAAAATTATAAAATGAAGCTAAATACCATTTTATTTTTAAATTCCTAAAGCATTTATTTAATGATAAATGAATATCGAACTAACCATTATTATGAGCGTTTTTTTATCTGTCAAAAACCACTTAAACACGCTCCAAGGTCAAATTACTTTCTTCACTAGTGGTTAAAATGCGTTTTTACCCACTTGTCTTAAAGGATTTTTTGTGTGTCGTTGTGGGCTCATCACGATAAATCGGCTGAACGGATTTCAACTATTTTTGGTACACGGGTAGCTGGGTATCTCCAGATGGTTATAGGATACTTCTTACCCGACTACGCTGAAGAAAAAAGAGGGGTTATGACTTTTTCTCCTCCACGAACGAAGTTGCGGGCGCCTTCTAGTTACTCAATAAAATCGGCTAAAAGCATGATATGATTAGTGTCTTATTGCAATATTATCAGATTTATGTGTGCGTAAGCCTGGCCATTTTTACACGTGGATTATCTTGTAGGTAACCTATCTGCTTGTTTTTATATTATATCATTGCGTTCAGTTAAATTCCCACTCCAGGTATGCCTCGTGTACACTAACGGCGCGTGGTCCGTGTGGCTGGGCACGCGCGAGGGCGCGTGGGGCTGGCTGGCGGACTCGTTCACGCAATACTTCAGGATGGCGCTCGTGCACCTGGGTTTGCCAGGATGGCAGGCCGCCTTTGCCAACTTACCTCTCATTCCTTGGGCTGAGGTAACTAGACAATAATGCGCAGAAGACATAAACGGGTCACCGGTTGTCATAATATAGTTACTATCAATACACCTAATTTTAGCTTACCTAGTTAGGGTTCCGTATCAAAAAGCTGATAAAAGGAAGCCTTATGGTGCGATCTCAGGAACTACTTATGATATCTATTTCAAATAGTTATACACATATGGCCAGCCTAAATGTATTGCAAATGAAATAAATAAAAAATATATCCAATATGCCGTCATGGCAATATTGCCAGCCAAAACTCAAAAGTCTACTTACTAAGACTGGAAACAGTGCTCGACGGATGGTACGCGCGTAGTCGGTCGGGCGTGATTTGTATCGCATTACGCGCTGACGGTCAGCATCAGTTTGAACGCTCCTAATAAGCTTTCTGCGGCGAAAGCTACGCGCGTACCATCCGTCGAGCAGTTTCCAGCCTAAGTCTAGTAGAGTAGGTATGGCATGAAATGGTTTAATTTGCTCATTCTTAAACAGTTTTTTTTACTCCAGTATAATTTTGTTTCACTGAGGAAAATATGTACAAAAATACCATTCCACCAATTGCACAAAGTGAAAAACTTTCTTTTGGCCCTCATTTGTATAACTTAACCTGCCAGTTAGTCCAATCCAATCGCCACATAGGATAGGGTATTATAGGGTAGGTAGGGAGATTATGTTTTCTTAACAATTGTAATATTCAACGTTTTCTGTGTTTTGGACCTGTGCATGGAGCACAATGTCTAACATGACAATACAAATTGTATAGTTTTGTGAGTGTTTCAAACGTATTATAATTTATACAGCAACTGTTTCTCCTCCTGGCGCCACATTTATTGGAGAAAGTAGACGTCGAGAGCACCGGAACAACTGCGTCCGAGACAAGCTTGAACCACATCGACCCGAACATCTTCAAGCTCTCTGTGCGGCAACACAAGAACGTGTCGAGGCAACCCAACGCGTAGTACTTGCCATGTTTTAATTTCAATAAATAGATAAACTCTCTTTCGTCTATTTTATTGCAAAAATAGGGGTCGGTATCAAAACGTCTGCAAATGCAGAAAGTATATTTCTCAAAATGACATGGTAGCCACTACGACCACCGAGCAGAAGGTCTTCATCTCTGAATGGCTTAGTATCAAAATGACTATTTCGAAAAACGGCCACCTTGTGGAACGTCTAATCTTTAAATGCCTTATTAGTAAAACGACTAGATTTTTTTCGCGAAACGTCTATATTTCTTGGTATCAAAACGACTACTTATCAAAATAGCTATGCCATACCTAATATCGAACGAAAATGTATAATATATTTTTAACTGTATGATCCGGTTCGTATCACCGACGTCTATATGAGCATTCTGAATATATATATATATATATCCCTCTCCACATTTGCTGTTTTCAGGCCAGAATAAAGTAAGGCATACACTCGGCCTGTTTTGACTTTAGAAACATCCTGTGATATATGGTTGAAATATTAGTGCCACTTTTTCCTTGGGACTACGACTGAATTGGGGACTAGTGGGATAGACGGCTCACGTCACTCTCTCTCGATTACTCTAGGGTTCATAACCTATCTGATTTACTGACTGACTGATTGATACTTATATTACAAACTGTAACTAGATTATTTTTATAAAAAAATAATTTTGCTACTATGCCATTGTGAGATTAAGTTCTTTCGCGATCTAGTCGTTTTACTAATAAGGCATTTAAAGATTTAGACGTTGCACGGGGTGGCCATTTTTCGAACTAGTCGTTTTGATACTAAGCCATTCAGAGATGAAGACCTTCTGCTCGGTGGTCATTTTGGCTGCCTTGTAATATACCCAAAATAGTACGTAAAACCCTATTTTCACGGCTTTGCCTGCTACATGCGATTAGCCGCTCGTCTGTGAATGATAAGGATTTTGACCACATCTTGATCAATACCGCGCAAATGAGGATTGAACTCGCGATTTTTTAAATCCCACTAATTAAAAATGTTAGTAGGTTAGTAGTAGGACACTGTAACAAAATGGGGATCTGTGTGGTTGGACTATATACAGTCCGCACAGTAAAACTAGTTAGTTTATTATTATTTTGTTTTACCCAGGCGTGCTTATTTAGTAGACAGCAGTGACTGGACATTTATTTATATACAAAATCAAAATATTAGCTCTATAATAGTAATAATAAGCCTCTATTTCTCATTTATAATTGCATTAATACAATTAAATTTCAACATTATGTTACGACATTTATTTATTTTTCGGGCAAAGGCAGCCTTCTCTGTCCCTTGCTTTCCGTATGCAAGCAGATCCGGCTACTCGGGCGATGTCGTCAGCCCGCCGCCGCGGGCGTCCGCGTCGTGTCGCATCGCGTGGATACCAGTGTAGGATTCTTTCATTCCACCTGTTGTCGATTTTCCTTACTACATCTCCATTTTAGTCCACATGCAAGTTCAACAGAATCTGCGACTTTTGTTATTTTCTTTATGTCTTAGCTCCTTTTTCTTTCGCTACGTCTACTATTTAGCATACTTTTCTACATTTAAAGAGGAAAGCCACGAACTCAATAGTTCTTCCAACTCTACTGTATAGATGTTAAACCTGGGCACAAACTAAGGATACAGACCAGAAGATAAATGTGTTTCAGAGGGCGACAGAGAGAAGTATTAGTTCTATATTTAACAGTATTTTATTATTATGTTGTAATTTAATAGATTTACGTTTACATATGTATTAAATTGAAGCTAGTCCGACTATTGGAAGCGGCTATAACTGAACTTGAAAGATTCGTCACATATCTTATGAAGTTATAAAAAAAGCTAAGAACAACAAAATACAGCTTCTTATCACTTTCTAGCTAAACAAATAAAACAAGCAAAGCAGTTACATATTGTATATTGAATAAATCTTGATACAATAAAATTTATAGCTAAATAACAAAACAAAAATGGACGGAATGTGAGATTCTAAATGAAGTAACAGCTAGTTTCGTAATGTAAGCTTATATTTATGTGATATTAAAGTAGTTACATAATATAATAAAACTTGTTAGGCCGTGGTCAAATGTTGGTAACGGCTTCCAAGAACGTGTCAGTTTGATCATGCAGTGGTTACAGCGAAATCTCTATTGTAACAATGTCACTTCTGTAGTATCCTGAATGATACATTTTATAAAATCTTATCGATAAAACCCAAGTAATTCGCTTATCGAACTGGCTTTGACTACATACATGAAAACGACCAATGCGTTCTTTTCAAGCATTCCAATGTTTGAATTAGGCCACACTGAACTCTCCTTTCAAACAAGCACCAATAAATCAAGAGAACTGTCAATTGAGTTCGTGCCCTGATCGCAAGCAGATATTCAGGTAAAAACTAAACATTTAACGAGGTTATAATTGAACAAAGAAACATAATACACAATTAGTTCATAAACAGATAAATAATAAATAAATCGTAAATTTAAATACTGTGTCACGCTTGCGGAGTTGAATTGTAAATTATAATTCTTATACATAAATGGCGTTGCACACATGAGGACCGGCTTTTTATATGCAGATTGACAGAACACTTGTTCAAATGGTCCTTGTTTCAAACCAAGTCACATCCTCCTATATGTGATAATGTCTTGTGATGTTCATTGTCTTTGTAAATTCAATCGTCACTTAATCATTACCATCATATATAACTTGAATATTTAAAGCAGACATACTAAATGCATTCTGTATGCGGAACTTATCATTAACTCTACGGCAATATTGAGAGTTTAAAGTACAACTAGATCTAAAATGTCTCTTTTTGGAGAACAATATTATAATGTGTGAGGTGGGATATTTAATTTTGAACACTTTCATTGTGAGGCGAAGATGAATTATCAATCATTCAAAGCAATGTAGCGTACGGTGGTATGTCACTAATCACATGAGTTGATTAGAACCTTTGTCCTATTTTTTTTTTGATTCTGTTCTTTTTTGAATTGATTAATGTGGCACTTATGATGAAATTATTGGCACACCACGCATACATTGGAATACTTTACAGCGTAGTATAAAAGATTAATAAGAGCTAACATCGCGTATTTGTTCATAAATTGGACTTTATAGATAACTGGAATGGTATTACCTCATTGAGTTGAGATTCAGCAGGTTAACAGTGGCACATTAGGGTAGGTCGTAGTCACCTAATCTCAGTAACGAATAATAAAAGCCTCGAGGGCGTATACAATAAAATGTTCTGACAAATCAATTTATAGAAATGGTGCATACAGTCAGTGAGCGAGTGTACTATCCGCAATGTTTAGAACCATGCCACTATTGCGTTTTTTTTTTTGAGCCACCACATACAAATATTAAGAGTTACAGCGACACGGTACTATACATTGGCGCTATACATATGTAGTACAATGTGCATCTTATATCTTCTATAATATAATACCATCATAAAATACTGGTATAACATCCATAATAAAAAGAAATAGACGAGTGTATAATTATAGAGATACTCCTTAAAATATAACTAAAATCGAGATTTCCTTAAATACAAATCTACATACTAACGTAAATTCACTTCACACTGTTCTTATTCGCTCCTAAAAAGCATAACATCTGATTTAAATTAACACATAAAATAGGCCTAAAAAAGTAGCTTCCTATTGGAGATGATGCTTTTGGATGTAATATTAGATCTAGCAATGTGGTAAAATAATAATTCGCCATCAAAAGTGATTACATTCGATTTTTATATCAAAATGTAATTATTAGAATCCTTCTCTTTAAGTAGTTCGGAGTCCTCAACTTAAGTACTTAAATTAGAACGTTCAGAAGCAAACGGGAAACAACAATATATAGTGCGGGAAGTCTCGTAACATGATTATACATAAACCAATAAGCCTAGTCAGCTAGTCATTTCGCAAAAAGAACAGACGAAATATTCCAGGTTTCAAGTAATTTACGCGTATAAAACGATTTCATGCTCGTCGACTGGAAAAATGTGCCGCCAGTTCTTTGAATTTAAAATATTTGAACCGGACTATTTGCTTAATGTTAATATCCACGCAGAGTTTGATTCATTTAATCTTTACGATTTGTGCTTTTACTTAGAATTATTGCTTCATAACTCATTCTCACAATTTTTAAGGCGTGATTTTGCTCCTTAGATCTTGTTTATTTGGCTTGGGCTGTAAGCAGTGCTGGGCCGAGAAAACATATTACTATTGCAAAATCCGTTTTTATCAGATTATGGTGTTACATTCTAAAAAGACAATGAGGTGTAATCTGTTACATTTAGGTTTACAATAGCGTACAATTTAACAGCTGTTTTTTTTAAATTAATTTATATATCTCAGTAACAGCATAAGAGTAAATAAATACGCCAGTTCCAGGCCATTGTAAACTGGTTGCTCTAGGGCAAAAAAAATAACTAAATTATCAATAGAGCTACCTTCGTAGAGCGCGTAAATTGCAAGAGATCTGATATAGGATTTTTCCTACCGCTTGTTTATGCCGGCTCCGGTATAACACTATAAACCGCTTGCGGGTGTGCCATCCATGTCACTGTCAATGCCCTGAGCTTTATAAAGTGTATAAACGAAAGACGCAAGGTGACAGCAGTAGACTCAGGGCTGATTGATTCAAATATTCTGAAATCGTAACTTTTAGATCCCAGCAAACTTACTGCGCAGTCAAGGTTAGGCTCAAGAAGTTTGCTGGCACCTACGCACATTAAGTTTTAATTAAAAAAATATGTATATACCATGAAATAATTAGCAATATGAAGTCTGAGTCGCTCGATATTAATGGATTGTTTTAAATTTTTATTATTTTTAAATGTCTGTCCTGTCAGTGCTGTAAAACGGTCATCGGACGGTTAAATGTAGTTGATGCAACTCGCCCTTAATCGCCCATAGTATATAAGCCCGCCCATTATAAATATTCAAATAATACACATGGCTATGGCAACATCCTCAATTGGAATATTGGTCGTTTCACACAACAAACAGTTCGGGAAAATGCGGAACCAGTCCGGACAGCCGTCGCCTTAATCGGTTATACCGTATGAGGAAGACATCGGGTAAACTCGGCACCACGACTTTATGACATTGATCACATTGATGTGACACATAATAAAAGAAAAAGTATGTAATGTCGAACGAACTCGCCTCAATAGTCTCCATTGTAGCGAGTAGCTATGAATTGAAAACTATTTACTAAGGAAATATAAAAGATAAATAATAGTAGGATGTAATGAAGGACCTTTTACACTGGTTCAGCCATTCAATTTATTTATTGAATATTTCAAAAATAGTAAAACTCGGGACACTAGTTTCTTCGAGAAAGTAACACTATCTGACCTGCAGAATCTTCCCTTAAAGTTAACGGAAATAAAAAAAACACGAACCAAGGCCGTCGACATAGGTCAAAGGGTTGTTAGAGTTAAGTGGCAGTGGGCAGTGTTCTTGATGGCGACCGCGTACAGGACGAAGCAGCGCGCAAAGGCACCCAACATGATGAACCGATGATTTAGTGAAGATCACGAGAGACCGTTGGGATGAGGGCGGCGCGCGACCGGTCGTTGTGTAAATCCTTGGGGGTCTTGTCCAGCAGTGGACGTCCTTGATCTGATATGGTAATGATGAATATAAAAAAGCTAAACTTGTATACATTTTTTTGGTTTCTCGGAACGGTCGATTGAGGTGGCTCAAATTTCGAATGTAGAGAAAGTTTTCCCTTCCCAATTTACCTTGGTACTTATTAACCCTGGGCAACCAGGCTTTAGTATATGTATTATATACTCTGAGTAAAGTTGTCTAGTACACAACTAATAAGAAAGTTGAACTAAGATTTGCTCGCTCTTTCATACATCCATCTCTATCTAGTCGGTTACCTGCGATATAATCCCTGGCTTTTTAATATTAGATTACCACAAAACATGCTCGAGTTGGTGTTGAATAGCAAATATGAGTCTTCTAAAATATTATTCCTGTTATTTATTCGAATAAAATAAGGAATAAATCAATTATTATTTGAAAATGTGGCCGAATGATTTATTCGCGCATAAATCATTTGTGAATAATACCCAACTCTGACTACGATTTCTTTACTCGACTCGCTCATCATGAATTTGCTGTTGTTGGTATCACTAGACTGATTTAATCGTTCTGCCGCCGTGTATATGGGAACCGTAAGGAAGGAGTATTCCATCAAAACTGGACTTAAGTTGCATTAAGGACCGTTACACACTGGCTGTATTTCAGCTGATTTCTAGGTGCAAAAGTACGGGTTGAAGGCAGTTCTTTTCGAGTTGACGTAACTGCAAACCAACTGCGAGTCCCGTTTGCAGCACTGCAATAGAACTGCAGTACGACCGTGCAACTAACTAGTTCGCAGTCGGTGTTCAGTCGTCAGTTTCGATGCAATTATGTCAACCGCAAAAGAGCTGCATTCAAACTCAGCTGAAATGCAGTCTGTCTGCAACGCCCCTAAATACCTACTAATTCTACGTTAAAATTTTGGATGTGTCACAACGCCGATGAAGGGATTCGTTTATATCGAAGTATTTTAAATCCGCAGAGCTCGCGCGCGGTTTTTAGTGGTTACCTAAAATTTCACCATGCTCAGATTGCAGTTAACGGCTGATCCTGTCAAATGGTCAACATTGGCAGGCGTAAGCAGCCAATAACTTGGGTAGATCAACTTTTTCTTGTTGTTATTCTGTCAGACAATAGTCACAGAGTTACATAGAAAATGCTAATAATCTAGGCTATTAACATATTGACGTTGACCCTCGAAAAATAGACATTGTCTAGAAAAAATATTGTTGTAGCTTAAAACTCGTAGTTATATAGAGTGACTCGGGAGACGTAACGATGGCAACAAAGTACAAAAAAAGTAGATCGACTGCCTTACAGAGAACTGTGGAGATGGCTCAGTAGATCCAGCTGACGGGCACCCACTGGTGGTCGGTGCACAGGGCGTGCAGGGCGTCCATGATGCGCGAGTGCGTGGTGTCGTTGTTGTGGTTGGTGATCACCAAGTCGATGTACTTCTCGTTCTGCCGTTGTATCCGAGCGCTCTCCTCCAGGGTCTGCTTCATGTCTTCTTCCTGTTAAACGAGGGTTCACTTAACTCTGGGAGCCTTTAGCTGTTTGTCGGATAATTGCCCCGGACGCCAAGTAATAAACCAAATGTATCATGTATATCGGCAAGATTTGCCATCTTTAGAGTCGAGAAAAGATGGGTTCTTCGGATTCAAGACGGAGACGCGCCGATATTCATATTCCGGAAGCGGTCAATTAGGGCGTGCAGAACTGGGAAAGTTTAGTACAGTGGCACCGGGCAGTCCCGGTCTGCTGCACTAACACTTCCTGGTTCTGCACACCTTACAACCAACACTGCACTTAACTACATCATAATGGGAACCTCAATACAGTAGTTCAGCTCTAAATTTAGGTAGGGTTGGGCTGGGCATTGATGAGTCGGTGAGCGAGTCGGTCAGGAGTTACATATATTCTTTCAATTATTCTGTTTTGGATCCAGTATTTTAAATCACAGCAACTTCCTTTCGTTATGCACACAACAATTACACCCACATTCATCAAATCAAAATATGAAATTAAATTCTAATCCATGTTTATGTAAATGCAAGCAAATTAGAGTTCTCATCAAGCACACATTCAGATTCAATTCGAGTAATGTTACAAGTCGACAATAATGACATTATGTTAGTAAACAATAGCTTAGTTTAATTCTAAACTCTATAATATAACGCATAACATTTTTACTATAGTTAATTCTGTCAGCCCATCATCTAGTTACTGATTTTTTTTTCTGGAGGTATTATTAAAATATTTAAATTTAAACAGTTTCCTGAAACTATATGCAGCGACTCTGCCCACCAGTCGCCACGTGCCATCGGACCTAGTACTTAACAAGAAATATAATTATCCTGTTCTGTGATTCGTTGACTTTGTCACTTCTTGTGATAGTCATGTCACAGTGGCGCTTGTTGACAATTTTTGATGTCAGAAAACACTCGTCATTAAGCAAAAAGTACCCAATGAGATAAAACTTTAGAAATACGAGGTGCGTTCAACATATTCTAGGTCACTATTCATGAATAAAATAAACAAATAAAAAAGTATATCATTATTTTGGTTTTATGTAATAGCTAAACATCGACGAAAGTATGAAATGTATAACGATAACGACGTCAGTAAAGAGGGGGCGTGTTTTGATTATTGTTTAGGGAGAAGTGAGCACAATCCTATTACAGTAATCAAAACAATTGTGTCTGAAAGTGAAAGATTGACTTGTAGTGACGACTCAAATAAAGACTCTTTCAATTACATTTTCAAAGAACGGTTACTTGTCGAGCCTCGAAGTGGTTTTTTCCAACCATCCAAACATAATTCAAATTTTTTAAAAGTATTGCAAGGATACACTAGAAATGTACGGATATAAATACTAAGGAAGAGTGATACATATAAAAATCATGACCTTTTCTTTAGACAATACGATTATGATGTCCGCTGCTAAAGACCGCAACTTCTAATCAATAAGTTAACTTACGTTGCATAGTGTTTGACTAATATTCCGCATTTTCGGAACCTGAAATACCCCTAATAAAATCGGTGCAATGCAGATGTAGCAAAAGATAAGGCCAATTCCGCCGATAAAAGTTCCCTTTTTTTTCGAGAATATAAATTAAAATATCTATACCTATACTATTGTAAAGTTGTAAAAATTAAATGTCTGTAGATTGAAGATATTTTCAAAAAAATGATTATTACGGACTTTTTGGAGTTCACTAAAACGAAAAATAATTTTGTTTGTGGCTTCATCACGCAAAATCGGCTAAACCGATTTCAACTATTTTTGGCACACGGGTAGCCGGGTATCTCCGATGGTTATAGGACAGTTTTAATATATTACTAGACGATCCCCGCAACTTCGGCTAGTCCCCGCAACTATTTTTCAGCGTAGTCGGGTAAAAAGTATCCTATAACCATCTGGAGATACCCAGCTACCCGTGCACCAAAAATAGTTGAAATCTGTTTAGCCGATTCGTGATGAAGTCACAACGACACATACGAACATACAAACATAAAAAAAATATTTTTTGTTATAGTGACCTCCAAATAGTCTTTTACGATTTTTTTTTGTAAATATCTTCAATGTACAGTGGGTTTCTTTGGTTCAGTGGGTTGTACAACGGCATACGAATCTAGCGGTCCCTGGTTCAAATCCCAGCCGGAGCAAATGTTGTGTAACGAGCACGAATGTTTGTTCCTGGGTCTTGGATGTTTTCTATGTATTTTAAGTATTATCATTTATCTATATGTATATTTTTACATATATCGTCGCCTAGTACCCATAGTATACAAGCTTTGCTTAGTTTGGGACTAGGTTGATTTGTGTAAGATTGTCCCCGTGTTCATTATTTAATTTTTACAACTTTATAATAGTTTAGATGTACGCATACAAAACACGAGACTGTATTTATTAGAGAAAAAGAAAGTGGTACGAATAACTTCACTTTTTTTACTGATCCCGAGAATATTTTGAACTCCCCCCGTAGTCATGCATTATATGTATAATAAGAAAATACAGTTCCAGAGCAACTTACAGTGACATGAAGATATGAAAACCAAAAATATAAAGTAAACTTACCTCGTAGAGCGACGCGAGGGACTCCAACGTGCGCGCGCGGCGCGAGCTAAAGCGGATGGAGCTCTGCCGATCGAACTAGACATGCGCACAACACGGATAAATAAACTAGCATGCTAACGTTTCAACTTCAAACAAATAACAAAAAGGGGAAACGAGGAATTAACGTTTAGTTTGACAAATTTGCTAATAATTTTCATTTCAAATCCAGTTCTTGATCTTGACATCACCTTTTAATAAAATGTAAAGGAGGCAAATTAAGTGAATGTTTAGTTTCAGGGTGAAGCCATTCAAATTATTAAAAAAAAACTCCCCTAATGGAGCAAAATATTAAGTGTAAACCTAATATTATGTAGTTTTCCGTGATTAGGCTTGTTTCTAGTTGGTTATTTATACAGTTTAAAAGTAGGAATGGATTCATCAAGATCATGATCGGCACGCAACTAACGTGGCTTTACATTAGAGCAACGTAAAACGGATGGAACAGTACAACCAAGGCCTGTGTTCTACTCGCAAACAAAAGGTTTAAAACATCATAAGAAATGGCATTCCAACAATGAATTCCCTGGCACGCCATATTTCTTGAAGACAGGCACACAATCTACACTTTCAAGCTGTTACAATAGTCAAGCGGACTTTTGACTTAGCATTTTCCCTTTGAATGCCACAAGCGCCACATTTAAAATTCCTTCCTTTTTCACTATCGTACTCTTTGTGGAATATTTTATCCAATAGTTTAGTTAGAGTCCATATATATATGTATATATATTTTATAAGACGTTATTCCATGTATAACTATTCCGGTAGCTATGAAAAAATAGCTTATCTAATAATATACGTATATATTGTATACATTAATATGCTCATCAAAACGCATTCAGCAATTCAGCGTCCAGTGTCTATACGAGTATATTGCTACAGAAATTTATTAAAAGTAAAAAAGTAGCATTTACACTAAATAATAATTAATAGTCTCAAAATAAATTAAACTGGCCAAGAGCATGGCGAGCCATGCCCAGTGTAGGGTTCCGCAGCTTTTAATACAAAAAAATGCACTACAGATATGATAAAAATACGACATGAAAAAGTGCACTAGCAAAAGCGCGTATCTCCACGGCACTTACATCATTTTGGTGAGAAAAGGAGTTTTTTGGCAACAACTCAAAAACGGCATATCCTCGGATCTATACTTTCGGAGCGATTATATCCGAAAATATTCACAAAATAAAAAATAGAAACCTCAAGTAGTTTTTAAAATAATTATCGAAATATGATATGACATTTAATGAAAAAAAAATCAGTTTCGGTTACATGTAGGGAGTGCCTCCCCTAGAAATATATTATTTTGTTATTTAACTATCAAACTAAGTAGCGGCTTATACAAGACACTATACTCCGAATTTCATAAATATACATATTGTAGTTTTCGAGTAAAATGCCTGTGACATACGGAAGGACATGACGAAACTATAAGGGTTCCGTTTTTTCCATTTTACCTACGGAACCCTAAAACGGACAATTGATCAATAATAACAAAACCGAGTGGTAATGGCAGTCAAAGGGCTTCATAGTCACAAGAAGAGTATCAAAGCTCCATCAAAATGAGCTATTACAACACAGGGTTTTATCTATAGACTTTTGAACTATAAAGTGTTGGTATGGGCACCAGAGTTGAAGTCACGCACACAACTTCATGTCTTGTACTTTTCACCAATAGCAAATTCAACAATCATATTTGTATTGATTTATAAAAATCAGATTTGAATAAATGTTAAACGGACTAAAATATTATTTAATTTTACATAATATCGACGCGGTATATTGATTCGATTAAAATCTTTTTATTGATAATTAATGATATTTTCAAAAAATAAGTGATAAGGACTATTTCACGGTCACTGAATCCAAAAATATTTTATTTGTTGTATGTTTGTGTGTCGCTGTGGCTCACCCTAAAACGACTAAGCGGATTTCAACTATTTTTGGTACACGTCCACAGATGGTTGTAGGATACTTTTTATTCGACTTCGCGCAATCAGGCGTATAGGTACATAAATCCGATTCACTCATCCATTCCTTCACTACTTTTTGCCATTAGTACTCTATGCAACTGTGTGTGTAATCGCATTCACCTCAACTCCGATGCCGATACCTATACTATGCTCCACAAATTGTACGCATGGAACCAATGAGGATTCCGTTGTTCTATGGCCAGTACTTTATAGACACAAACAGGCAGCATACCGTCAAGTTGCGGTTTGAGGCGAAGGTGAGGTTCCGCAGCTGCTCGATGCCGGGCGCGCCGATCATGACCACGAAGGGCAGGAACTCGCTGCTGTTGTGGAGCAACTTCAAGGATTGCGGTGCGCAATCTAGGATGCACATTTTACCTGAGAAATTAAAAAAGAAATAACATATTCAAATATAAATTAGGGGTGCCTGGATGGTAACAAAATACAGGTGTATGGAGGATTGAGGAGTGTATTTTCTTATTCCGGACGTTAAAAACATACTTTTTCAATTATTAAATAAAACTCCTAGATTATACTTAGTCGGGTCATAAGTTCTGTCTCAAGTATTTTGATCAATAAAGTATGAAAATATTAATAACTAATAAAACCATTCAATAACCCATTAAATGTTTTGTAATCTATACTATTATAAAGTCGTAAAAATGAAATGTCTGTACATTGAAGATATGTAAAAAAAAATAATTGTTATGGACTATTTGGAGGTAAATAAAACATTTTTTTTTTAAATTTTGTGTAGGTTTGTATCCGTCGTTGTGGCTTCATCACGCGAAATCAGCTAAACGGATTTCAACTATTTTTGGTACACGGGTAGCTGGGTATCTCCAGATGGTTATAGGATACTTTTTACCCGACTGCGCTCAAGAAAAAACGAAGGGTTATGACTTTTTCTCCTCCGCGAACGAAGTTGCGGGCGCCTTCAAGTTTTTGTTATAAAACCGTTTCGATAAACGCAAGTTTTAACACAGCTGCAGGACAAAATTCTTATTTTCCCTATACAAGATCCTAGCGTATGACGTCACATGCTTGTAGGCTTTAGCACGAAGCGTTTTCTGGGAAAGTCCAAAAATGTGCTTTTAACGTCGTTGTAACTCGGGGATATTTTATGATATTGGAGTAGTTTTTTCACCAATATTATTAAGACGTCGTTTTATAACATACCATTAAAAAAATGACAAATAGTCTATTGTGTCCACATATAGATTTTACTGCATTAGTGTGATAATTTAATTTAGATTGTTTATATGCGTGCTACCTCGCCCCCCTCGAAAAACGGCAGATTGTTTTGTTAGAAAATTTGTAGCGATGCGTACTCCATTTACTAAATACTCCCAAGGATTTTTGGGGGTCAAACATAAGCATTTTTTTATACAAGTTACAAGCGTTTATGAAACGGGCCCCTGGTATGATATCTAAAAAAGTCCTCCTGTCCATACTGCAGCGAAATCTATCGCACAAATACATAACTGTGGGTTTGAATTGTCGCCGCATCCACCTTATTTGCCGGACTTGAAATAATGATCTTTATTATGTAAGTAGGCCGCAAGGGCACTTTTACAAGTCAGACTCTACGGTATTTCCCGAGAGGAGACCACTGTTGAGAAGAAAGTCGAAACAAACTGAATAGCCAGTCATTTTTTCAAATTAACTCTTCTCTTTACCCTTTTTGTACTTAGCCTATCTTAAATATCTAATTTTAAGTATAAACACAATTCTCCAAGTCTCAAATTCAAGTCTTTATTCTGCGATTAGGCCTCAAGGGCACTTTTACATGTCTGATTACATTCAAAATCTCACATCACAAAAACATTCATAATCTATATAGTGACATTATAGTGCATATCAATATTAATGCAACAGACAAATACCTGGGCACATCTAGGCCTCAAAAAAGTAAAAAAATATAATAATAAATCTATATATATAAAAGAAGAAGTCCTGATCGGCTCATCAACGCACAGCCGAAACTACTAACGCTAGAGAATTGATTTTTGCGCAGTCGAATACATTTATAACGTAGGCAAGGGATAAGAAAGCATTTTTCGAAATTAAGGGAGGAATTTGGAACGATGAAACGATCGATGGATTGTTTGAGAGAGGACATGAGAAAGAAAGGAGTAAGCGCTGAAATGACGAATAATAGAGAAAGAAAGAAGAAAACATGTTGTGCTGACCTACGTAAGTGGGATAAGGGCAGGGAGATGATGATCAAGTAGCAGATTATTTGCTGTAAACTATTTCAGCACTCCTCTCAGGGTTTCATTCACATGACTACAGTCGTTCAGTTTTCTATCAACTTTAAAAATTAATAAGGTATCATAGCAAATAAAACTATCTCACATTTGTTTTTTATGAAGTATGGAAGGTCATTTATACAATACACAAGAGAGAAATGATCCCAAAATTGAATCTTACGGTACTCCGAGTTTTACAACGGAACCACTTGATTCAATTCGGTTATGAACAACTTTTTGGATGCTTCGGCTCAGGTAGAATATGACAAGGTTAAGTGCATTTGTGGACAGACCATAATGCTTCAATTTGTGCACGAGTGTGTCGTGATCTACTTGGCCCCTTCTGATTTCTTTTCCCGAACCTAAGAACACACTTGGCAGGACGGAAATTTTCGACGGATATTGCGGCACGGCACAAGAAGCTGTGGGTGAATAATTCGATCACCTTGAAGACTATTTTTTTAGAAGGAATAATGAAGTTAGAAGCAAGGCGGCAAAAATTTATAAATCGTTTTGGAGACTATTGAGAGAAATGAAATTGTTATAAAGACTTAAGAGTACCCGGTAAGCTCGGTTCTCCATACAAACGTAGTAACGCTCTCATTTTGAAACGACTAACTAGTTTGCTCTGAAACTTTGTACTTAGAATAAGTAAAGGTATATGCAGGCCTGTAATTAGTTTATGTAGCTTTAGATACCATAGTACAGCGAATTTTTTTGCTGTATTTCGTTTGTTTACTAAACTGTTTAATAAACTGGAGCCATACAAACTAATTACAGGTCGATGTCATTGTAAATGCAAAGTTTTGTTACAATCCAACTAGTAGTTTTAAAAAGAGAACGAAACTCTGTTTGTATGGGAAGGTGAAATTCGGCCGCGCTTGTCGGGGACTCTTAAGTCTTTAATTTAAAGGTTATGCTCAAAACTTTTAAATTTACCTCGTAAGAAACATTTTTATGAGACGCCCCGATGTGTCGCGATTTGACGGTGTCGCCGTATTTGAGGACACGATCGATTCGCATCACACGAAACTATATGACTTGCTAGAAGGATAAAACATGTAAGATACAGTAAATATCACTCGCTGACCCTCCTTGACGACGGCTCTGATAGAGTCCAGTGAGTCCCGTACAGATGTCTGCTGTTTATCCTACGCGAGGAAGCGATCGTCTACACGTACGAGCGTGACAGGCAACCAACATGCTCTCTCTTTATAAAACGTAAATTAGGTCGTGTAACGTTCGCTCACCCTCCTTGATGACGGCTCTGATGGAGTCCAGATGTGTCCCGTATAGGTGTCCGTTGTGCTCGCCGTACTCGAGGAAGCGGCCCGCGTGCGCGTCGCGCTCCATCTCCTCGCGCGACACGAACCAGTACGATGTGCCGTTTTCTTCCAGCGGTCGCGGAGGGCGGGATGTATCTGCTTTGTGAAATAAACAAATACAGACGCCTGCAATTGTGTACTGTCCTGTCGTCTATATAAATTCTGACACACAGTTAAATGTTATTACTTTTAAGCTTTTGGCGATTAAAAGATGAAAAATTAAAAATAGGTAAGGCAATTTGACCGTGCAAAATTATGTCGTCATAAAATTTATTTTCTTTCAAACTGCATACTAAGTAGTGCAGTAGTAGTTCTAAGTCAAATACCCTTATTTCGGTGGCCATCGATGTTCTTTTGCTTTGATGTCGTGTAACACCCAGAGAGCGCTACAATATAATCCAGAAAAATAAAAACAAAGTATCATTCATTTTGAGAAATTTATAATCTGACTTTGAACTGGGTAGGTCTGACTAAGCCTCCATACTAGGGAATGCGTTCGGTTATTTTTAGTATAGGAAAAACCGAGTTTTAGCCGAAAACGACGGTTTTCCATACAATTCTATTAACCGATTGCATTCCTCCTTACCAGTAGACGGATTAAAAGGGCGAGCAAAAACCCAGAAACGGGAACGCCATCTACGGCCACTAAAAGAAGGATGGGCACGCGTTGGGCAAGACACAAGAACTGCGGAGCTCGGAAGTGAGACAAACCGGTTCAACCCGAGTGAAGGCCTGACTCGCGTATTCTTCAGGCTTACCAGCTTTCTTTAGTAACGTACGGAAACCCTTTAATGTCAACCAAGTGCCCGACGTAATCAGTCTTTAATAACTAACGAGCATGATAAAATTGGGCATGAGGCTGTCACTTCGTCGTACAGGAGAACACTCACGCGGTACGACGGCACCGAAGCGGTCGGGGTGCTCCTGTATCATGCGGTTCTTGAGCGTGCGGCGGCCCACGCCGCGTGTCCCCACTAGTGCCAGCACTTGCCGCAGGAACGGCGGCTTCCGGGCCACTTCCTCGTACAGGAGAACACTCACGCGGTACGACGGCACCGAAGCGGTCGGGGTGCTCCTGTATCATGCGGTTCTTGAGCGTGCGGAGGCCCATGCCGCGTGTCCCCACTAGTGCTAGCACTTGCCGCAGGAACGGTGGCTTCCGGGCCACTTCCTCGTACAGGAGAACACTCACGCGGTACGACGGCACCGAAGTGGTCGGGGTGCTCCTGTATCATGCGGTTCTTGAGCGTGCGGCGGCCCACGCCGCGTGTCCCCACCAGTGCCAGCATTCGCCGCAGGAACGGCGGCGTCCGGGCCACTTCCTCGTACAGGAGAACACTCACGCGGTACGACGGCACCGAAGCGGTCGGGGTGCTCCTGTATCGTGCGGTTCTTGAGCGTGCGGCGGCCCACGCCGCGTGTCCCCACCAGTGCCAGCACTCGCCGCAGGAACGGCGGCGTCTTGGCCACTTCCTCGTACAGGAGAACACTCACGCGGTACGACGGCACCGAAGCGGTCGGGGTGCTCCTGTATCATGCGGTTCTTGAGCGTGCGGCGGCCCACGCCGCGTGTCCCCACCAGTGCCAGCACTCGCCGCAGGAACGGCGGCGTCTTGGCCACTTCCTCGTACAGGAGAACACTCACGCGGTACGACGGCACCGAAGCGGTCGGGGTGCTCCTGTATCATGCGGTTCTTGAGCGTGCGGCGGCCCACGCCGCGTGTCCCCACCAGTGCCAGCACTCGCCGCAGGAACGGCGGCGTCTTGGCCACTTCCTCGTACAGGAGAACACTCACGCGGTACGACGGCACCGAAGCGGTCGGGGTGCTCCTGTATCATGCGGTTCTTGAGCGTGCGGCGGCCCACGCCGCGTGTCCCCACCAGTGCCAGCACTCGCCGCAGGAACGGCGGCGTCTTGGCCACTTCCTCGTACAGGAGAACACTCACGCGGTACGACGGCACCGAAGCGGTCGGGGTGCTCCTGTATCATGCGGTTCTTGAGCGTGCGGCGGCCCACGCCGCGTGTCCCCACCAGTGCCAGCACTCGCCGCAGGAACGGCGGCGTCCGGGCCACTTCCTCGTACAGAGCCAGCTCGGCTCCTTCTAACTGCACGCTCGACCGCGACTCATACACGAATTTCTTTTTCTTTTTAGATATCTGCGAATTCATGAGCTTGATCAGTGTTAAAGATATTGAGACAATACAAATAAGTCGATTTATAGGTTTCGAAAAATTGATTCTTAAAAGGTACCAACAGCATAGAAACATTATTTCGGTACACTGCATACCTAAAAAACAATTCAAGCCAATATTTATCTTGTTGCACATATTATACTCCTACCAGATACAACATACATACATACAATCACGCCTTTTTCCCATAACGGGGTAGGCAGAGACTACCTCTTTCCACATGCCTTGTCCTGGCATAAAACGCCGCTTCATCAACATTAATTAATCTCTTCATTTTGTGCTATCACAACCTTTTCGCTTTGTCTCATTCACACGCAGCATATCAATATTTCTCGCATCCATCATCTGACATACTTCATCTATTTTATCATTAATTCCTCCCCTTACATTTAACGTAGCAAAGCGGCTCTCCATAGCCCACTCTTCGCTCTCGCTGGGACCGAGACGTGATGGGTTACGAACCACATCGCCGCCATTTGCGTTCCCACGAGCAGCTAGGGATAAAATATTCGAACCCAGCAGAGCCCCGCATACCAGGTAAGGGTTTAGCCTTATTCTGGGGTCACCACTCCCAGGGCAATTCGGCACGCTAACGACTAGACTCGCCTCTAGCCACGCATCCATCGGCACGGTAATACGGTATACCTTGGATTGGCGGAATAGGAGGAAGGATAACAGGGTAAAGAAAGGAATTATACGAATTTAGACAGGAGTAAGGGTTAAAGGCTATACTACTAACCCGGAAGACTATGTATGAGCCAGTAGCAGCTCGATACAAGGTCTTATAATAGTCACTCACCCTAGCTCCACATATGCTAATTTTATGAACGAAGTCCGCTTCGGGCGGCACGTATGCCTTTCTCCTCTCCTCCAACTCAGGCGAAGGTATTAGACCCACGACGTCAGTGTTTTCAACATGACTGGCTTGCCACCAGTTAGGGTCTTTTCTGTCTGACACCTGGAATTATGATTCAAATTATATAAAGGTTTTTTGTTTTTAAAGTAGGTATGGCAGTGAATGCTCCAAGGAGATAATGATTTGAGCACGAACAAAACCTGACAGCGCACGGCTCGGCCGCGGCGCCGCTCGACGCGTAGGCTTGCAATGCAGTAGCAATAGCAATGGCCTCGCCATGAGATATTCGATTATACGATACGATATATACCCACTTCCCCAGCTTAATAAGAAGTGGATTTTAAGGTCGCATAGGGTTCTCAGATTATAGAAGTTGATCACTTACCTGCAAAATGTCTCCCTTTTTAAATTCTAGGCCAATTTCTTTACACGGCAATAATGTGTCATCTTTAGGGTTGTAGTCAAATAGAGCTCTCATATAGCACTGTAAAATTAAAGAAAAGCGTTTGCTGTATTTAGTGGTCGTTATCAACGTGCACTTTTCGTAGCAGAGTATATGGTTAACAGAAAAGGAAGAAAATGTAAATATTCAATATTATTTTTGACTCTAAAATAAATACTTCAGGATTAATACCTCTAGATATAAACTTTTTTGGCCTTACATCGTCGAGCGACATTCATTCATGTCTCGAATACAACTAAAGTTAAAAGTGTAGCACCTCATATTGATAAGTGGAGTCCTAAAAAAGTGCACACGATATCACGGTATGGATTTTATAATGACGGATGAAGGTTATTTTATTTTATTTATTATTAAAGTACAGCCACATTGTATATATTATAACATTCACATTAATTATATTATTATAGGTATCTACATCTGATATACCCAACAATAACGGTGTATATAACACTTTTTAAACATATTTATGCAGTGAGATTAAAAAATAATAATAACAATTTAATAATTTTAAATATGCAAACAAAAATTAGGAACACAAGGTTGTACACGATGTACAATTTGAGATGTAAAATTGGATTTTGATAAAACTTGTTGACTTTGGCATAGTATAAAAACTAAATAAAAAAAATGTTAAGGAAAAACTCTTGTTACAGCACTAAGTCGGGCAGCAGCTGATAGAAGACAAGTGGACGCTAGAGAGGGCGTAAATAAAAATTGCGTGAAATATTTTAAAATCCTACATTAATTACCATAAGTGCAAAAATCATTTTGTTATTTCAAATTCATTCTAAAAGACGTGAACGACCGACTGACAGCCAAATCCGTTGAAAAAAGAGTATAATATGAATAGATACATAAGTGTGGACATAAAAATTTAATATTTCTTTGAATATTTAATAATTGTTTAATAATTTCATTTAGTATGAAAACTATATGTTGATAACAATCACTAGTTATATTACTCCTTGACATAATAGGGAATATTCATGAATTTTAATTTTTGCTTTATTAAAAGCTCATCCATGTTACAAACAATAGACAAAAATAATTTTTCGAATAAGTATAAAAATTACAAAGATATAAGCCATCAAATATTTCATTGTATCTCTTTCTTGCAAAAAGGAATTTAATATGGAGTTTATATGGCCGGAGTGCACGATGACGTAACAGTGCATATCGGACCTCTCTGTCTAATTAGCAGTTTAAAATGCCTATATCAAGCGTATTTCTTGGCCGATTTTAATTTTAATTTCACATCTTGAAATAGTTTTTACAGTATTTTGATATTTAGTTGAGAAAAGCGATAAAAAATTTCATGCATGTACCCTATTTCTATTAATATTCCACTGAAAACTGTCGTAGGAACGAATGAGTCAATAACAAAGTCAATTAACAAACGTAATTTTCCTAATTGGTGTACTCACACTAAGTTTATTCATTAACTGTGAACTTTTCTCCTTAAGGTTTGGCCCCACTTTTAAGGTCACTCTATCATTAGGTTTGGAAACTGCCTCTTTGAGCTGTTCTTCAGTGTCTATTTGTACTCCGTCTACTTCGAGAAGGACATCTCCTACAGAAAGTAAAGCTTGCTTGGCAGCTCCACTACCCGCTAATATTCTAGCTACTATCAGCTGGCCATGCTCATCTGTTGTGACCTGGAACCGAAATAAAAGCTTGTAATAAATTAGTGAAAAAGGTGCAAAACAACAAATTTGGGGCAACTAAGGATTTATTTATTTTATTTATAACATAATTAGCACTATCAGATAAACCCATGCCATTTGTTAGTTAATAGTGCTTACATTAAACATAGTTATATTGAAGTACATTAAATACATTAGGTTACATAGTACTAGCCGTTACTATTGTTTCCAAGTAGCGAATAGATGCCGTCAAATATTTTGACTCTGAGCTGAAAAATATGTCCAGTTCGCGTCGCAGTCCAAGATGTTGTTCAATAGCGTTAGGGCGTGGTGTAGGGGAGACAATGTGAGCGCGCGCGTCCTAGCCGTTGGGATGGTGAACAGGCCACGGTGGCGAATGCGAAACAATTTAGCGGCAACATGGGGTCAGCAAACTATAGTTGGTTGATCACCCACATAATAATGAAGAACTAAAGTACTTGCATGCAGTATTAAATACATATTTATTCTGGTTTCAAGGAATGTGTACCATACCATACCCAGTACGAAAAGAGTCGGATAGAGAAGAGGATATTTAGCTGCCGTATAGTTTTTTTTTTTATGTAAGCATCGAACAAACGATTCTTGGACACGCTCCAAGAGAAGGGTATATTGTTGTTCATGGGGATTCCAAACGACGGCATTCGAATCCAATTTACTGCGTACATAGGCGTTGTACAGGGTGCTAATGGCGCAGTGGTTGGTGAATATTTAAAAATTAAAAAACAAGTCGAAAATTGTATTGCTGCCGGTAGGTCATTGACCAGAATGAGGAATAAAAGTGGTCCTAGATTACTTCCTTGCCTAATCCCAAACGATCTTAAAAGAAGTAGAGCTATTTTTGTGGGGACATATTGTTAAATGTAGCAGGTTGTTTAGACAGGCCATTACGTTACGTTTAACATATGACCAAAAAGTGGAGGGGTCCCGTATAATATTGTTTTGTAGTTGATTGACAAGACTGTCTGATTCTGAGTGAATATAAACCTGTCTCTGATAGTATGAAAAAAATGCATAAAATAGTTGGTAAATTTCGCAATCTTTATCGTAGGAGTTATTGAAAAGCTTGCACAGATTTATCACAATTAAATGAAAATTTTGTGAGAATGGCGTGCTAACCAACTTTAAATCGTTATAGTTCCTAACTGGTCATTCAAAATTAAAAATGATAAAAGAAACCTAATAATAATATTTAAATCCCTATTCAATGATACCCCACTCGACATGGTACGTCTATTCTCATTTTTTCTTTTTCACAATATAGCGTCTCATTATCGCCATTTTGAGTTTTCGTCATTTTCATATCTTTAGTGGCATTCGGACAATTAAGACGAATCGATTGACGTAAGAATGATCAAACTCGGCCCACACGTTCGGTCTCTAGAGTGCTAGATAGGAACAAACATACATACATACATACATATACACACATAGACTGATAAACACATTACCCTCCTTTGCGTCGTGCAGTCGGGAAAAAACGTCTATCATAGATTATTTAAACAGACAAGTAACCAACTATTTTATGCATTTTTTTTCATACTATCAGAGACAGGTTTATATTCACTCAGAATCAGGCAGTCTTGTCAATCGACTACAAAACAATATTATACGGGACCCCTCCACTTTTTGGTCATATGTTAAACGTAACGTAATGGCCTGTCTAAACAACCTGCTACATTTAACAATATGTCCCCACAAAAATAGCTCTACTTCTTTTAAGATCGTCTGGGATTAAGCAAGGAAGTAATCTAGGACCACTTTTATTCCTCATTCTGGTCAATGACCTACCGGCAGCAATAAAATTTTCGACTTGTTTTTTAAATTTTAAATATTCACCAACCACTATGCCATTAGCACCCTGTACAACGCCTATGTACGCAGTAAATTGGATTCGAATGCCGCCGTTTGGAATCCCCATGAATAACAATATACCCTTCTCTTGGAGCGAGTCCAAGAATCATTTGTTCGATGCTTATATTTTTAGTTAAACTCATATAATTGCGACCAGTCAGTATCTGCGACTTTGTGGTAAAGGAGAGGAAAATTGGCGATATTTTTTACATCACAATACGAGACAGGACATTACAATATCAAGAGGGTTCTGATGCTTTTCAAATGATGATGAAGCAACAGGTTCTGTGACTGTGATCCGAGAAATTACCTCATTTGACAGCACCAAGTCTAACAAATGAATAAGACTAACAAAAGATTAAACATGGTGTTATTCTGAGTTAAATTACAATGGTAAAGAATGTTTACAAACACATTTTTGTACACTTAATTATGATTATACTTAAGTAAGAGATAAAACAGTCAGTTCAGCATCAATCATGGCATCCGCATGTTTATCATTTACCACAATCTCAACTGAAAGTTGTGGACTACTGGTACTTAACACTTTTGCTGACAGTGCAATCAATGAAGCATGGTTAAGCCTACATATTGAAAGCCTGGAGACATACCATCACCAAACAAGTTAAGTGGCCACTGAAGCATTACTATATATTGTAAGCTACTAGTATTCACTAAAGTTACTACAAAGAAGACTTGATATAATTTTAAATTCTTTCATAAGATTGATGCCAGTCAGTGTTGTACTGTTTACTACTCAAAGCAACCTATTACCTATTTGTTCATGTGATATTTTTCTATATACATACACTGTTGAGTCAACCCTGTAACTGTGTAGCTAAGAAGCAATATTTCCATTTCAACTAATGATTTTTTAAATTGTATGAATATATTAAGCTTTATTGAAATCAATTAAACTTGCTTATTGCTCTTTCACATTTACCATGACTCACACTTAGTCAATGTGACCCATTCGGACCGTTCTGCCCATTTCTTAGAATCTGTTTACCCCAAAACATATGTTTAGGGCATACAGATGTTACGAGGAACGGGTCTTTCGGGCATGCGGGTGTCATGAGAAACGGATTTTTTCGCATATGGATGCTATGAGAATTGGGTATTTTGGCATACATATGTTACGAGAAACGGGTCTTTTGGAGTATGGTCATTTAAAGAAACTGTTATTTTCGGAAACTGATAGCATGTTCCGAAACCTATGTGACTTAATTGACGACATAAAAATTACATGCAAAAATGTGATTTTCGTAAGTGTAAACAATGATAATTGTCTTTACAGATTCTAAACAATAAAAATTAACGGTAATTCTAAATAATCATTTTACCAATTTCACAATTCAACTCATTTTGCAGGTTGTTTTGCTTGATTTCTGAGTAAGTATTAGAATTTCTGAAGTTGTAATGACTGTCACATTGTTTAATATCTTTGTCACATATTGGGAATGCAATAGGATATTTTTAGTATGAAAACCGAGTTTAATCGAAATCAATACTTGATTCATATAGATCGGTCTATGATTGAATCCCTAGTCACATATTTAACTTGATTCTCATCTTACTAATATTAAATGAAGTTCTGCTAGGTACACTGTGTGAGGCATATTTTACTGACAATTTTTTGATAAATAGTGGCCTATGTCTAACACACACTATGAAAATCACTTCAAATGCTTTGTTGCGTGAACATAGGGGAATCAACGGAGACACTCCTGTTGACTACAGAGACTTGGTGTTGATTTAAATAGGTATATACCTATTCTAGATATATGGACAGAAACTTAATCTCATAATATTTAAAGAGACTACCAAATCAGTAAAACAAAAGTAAAAAAATAATAATTGAGAATTACCATATTGTTTAAGATACAAAAATATTTAGTTTCTTTTTATCACTTATGAATTCAGACCATGCCTAAAACGAAACTGATGATGCCTGAGGTAATTGACCGAATGCATAAAGAAATGTTTATGGGTTCCTCATTTATGGGGCCCTAGAGATTCAGCTCCATTTGCCCTGCCCCCAACATAAAAAATTATGTGGTATTTCAGCTCCTAAATCAATGATTCGAGTATAATTTTGTTTGATTTAAAGTGTTCTTTGCTATGAATTAGGACAACTGATTCTGATTTTGAAAACTATTGACCGTTTCCTGGCTATATTGCTTTTTTATTCATGTTAGTGATTATTTTAAAGCACACATTCAATGTTCAAATACATATTTATAAATGAAAATTTTTCATTAAATGTGTTGTATTTATTGTTAATATAAAATCTTAATAGTATAATTTACCGTTAATCCTAAAGGCTGTCCAGGCACTTTCCTAACTGAACTGAACAAGGTGACTGATTTTGAAAACTATTGACCGTTTCCTGGCTATATTGTTTTTTTATTCATGTTAGTGAATATTTTAAAGCACACATTCAATGTTCAAATACATATTTATAAATGAAAATTTTTCATTAAATGTGTTGTATTTATGGTTAATATAAAATCTTAATAGTATAATTTACCGTTAATCCTAAAGGCTGTCCAGGCACTTTCCTAAGGCCCACAACTTTGACTGTCTCCACAGGCATGTCTCCTTTTTCTTCAGGACTAGCGTCTGCACCTTCTGCAGCGTCTTTATCTTGCTTCACCACTGGCTGTTCTTCAATGCCTGATCCTCTCTGAAGCCACAGGGCACCTATTGTGTCATGAGCATCTATTAAAGCCTGAAATAAAGAAGTTCTTTAAAATCTATATTTACATATTCACTACTAAGATACTAACATCCTAACTTAATGGTTCATTTTGTATGAAAATTACAAGTACAAGGATGAATACTTATTTGGTAAACCTGTTTGGAGAAAGTAAATGCTAATAGCTCCTACACAATAATTATGTAAAACTTACTTTCAAAGAATATTAAATATTAATAATTAGGAATACAACTTACAGATACTGATGACAAATATTTCTAGAAACAGCCAGTAACACAATGAAGGCGAAATTGAACATAGCCGTAACTCTTTGTACTTTTCTGTTTATCAACACGTCATGATACAGTAGTGATGCCGAAATAGCACCGAGGTAATAAAATATTGTTTGCATGCGATACTACATCTAAACATACCTTAAAATGTATTCTCGATAGCAATATAGCGAGTTCCGCTTGCTCAATAGTTCTGATGTTGTTGCCACGATACTCGCTGAGCGATCGTATTATGTTTACGTTATCCAGCGATACGGGTTTTACGACCAAGTCCTCTTCTGATTCGATGGGCTGCAATAATAACATTAACACTTTACTCTTCATTTAAATCTAACAAGATTCACAATGGAATGGAACATCCAAAACATTACAAACGACGTAGGCGTGGCACTTGGTTTTAATGAATGAAAAGTAATGAATTGCTGTTAGCAAATTAAATTCTTGCTGATAATATGTGTAATTATGGTCAATTAACTAATTAATCGATAAAGAGGAAAATATTACTTTATAAATTACGAGAAATCTATTAGATGCGATATAACGTACCCGCCGTTTCACTTCCCCATACAGAACTCTGCACAGATTAAATAGTATCGCGACATGTCACAAATGTTGCCAGTTTTGTTTTGTTTAGTAAGTTTCTTTTGTCAGGCGCAAAATGAAGAAGACTTGAACTATGCTTGAACTTTATTGATTGCAAGATAATCATAATCAAGATTTATGAAAAGTGTATGAAGCTCCCCCAAATCTTTGGCTAGGACCACGCCTGAGTGTACCTATTTCTAGCTATTTGAAATAATTAAGGCTATAATCGCGAAAACCGAAGAAAATGCCACTGTTCTGAATTTAAGCATTGACTTAAATCACAGTAGTATTGTGTTATTTTGATTGTTAATTAATTAATTATACTTACTTCACTTTTACGTCCAAAATCCGGACTTTCAACGATACTTTTCAAGAATATTTCCTCATGATTTGACAAATCATCCTCGGGCTTTGGTTCCACCTTTTCTAAAATTATAAATAAAATTAAAATTTAATGAGTAATAATCGCGGAAACAGAAGAAAATATTAAAATTAAAATTGTTTTATTGTAATTAAAGGGTTCCCTCTATGTCGCATACTTTTGTTTGTCCGAAACTGTTTTAGCATAACAGACTTGACATATTCAGTTTTCGACGAATGGTAATGTGGCAGAAACCTTATTTGGCATAAGTTCTAACTTACCGAAAATGTATTTGTCCGAAATTGTATTCGCATACTATTGTTTAGGCCGATTATATTTACGAATAATTTGGTTTAAGATTTATCTTTTGTCCGAATCTATCTTGGCATACGTAAATTGCTACAAGAATAGCGGCTTAAGTTAGGTTAGAACTGCATCCCTCGCAAAGAGGAACTGCTAGCAGAAAAGTAGGCTAGGTTAGGTTAGGTTAGAATTGCGTCCTTCGCAAAAACGATCTGCTGGCAGAAAAGCGGAGCGTCAAAATGAGTCAAACACCGAACACTGTACGTTAGGTTAGGTTTGTATTATGACCATGTATAGCGGAGCGAGCGGAGCGGCAAAATGCTAATATTACCCATTTCACAAGGAAATGAAACA
Source organism: Hedya salicella (assembly GCA_905404275.2). Lineage (NCBI taxonomy): Eukaryota > Metazoa > Arthropoda > Insecta > Lepidoptera > Tortricidae > Hedya > Hedya salicella. The sequence continues at coordinate 106,411,850 of FR990096.1, read as the reverse complement.
TATGAAGATATAAATAACATGGTTTTATTTTTAACACTTAATGTTAAAAATTTAACAAAAACATAAGTTGCAAAATTATTACATGCTACATAATCATTATTATTAAAGCGGAGCGTCAAAATGGGTCAAAAACCGAAAACTGTAGGTTAGGTTAGGTTGGATTATGACCATGTTTAGCGGAGCGTCAAAATGGGTCAAAAACCGAAAACTGTAGGTTAGGTTAGGTTTGTATGATGACCATGTATAGCGAAGCGAGCGGAGCAGCAAAATGCTAACATAACCTATTTCACAAGAAAATGAAACATATGAAGATATAAATAACATGGTTTTATTTTTAACATTAAGTATATTTAACAAAAAGATAAGTTGCAAAATTATGAACAAATAATTTTCGGTCTGATAAAAATATGCCTATTAATTTTATGCGTAGACATGATTCGGACAAACAAAACTATGCGCAAACAAATTATGACAAATTAATATCTGCGTTATCAAACTATGCGAACCTTGATTATGCCAAAACAGTTTATGCGAAAAGTCAATTATGCCTACATTCATTATGCCATGCAAAATTATGACTAAAAGAAGTATGCCAAAACAGGGGGAACCGTAATTAAAATGTATTTAGAAACAAGAAATTTATTCGTGGTCTTGTTCGCGTGTACGAGGGCTGCTATTTATATATCCGGAAACCGGGATTACAATCTTCTTAAATAGCATATTTGACCGCCATGGTAAAATTTGAACTTTTTTAAGTATATAAGGTATATTTTTTCTTCCTTATTAACGCTCGTGTTTTGTTTTTGACGGGTTTTAAATGTCATCTCGCAGCAAGAATGGAACTCACTCGTGAAAATATTCGTGCTATGATTTATTATGATTTTCGGCGTGGTTTAACGCAACAACAGTGCATAGATCAACTAACTTCAACTTTTGGTGATGAAGCCCCATCTAAAACTACTGTGTATCACTGGTTTAGTGAGTTCAATCGTGGACGTAGTATGCTTACGGACGAAGTTAAGGCAGGTCGCCCGAAATCGGTCGTTGTACAACAAAATATCGAGGCTGTGCGAAAACTTATAATGGACGACCGACATGTTACGTACCGCGAGATAGAGGCGACTCTGGGTATTTCTATGACCAGCATTAATAGCATATTACATAATTATTTGGCTGTAAAAAAAATTTGTTCGCGTTGGATACCCCACAACTTAACAAATGAGCAAAAACATGCTCGCGTCGAATGGTGCAATAAAATGTTAAAAAAATATAACCGTGGTGACTCAAAAGCCGTTTATAACATCTATACAGGTGACGAATCCTGGATCTATGCATACGATCCCGAAACGAAGCAACAATCAACGGTATGGGTGTTTCAAAATGAGCCGAACCCTACGAAAGTTACTCGTGCAAAAAGTACATTGAAACAAATGGTGGCCTGCTTCTTCGGTATTAATGGCCATGTAGCTACAGTGCCACTAGAAAAACCGTAGAACGGTTAATTCAGAGTGGTACACGACCATTTGCTTACCGGAAGTATTTGAACAAATTCGTAAAACTAACCAGCGACGAAGAATCATTCTTCATCATGACAATGCCAGCTGTCATACGTCACGCGAAACAACTCTATTTTTGGAGGGTCAAAATGTGGAATTAACGGGTCATCCGCCGTACAGCCCTGACTTGGCACCCAACGATTTTTATTTATTTCCAAATATAAAGAATAAATTACGCGGTCAACGATTTTCGACCGCTGAAGATGCTGTCGACGCATTCAAACAACACGTTATGGAGGTACCTCAGGCGGAGTGGCAGAAGTGCTTTAAAAATTGGTTCACGCGAATGCAAAAGTGCATAGATCATCAAGGGGAATACTTTGAAAAACAATAAAACTATTTTCAGCCGTGTACGTTTGTTTGTTTTTTTGTTTCCGGATATATAAGTAGCAACCCTCGTATTATCAAAATAATAATCTACGCGGGCAAAATCACGAAGAAATCTTCCTTTTTAACCGTCTTCAAAAAAGTATCTACCTAGTAGAGAGGTTATATAATTATGTTCCAAATGGATGTCTTTTTATTCATGTTCACCGATTTCTCTGTCAATTCAGGCTCGATTTCCAAAATTTATATTTAACCGACTTCCAAAACAAGGAGGAGGTTCTCAATTCGTCGGAATGTTCTTTTTTATGGATGATCACCGATTACTCGAAGACTAGTTGACAGATTTAAATTTTTTTTTTGGTTTTTAAGGAGGTACTTTCAAGTTGGTCCCATATAATTTTGGTGAAGATCTGATTATGGAGTCCATGAGGAATTGAAGGAACTCTTCAAATATTGTAGGTATACGTATGGCGATTTTGGTATTATAAGAAACTTAATAAGCATTTGCATTCAGAAAGTGTAAATTGGTGAAGTGGAACTGATGAAGAAGACCACAGAATGCCATCGGAACTCCTCAATGATAAATGATTTACGGGTGGCGATAAGATATCTCGATTAATTTAGCGAAGCAACTTCATAGTTACAAACTTAAATGTTCCTAATGAGAATGATTGCATCGAATTGATTTGATGATGGCACCAGATCTATGTAATTAAATAATGTATTATAGCCGTGTTTGGGCTTGTTCGAATCGTCACGAGATACACTTTTAAGTAACGATTAACTAAGCGTAAAATAAAATAAAACTTTTTAACAAAAAAATAAAAACGACTAAAAAAACTAAAAAGTAAAAAAAAATAACGGCATAATTCAGTTTCTTCAATTTACTTATAAGTTACCGTTTGTATACTCAATCTATAGGTACAGTATATTACAATTAATGTTATTTTGGAGTCGATGCCATCGTGTCACAACTTACTAAAATCGTCAATTTTCAATATATTATACATTTTTTATATGGCACCGACGCCAAAATAACATTAATTGTATATACTGTATAGATTGAGTATACAAATGTGTTTGCGCTTGGCGAAATCGTCACCACATGAAGTTTTATAGAACGATTCACTAAAACCTGAAAAAGTTTTTTTTTTAACAAAAGCATTAAAACCGACTTGAAAAAAATAGGGAATATGCCTGTTTTTATAATGCTTTAATAAAAGTTCATTTATGTAACAAATAGTTCGTACACAAAAATATTCTTTCGATTAACTATAACATAACCAAGATACAAAAGCCATCAAACATTTCATTGTATCTCTTTGTAGAAAAACATAATTTTATATGGAGTTTATATGGCCGGAGTGCACTATGACGTAACAGACGGTCGAACCTATGTCAAATCGCTGTCTAATTAGTACGTAGTTTAAAATGCCCATATCATGCGTAGGTATTTCTTGGTCCATTTTAATTTAAATTTCAAATTTTGAAATCGTTGTTGCGGTATTTTGATATTTTGTTAAGAAATGCGATTAAAAAAATCATGCCCCTATCCTATTAATAAAACCTCCCCAGTCCCCACACAACAAAAAAAATCACCCCCACCGAGTACGAGAGGTATCCGAAAAAAAAAAGTTTATTGTTTTTATTTTACCATTTTGTCGGCGTGATACATACACAAACTCATATCAAATTTCAGCTTTCTAGTACTAATGATCAAGGAGCTAAGCCGCGGATAGACAGACAGACGGACAGATTGACAGGCGGAGAAACGGACATGGCGAAACTATAATGCCGAATTCACAGAGCCCCGCCGGCTTTATTTTGCCTTTAACCGACTGAGGACGGGAGTAGGAAACTGTACCTACCGTTGGTCAAATAGGGCTGGAGCCAGACCCCAGCCTGTGACTGCGGACACCCAAATCAGACCATCGATCACATAGTCACGGAGTGCCCCTTAACCAAATACACAGGCAATTTAGACGACTTCAAGGACCTCTCCAAGGCAGGAGCTGCCTACCTCAAACGGAAATATTCCAAACTAGTTTTTAATTGTTTTAATTAGTTCGACCTCTTATTGACCCAATTCCAGTGTCTAATAAAGCCATACGATAAATAAAAAATAAAATTAGTTTTTTAAGATATGACGCTCTAATAGTCTGACTGACAAACAGACAGACAGACAGAGTCGCACCATAAGAGTTCCTTTTTTACCTTTCTGGTACGGAACCCTAGAAACGCGGTATGCTCTGTGTAGGCCCTTAGTAAGAACGTATCGAAGACTAACATATCCAGAGACCGACGATAATCTTAAGAGGGTTGAAAGAGCAGCTTATATAAAGTAATATATAAGGAAACGCAGTGTTATCACAGGACAGGATACATTTAGGGAGTCGTTCTTACGAAAACCATTTCCTGCTGCAGGAAATTTTCAATATTCCCACATAGATGATAATACTCGTTACCGTCCTATGTTTAAAACCGAATTAGAGAACCAAACAAAAAACGTAAGGAGCTCGATACAAGTTAATTCTGTTTTAGACATAAAACACAGGACGGCAAAACAATAGAATCTAGTGGTGAATTAAAATATAAAATACCTATATTTTTGCTCTTAGAAAAGCAGGAAAAAATACAGAATCTGGTTTAAAACTGACATCTATACTATTATAAAGTTGTGGAAATGAAATTTGTTGTACATTAAAGATATTTTTTTTAAAAGTGATATGGACTATGTGAACCCACTGAATAAAATAAAGTTTTTGGATATTTTGTAGGTTTGTATGCTAGGATCAAGTATCACATGGATGTGACATGTAATTAATAATATCGGAAGTGAAAGGGACGATTATTTACAGAAACCATTAAGAGTGACAGAGACATGGACAAAATGTTTTGTCTTTGTCAGAGTTTCACTTTTTTTTATTGGGCACATCATGCTTTGACATTATATGTGGTCAACAAAGTAGGTGATGTATGACTAAAACACGAATATCGTAGAAAAATGTAGATATGTAATAAATATATCTGGTTAAAGTGAGTGATACGTGTTACAGATCCTTAAAACAATGGTACATTGTTGCATAATTGGCTGTAAAAGCTGCAGTGAGCGAAAAATATTTTTGACGACTGTACGAGTAAATAATGTTATATCAACATGGGTCTAATTATGTGTCTTAATGAAATTACTATTTCAGTACGAATTAAATCTTATTAATTGCCCGCTTCTTTGTGAACAAGCCTTTAGGTGGGAATCTCAAGTTGAAGAACAGAGAGCGAGCATGACACTTCACGAATCGCTCCGAAATCATACGATGAAAGGCGAATGGCGTGACTTGTATTCCATGAATGACAAGAAGTGTCATGTTATGTCTAGCACGATGTTTGTGTTGAAATTATTTTTATTTATTGGCACCACAAAATACCACAAATACTTATGTATCCAAACTTTATTAGGTGCTACGACATTAAAGTGCTCTTACATTATTATTGAAACTTTGTGTCTTAGGTATCTTTTTTTAGAATCACAACCATAAATTGTTAGGCATGAGATAATATTCGAAGGAAATCATACTACTTATTTTTTTACATCATACTTACCTCTTGCCTCATACAGGAAAGGGACTTTGTTGTAACAGCGATCATGCTAACCTGTACCTACAGTAAAATAAACAACAACATGAAACAGTTACGCATTTTTATTACGAGTAATTTAATGAATTAGATTTTCAAAATGTCTACCGCCGTTTTCAGCACAAATATTCAATCTTAAATGGATTTCATGATTCAAGTTAACATAAATGTTCTTGATTTCTTCTGAAACCGTTTGAATTCTTATTAACAACTCTTCTGTGGAGTTCACAGGTGTTGAGTAAACCTTATCTTTCAGAGTTCCCCATAGAAAGAAATCTAGCGGAGTTAAATCCGGTGACCGGGCAGGCCATGCTCAAACTTCGCTCCCACGGCCGATCCATCTCTCGGGGTATTGTTGGTTCAGCCAATTACGAACATCCAAGCCGAAGTGGGCCAGGCATCCGTCGTGCTGGAACCACATAGTTCGTCGGGTTTCCAAATCGACATCTTCTAGCAGGTCGTTTAATTCATTATTTAGAAATAATAAATAGTTGTGAGAATTCAGTCTATTTGGAAATATGACGGGACCTATTATTTTATTCCCAATAATGCCAGCCCACAAGTTTACGGAAAATTTGTGCTGGTATGAATTTTCCCTTTTCGCATGGGGATTTTCTTCTTACCACATATGCTGATTATGGGAATTAAAAACTCCCTCTCTCGTGAACAACGATTCATCTGTCCATAATATCTTATTTAGAAATCCAGGATCTTCCACTAATTTCTGATTCATCCTTTGGCAAAAGGCAACTCTAGCGAGCCCGTCATTGTTAATTAATCCGTGTACTTTCCTGTAGTGAAAAGGATGCAGGCCGTACCTTTTCCATAGCCTTAATACGAGCTTATAGTTAACATTGACCATTCTTGCTACAGCTCTTGATGACAAAGTTGGGTCTTCTGTTATGATGTTCATTATTCTGTTCTCTGCTTGTTCATCTAGATTTATAGCCCTTTCTCTGTGAACTTTTCCAAGCCCTTTTTCGCGAAACTGTCGATGGACATCCGCAAAAGTCGAATGGTGAGGTATACGACGGTTTGGGAATCGTCTTCGGTATTCGGCGACTGCCTGGAGCGAGTTCCCATCACAAAATCCGTACACAAAGTGGATATCTGCTAAATGAGCCGAAGGATAATGCGGCATAGCGAATATTATTTATTACACTCAATCAAATTATTACCTCATACAGGAACATATCTAAACGTCACACGTCAAATCAATAGCGGCCGCAGTAAAATAAATTTAAAAAAATATTAGAAGAAATAATTAGCTGCGGACCCTGTCAACATATTCCTATGTCGGCAATTTAGCCCTGCAAGTAAAGGCAGCGTGTGACTGACTAGCAAACAGCTGTTTTGCGTCAATATAAAACCCATATGAAAACGCCGACATTCCCAAGTTGTCAAACACCAGTCAAACACTTCAAGTTTCCTAGGGCAACAAGCCCTTATTGGTGAGCTACTACGTCGCCCACGGCAACGAACAGGGCACATGCGCCCATCCCACATACAACTGTCTACGTGTCGACCAACGCCATCATTTTGAGAGCTGTGTCAAATATTAATAAGTGTCAAATATTAATTTTTACTTTACTTTATATCTAGTTACTTTATCTAGCTACTTATACCTACAAGATTTAGTGTTTTTAAATATGCACATCTTCCGGTGACCCGCATGCAGTGCTGTGTGGTGTGTCAAAAGGATTTCACATCCACAAGAGGCCTCCATATACACCAATCCCGTGTGCACCAGGTTCGTGTTCTTTCAGTATCCTCTCACACCAATTCCCAAAACCCTAGCACCTCACATACTATTTTCCATAACCACAGTTCCTCACAAGCATCAAACTATGCCATTCCGCTACATACTCTTCTCGGTCAACTAAAACAAACCACACCTCTATTAAAGCGCATACCTCGCGGCGCCAGGGCTACAGCAGCCGAAGCTTTGGCCGAGACTATAATAGGGTGCGTCCGGAATAACAATATAACATCGTGGTATGATCTTTTAACATTCGCTTACAAAATTTTCCATGCTCCTGAAAACAATGCAAGTAATATTTCGCTAACACAAAAGATCAAAAACAACACATTGACCCCGACAATTCCCGTCCCCACCCCTCTTAAACCCCACTCCAAAAAATATGATCTGTTTGGAAAGGTTGAAGAAAAAATTCACGACGGGGACCTTAGAGGCGCTACGCGGCTTCTATTTTCTAACGACACTGTAGCCCCCAACACACCGGAGACCGTAGCCGCACTACAGAGCAAACACCCCCCAGGCCCTTCTATCCCTATTTTTGTCGACCCTCCGTCTGACCCCACTACTTGTCTCCGCGCCACAGAACGAGACATAGTAGCCGCTCTGACTTCTTTCCCAAAAGGATCGGCGCCAGGTCTGGACGGCATCTCCCCACAGCACCTTATAGACCTCACCAGCCATGGTACAAGGGTAGCTGGCGAGCACCTCATTGCCAGCTTAACGAAATTAGTGAATCTTATGTTGTTGGGAGATGTTTGTCATGATGTGACGCCGGTGCTCTATGGGGCTAATTTAATCGCCTTCACCAAGAAAGATGGCGCCGTGCGCCCAATTGCCGTAGGTTCAACATTGCGCCGCTTAGCAGCCAAAGTGTGTGTCCGACTTACTCGTTCCAAATTACAGGCCCTTTTTGAACCCGTACAGGTCGGCTTCGGAACCCGCGGAGGCTGCGAGGCGGCAGTCCACGCCGTGCGCACGTTTGCCCATGACAACTTGTGTGAGGTAGTTCCACAGACTAATAAGAGATACTACGTATCAGACTGCCAACTCAGAAACAAATATTATTTGCACTAGGCAACTATATTTAATCTGTACGATTAGAGTTAACTGACGTTCATTTTTTTTTATTCGAGATTGCAAAATGGCAAGGGATTGTAACGTATTCAGCCAAAGTGGTCTAGGTTCATTGAATGAGTTCTAATATTTAGAATGAATAGTTCCCGGCACGTAAATTTAAACACGTAACTTCAGTAATTGTATTTACGTGATCAAATTATATGCTGAGAATTATACCTCAGTGGCAAAAAAATCAAACACACATTATTTGTTAAAAGATTTATTTTTCAATTTCTTTTTCAATTTGTCGTAAGCTATCTTCTGTATTGCAATGAATACGTCTGTCCCCTTTAATATTTTGTTGGTTGTGTTGTACCAATTCATAATTGTAAATCGGACAGTCAGAGCAATGAAATGACTGAGAATAGTTTTGTGCTCGGCGCAGTCAAATACACAAAATGAATTCTTGTACATAATGTTTGCTAGTTCTGCGGGCGATAATTTTGCAAGATCATCACGATTTAAACACTTCAACCACTAAATATTTTCTCAGAGCACGGGAAATGGTGTAAAATAGCGTCCGTTCGCAAAGTTCTACAAACACAGCACTGTTAAAATATTTTGCAAAAAGCAAGACAGGATAAACACAACGACATCACTCGATAACATATTACTGTGACAGTGACAGAATGTATTTCGATAAATAATATATAGATGACAAGACAAGTGTATTGACAACCCAACAGCTAATCACAGCAGAGAAAAACGTCAGTCAAGATTAAAAACAACATGGCGCTAACGTACGCGTTTTGTTATACGAAGATTATCAGCTGTGGGTAGTTCTTAAATTAGACGTCAAAAATGCTTTCAATTCGATCAACAGGGACACCTTGCTGAACGAAATTAAAATGCATATTCCGGAAATATATAATTTTCTTTTACAATGCTACCATTGCCCGTCTAAATTAGTACACAAAAACAATGAAATCCTTTCAGCTGTGGGATGTCAGCAAGGTGACCCTCTAGGCCCAGCAATATTTACTTTGGCAATAAATTCGGCAATTCGCAGCTTAAATTCTAAATTAAACGTGTGGTATCTCGATGATGGGACCCTAGGCGGAGACTTTCAGACTGTCCTGGCAGACCTAACAGAAATTAAAAATAAATTTGAGTCAATCGGTCTAGAAATAAATTATAACAAATGTGAATTGTTTATATCTAACAAAGTTAATGCCTCTTTGGCTTCACAAATCCTTCAAAATTTTAATAAATTAGCCCCAAACATCAAAATTGTTCCAAAGGAAAGTCTGTATTTACTCGGCTCACCAATTTTCGACGATGCCATACCCTCCCTACTAATCAATTCAGTTTCAAAATTTAGTGAACATTCCGACCGCTTAACCAAAATTAGTAGTCATTCGGCTTTATTTATCTTAAAATTTTGTTTGCTTGTTCCAAAATTCACTTACCTGCTCCGCTGTTGCCCCATTTGGAAATTCCCTAACCTAGTTAAACCCATTGATACGCTCTTAAAATCCCAAATTGAGTCAATAATAAATATCAGAATAAGCGAGCAGGCATGGACCCAAGCCACCTTACCAATAAGATATGGTGGTCTGGGAATTCGCATATATATTATATAAATTTCGAGTTTCGCATTGCCAGCGTTTCTGTCTTCAATCCACAGCACTTCGGATCTCGCAGGTAAAATCCTCAAAACCCCAACGGGAACAAACTGCCAGATCTCGTGCTTGATTGCAGCCACAAACGCCTGGCTAGCTGGACCGAGTCCAAATTTACCCGCCAAACCAAAAATTCAAAGGGCTTGGGACACCATATCATCGTTACACAGTCTCACGGTCCTAACAAATGACAGCTCAGGCAGGGATCGCTCGAGACTCCTGGCAGTCTCCAGATCTGAATCTGGACAGTGGCTTCACGCCTACCCCTCCCCGAACACCGGGACGTTCATCGACCCGAGCACCCTACGGATCGCCATTGGTCTCCGCTTGGGCGCCGACATTTGTGCGGACCACTGCTGCGCCTCTTGTGGAGCCCACGTTGACCGACTGGGACACCACGGCCTCGCTTGCTCTTCGGGCGCCGGCCGCCGCCCTCGCCACGCCGCACTCAACGACATTCTGAGAAGGGCACTTGTCAGCGCCAACGTCCCGGCGGTCCTGGAACCACAGATCATCCGGGACGATGGGAAACGCCCTGACGGGATGTCCTTGATCCCGTGGAGAATGGGCCGAGCGCTGGTTTGGGACGCCACCTGCGCCGACACGCTAGCGGCGTCCTACCTTCCAGCGACCAGCAAAAGAGCTGGTGCGGCGGCGGACGCCCGTGAAAATTCGAAGGTGGGCAAATACAGTTGTCTCGGCGCCCAATTCGAGTTTGTGGCCAGGGAGCACACCGGCTGCTGAAGTGCCTCAGCAAGCGCCTGCGGGAGGCGACAGGCGACCCAAGAGCGGCCAGCTTTCTCGCGCAAAGATTAGCATTTGCTATTCAGCGCGGGAATGCTGCCTGTGTCTTGGGTACCCTACCTCGGGGTCCCGACCTTTCTGTGCATTTTTAATTTATAGGTTAGTTTTAAATTTAATTTTAAGTGTTTGTTTATATTATTTAGCTATTATTTAATTTCATGTTTTTGTACTTAGCTTTTATATGATGTAATAGAATCAATGGTTAAAAATAAAAAAAATGTCAATAAAATGTTTTATTTATTTATTAAAAAATGGCAGCAATAAAATGTTCAATGTTATTTTATCTTGCGTGACAATTAGTTATCATTTGTAATGTGTCATTTTAGTGACAATCAATTTCAAACTAGCCAGTTATAAGAAGAACCACTCTCGCGACTTAGAACAGAACAAACCTAATTATCTCTATCCTCAGTGATAACAAAAAAGCTACTTGAGATTGAAGTGTGTAAGATAAGATATTATAATTATTCGGATTAATACACTACACTGTATTTTAGTTGCATGTACACTGTATATCCTTTTATCTCGTGATGCAAATATTTTCGTTACTAAAAACTTTTTGTAGATAGATACCAAACTTCTTTATGAGACTGGCTAACAACCATACAGTTAGTGCATCTACGTGTAAAAGTAGTATAAGTTGAATTATCGAGAAGATGGAATTGCATTTGTAGTGGTTGTACCGTTTGCAACAAAAGGAGAATAATTTTCTCTTAACTTAATAAAATGACATACCCAAGAAGTGGAATAAGTAGTAGTCCTCCGTTTTTTTCTTTTATTCGCTATCATGTTCTTCATCTGAGCTGTCACAAGTATTGATAATAAAATTGTCTGTTATTTGATCCATTTCTCCTTCCTGACATCGATATTTATTTTCTTCACTTTCGACGTGGTGACAAATATTTTCCCAGTCCTCAGCAGTGATGGTATTCATTCGTTCAGTTGCTAAACTCATAATGCCTTGCATGTTTAATGAAACGTTTCTTTTTGCTACATATCCTTTTACCATGGACCAAATATTTTCGATCGGATTGAATGTCGGGTGATACGGTGGCAATCGTAATACGGAGTGGCCATGTTCTTTTAAAATTGCATCTATGTGGTACTCGCGAAACCGCTCTTTATTTTGTTTAATTAATTCATACAAACTGGTTATGTACATCAACCGGTTATACGAAATGTTGTGTTCTGTCAACCAATCCATCATTTCTTGTTTATTAGAATTTGACGTTGGAGCACGATTCAAAAGTTTGTTGTGATAGGACGCATTATCCACGATAAGTACGCTATTCGGTTTGAGGTTCGGTATTAATTTTTCTTTTAACCATTTTTCGTAGTTGACAAAGTTCATCTGGTCATGGTAATCTCCCGTTTTTTGGTTTGCCTTAAACATTAACAAAGCGTTGGGAATAAAACCATCTTTTCCTCCTGCGTGCACTATTATTAACCGCTGGCCTGTACTGATTTGTTTTTTTACACCAAATTCTGTTCCATCGGTCCAAGCTTCTCCGGACACATGTGAAGTGTGGATGTAGGTTTCATCAGTATAAACTAGTGGTCTATCTTGAGATCGATATTCCGCAATTTTGATAAGGTAATTTGTTCTTAGCAGTCGTATGTTGTGTTTTTCCATTAATATTTTTCGGTTGTCCTCGGTCTTTTTCCATTTAAATCCTAATTTTTGTATTTGTTTTCGTAAGGTGGAAATGCCAAATTTGTAATCTATATCGGATTTTAACACAGAGTGGAGTCCCTTTAAGGTTGGAAATTGCTTATGGGACAGATGAAAATTGTATATAGTTCTCCGGATGACTTCCTGATCAAAATCGTCTACTGCTGATGACGGACAAGGACGCAACTTTTTATTCTTCGGGGAGGTGAATTTCTTTGTTGTTGCGAATTTCTCGCTGTTGCTCTCAGTCACAATGTTATAAACAGTAGAGAGACAAACACCTGTAGCTTTTTCAACTAACTGGGCAGCGGTGTAAGGCAAGTTTACATTTTTCGTCAGTTCATTTTCAAAATATTTATAACAGTTGAAAATTATTTGCTTACTTTGACTCTCAATAGGACCAAAATTACTTACAGCCATATTTTTTTAAAATATAGAAATTATTCGTAGTCGTACGGGCGGACACAATAATTAATTGAGAATACAATCAAATCAGATGTAAAAATATACGCACAACGTAAATAATATTGACAATTTCACACTGACATTATTTTTGTTTTTAGTTCTTCGATATGTATATATATATATAACAACCTCTTTGTATGCTGATAGTACAAGAAAATAGAAAATTCAAATATAGAATGCCTGTAAACAAACAATACTACTACATATGCAATTCCACGCTCTCGATGATTCAACTTATAGGTGGCTACGTCATGCTCACGCCCTTAAGGTGTGTTACACTGGAGATTTTTTAACTTTTGATTTGTTGTAAATAATTAATATCTCCTTAATTATGAGTTTTTGGACTATATGTTACATAACTTTATATACTCTAATTAGGCTCTAGTATCGTTAGCTAAATCTTTCGGGTTATTAACGGTCACGGTGTATAACATTTCATTCGTAAGTGCAATGTTTTGACATAGGTTTCGCGTGATTTTTGCAAATATAAATAGAATGCAATAAATGGTCAAGGATAGTCGTATCAAAAGTATTCAAAACATTCAAAATCTGCTTATAATCACATATTTTAGTAACTTATTTTATAGTATTGCCCGTCCAAATTCAGTAGTCTTTATTTTCGTAGTTTACTAGGTCTTTACTTGTACTTCCGCCATTTTCGACTACTTTTTTATTTGGCCGCGTTATACGTTTTTAAGGGTTACCAGTACAAATATTGGTAAATTTCCCTTAATTCATGGAATTTCGTAATAATGCAACTTTTTGATTTAGTTTCTCAAAAAAAGGTTTTAAATTATGTCAGATGTGGATATGTGCAACATATGCTCCAGACATTTTTTGGAGAATACTCTTCAATACAGAAACGACAAAGCTGGACTACATTATCCCTCTAAAGCAGTTATAAAACTATGTGAAATAGCCGAAGAAGTCTACAAAAAGAATAGAATGTTAAACAAAAAAGATACGATGCATTATCTTCTGCAGGAATGCTTAAAAAAATGTATTGGCCTCAATTTATTTTCCAAAGATCACGACTATTCGGATAGATCTGTTGCCATTATTATCTTTTTGTTAATGCTATATGCAAACAATTTTTGAATGTTCGAATACACTATGCCACGAAAATTATGAAAAATAAAGAAGAAAATGTCCGGAATATGTACACCATATTAATTATATTTAAAGGACACAGAGACATACAGTTTTATCTTTGGTGTATAAAAAATGATCTGATTAACATTAGGTAGGTATACAATAAAAATAAGTAGTTATTTGTAATGTTTGTACATTTTATAATAAAGAATGAAACCTTAATGTATTTTCTTTACATATATAATGTGGGTATAGAAAGTTACTATAACCTGGCCCTTATAAATTCCTTAGTGTAACGAATTTCCTTTTGTGTAACGAAAATTTACACTATTTTGAAAACTGCTCATGTGTACATATGCAAATCGTTTTATTTTCTCAATTAAAGCTCCGTTTACAAAAGTTAGTGTAAAAATAGGCGTAGATCAATGTTGCATATTAAATTAATTAGAACCTGGGCGACCAAGCTTTGCTCTGTGGCTGAAACCTATCTAGATAAACTTGGAAGGCGAAACTATGTCTACATACCAAATTTCACCCTTATTGTTAGCGCCGATTCCGAGAAACCAATTATATCTATATTCTATATAATATTATAAAGTTGTAAAAATGAAACGTTTGTATGTGTCGTTGTGGCTTCATCACGCTAAATCTGCTAAACGGATTTCAAGTATGTTTGGTACACGGGTAGCTGGGTATCCAAGTGGTAGGATACTTTTTACCCGACTATGCTAAAGAAAAATAGAGGGGTTGTGACTTTTTCTCCTCCGCGAACGAAGTTGCGGGAGCCTTCTAGTATTTATATATATACAAGAATTTTTCGTTTAAAGTAACTGGATTTTTATAGTCAACTATCTTCTGCCCACGACATCGTCCGCCTTAAATTCGTTAATCGCGAATAAGGGTATTTTTTCGGGATAAAAAGTAGTCTATTGCCTCCCGTGGGACTCAAACTATCTGCATACCACATTTTGTCCAAATCGGTTCAGCGCTTAAAGCGTGAAGAGGGAACAGCCAGACACACTTTCGCATTTATAATATTAGTATGGATGCGTAAGTGTGTGTATATACCCACTCATATATTATAGTTTTATATATATTACCCGGCCAACAGCTAGTATTGAAAAAAAATGGGGGAAACAGTGGTTTACCTGGTAACACTGTCTCTGACATGTATTTTGTTTCTGTCCCTTATGGGTGTACGCGTATGGCAAATCCATGTGATACTTGATCCTAGTTTGTATGTGTCGTTGTGGCTTCATCACGTCAAAACGGCAAAAAAGATTTCAACAAGGTTTGATACGCAGGTATCTGGGTAGGATACTTTTTATCTGATTACGCTGAAGCAAAAACGAGGGTTATGGTTTTTTCTTCCTCTGCGAACGAAGTTGCGGGCGGGCACCTTCTAGCGTGCATATTTTTATCTGCTGCTAGAAAGTGTCCGCAACTTCGTTCGCGGAGGAAAAAAAACTTGTAACCCCTCTTCTTTTATTCAGCGTAGTCGAGTAAAAAGTATCCTATAACCATCTGGAGTAACCCAGCTACCCGTATACTAAAAATAGTTAAAATCCGTTTATCCGATTTGGCGTGACGAAGCAACAACGACACAAACGAACATATAGAAAATAAAAAGTATTTATTTTCCGATTTAGTGACCTTCAAATAGTCCGTAATAATATATATTTTTTAATATCTTTTATGTACAGAATTTTCATTTTTACAACTTTATAATAGTATAGATGTATAGAATAGATATATATATCCACTTTTGTAGATATTTTAGAAAAAAAAAATGTTTATAGAAATTTATTAATTTTCAGTTGCATACATATATATCTCAATAATATTATTGAGAGGCTTGCTCAGATGAATATGACGTGGTGAAACGTGGATATGTTTTTGATGGATAAATCTGTTCAGATGTATATGTACCTTTCTATGTACATTTATTTTTGAAGCCTTGGGAATGCTCATATATTTATGTACTCCACTGTACATAGAAGAGTGAGTAGGTACGGTGTGGATATCATTTACAATATTCACATCATTCATAGGAATTTTCTGGGCTTGTTGCCTGCTCTCACACAACACGATTTATACAAGTTTATATAAAGTTAAAGTTTACGCAAGAGAGTCGGTAGATATAGATACTTGTAGGTGAGGAGCTACTTTTGATTACAGAAATATGTGCCGTTCCCGAAGGACAAGTAGAAAATATAAGTACAGTCCCTGGGGCAACCCTCCGACGTAATGAAAACCCTTTTATTAAAATATACGTCGTTGACCTTTATAGCATCGATGCGGGAAAATGACTCAAAATGTGTGCTTAATTTCATCTCCTCCAAACATCTCGCCACATGCGTTATCTAAATTAATTTGGCCAGTTACTAGTATAGCAGCATTTTTGAGGAAAATTGGATTGCTTCGCGCAAAGCTAAGTTAGATTTTCTATCTATATACATTAGCGGACAAAGCCCAACGGACGGGGTGGCAAAAACAACTGGCCTCGGACCGATATAAAATAAAACCGGTCAAGAGCATGTTGGACCATGCTCACGGGCTCAGTGTAGGGTTCCGCAGCCGTTCAAACAAAATAAAGCACTACAGATGAAAAAAATACGATATGAAATAATGCAATGACAAAAGAGCTCCATGGTACTCACGTCCTTTTGCTGAGAAGCTCAGTTTTTTGGAAATTACTCAAAAATGGTATAGGTATTCGATGAAAACAAGTTTCGTTGAAAGTATTTATTAATTTAAATAAAACAATTTAACGGATTATATCGCGTATATAATTTCATTTAAGTTCCCGACGTTTCGGAAGCTTTTCAGCTTTCCATGGTCACGGGTTGACAATGCCATGGAAAGCCGAAAGCTTCTGAAATGTCGGTAACTCAAATGAGATAATATGCGCAATATTAATCGTTAAATTGTTTTATCTAAGTGAGTAATAATCGCGGAAACAGAAGAAAACAGTATTTATTAAGCTTTATTTTTGTGATTTTTTCCATGTTTTAGACATACCGTTTAGAAAATAAAGGGGGTGGGAGGGACACAATTTATGCTACTTTCGGAATATTCACTCAATCAAAAAAAATATTTTTGAAACTTCAGTCTTTTTAAAAGAACTGTCGAAATATGTACCAAATTTCATCAATATACATCTTGTAGTTTGAGAGTAAAATGTCTGTGATATACGGACGGACAGGCATGACGAAACTATAAGGGTTCCGTTATTGCCAATTTGGATGGAGCCCTAATAGGATTTAAATGTTCTTCACAGATTCGTGCCTAAGCATACGAGGGGTTATGGGATGATTTAATTACGCCTGTTGTCAATGTGGACTATTTCACATGTGCGATCAAGATCAGTCCTTTAACGGTCTTTAACATCTAGACTTGGAGTATTTAGTAATTACTCCAAGCATCTAGAAGACCCTGGAATTTGGCTTAAGGGTTACAATGTAAAGCTTTTAATTAATGTTATGTCCGTTGAAACCCTTCTCTTGCCCAGCATAGCCTCTAATTACTATCCATTAGGCACTGATATGTAGTAACCTAAGTATTAAAAGACCCCACTAACATGTATAGGTTAGTTACGACTTTAATCTCATAAGAACTTGTATAAAGCTCATTATTCCTCGTAAATCCTCGCTGCAGAAATAACGTTTGTTTTTCAGGTTATACGCCGCAAGGGTAAATCAAACAAACTCGTAAATCTTCCAATTCAAACATCATTAGCCGTGTCAGCATATATGTAATGAAAACTCGCATCTCCAACTATGTATGGCTATATTTACGTATAGGTCATTAGTTACATATATATACTATTAGCGTGGATGGGGGCATTATTATAAGGTCCGAGCCTTATCAAACAGGGTCACAGACGCCACCAGGGAACATATAGGGCTGGCTGGCGCGTTCCTCGCTCAAAGAATTTGGCATATTTACGAGGGACGATCAATAAGTAATGAGATTGATAAGGATGCAGATATATTTTGATAGTAGATTGTTTGACAAGAAGAACATTATGACACGAAGTGATTATTTGGACGAGCTCACGAAGTAAGCGAGGATAAATATGTCTGAGAGTCATAATGGCTTTTAGCCACGTGTTAAACACTCTGCTTTTCACTTCGACTGCGAGAAAATAAAAATGACAACATTAAAATTGTATATTTCATGAAAAACGAAAAGTACAGTTTGAGCAAATCTATCAGAAAGTTTCTGCCAGTCTGATCAGGTTGGTTTGTTTGTTTTTAATTATTCGTAAGGAGTATGTAGCTGGCAGCAAGTTTTTTTTTCAGTGTCATAGAGATTTGTATGGGATTATATGGCTTTCTTTTACACCCTAGGGGCTAAATGTAGTATTTTAGTCTCGCTTCGAGCAGCTAATATGACGTACTTTTTGAGCAGGAGAAGAGAAAAAAACTTTTTTTACGCCTGTACTTCTTTCTGTCATTTAAATGGTTACCAACTATAATATAAAGACATACATTACTTAAGACTTGCAAAACTCTAGTCTATTTCCCAAAAAAGCACTGCTAAGCGTGTCACAATGTTGCTATTAACGTATTCCTTGGTGCCACAGAGTATAAAGTTTCAATTCAATAATTTATATTCAGTGAGTCTTAAACTGATGTTATACGAAATAATTTATATTACCAACTTAACAAACCGCTGAATTCATTCTGTTTTAAATTAAAAAAATAAAAATGTATGTAAATGCATTGCTGCCAACATAAAAAAAAAACATGTTTACAATTTACGTACCCATAATTTATCGCCTTTTTTTTTCAAATCATAACATGGTTTCATCACTGGCAAGTATACGCGAATTTAAAAAATAAGAAAGCCATAGATATTGATTGATAGCTCGCTTTTTAATTTTCTTCGTGGCGCTAAATTTTATTCATCTTGAAGTTATTGGTTGTTGCCTTGTTATAAACTGTTCAAAGTGAGAAAATTTTAGGAAAACGAGCCTAATTGTACTTACTACCGAAGAAATTTGTGTCGTGGCGCAAGAAGTATCAAACAAATTGCTGCTAGAAAAATTTCGGCGCAAATATAAATATTTAGACTATTTGTGTTTTGTAATATTATTTATTTCGTGTTTATTTATACAAATTTGTTTAGACTATTTGTGTTTTATTAAAAAGTACTTAGGGGTCATTCATTAATTACGTAGGGATCCCTGGGGGGCAGGGGTTCGAAAAATCTGTCGTATTTTTTGATTGGCCCCTTAGTTGTAGAAAAACTATTGTATATAGACTTTTATTTTAAACTGAGCTAATCGGCTTAAAGAATACAATGGCAGATTCGCTCAGTTTAAAAACCAAAGACTATATACAACGTTTTATAATTCGGTCTAAAACGCTCGTGGCGTCTTTCTTTGCGATACTCGCTATTGTCCTTACGTAATTAGTGAACGGCCCCTTACTTGTAGAAAAACTATTGTATGCAACGTTGTATGATTGTGTCAAAAAACACTCGTGGCGTCTTTACTTGCGATGCTTGCCAAGGCCCGCATCGCAACCCACGCCACTCGCCTTTTTGACCCCTATTATACAACAGTTGCATAACATACGATTATTTTATTTTCCTTTAATTATATTTTTAATAACATTATATATCCAAAACATTAAACTCCACTTCTAAAAAAATCTTCATATTTATCCCTGACAAAAAACCCTAATTGATGACGCCGCATCATCATCTTCAAATTCCTAGACTCTGAGATGCATTCAAAAGAGAATGCGGAAATAGATCATAAATATAATAATCTCTAGGTTAGTGAGCACTGTAGGGGATAGAGACAGAAGTAGAGTAGAGCATACAAATACTTTATCGAGGTTTTGGATATGTTTTCTATTTGAGAGTTCGTCTTAGATTAAGATCCAATTGACATAATAGACATAGACAGACATTATCCTTAATTTTAAATAGATCTACTTTTAAATTACTAGCCTGTCCAACTCATATACTATATATAGTCTGGCTAGCCAAATATTGTTGACAGATATTTCCTTCTGGTATCACCAATTGTCTAGGATTTGAAAAAACGGCTAAGTCTGTTGTCAATTTATGTCATTCATCCAAATGTTCCGCGGCTTATTTACATGCAATAGGAGAATATAAATAAGTAATATTACCAATAACTATACTGAGTGAGGTCCGCAAACTATTATTTAAGCTCCTAAATAATAACGACAATATGCGAAGCCAATGTGAAGCGTTGTACAACGAAAAAGTGCAATGTTTACAAGTCGTAAACAATTTAGTAGGTTGGTGCTCAATAAATATGTTGATACTTTGTGAAATTATGATTAGGTACGTGAATTTATTAATACCTGAATCTCATAAACAGGACAAAATTTGTAAAGATCAAAACATCGGAACGAAAGCGAGTTACTTACTGAAAACCAATATTTTGAAGAAATCTGCGGACTGGTCAGTAGTAATTTGATATAAAAATATATTGGCCAAAAATGTCTATCTATTATGAGCGACGAGCGTGTCGATTGAATCCCGCACTTGGCCCATCGTGCCGGTGCAACATGACTCTAACTTAACCCATGTCTATACCTACTTAACCTAACCACACACTTTGGAGATGGATTAATATTATGGTATTATCGAGCTAGATCTTATTTATTTTTCGCCTTGTTACAATATGGTATATATTGAGAAAGTATGTTTGTCGTTCACTATACCGTACATATAGTGGTAGAAATTATGTGAGCTGACTTTGAGTGCACGTCAACGTATATTAAACTTACTTCCTTAGGTTTAGGTACCTTGTGTGTGTACAGAAAATTAAAAATATTTTCTTGTATCAAAACTATAATTTCTACTACACAAAGTGTGACCAGCCCAAGATTTTATGAATTTCGCGCCAAAAATTTGGGTAATATTTCAGTAGCCAGACTCTAGCGTGGAGGATGTCATACTCTCAATATGCTTTACAATCTGCACATGTCCCGCGGTCCTGGGAAGGACGCATGTGTATTAATAAAATACACCGGCCAAGTACTAGTCGGACTCGCGCACCGAGGGTTCCGTACAAACTTTCACTTACCCTAACCAAACATTATTAATTACCCCGTTCTGGTTGAGTTAAGTTTGCACCTGATATCTATAGCAATACATCCAAATGAGGTGCCAACTTGACGCAACCGCATTGTTCAAATAGGTTAATTAATTTAAAAAAAAAAATAGCTAGTTAGAGACATGGTTATAATTTTCGTGTAATATTATTTATTTCGTATTTATTTATACAAATTTGTGAAAATAAATAAATAAAAAATTGTTCAAATATGTGCAGATCAAGCCCCTTCCGATATACTACTTGACCTAGTAGCTAGCTAGACCTTAAATTTTTGCCCTATGCGTATTGATTGATTGCCTGCCCCATCATGATCTGATTTGGAAAAGTGGTTATATAATATGGGTTATATAATGGGTACCTACCTATATACCTAGATACAATTATGTTCAAAGCTAACTTGTAAAATCATCATTTTTGATCAATCAATCAAGTCAACAGAATGAAAAAGCAAGAAGAATATCTGAAGAAGTTGAATCCCGCAGTCATAATCATCATCATCATCATTATCACCATCACCATCACCAATGTCGTCTTTGGAAGTATTATATTATAACCCAGGAATCTTGAATTTGTGAATACAATAGACTAAGCAGTTCCGTATTTGGTATTTTGGCTATGGCACCCTAAAAAGGAGCACTACCTACAAAAATATAACTTGTAAAGTACCAGTAGGTACAACCATGTCAATATTAAAGATCTTTTATGTTTTAAATAAACAGATTGACTTGGCCATCGCACTAAACCATCTAATTTAATATTCCAGGATAAATATCACATTTAATAAAATATGTTGTCATTTACAATTTGATATAATATGTGGGATAGGTACATTGTGTTTTCATACGATTAGTGTATTTATTTAAAACATTAAACATTTTTAACATTGATAGGATCACTAACTATAAGGTGTTGTTAGGTTAGATAGTTGCGTAATAACTTAAGTAGGGACTGGATACATTAACCGACTTGGTATTGCACGGATCTCACATTTTTTTACGGTAGAAGAACTAAGTTGCGAGACTTGCTTTTTTTACAAGTTATATTTTTAATGAGATCGTTTTCGTTTCGGGGTTTAATTCGAAACTTGAAATTCAATTTGGCTGCACTCTAAAGTTTAAATTTTTCGAATTCTTTAATAGACTTAGCACTGGCAAGTGACAACACGCGGCAATCTAAATTAAACAAAAATGAAATAGTTGCTTTGCCTCACTCTAAATCACATTTTGCAACTGTTAGTCAGCTCGCAGCAAAATCTACATGTTAGAGCCGCTGAGATGAAAAATACATATACAGTACAATTTAAAAACAAAACCAGCCGAGAGCATGCTCAGTGTAAGGTTCCGCAGCATTAGCAAAAGAGCGTATCTCCACGGCACTTATGTCCTTTTGCTGAGAAGCGTAGTTTTTCGGCAATAACTCAAAAACGGTATATCCGATTATGCTGAAAACTAATTTTGTTGAAAGTATTTATCTACTCACGTGGCTGGTCTTGATTTTTGTTTGAACTCTATTTATACTTGAATAAGAACGGTGACATGCAACTACAGTTGCGGAAAGCACCCGAGTTGACACAATTTATTACGAAGCGATTATTTCCGAATATAACCACTAATTAACATTTTTTTAGCAATTTCAAAATGTATTTAAAAGTATTGTCAAAATATGTGACACATTGATTTTGCTAAAATAAAAAACAGTTTCGGTTCAATGTATGGAGCGCCCCCGCTAGATATATTATTTTATAATGATTTAACTATCCAAATAAGTAGCGGCCTACACAAGACACCTATAATCCTAATTTTATCAATATTCATCTTGTAATTTTTGAGTAAAATACTTGTGACATACGGACGGACGGACAGACGAATGGACATGACGAAACGTAAGGGTTCCGTTTTTGCCATTTTGGCTACGGAACCCTAACAAAGTAAATCATCAAAAAGACTGTTAATATAGGTCGGTAGTATGCCTCAAACTATAATGTCGAAGTTAGCGTAAATCAAAGAAACATCTCTATGTATATACTACGGTTAAATCTCTACATTGTATTACTTTAGCTTAAGGTTCATATACAATAGACACTGATTTCAGTGAATTCTGAACTCTACCAATATACGAGTAAAGGTTTTTTGTGCTTGGCTGTACCTTGGGGTAGCGTGTCTGAATTTTCAAGACTGGTACGGTCGGTTTGGTTCCGTTGAATATTAAGTAGGTGCGGGGAAACTCCGGTAAGTTATGCTATATTTGTCGCAGGTCCCATTTGAGAACAGAGCTCAGATAGACGTTTTAGTTTAACCATTGTCTATCAAGTTAAGCAAAATTTCACCATATTCTGTTAGTTGTAATTAGTGGCGTTTGGGCCATATAGGTACAAAGGCAATACCTACCCTGAAGACCATGGCTCCATACAGGCCTACCCTGAAGCCCTGAACGATATTGGCTCCATATGGAAAGCCTGTGCACGCCGCCAATGATTGTAATTGAATTGTATTTGAAATCAACTACTTGATTGTCCAAATAAACATTTAAATATTATTAACGGTTAAAAAAATTTGCTATTTAATATTAAAAGGTGAAATGCATGGTCAACTTTTATAGGCGTAATTAGCCGTTAATAATGAATGAAGCATGGTGAGTGGGCCTTCTTCTATCTCCAAATGGTAAATAAATTGTATACTTGTCATTTTTCCCATCTTAAATGGATGGATTTTTATGGAAATTTGATAGAGACCACACAGCAGGCGAACTCTATTCTAAGTATTAATAAACAAAGCATTTCCAAAATTGGCGACGATATTATGTAGATATCGTAGACTACTGGAGATCGTTCATAATTTTTGAAATCGGAGTCATTTCCTTTTTGAATTGGGAATCTAGTCAGTTTTTTTATATTTTGTTAATCAGTTTTGATTAATTTTATGAATCCTTAAGGTATCGAATTTATAAACTGCCATTTGATAACGAAAAGTAAAAATAATCCCCAACCACCGAAAATACAATAAATGAAATAGTCAAACAGATAAAATTTATGATCGTATTAGAAATGCTAAACAAACATTTTTATGCCATCGTTTTCAACATTCCAAAAAAACAGCTAGAAGTTTGGTTGATTGATAGCGTTGCGATATAGATAAAATATCTAACAAGATATTTTTTATGCCAATAGCACGCATGAAATTTATAGTAAAAAATATTTACGAATAGATAGGTGTGATCAGTTTATTGTTATGTCCTTTTTTCTGATGGGTAGATACGCATCACGGGGAAGTGGACGAAATCTAAATGATATGAACCCTTGAAACACGTCACTTGAATGTGTCATATACCGGTAATAACTAAACAATTTTAGCTCCGGTTTCGCGGAAAAGTAATGCACTGTTCCGCATTCTTTGAGGTTATGTCGAAAATTTGTTTCTATAGGGTTTGTTTTGGTCTTACCTTCGTCCGGTGGTTTTCCAAGCGCGAAGTCTTTGAATCCGCGCCAGTTAACAGTATACCTGCCGCTCCGTCGCACCATCATCACGAGTGTTGTTCTTGTCTGCGAGTCGGGGACTAGCGAGCGAGCATCTCGATCGATGCGCGCGGCACGTCACGCGGTGCGGCGTCAGCTGAGCCATCGCGTCACGGCGGCGCCGCCCGCCCTGCCGCGCCTGCGCGCTGCCGCCCGCCGCACTATTTCGCAACCAATATGCTTCGGCTGATGTAGAACTCTAACTTTGGAGTTCGAAATTCATATCGTGCTGTGTCTCTCTCGCTCTCATGATAAACTGAATATGAGAGACCGTGATTGCGTGGTAGGAACTACGGAGTAACCCCTTAGCTGTGATACGTCCAATTGACGCGCATAGTGCGTAATCCAGGAACAAAAGCTCTTTGGTTACAATAATTGCTCGTGCACGCTTACCTATTACCTCGTAATAATTATGTTCGCGTGGCTCTTGCTAAGACTGACGAAGAAGAAGAAGAAGACTGAAGCTTCTGTACTTGTACTAGTATTTATATTGTGGCCTAGGTTAAGGAGAATTTCTCAAATACGAGCGACAGTTATCCTTGCCAGTTTGTCGCTAGCGATACGCGCAAATGAAATCGTTCTGGCGTGTAACCGGGTTCCTACATGCGCAACGTTTGAAGAAGTTTTATAGCTCGTAAAAATTGCTAGGTAATCAATCACCATGTACTTACTTTTCGTTCATGTAAGTACTGGCAGTAATTTTCTAAAGTTTACCTTTAATATGAATGAGGCACTCGCAATATTATTTAACGGGATACAATAAAAATATCTACATAGATATTTTGTTAAGTATGTTGTAACATCTTTAGGAAAGGAGCTGTTAAGAGTTTTATTTATGTAGATTATAAGATTAGACATTAGAGGATAGTAAGGGAAACTGAAATACATACCTTTTTAGTCCTTTATTGTCATTGTGACAAGAGCGAAAAAGGTTCGTGTTTCTTTCCCCTACTGTACGCAATGTGAGAAAGTGAGTTTTATTGTGCCTCGTCAAACGTTGTAGGGCATCTATTGGGAATATTGATATGCGTCATCTCTCTATCACTATAATTAAATTCGTAACATCTTCAATCCAAATCAGCGACTAAATTAAAGTACAGTCAGGGTAAGAAAAGGTTCGTCAGTTTTCGACCTTAACATGTCCACATAAAGTAGAAAAGTGACGAACCTTTTCTTACCCCGACTGTACATATTATCAAACAGTGATCTGATTAAGCTCAAGTGTAAATTTTACACATTAACAAATGCCGATGGTACGAGTACAGGGGAGGGGGTACATTACATTTTATGTCCTGTCATTTCATGTCCAAAACGATGAACTTTTCTAAAAACGCGGATATTACAAATTTCATCTATACAACTTTTTATCTTTTCGTGAAATGCCTGCGACATACGGACGGACGGAGGCACAAAGATGAAGAAAGTATAAGGGTTCCGTTTTTGGCATTTTGGCTATGGAACCCTTAAAAGGAACCCTTAAGGTGCGTCTGTCCGTATGTCCGACCATTATGGCGCTATGTCACAGGAGTTAACTACTACATACTCCTATGCTATCTTTTTTAAATTTGGAACAGTTATAACACCATGGCCAATGTAGGTATGGTAAAAGAAAAAATCAAAATATATTTTAAATTTCTATGAAAATGAAAATGACCAATGTGAGCGAGGCCAAACATTAGAAGTCTTCCTACTAGGTCAAGTAGGGTATCAATTTTACTCAAAAACTACATTTCAAAATATATTTCTAAAATATACGTGTAACCGAAACTGAAAAAACAATATCCGCAAATATCAATGTGTGCTACATATTTTGACAGTTCTTTAAAAAAAAACTTTGAGATATATATTTTTTTATTAATTTAGTTAACAGGCACTGTCAGAAATAATCGCGCCGAAAGTAGCATGAATTGTGTCTCCCTCTATTTTCTAAATGATATGTCAAAAAAATATGATAATAATTACAAAGACAAAGCTTAGTAATACTTCCAACTAAAATTATTTTCAACGTGATCAAATATACATGTACTTGAGTTTTTGCCAAAAAACTGTGCTTCTCAGCAAAAGGATGTAAGTGCCGTCGAGATACGCTCTTTTGCTAGTGCACTTTTTCATATTGTATTTTTTCATCTGTACTGCATTTTTTGGTATGAGCGACTGTGGAAGAAGGTCCGACATGCTCTTGGCCGGTTTTGCTTTTACTTTGGTAAAATTTTGTTTTATTAGGTAAACATGGAAAAAATACCATCATACCCCTTATCTCCGAACTATACCAAATAAAATTCTGAAATTATGTCACAGGAAAATAAAACCATATATCCATCTGTATTATTTATTTTTTCATCTCAGAAAAATTGAATAATGTGCCCCTTATTGCCTAACGCGTTTGACGCTCGGAATCAAAATCAATCATGAACCAAGTGTCATGATTTTGTATGACCTATGACAGTTGGTTCGGATACCAATTGTCAACATTTCGTTAGGCAATAACCCCCCTGGTTTGGTTAAGTTTGCCCCTCATTTGTATGCGACGCCATAGATACCAGAGGCTAACTTAACTCAACCGGCCAATTAAGTCAGAATAAGTGTAACTTTGTACGGAACCCTCAGTGCGCGAGTCAGACTCGTACTTAGCTGGTTTTTTACTTTTATTATTACGCCACGATCAGAACGGAGTTTAAAACGCGATAAAAAAAATGTACCTATTTATGTTAGTTATTTTCGTAAAGCACGTGAAATATTTTTTTGTAATCAGTTGAATTAAATATGTCTGACATAAATATTAAATTATGTTCAGGATTGTGGTCACAATCTTCATCGGAGATTGCAGTAAAATTAAAACTGAGAAATAAATAACAACCAAGTTGCATTTTGTGTTGGTAGAAAATTACATGGTATATTGTTTTGTTATAGTCGTCGTATTCGTATGTATGCACAAATATATTACAGTAAAGACTGACCCAGCTTCGGCACAAGCATTACGTTTTAGATGATTCCTTAATTGTGTTACGTAATTGCTTGTTAATTATAAATTACGTAATCGCTCAGTATATGACGATATTCAAATTAAAGTGGTTAGCAACTCTCGCTATCGCACTGTCTTGGGACTTTGTTATGCGTGGTTATGCCGTCATATTTCCTTTCATTATTTTTATCTCTAGTTGCTAGGTAACCCGGGCCATACTACGTGCGTGCTGAATTTATAATTCACAGTTATGAAAAGTCGTTTCTCACAAAGCATCATTCT
Organism: Hedya salicella; assembly: GCA_905404275.2. Lineage (NCBI taxonomy): Eukaryota > Metazoa > Arthropoda > Insecta > Lepidoptera > Tortricidae > Hedya > Hedya salicella. The sequence continues at coordinate 106,383,944 of FR990096.1, read as the reverse complement.
TTAAAATTTTGCTTTTTTAAAAGTCATTTTTTTATATTTAATGAATTCTATTCCTTCTATACAGGAAATATGAAAGTAAAGTAGAATAGATAGTATAAGTACGAGTATAGTATGTAGTTGTGTTAAGTTAAAAATGATGTATGATTTATTTCCGAGGAAATAGTAGATTGTTTGACAAGGGGCTAAAATAAGCCATTGTGACACGAAGTGAGCGAGGACAAATATGTCTGAGTGACATAATGGCTTTTAGCCACGTGTCTCACTCTGCTTTTCACTTCGACTTCGAGAGAATAAAAAAGACTTAACAATAAAATTGTATATTTAATGAAAAACTAAATGTACAGTTTGAGCAATTCTATCAGAAAGTTTGGCCAATTTGATCAGGTTGGTTTGTATGTTTTTAATTATTCGTAAGGAGTATGTAGCTGGCCGGAAGTGTTTGTTCATGGGATTATATTATATGGCTTTCTTTTACACATATGGGGCTAAATGCACTATTTTAGGCTCGCTTCGCGAAGCTAATATGACGTACTTTTTGAGCAGGAGAAGAGAAAAATATTTTTGAGGAACCCTTATTTTATGAAATTGAGATTCTTTGGTTTTTTTTAAATATGTGTAAAGACAAGGAAATAAGTTTTAGCAATAATTAATTAAATTAAATAGTCCGTCAGTTAGATTATCAGAAAATATTGTCATCTATTTTTTCTTTTGTCAATTAAACAAGAAATGACGACGATACTGCCCGTTTAAGTTCCCCGTGACGTCACGCTGTTCGAAAAACAGTCGCACGGCGTGACGTCACGGGGAACTTAAACGGGACGTCATGCGCCCCCAGTCCTAAACTTTGATAATCCAACTGACGGACTAATAAGAATAATGTTTTTTTGTATGGAAGTTTGTCCATAATACATTTGAAATAACCGGCATATATGTAATATTAATATCATCCGTGCTTTAATATACGATTTGCTCCCTTGCAGCAAAAAAAATGGGAGATTTTGGACAAGGGACTAAAAATGAGGCCTCTTAGCCAACGTGTTATAGACTCCGCTTTTTCCTTCCATTTCGAGAAAACAGTAAAAACACACACCTTAAACTATCTACTAGTGGCTCTGTGAGCTGTAGACCTCACGAGTCTTTTAACACCCATATCTCTGCCATTTTGAAAAAAAAAACTATAAACTGAATCAATAAAAAATCTCATATAATTGTCGAACCTGTTTACAAAATGTTACGAGAATCGGTTGGAAATGCTACCTGTAGTTGAGAATACCCGTAGGTACAGACGGATATACGCATAAAGCATGTTTGGCCATGCTGAAAGGGAGACGTTCGCTAACGCTCGGTCAATAAACATTAGGTTCTCTTTCGTTAAATGATTTGGACACAACTTCCAAATCATTTAACGAAAGATTAATCACACGTTATAATACACTATGTATTACTTAAATATGTACACGGAACTAAAACTATTTCCAGCAATAAATAATATGTGAGTGAGTTTAGTAAAACGTCCCACTTTGTCGATTCTAGTTACGGATTTACGGGCAGTTTAGTGAAATATGGCAAAACCTACCGAAAATCGACTTTCAATGAAAACTGATAGAACATACTGTAATGAACCTATTATTTTGATATCGACCCATAAATGTCCAATTTAAGCACCTTTTTAAGGCCTCAAAGTTTAGTGCCCAGCGTCCCACTTTGTTGAAGACCTAAAAAAATTGTCGATATGGAGTTATGAGTAGTTTGTAATATAACAAAGCATAAGCCATCTTTCGGTGAAAAAAATGTCTCTAAGTGCTATAGTTATATTTTAAAAAATCTTTAAACTTGCAAAAGTGAAAAAGCAACAATTGAGAAAACGTCGGTTAATGTTTGGGATGGCAAAAAACACACTTGTACTTTGAAGTTATGGAGTGGTTGGTATCAAATGAATTGGCATACCTTAATGATTTCAAATTAGTCAAAATCATGTATGTAACCTTAGCAGTTTGAACGTTACGGAGCTTTGAACATAAAAACAGAACGAAAATATGTCAATCCTGAACATGGGTTTATTTTCTATATTTATAACACGACACGCAGATTTATCATTAAAGTTGTCGTGCTAAAAAAGGCAGAAATAATTCTATGGATCACTTTAGTTAGTTATTATGTTAAAAAGTTAATAAAAAATGAATTGAAAAGTACAGCATAAAAAAATACAAATGACATGTGTATTTTAATATATAACTTGAGATTACTTAAAAAACACACTTATCAAGCATAAAAGTATTAATATCAAATTCTAAGTACTTTTCTATGCATTATACAGTTTAGTGATTTTCTATAGGTAGCGTCCCACTTTGTGGATTTACTTAACTTTAGTGCTTGTTCAGTGAAATGTATGTGTTTGGTACATTTATCATAACGAAACATAGTATATTATTATTAAAAATAGGGCATTGTGTTTTTTGTAACATTTTCCTCCATAAAACAAAATCTAAATATAATTAAAAAAATATAAAATTCTTGAAAAATGTGCAGATCCTTTCATAATATGATACCTACCCTACTTAACCCAGTAGCTAGACTTTTAATTTGTGCCTTCCATCATATTCTTCGTTTTAAAAATGTTTTTAAATATTTCCTTCGCTATACATGTGGGCTGGTTATGTTTATAAGTATTTCAAACAGATAGCGTAAGTAGTTTTCGAGATATTATGGCGTTCTAATAGTCGGACAGACAGACAGACAGAGTCGCACCATAATGGTTCTTTTGTACCTTTTTGATACGGAACCCTAAAAAAGCTTAAAAGCTAATTTTTGAAGAAATGTGCCTGACTTTAAGAGAATCCGCTTCATCATATGCCACTGTGAATCGATTGGTAGCAGATTTTAAACGCGGCAGAGAAGCAGTTGAAGATGAACCTGCACGAAGAAATTACAACAAAAAGACCTGGTATGATATCTAAGAACAATGTTATTCCACCAAGACAATGCTCCTGTCCATACTGCAGCGAAATCTATCACACAAATGCATAACTGTGGGTTTGAATTCTCCCCGCATCCACCCTATTCGCTGGACTTGGCCCCTTCTGATTATCATCTTTTCCTAAACCTAAAAGAACACTTGGCAGAGCGGATATTGAGGTACAAGAAGACTGTGACTAAATATTTCGATGAATATGAAGTTTTTTTTTTTTTACAAGTAATAATGAAGTTAGAAGCAAGGCGGCAAAAGTGTACATCGTTTTGGAGACTATGTGGAGAAATAAAATTGCTATAAAAACTCAGTCTTTATTTTAAAGGTTAGGCTCAAAACTTTTCAATTAACCCTCGTATAAGCAGGCCACATACAGTTTTACTTTTTAATGTTTTTAGAAAAATATTATGTGTTTTCCGTTTAATAAGGCACTTTTCGAGCATAAGAAATGAGAAAAAAAACCGACTTCAAAATTAACTAAAAAATAAAAATATTAAGTATAATTAAGTTCCTTCAGTTTACTTTTAATTACCTTTTTTTTCTCGATCTATGTCAATCAAATATGTCATATGTATTGGAGTCTGTGCCTACCGAAGAAATAGCCAAATTTTCACAATTGACTATTTCAGTAACTTATTTGCTACCCGGGTGATAAACCGTCCAAAGAATCGACCAGCAGGCGGCAACCGATTGATAATTTTTGTTATTTATGCTTAGTTAAGAGGAAATAGGTAATGTCTGCGTCACAGGGTTCATCTGCTATCGAACAATCGTCCCGTTATCTCTTTGTATTAAAAGGCCTCAGTGCTAGACACGCGTTCAACATTTAAAATATACTGTTACTTAGTTGATAAATGATAAGTTAAATCGTTGAACTTTGAAATCGTTTCATGAAGCGACGTCTTCCGTGGTGACTTACGAACCTGGGTCGGACACCCAGAAAAATAGGATGTTTAACCTTTTCGCCGCCATTGACTTGATATGTAGTTAGTTCATGTAGTGCCCCACACGCCATTGACTTCATATCAAGTCAATGTAAAAATTGTAAAGGCAACCTATGTGCTATTAAGTAAAGTTCATTTTCAGTATCTTGTGACATAGACTTTGGCGTGTCAGTGACCCGTTTGTATTTAAAATAATGCGGCGCAAAGGTTAAAACAAGCAGCTGTATAAAATTGGACAGTTGATATGTAATACAGATAATATATGGGAGCTAAGTAGGTAGCCTATGTTTTAATCCACCTGTGATCTAAATAAAAGCTAACGCACTATTCTGAAATCTGGATGCTTTCATCCAGGCACCCAAAGATAGTCCCATTTTCACAAGCTTTCGCATTTATAATTTTAATACAATTATTATTCACGTCATGTGTGTGTTTCCGTTGATATTTTGAGGAGCGAATGCAGTAAAAATCATCGAGTATCAAAAAAAGGCCATGGCTATCTTTAATGACCCAGTGCAAATACGTCATAAAGATAAGCAAGTTTGTAATAAGATACCAACTCATTGTACCAGTGATACAGGATCATTAAGTATTAATACAGGTTCTGATTCTGACTATGATGGCCGGCTTTAAGTATCATTTCTTTTCAACCTAAATGAGGCTTTGGTTGGAGGTGCTGGATACAAAGAAGGCAAAGGTTTAGACTTCAATGCCCCGCAAACCGAACTAGGACTGGCCGATCTTTTGCATGAAACTGGAAAGATTGGGGATGTGGTCCTAACTAAGCGGGTGCCATGAGATGGCTACTGATATCCAAGTAGGTCATGTTGAAGATGGACGGGCGATCCACCAATCAGAATTATCATAATCTGAAGAATGCGTGCGTCAAATTCTTGTCGAGCTGGTTTCCATAAAACGGGTACTGAGTCACATTTTTGATCTGACCTAATCGTATTTATCGGTAGCTATTTACATCTATAATAATTATAATAAAGTATATACCTCACCCAGCTAAAGGGACTTTATGGGATAGACTCGCAGAGGGGCACTTTGAAGGTAGAAGTTATTAACAGTTGAATTCTAACATTTGCAGCCTCTTGCAGTAGGGGAGACTGGATGAGGTTGTCTCACGGGTGGGTTGTCACCATACGTCGTTATTGCGGGTACAAGAACGATTTGACAGTACCGAAAGATTATGAAAAACAAGCAATAACAGATGCGAAACTCATTTTGAGGAACATCTATGCCTACTCCTACAAGTTTAAAATGTATCACACTTTAGGTATTTCTAATACCCAACCTCCATACTTGACTTGAGTACCAATACAACTTAATTAATATATTTATTGCCGAATGCTTTTAAAATGCCGCGAAGGAAAAAAACGTGCGATGAATTTGTGGAGTTGTGGACAAAGAATTATCCTGAATTACAGGCTCGCGATACAAAATTATATTGCACTTAGTGCAATGTTAGTTTCCCCCAGAGAAAAGCTTCTATGGAACGACATTTCAACTCGGAAAAGCATACATCCGTCAAAAAAGATTTTAGGATGGAATTGACCAAATTTATGGTAAGCTGTAATATACCATGGTCTCAGTTAGAAAATCCCATATTCAAAATTTTTATCAATAACTGCGTCTCTGGAAAGTTCGAAAAAACTGTGGAGGTCCCTTCGAAATGTTTGTTGAGACAGATATACGTAAACCAAATATACGACGAACAAATGCAAAACATTAAAAAAGAGTTAGAAAATGCTTTTATTTATGTGAGTGTTGATGAAACAACAGATGCCAGGGGTCGTCAAATTGCTAATGTGATAGTCGGTGCATTATTCTCCAAATCCAACGATTATTCGTTAGAGAACGTGGATTGAGGCTGCGACATACTATAACAGTATTTCGAGGAAATAAAAGGCGTTGTGGACACATTTCGTGATTCTAACGCAGCATGTATCACAAAGGCAAAAAAAGCATTTCGCAGTGCGAAAATTCGGAATGATTTAAATTTTATAGCGAAATATCTTCAGGTACTTCCGACGCTATAAACAAATTGCAGTGCCCGAATCTATCTCTCAGTGAAAGTTTAGCCATTGTTCAAAAAACATACAAGCATATATCGAAATTAAATTTGAGTGTAATGGAAAAAAAATATTTAAAAAGCTGAAACATGTCTTGAAGAAAAATACTGGATTTGACAAAATAAAAAAAATTAATGAATTGATACAAGGGAAGGAGATAATACTTGAATCATCATTACGAGTTTATCACACTCTACTCTAGATAATTTCCATCGTTTCAAGTATGCACCTACAACAACAGTTGACGTTGAAAGATCATTTAGTCAATTAAAATGGATATTTACAGCTAGACGCCGCAAATTGACTGTGGAAAATATAGAAAAAATCTTTGTAATCTATTACGAAAACCAAATAATACATGTGAAAAATAGACGTTAGTAAAAATTACACACGTTGTTTTCTTATTTTTTAAATAGACTCTTCTACGTAGGTAAGCGTTTAATTAGTAGACGATAACAGTTATCTTCACACAATTACGTATATATTGTTAAAATAAGACGTTAAAAGATATTAAATTTACTTATTTCCTATGTACAAACTTGTTAACTAAACAGATGGAAACATATGACAACAGTTTAAACCCATACCCCTTTGCGGCTGTATTTTTTATTGATCTTTTCTAGAGAAAACTCTCCACATATAAAGAGCTTCTTAGATGTTTAGTAGCTGTAGGCAGAATACGTCCGTTTCTACCAAATAGACATTCTGTTTTATCTGCTCTTTATCTGATTGGTAATTGTACCCGCGATAACGACGTATGGTTGTCACACGATGGCCATAACAGAAAACTGAAAGAACGAATAGGTGTATCGACCGGTGTCAAAAAATCGCGAAGCTTATCTATGAGGGAGATGTAGCTCTCGCGACCTTTCGACACCGGTTCATAGTCCATTATGGCCGCTGTGACAACCGACCCCTGAGACTGCCTTAGCCGGTCTCCCCTACCAATTAAATCCACAATCTTTAATTTAAGGTAAAAAAGGAACCCTTATGGTGTGTCTCTGTCTGTCTGTCTGTCTGTCCTGTCCGACACATTTTTTTAAACATCTGATTAGATTTTGTTTTATTAAGGAAAATGTGAAAAAGAAACACCATTCCCCTTCATCACTGAATTTTGAAATTTTCACAACTCTTAATTATAACCATGTCTCTAACTAGCAATTTTTTTTTAATTTTCAAAAAAACTATTTGAACTACCTGGTTGCGTTACGTTTGCACCTCATTTGTATGCAATGCTATAGATATCAGGTGCAAACTTAACTCAACCGGAACCGGGTAATATAATAATGTTAGGGTTAGTGAAACTGCCGTGTTAGTGTTAGTGAAAGTGAGAGTTCTACTCGCACTTGGCCGGTTTTTTGTATTACAAGTATTACAAGCGGAAGTCTCTTTTTAATTTATATTCTTAGAAAGAAACTTCCGCTTGTAATAAAAGTTACAAGATTTTGAAAAACGGGCCCCAGATGTTTCTTGCATTATGGGTGTTATTACTAATCATGGAATTATCGAAATTCAAAACAAACGTCACATGCGCAAAGATTCGCACTTATTTCCCGGAACCATCAGAGTTTGCCACGTACATACATAGATAACCACATTATTTACGTTAGCCTATTTATTATTATTGTTATGATAGTGTCGTATTATTGTCGCGTGCCTATTCTTATCGTTATCACGGGTCACGGGTCACCGCTATAAGAGACCTCAGCGCGCGCGTTTTGTCACAGTCCGTCTAGCTTGTGCTAAATGCGCCGACGCAGTTTTTTACACACACTCAAAATAAAGTGATTATTTGCCCCTCAAGATGCCGTGGACGAGCACCAACAGGTAGAATACTAAATAGTTTTAAATTTACCAATTATGTTCAATCTTGTTCCAAAAAATCGTTTCTTCACTTCTAAATAATTTGATAACTTTCTCATTCTACATACTCGGTAACCTTTATTTTAAAAAATAATTTTAATTATTTCATTAGAATCTATGCGAAGCCTTCGAACACCAGCGCCGGAGAAGTTCCCTTGGTAAGCCAGAGCGGGACGAAACCAGCACAGACGGCCGCTGCCGACACTGGCGGCCGCTTCGAGTTCAGTGACCACGGGTACGGCAAGAGCTCCGTGAAACTTCTCCACGTCCAACGTGATGGCGATTACCACACCATCCGCGAGTTCGAAGTCTCCACGGAACTCAAGCTCTCCTCTGAATCCGCGTACGTTGTCGGAGACAACAAAGAAGTTGTCGCCACAGACTCCCAGAAGAATACAGTCTATCTCCTAGCCAAGAAACACGGAGTCAAGACACCAGAAGAGTTCGGAGCGGTGGTCGTCAATCATTTCTTGTACACGTACCGGCAGATAGTAGAGGCGAGGTGCCGAGTGGTTGAATACCCCTGGGAGAGGCTCCAGGCAGGAGTGCCCCATAATCACGCATTTGTTTTCTCACCAACCGCGACCAGATGGTGTCAAGTATCCCAAGCTCGACACGGTGAGTGGAAATTTAATCAATGGCCCATCAAATTTGCTATCAACCGTATGTATTTCATTGTAGACATGGCAAAGTTGTTTTATCATCCATTCATACGGAGGATACAGAACATGTTATCAGTGTTACGCTATATTTACTTTTTGGATTTGTTGCTAAGTGTTTCTTTTGTAATACAGAAGCTGTAGTGGTAAAGTCCGGTCTAAGTGGTTTGCGAGTGTTGAAGACTACACAATCCGCTTTTGTGGACTTTGTGCAAGATGAGTACACCACGCTCGCCGATGCTGCTGAAAGGATTTTCAGGTGAGACCCATTTCCGTAATCGAAAAAGGTATATCTTTCATGAAGTTTTCTAAAATTATGTATTATTAAATTTAATTTATTCATGCAGTACGGTGGTGGAAGCAGAGTGGACATACGACAGTATGCGAACAGCGGACTTCGACAATGCGTGGCTGACAGTTAAGGACGCCATTTTGGACAAGTTCGCTGGACCACCAGATGTCGGCGTCTACTCGCCGTCGGTGCAACACACCTTATATCAAGCCGAGAAGACCGTGTTGGAGAAAGTAGTCGAGGTACAAAACTTTGGCAACGCATTTTGGTATTCGTTTTTAACCATATAAATAGCCACTTTCCTAAAAAAGTCCCTTTATCGAAAGTTATGCTCCGATACGATCTATTTTTGGAGTTTAAACCCCGGCCAATGCCTTTACGAGACGAGTTTATCAATAAAGACATGATTTATAACAACGGTTTTGCATGTTCGTTAATATGTATATTATCTAAACGATTCTGGGCGTATCTTCGTCATGTGCTATGCTATCAGTCACTTATTCATACAAGGATGTGACGTATCAATAAATCAAGTATAAACACAATAATGTTATTGAAACCAATTAATCTAATTAACATGTTGAACTGTTTTATGACTACTTTGATATTAAAATCACGTGAGTGTAAAGTTCAGTAACCATGCCATTGAATTGTCATCATTGCTGGCATAAAAAATAAGCATCGCAAAATTCACAAATTCTAAAAAGACAATTAAGTTTAGTTTTCAGGCCGTTACAGAAAAATACTTCGTTTAGATAATATCTATATATTTTGTGATAGGCGTGATGACGGGGTAATTCTAATTGGTCCGTCAGTTAGATAATAATAGTAGATTGTTTGGCAAGGGGCTAAAATAAGCCATTATGACACGAAGTGATTATTTGGACGAGCTCACGAAGTGAGCGAGGACAAATATGTCTGAGTGTCATAATGGCTTTTAGCGATGTATTAAACACTCTACTTTTCACTTAGACTAGGAGAAAATTAAAAAATACTTAACATTAAAATTGTATATTTCATGAAAAACTAAAAGTACAGTTTGAGCAATTCTACCAGAAAGTTTGACCAATCTGATCAGGTTGGTTTGTTTGTTTTTAATTATTCGTAAGGAGTATGTAGCTGGCCGCAAGTTTTTTTTTTCGGTGTCATAGAAGTTTGTATGGGATTATATGACTTTCTTTTATACCCTAGGGGCTAAATGTACTATTTTAGTCTTGCTTCGCGAAGCTAATATGGCGTACTTTTTGAGCACGAGAAGTGAAATAGTAGATTGTTTGACAAGGGGCTAAAATAAGCCATTACGACACGACGTGATTATTTGGACGAGCTCACGAAGTGAGGACAAATATGTCTGAGTGTCATAATGGCTTTTAGCCACATGTTAAACACTCTGCTTTTCACTTCGACTGCGAGAAAATAAAAAAGACTTAACATTCAAATTGTATAAGTGTACATGAAAAACTAAAAGTACAGTTGGAGCAATTCTATCAGAAAGTTTAGCCAATCTGATCAGGTTGGTTTGTTTGTTTTTAATTATTTGTAAGAAGTATGTGGCCGCAAGTTTTTTTTTGTGTCATAGAAATTTGTATGGGATTATATAGCTTTCTTTTACACCATAGGGGCTAAATGTACTATTTTAGTCTCGCTTCGCGAAGCTAATATGACGTACTTTTTGAGCAGGAGAAGTGAAAAGTATTTTTCGAACCTGTTCTGGGCAAAAATGGTTAATTTTAGTTATTCGTAGCGAATGTCCGAGCAGTATTTTAAAATTATTTACTAAGAAATTGACTATGGACATGTGATATATTATTTTGTGTTGCCAACAGTCTTCCTGATAACCTTAGTTATTCGGTTGTTTGTGTGCCCTAATTTGCGTCACCAGCATTGTCGCCGAGTTTAAAGATTATCTGAATTTCGGCAAACCCTGTCTTACTCAATAATGTTTTGTTATAATATACAATAACACGTTAGTTCATTTCATTATCTTTATATTGAGATTATGGGATGAAATGTAATATATATGTATATAGAATGTTTTAATCACTTGACTAAATGCGATTAAATAATTTTCAAAGTGCCATAGTACACTAAACACGTTTATACAGTAGTTCAGCTCGACGCTTTACTCTGTCGATAGCCAAACTGTTGTGTAGTATACACACTATTATACACTAACCTTTAGACTCACTATATATTTACATCGGAATATGTTAAATACGGCAACTTATTTAGCTACTTTCTATTACAGATATCGTGGATAAAGATGACGATGCCGAACAAGCACTACCTGAACATCGACATGTCAAAATTCCCCGCCAATGTGACAAAAGGAGACCCCCGTCACCACATCTACCAGCCCATAGACAAACCCGCAGGACTCATCTATGCACAATTGCGCCGCAAACCAAAAAGTCATTTGTGACGAAAGTCGTAGATGAAGCGTAGCACCGTATAGGTGCTACGACGCAGCCTTACCAGTACTGCCTACAGGCACGACAGTCGTGTCGCCACGCCTTTATGGTGTAGGTATTGTCACACAAGAGCACAAAAATTCCATACGACTAAATTGTTAACTTGAATATTTTTGGGGTGTAGCGTGTACGCATAGTATAGACTGTCTGCTCACCAATTAATAACATCAACGGAACACACACGTTGTGTTGCTCATCTTTCAATCGTAACTAAATTTACAAATAGATTTCGATCCCACGTTATAAATCTTTTGAAAATACAAACAAATGATATTTTCACGAGTTTTTTCGTTTAAGCTGAGTATGAAACAGCTTTTTTTCTGTATTCATTTATCGTTAGCGATTAGCCGAGTGTTTAGTATTCCTTAATTTTTTTCAAGTTTAGGAGTGCATAACAATTATCATTCACTTTTAATGCGCGTTTCTTGATCCTGTAGGAATTATTTTAAGTGTAATCTGTATTACTGTTACTTATGTTATAAGTTATAATCATGAGAAAATTGTGTATAAGTAGAATTTATGGCAGTACAGCCATCGACACAAATACATCTCACTTGTAGTAAATAAGTAAATGTCGACCGCTGTACCGAGGTTAATCTAGTCGAGAAGATTTATCGATTTATTGTTAACCGCATCATTAAGTACAAATAAATTGTTTACGATAGTATTACGTGCCTGGTTTCATTGATGGACTACGGGAAGACATACCTACTAGGGATGCTGACTAAATTCCAATAATTAGCCCGTCATGTAGATTAATAAAAAATATTAATGACGATTTTTGATTTTTTTACATAATTAATAAATAAAGACGATAAATTGAGTCAAAATGTCGGGTGACGCCACTTCTAGGTACACATTGTACTTCTAAACTTTAATGCAATTTATCTGACTATTTTTAAGTTATTATGATAAAGCAAAAGTTACGTGTCCAATATTTTTTTAACTGAAGAACTGATTACAATTTTGATATTCATACCCCGTCATCACGCCTATTTTTGATATTCATACCCCGTCATGACGCCTATTTTTGAATGTATTTGGGACGGATTACACAATAAGCAAGGGAAAAAGTAAGTAATAGAACTGATTCTTATCTGACGTCTTTAATACAAATTCATAGTTAATTACGTTTCAATCTCTTTACATACTTTGTTAAAATTAGGCACATTTATTATTGCGCTGTTTCGATATACCAGGTTTATTTTTCATAAACTTGGTTGTTTATAATCAGCTGTCTATTAACTTGTTTTTTAGTTTACTTACCCGAAATTAACGAACAACATAGAGATATGGTCGGTGTTTATACGTAGGTAATTAATACAAAACAATATTTCTTACTTACTACGGATACTACATTTCTATACACGGTATGTATAATAATTACATGATAATACAATTACTAAGAAATAAACGTTATGTGGGTAGCGATGAGGACTCTTTGATAATTAGGTTATTTATTGATAGGTACCTACGTACTTCATTCAATAAGATTAAAATATTATATTTAATTCAAGCTTTTGCAAGATTAAAATTGTCGTAAATGTTACAAGTATATCTATGCACTGATATTTCACAAGATATAAGTAAACGGTGTGGAAAAACAAGATTCCCGCTGTAGTCGGGTAAATATCTAAAACGGTTATGGTTGGTCAATTATTACACTTGACTATTTCTACAATACATAGTTCCATTTTTATATAAATGGTAACATATTTAGTAGTACGTGAGCTTTGAGAAAACCTCCTCATCGGCCGAGGTGCCGTTAACATTACCCGATCGAGTACCAGAAAAATACAGTCATCATGTAAACGGCGAATTTACCTACTCATAGTGTCGGGGGGCATTCCACCAGAATAAGAACTTTGACCCAACGCGGCTATGGCAACTTACCAAAATCTTATCAACCTTAACAAAACCTTATCAAAATACATAAAACCAATGAATGGCGTCATGTACCTCACATTCTTTGAGCGAACTCAATCACATGGAAAAGCAAATTAAAAAACAATAATAAGGTAAGGGCAGGCGATCCAGCGACTTTCGTAATTAATTGGTTCACAGATGGTTTTGACAATAAAATATTAAAACTAAGATCAATGGGACGATTATGCTCGAAGTCTACTTGCGTGACTGAATCAGGAATAAGGAGATCAGCAGAAGAAGAAAGGTCGTCGTTCGACACATTGCTCGAGGCACCTCAGTCGCTGGGGTATAAAAGGTTCTGGGGTATAAGCGTGGGAAGCCTTGCACATCTGGTTAAAATCGCGTGAAACCGCAGGACGGCGGCGGTGCTCGACCTCGTTATGGAGATCCTTGAGGCAGGCAATGGTCCAGCAGTGGACGTCCTTGGGCTAATATGTTGATGATGATGATGAGTAAATCTCAGTAACTTTTTATAGATCAGAAGAACAGTATCACATTCACGTGGTGCCGCCGATAGTCGAAGTATCCTTCTATACCCGAAAGGTTTTTCTCAAAGCTTACGGACTGGACTAAATATTGGGATTATTCTCTATAAAATATATAATTATTGGTTTGATGACGGCGGACTTCGGCAACTTACGAATATTGGACCTATACTGTACATATATAACCTAATTATCAAAAGTTCCAGCACTATCCTCCTAGTGATAAATTGTTGCATCTTAAATATAAATTCTTACATTCTCATCCAAAATTCGGTTAATAAATAGTTCACAGACGTTTCGATCCAATAATCTTATCGGCCAGCGCATAAAGTTCTTCAACGGTCTGGAAACAAGAAAATGAGATGTTAAATATGTTAAATGGGGCTATTATATTAAGGTAAATAGAAGAAAAAAGTCCAGGTAGGTAATAGGTAGTGTCGTCTACGAGTACTCGAAACTGCTAGCATAGTGTTCAGTCAGTAAAATGATAAAAACACACATGACATACATCCCCCCCACCGGCGAGGGTGACTAGTCCGTAGTTCTTATTTACCCCTATTCTTTTTCTCTCTCTCTCTCTCTCCCACGCCCTAAGGTTCTATTCACCCCCACACGCACACACACCCAAACACCCACACACAGACAGACACAGTCTTTGTGTCTTGTGCACTGCGTCCCAACCCAACTTTAAGTGCCGTAGCATGGCATGACTTTTCCGTTTGTGGGTTTGCGCCCCCCCCCAGTGAATCCGATATCTAGGCCTCCTTACCTGTAAGGAGGCCTAGCTAGACCTACTTATTATCCAGTTCGAAGTCATAATTTTATCAACTTCTTACCGAGACGATTCTAAAGAGCCGGAACTCGGTAGGAGTAGGTTATTTTATTACACAGTTCCTATGACCACCTTCTGCTCCATCATCAAATCAGCTCGATGGTGTCATCGAGCTGTCATATTTTATAGTCACTTAACTTACAATTATGCCAAATTTTAGTTCAATCAGACACCGGGGAGCGTCTGTAAAGTCGATTTACGAATGATAATTTTACATGATACAACGTCATAGGAATTTTTGGGGTGTTAAAGGTGGCACGATGGAATAAGTAGGCACTTAGTCTTTTCACTTAATTATTTAATAGTTACTACTTAAGACGGTTTACACCAGCTTAACTGGAAACGTCGCATATTTTTTGGTTTTTCTTGATTAAGTATTTTGAGAAATATGGGTGTAACCTGAACATGTTTCCAATACATTCATTACTTTTTCGGTAGTTAAGCTGGCACAATACAAAAGTTTCATGATATTACCACAAGTAGAAGTCTAAAAATCAATTCATGTTTATATTTTGTTTTTTAAGAGAATAAAGGCAAACGCGATGAATAGTTGAATTAATCGCAATATAAGTGCTAAAGATGTAGGGTATGTATTGAGCATACCTTTAAGTTCCATTCAAATACCATCTATATCATTAACCAATATAAAATGATGGAACATCGCGTGCATTTTGCTCAGGAGTAGGGATCTGGTAACACTGGATTTTCATAGATAAGTTCGTTTGTAGCGTATATTTTAGACGCATGCTTAGTTCTTTATAAATACCAATATTTTAATGTATCTTTTCTTAATGTCTGTCAAAAACTAACAATACACCCCTTCAAATTTTCACCTTATGTTTGTTCGTACCTGGTACGTAACTACGTACTTGCAATGAAGCAAAACGAAAAAATATGCGTAGTTGCCAGTGACGCCGGTGCACACGCTCTTCATGCGGGATTTTTTTCTTCTTCTTCGTCGTTCCCTCTGTTTAATCGTACACTATTCTTATAAGTGGTTAAACACCCATGTTTACTTAGTTGAAAATTTGCCGCTAGATGTCGCTTAGTAAATTGAACGATCATTTCTTAATCGCGCTGACGAGATTTTTCTTGGAATCATGGCATCCGGCGGGCAACTTTTGTTTGTTGTAAAATTTTTGTGTATATCTGTGCGTTGATATTAATACATAGTTTGCTTTGATATCAAAGTGGTTTAATTTTGAGGACCTTCTCGAACTCGAACACCCTCGCTGATGAGGATCGCGACCACATATTTCCTTCCACTCAGTGCGATTATATGCTGCGTGGACCGCCCGGTGCATGATGCCGCCGACATGTCTGGTGCAGCAACGGGTGACTACTGCACTATCTTTCCCAAGAAAACCACATGGATAATATCAGTTAATGCGGATTACAGGAAAGAAAATCTATATGTAGGCGCACGTTTGATATTGTTGCCGTAACATGCCCTCCTCCAGGGACGGCGCGCGGCGAGGCGCGGGCTGCACACACGCAACCACAGAGCGGCCCGCCTGGTACAGTCAGCGTCAATTAGTCTGTAGCATCTAAAGCGCCAAATATATCGTCACACATTTTTGTGCCTATAGTAATAAAGATGTGTTGCGATATATTTGGCGCTTTGGATGCTACCGACTATTTAACGTTGACTGTACACTGTCTGTTTCATCTTCCCTTTCATTTTTAGGATGTGAAATGCTAATGGTCCTTTTAATATAATATATATTTTTGTATGGAGATCTAAAATGATATGACATGTGATGGAGTAGGCTGCAAATTTATTGAAAGAAAGAACGAAAAAGAGAGAGTGAGAGAAAAAGCAGCACATGGCACGAAGCTACTTTTCTTCTGGGTGTAAACAATTTAACTCAGAGTTAGATAGGATAAGAGAATCACCCCAGTTTTGCAGTACCAGGGGCACAAACGTCCACCGCAGATTATATTGTAAAGAGCGGCTCGTGACACTTGTTTGTGCGTAAAGCCAGAGTTCATCGATTTACAAGACGTTATCACGTCAAAAAGGTGACATGCGAAGTTGCATCCAGTTATGCCGCCCGCTAGCTACAAGCGGAGGGAACGGCAGTGTATTTTATACTCCGATATAAATGCGATAGTGCTGTATGCTGGTTTGCTCTCCTTTACGCTGTGGGACCGACCACGTCGGTAAGCCGACCGACTTTAACCATCGAATTTAGAAACTAATTAGAGTATATAAAGTCCTCAAACGCTTCATTTTAGACATATTAATAATTTTTATTTATTCATAATTTTCTAAATCTGATTACGCCTTAATGATGACGCGATGTATCTATTTATTTAATACGTTTATACATAGAAGCAGTAACTGCATGCCTTTGGCCAGTTTGTATTAGGTTTAACTATAACGTAGGTATCGATTATTTTTATCGTGGGTAATTCGTGTCGAAAAGTACTCGTATATCCCAGCTTGAATACACATCTTCATTACACGCGAATTTAAATCTCAAATAAAGTCTTTTATTAACTGAAAGTTACACAAATGTACTTAGGCACTAAATTCGATGGTTAAAGTCTTCAGGTTACTCGTTCCCACGGCGAACAAACACAGCAGTGGAGGAAATGTTAAGAAATAGTACATTATGACACGAGTGTGCTATATCTGCATAAAACCAAGAGTGTAAAGACCAATACACACGCGCACACGTGTTTCATACGACGTTTTTCAATACACTTGCGAGGAAAAAAGCAAAACAACAATCGTTCATTACTTAAAATTTCGTCTAGATTATACTTGGGTAAACAATCCTGTAATCAGTATGTTTTACATTAATCTGACATCAGTAGCTCAAATTTACGTACCTACATAATTATTATATTTTAAATATCGTTTCTCGAAACTTAGAAAATAACTATACTTCAAAATCAAGTTCTTGCAAATATTAAATATGTCAAATCAAATCAAAATGGCGCCCTACGGCCGGTGCATTTGTCTATGTGCGCGCAAGAGCGATGAGGCAAAGGCTAATTGGCCAATCAGCCAAACATTAATAATATACTTAACTCAATAATAATATTAATTTAATACAAACAAAATGTTATTTTGTTTAGATAACTTTATAATTATTCGAAATGAATTGTATTCTATATGTACCACTTTAGGTTTATTAAATGTATTAAATTCTTGTACTTAAACACTATTTGCTGACGTTTTAAAAAAAAACTGTGATGAAAAGTCACTGGTGCCATAATGAAATGTAAAAATACACGCGAATGTAATAAGTCACTTTACGAGCAAGTTGAATAATATTTTTTCTCCTCACTAGTTCGGAAAGCCGTCATTGATCCTTTAAGATAAGTGGGTAAAAAACACGTTTTATCCACTAGTGGGGAAAATACTTTGACCTTGGAGCGTGTTTAAGTAGCTTTTGACAGATAACAAAATATAAAACGATCATAATAATGGTTCGTTCGATATTAATTATCATTAAATAAATGCCTTAAGATTTGATAAAAGTTGGTATTTTAGCCTTATTAATTGATTTCATTAAAATAAGTTCAGTAAATGCAATTACAAAACGCATCGTCAGAAATGTCAACATTGACAACAAAATTTACTTAAGACTTTTGTAGTGATGATGATTCTAATTAACCTGATTATGATTATAATGTGTACAAATAAAGACTTATTTTTTATGAGCTGTTTTTTGCATGTTGTTCTTTCCTCGCTACAGTGAGGTGAAATTTTTTGTGTTACACACGGGTGAAAAGTTGTATTTTACTCCTCGTGTGTGGAAACACTCGCTACGCTCTGGATTCTATTTTAAAAACTTCAACTATACAATCCTTTCACTTGCTCTTCTTTCAATTACACACTCGCGGATAAAATACAACTTTGCAGCCTTGTATAACAAATAATAATTATTAGTTTATTTGTAATCATTTATTCGACACATATACATTATATATATTAATACCTGGGGCCCGTTTCTCAAAAGCTTGTAACTTGTTTTACAAGTGGAAGTCCGTATACATGTGTAATTAATTAAGTATAGTTGAATCATCGAGAGCGTGGAATTGCATATGTAGTAGTATTGTTTGTTTACAGGCATTCTATATTTGAATTTTCTATTTTCTTGTACTATCAGCATACAAAGAGGTTGTTATATATATATATATCGAAGAACTAAAAACAAAAATAATGTCAGTGTGAAATTGTCAATATTATTTACGTTGTGCGTATATTTTTACATCTGATTTGATTGTATTCTCAATTAATTATTGTGTCCGCCCGTACGACTACGAATATCTTCTATATTTAAAAAAAATATGGCTGTAAGTAATTTTGGTCCTATTGAGAGTCAAAGTAAGCAAACAATTTTCAACTGTTATAAGTATTTTGAAAATGAACTGACGAAAAATTTAAACTTGCCTTACACCGCTGCCCAGTTAGTTGAAAAAGCTACAGGTGTTTGTCTCTCTACTGTTTATAACATTGTGACTGAGAGCAACAGCGAGAAATTCGCAACAACAAAGAAATTCACCTCCCCGAAGAATAAAACGTTGCGTCCTTGTCCGTCATCAGCAGTAGACGATTTTGATCAGGAAGTCATCCGGAGAACTATATACAATTTTCATCTGTCCCATAAGCAATTTCCAATCTTAAAGGGACTCCACTCTGTGTTAAAATCCGATATAGATTACAAATTTGGCATTTCCACCTTACGAAAACAAATACAAAAATTAGGATTTAAATGGAAAAAGACCGAGGACAACAGAAAAATATTAATGGAAAAACACAACATACGACTGCTAAGAATAAATTACCTTATCAAAATTGCGGAATATCGATCTCAAGATAGACCACTAGTTTATACTGATGAAACCTACATCCACACTTCACATGTGTCCGGAGAAGCTTGGACCGATGGAACAGAATTTGGTGTAAAAAAACAAATTAGTACAGGCCAGAGGTTAATAATAGTGCACGCAGGAGGAAAAGATGGTTTTATTCCCAATGCTTTGTTAATGTTTAAGGTAAACCAAAAAACGGGAGATTACCATGACCAGATGAACTTTGTCAACTACGAAAAATGGTTAAAAGAAAAATTTATACCGAACCTCAAACCGAATAGCGTACTTATCGTGGATAATGTGTCCTATCACAACAAACTTTTGAATCGTGCTCCAACGTCAAATTCTAATAAACAAGAAATGATGGATTGGTTGACAGAACACAACATTTCGTATAACCGGTTGATGTACAAAACCAGTTTGTATGAATTAATTAAACAAAATAAAGAGCGGTTTCGCGAGTACCACATAGATGCAATTTTAAAAGAACATGGCCACTCCGTATTACGATTGCCACCGTATCACCCGACATTTAATCCGATCGAAAATATTTGGTCCATGGTAAAAGGATATGTAGCAAAAAGAAACGTTTCATTAAACATGCAAGGCATTATGAGTTTAGCAACTGAACGAATGAATACCATCACTGCTGAGGACTGGGAAAATATTTGTCACCACGTCGAAAGTGAAGAAAATAAATATCGATGTCAGGAAGGAGAAATGGATCAAATTACAGACAATTTTATTATCAATACTTGTGACAGCTCAGATGAAGAACATGATAGCGAATAAAAGAAAAAACAGAGGACTACTACTTATTCCACTTCTTGGGTATGTCATTTTATTAAGTTAAGAGAAAATTATTCTCCTTTTGTTGAAAACGGTACAACCACTACAAATGCAATTCCATCTTCTCGATAATTCAACTATAACTGTAAGTAAAGTGTAAGTGTAAAACTTTACTAAGTACATAAAATTCGATACAGGAAAAAAATATATATCCCCTTCTTTTATAGACAAACTTTTCATCGACTTTCATTCCATCGAAAACAATTAATAGAATATATTTAGTATGAGAACTAAATATATTCTATTAATTGTTTTAACTCCTATAAGTATAGGAAATTTGGAGTAAGTACTCCAAATTTCATCAATATACATCTTACATGTATACTTTTTCAGTAAAATGCCTGTGACATAAGGACGGATGGACGGATGGACATGACGGAACTATAAGGGTTCCGTTTTTCCATTTTGACCACGAAACCCTAAAAACTTTAATGTAGAAGTATATCGATATTACTTATTTTTCATTGACATCCCTTTTATTTTAGAGGAGACAGACGGCTGACTAGTTGCACTATTTTTTGCGAAATTTTCTTTGTTTTGAGTTTATTTTCTATTCTGTTTTTTCTATTGATTAGCTATTATTGTTACTTATCCGCTCATGCTTGAAAAACAATTCGAACACACATAAAATTTCGCCTGTCACTTCTCCCCGGGACACCTTATATAGCTTGAGTTAAAAAAGGTTAATTGTAAATAAATTGAAATAACATAAGAATAAAAAATGGAATGCATTAAAGAGTAAAAAAATACTGCATTATTTAATTTCTTTTTTATTTACTTACGGGTAGGTAATTTTGAACTCTATCAAGGAGTCTACACATATAATGTTATTTTGGCTTTGATACCATCTCAGGAAACTACAAAATGTTCAAAATTGACGTTTTTAGTAAGTCGTTACACGGTTGGAACTTGTTGGCACCGAATATGCAGACATTTTTTTTTATTTTTGACTACAAAATAAATATTAAGGGGACAATACCAAACTACAAAATGGTCAAAATTGACGCCAGAAGGAAGGGTTATGATGTTTTTGTGCATTTATTTTGGAGTCGGTTTTATTTTTGCTAAGAAAACTATTATTTTATGCTTTTTAGTTATTGGTTACGTAGAAGCCAAACCATTACTTTAAATCCGGACATGTCTAGGTGATAAATAAGGTTGTTGGATATAAATTATTGAAATACTAACGCTTAATATTTTCTTCTGTTTCCGCGATTATTACTCATTGAAATAAAACAATTTAACGGATTATATCGTGTGGTGGACACCCGTGACCATGGAAAGCTGGAAAGCTTCCGAAACGTCGGGAACTAAAATGAGATAATATACGCGATATAATCCGTTACATTGTTTTATTTCAATACTAACGCTTTTTAGAATTTATAATTAAAATACAAAAATGAAATTAAAAAAAAACATTCATGATTTTAACATCCTGTATTCTTTGTGTACAATTGTAACATTGTCATCAGGTTGTCAAGACAACGTCAAGTTAAATACATGCAATGTCAGTTAAAGTAAGGGTATGGGCACACGTACGAGTATGTTTTTACTTGAACCAAGTGACGGTGGCTGTTTTCGTGAACGCTACGCATCAAATTTGGATTTTGCGAAGCACGTCGCTTGATTTTGTTGAAAGCTTGTACAATCCACAGCCTCATTTCATTGCAATAAAGAAACGTCTCATTGAAAATTAATCTTGACAATTCATTCCTAGCCAAACTTATTTGTTGGAATAATTAATAAAAATAAAACTTTACATTAAAGTGACACTAGTGAAATTGAAATGACATTTAATAAATATGCCTGCACTGATGCTGTTTAGATGACAAATTGAAAATAATTTGGCTGCCACGGACTAATAAGAGCGTATAACGGGTATCAATAAAGGAGTTATACTTATAATCAAATTTCAAGAAGGTTTTAACGTATTCATAGTGGGCTTGCGTTCATCTGTCACGACGTAAACATTGAATATCACAGTACGTTACTTTTTGGGTTAACCGACTTTGAAAAGGGTAAGATTTTATAATTTTTATACAATGAGAAAATTAAAAATATAGGACACATACTAGCAAAAAATGTGGTAAGACGCTTAACTCGACATGGCCATCAACTGGCTTAAAGGGATGGTTTTAGTAAGTTTACATACTGTATAATCTTGTGACGATTCCAACTAACTCAAACACGGCAACAAACTCAAATATGGTGTCTACCCTCCGGCTCCATCATTAAGTCAGTACATGACACAGTACGGATGTCTGGCAGTATTCTACTTGAACGATATTGTAACCGTTCAGTAATTAATCCATATTTCTAAATACGAGTGTGTCTGAGTTTCACCGTAATTTTTTAGTGAAAATTCATTATGACATCTATTTTCCAATACCTGATTGTCACGTGTCACCACTAGAGGACAACTTATGGATATATTCAATTTTGTGTACGCACAAGGTCCGGTGGTAGTCGCTATTGTGACCACTCGCTGGTTCCGAACTGGAACGGACTAGATATTCGTAAACATGATAAAATCCGACGGTAAGTCTCATTTCGATACCAACATTACTAAGATAAACACTCAAATTAATGTGCTTAATTTAACTAGTCACGGTCGAGTTGCGTGGATTCGTGTTTATCTTTTGTTTTCGGAGACATTAATTTATCGCAAATGTACCCAAGTCTTCATTAAGATCTTTTCGTAGGTATCATGGCCTTCCCTTACTGAGTTTTATTTAATTGGAATTGTAAGTTTTTGTACATCTGTCATCTTCAACGGGCTTATTGCTTGAAACTTTTATTGAAGAACTTTATATGTAGAAAAATAATGTTATTGTAATACTCCCGGCTCATCAGCCTTCCAATGAGAAAGCCCGAACTTTTGTTCTGCGAAGAACTACTAATATTTACTAAGACTCGTGGTGAGTTGGATCCATTGATAAGGAGGGTCCACAGAGCAGCTGTAGCAGGAGTCAGAGGTTGCCAGTTCAGTTTAGATCTCCGATAACCGGTGCAATCCGGTTTGACACGAGCTCTGTTTGTTTATGTTCGGTCGATTCAGCCGGTTAGTACTTCGAACCGCGTCAGCTATCGGTATCGCAGACGCGTCGGTACCTACTTTCGGTTCTACGACTTAGTATGACTTTGTTGTCATTATGTGAGGTATATAATTCAATAAAGCTTCATCCTCGTGTATTATATATATAATGTGCTAGCTACTGCTTTTTTATGGAATTAATTTTCAGGGAAAATGTGCACCCGTTTTGATTGTAGGTGCGAAGGACATTTTGTACAGCATGATTTACCATAGACCACGGAATAAGTGAGATAAGAGGCGTATTACTTCAAAATAGTAAATAAGACCCGTTGCCTTCCGCGGCTTTTCCTACAACTCTGCTGCCGCGTTAACTGATCTTCACTAACCGTATCAGAATCAGAATCAGAATCAGAATCTTTTTTATTTGTTAAACATAGGTATAATACATGTTGGTGAGTATACAATTTTGACCTCTATGTTTTACCCATAAAAATAGGTGTACAAAAATTAGCCTAACATGCTACATGCATTTAATTGATTCGTGGGCGTACAATGTAGACAATATATTACATAATATTAATCTGTTACGATATTATTTACTATAATTAATTACTTATATCAAATTTTAAAATAATTATCTATAAACAGCCATCATCATGTCATCATATTATGTCATTGTGTCGTTTAAGTAATCCTTGATTGAGTAGTAGCATCCTTCTGTAAGAATCGATGTTAATTCTGTCTTAAACTGGCGAATATCAAGGATTTTAAGTGAATCTGGAATTTTATTGTAAATTTTTGACGCCATACCCAGGATACTACTTCTCATCAAAGCCGTGTTACTTCTGTTTAAGCCTCTTAGTTTTCTTTCGTACTGTGAACGTGTTGGGAAACTGCGACCTTCTACTACTTTATTAAATAAATCAGGGTTAGCCTTAACAAATATGAGAAGTAAGAGTTTTGTGTCTCGTATTTGATGAACGCGACCTGATCGTCAATGAAGTGGACCCTTTCTCGATGACGGCCACTTTCTGCTGCTTTCGTTCCTCCTGGCCTTGGCTGGAGACTGCTGCGGCTTCAACTGATCTTCACTTACAATAACGGTTTTGTGTCTCGTATTTGATGAACACGAGCTGATCGTCAGTGAAGTGGACCCCTCCTTAATGTCGGTCACTTTCTGCTGCTCTCGTTCCTCCTGACCTTGGCTGGAGACTGCTGCGGTTTCAACAGATTTTCACTTACCGTAACAGTTTTGTGTCTCGTATTTGATTAACTGATTATCAGTGAAGCAGACCTCCGACGGCCTGCTGGACGCCTTCTGTTTGGTTCCTCCTAGACCTTGACCAGCAACTGGATCGCCGTAAGCTGATCTCCTCTTACCGTAAGGGTTTTGAGAGTCTTGACGTCCTGAGTCTCGTATTTTATGAGCGCGAACTGGTCATCGGTGAAGCGGACCCCTTTTTCAATATCAACCAGCTTTTGCTGCTCCAGCTCCTCTTGGACCTTGGCCAGTAGCTGCTGCGGCGTCAGTTTTTCGTTTTCTGCCTCTTCTTCTTGAGATTCCGCATCTTCGTCGGCCGACTAAAAAAGACAACACTTATCAATACCTATTGTCCTTTATTTGACTTTCTCTTTTAGTGTGTTTATGTTGGTCTAATATTGTCAAATCATGTTAAATTTTACCGACTTCCCGGTTTCCGATTAAGCTAAAATTTGGGATACTTATGTAAGTTTGGCTAAATACCTTCCGACTGATCTTATGATGGAGCCGTAAGGTGGTCATAGGAACTCTGTACCTAATAAAGGAACGCACTCCTAACGAGTTTGGACTCATTAGAACTCGATGAGCGCTCGTGGCTATAATATCATAGTAGTAAAATGTCAGCTTGCCGGAACCACCAGATTATTTAAATACCTATTGCAATTCCCAAATCCCAAAGCACCACATTTGCTATTTACCGATAAAATTTTAAAATGAGATTTCCTAATAACCATGTTATCAATACATCATGTTTCCATTAATACCATATTCTCAAAATCAACATTTTGAAAAAAAAAAACAGATTTCCTAAACATAAAACAAGATTTTTAGTGCCCCAGGGTTTCAAAATACCGACTCCCCAAAATATCTGATGTACAGTCAAGTGCGGGTAAAACTAGATATAAATTCTATTAAAGCAATTTCGCAATGGCCTTTAACTATAACAGAAGCCTTCATTTATATTGTTACAGTTTCATTTAGTAAATGGTGTTTATGTTAAGAAAAATATTAATACATTTTTGTAATAAAAAATATGTTTGTTTAGTTATTGAAACAGTTAAATTTACTAGTTAGTGTTCATATTAAGAAAAATAATACATGTTAATACATGTGTCTAAAAAATATATATTGACAATAGGCCTGACGACGGGGTAAGAAAATATATATTGGCAATAGGCCTGACGACGGGGTAAGAAAATATATATTGACAATAGGCCTGACGACGGGGTAAGAAAATCAAAATTATAATTAGTCCGTCAGACAATATAAAAACATTGGACAATTATTTTTTGGCCTCATGGTAAACGTTCGCTCTGTCTTTTACAATTCTCTATATTTTGAACCATATAATGGTGGACACTTGAAATTTTAGTAGTAATTTGAAAGTGACCAAGATTTACTTGCAAGGCACAACATGTCTTTGGTAGGATATAGTATTGAGTGAGTAGTTATCAGTAGCTGAAGAATAGAAAATCCTAATAATTAAGATGTAAAACCACCGACCTGGACAGACTTTTGCGTGGACTTTAGCTTCCTAAAGTATGCGTCTGCTCGTTTCTTGGATGCCCTCTGGACTTCCTTATTGACCATCCTCCAAAACACGAAAACGGGGTGGTTGTATAGTTCAGGGGGACATTCCTTCAGGGGCGTCTTCCCGACCAGGATTAGGCGTTTGAGTCGCTCCATCTCATCGAGCTAAAAAATATTAAAACTTGCTATTGTATACATAGACTGACTTTATTACAATCGACATTTCTCTGAAGTTTAAATGGTTAAAATGATGTAAAAATGACTTTAGATAAATGTATATAAGGGTGATTAAATTTAAGTTAACAGACCTCTTATTTTGGCCATTCATATGAGTCTATTTCTTTAAGTTACTGCAGAAGATGTAGGTACACATCAATTTCTGTAAAAACATTTATATGGGCGAAAAATAGAGTATATTTCCCTTTAATATTTATCGTACTCGTAGATAAATCCACACTTTTATGATACGACAAATTGTGGAAACTGCCTATAATTGCTGCGTAAAATTAAATATACCTATATAATTCGATTATATTTCCTTGTCGCATAGTCGATATTTAATTTACATTGTAGTAACTTCTTTTCAATGAAGTGAGTATCATATTATTTTAAAAATTAATAAAATACTTCAATAACCGGTCTAGCAACTCGTCCTCGGTGCCAACCCCGCCACTGCCCGTCATTCATTGAAGTCAAGTATCCTCCTATTTTGAAATTGAGCATCGGATTCGTTCTTGGGCGGGAGATTAAATATCTTTAACTATGGTCAAACTTCACTTTAGGTAAGTTTGTTTAACCTTCAATTATATGGCACTCAAGAGAATCGTGGGCTCTCATTTAGGACACTACAATATCATTCATACGTAATTAGGTAAATCTAATAGACATGATGGATGACGGGGTATGAAAATCAAAATTCTAATTAGTCCGTTAGCTAGATAATTTGTTTTTCAAAGTAATAAAAAAATAATCATATATATCGCATTAAAGTTTAGAAGTGGGGGATCGTGACGTCACTGCTAAGTAAAATTTGTACGTAGGAGTGACGTCACGCGACATTTTGACTCAATTGCATCGCCTTTATTTTTCGATTATGTAAAAAAAGAAAAAATACGTGTCTAAATTATTAAAAATTAGTCATTTTACGCAGAGGAATGTTTTATAACAGTATTAAGATTTATAATCACCTGCCAAACTATATAAAAAATATGCCTGGGAGGAAATTTAAAATGGCTTAAAAAAGGACTAGCCCAAAACTGCTTTTATAATTTAAAGGAATACTTTGAAACCAATCTGACATTGCATAGTATTTGTAAATGATAATTTTCGTAATATAAGTTTTGACATAAAAATAATATATCGACAGTTTAAATAATAATTATGAGCGTAATAATGGTAACAATTTTAAGTAGACTCACAAACATGAGTGGAATCAAACGTATGTAAATTATAATTATAATCGTATTAAATACTTAAGTTATTTGATGTATCAGCCTCGTGTTAAATTAAATATGTCTATCAAACCCACTATTGCATGCTCTAATGGGTAGATTATGTGCTTCCAACAAACTGTAACACCTTCACCAATGTGAATGTTCCATAATCGTGCAATAAAGTAACATTTAATTTAATTTTATTTCAATGTACTGATCATCCCTATTGTATAATTGATACCTAAATTGACGGTTGCCAGTGGTTCGGAGTTCGAAACCTAGTCTTGTCGAGTTTTTTCTAGCGCCTCATTCATGGAAGCTTTATGTTTGTTCCCATCTTTATATATACCGTGCTTCTGTACGTGTGTTTATCACCTAGCTCCTTGACTGGACCGATTTGGACGAAATTTTGTGTGTATATTTGAGTGGGTCTCTGGATGGTTTGAAAATACAATTGAACCCGGTAGGTGGCGTCGTCATCATGTTTTCATGAAAAACCGGATTATGTAATTTTTTGTGTGTATTTAATTATTTGGGACCCTGGATAATTTATATTCACAATTAGACTCAGTAGGTGGCACTGCAAACATGGGAAAATGTGTCTGTAGCGAAAACATACTTCGAGTATATCGCCCACATAAAATAGCAGCGCTATTATAGCGGGTCTGGAGAAACAAAAATACTTCGTCATAATGATGGTCATAATTCCAATCGACGTTTAATTCAGGACCTGTGTATCATCATATCGCTTCTCTGATCACAATGCCTGAAGGCAATTCAAAATAAATGCAAATCTACTTAATGGATGATAAGGAGCAGCAAATAAACAATGACACACACCTCTTAGAGTACATATAGGCCCCAGGAACTGTGGCTAATTTGGGAACATGTATCCGAAAGTCAACATTCGGGCAGGACAGCGTCTGCCGTGTCGGCTAGTTATAATCTATCAATCTTCTATGCATATAATAAAGCTGAAGAGGGTCGAAAGTCTGTACATAAGGTAAGATATTCGACAAAAAGTTGCCGGGGATACTTAGAGTCAAAAACAGTTTTTAGAATATTTGTCTGTTTATCTGTTTATACGCGCATCACGTGAAAACGGCTGTACAGATTTTGATGCAAACTTTACTAAACTGCTGAAAAAATTCAACCCCTAAGTAGGGTAGCCAATACACTTCATTGAGTTAAGTTTACATCTGAATCTTATGGCGCTACTTAGGAAGGAGGTGCAAACTTTTCTCAAACCTACTCTGGCTCTTTCTAGAGCCTACGAACTATCGGGTACCCTGTTAAACTAACAGGTGGCGCTAGAATAAAAACCATATGATATGAATTAAGCCACCGAGGAAGCATTTTGCTAAATTAAGTTTAGAAGAGGAGGTACGGATACCAACAATAGGCATTGGGTACTTTACTATAGAAAAATTCCCCACGGCGGACAAAGCTGAATCATACCTCAATTGGAAGCTTTTAACTTCTAGTTTTGCTAAGCAAAGGGGCATTATTGTGGCGAATGGGAATACCGAAATATAATTACATTAATAATTCTGGTACGGTGATCGCATTGTTTTAATATTGTACTGTATGTAAATGTTTAGTACTGTATGTAGATATATTTTGTGTTATTTGATGGCTAGCTTGGTATAGAAAGATAGGAACGCTGGAGAAAAGTTATGTTTTCTGCGCCGTAGCACAGATCGAGCACAAACAACAAAGACCCCCGACCCCGCAAGGAGCCAACTCGTCATGTGGGTAGTTGTGATTTAGCTGGTTCACAACTACCCACCGGAAAAATCTGCCTTCCTCCCAGTCCCAATGGACTTAGAGGTATTCACCGATGCCATCGAAAACTACGCGGAAGTATCGACGCCGATCTCCAGCAAGAAGCCCTCCAAAAACCGTCAGAAAGCGACTTCAGTAGCTACCAGCAGCAGCATGTTTGTAAACAATGAAAACCTTGTTGCTGCTGTATAAAAATCTTATTTTCTCGGCTTTCCCATTAGTTATGGAAATAAAAAATACACAGTGGTAAAGCCCGTAACATTATCTAAAAACTTTAATAGGTTTCGTTTGTGTCCGCTGGTAGGGCAAAAGTAGCTCGTAAGAAAGTAGCTCGGCATTATCAACAAGGAGGAGGCTCAAATGTTCAGGAACTCGCCCAGGTACTGCTTCAGGTTGGGGAAGGACTTCTGGAGGTAACCAACGGCCTGGTTCGATTACCAGAGACTTTATGCAGGATCGTTCCGTCCGTTGAAGATCACATTGGGAGCGTATACAGAGACCTGAGCTAGGTGACGCGACGTGAAAACTCTTGGGTTGTGCTTGTGAGAGAGCTGTTAATGCGCGGATATAGGCGGAAATCGAAGGTCAACAGGCAGTATATACAGTTGTGTGCAAAATAATAGGAGTGAAGCCGGATTTTTCTACACCGATTTTAGTACGTTAATTTCAAATAAATCCTACTATCCCGGAAAATAGGCTTTTCGACCGAATTCTTGAAGAACGTCACTTTTTTTATACAGATCCGTATTATCCGAAATATCCGGATATCCAGATCCGTCAAATTTTAATATCCGAAATATCCGGATCCTAAATCACGACGGATATTGCAAACCCTATCCGATATACACCTACTAAGTATATACTCTATGTCTTTTAAATCACGTCAAAAATTTTAATAAGGGCGAAAAGCTATTGATTTCGGAGTGTTGTTTTATTTAGGGGTAATTGTATAATATTTTATCAGGACTTTACTTCAAGTTTCGCCTCCAGGGAAGAGGGGTGAATTAGCTGACATATACACCTCATGAACAATCTATCTGCTTAAATAAATTACGAGCATACAGTGTTTCTAGAATTTCTAATCTAACCCACGAGTTCATCATATCTGGTTCAGACAAGTAAGTTGATGAACCTAACCCTACTTTATCTATTAATTTGAATTACAAACTCACATCTACACTATTATGAAGTTGTAAAAATGAAATGTCAGTACATGTCTTTTGAAGATATTTTCAATGTAATAAGTGGTACCCCAGGCCATTTGAAGGTCACTGAATCAAAACATATTGTAATGTTTATTTTTGTAAGTTTCAATGTTCTTCATTCGTTGTGGCTTCATCACGTCACAACGGATTTCAACTATTTTTGGTACTCGGGTAGCTGGTTATCCACAGATGGTTCTAAAATACTGACTGCGCTGGAGAAAAACAGAGGGTTATGATTTTTTCGTCTCCGCTGACGAAGCTGCGCCTTCTAGTAATGTAGTATAAGTGCTTTAGGTTAGAGATGACAGCTAAACACACGCTGTGTCATGACGCGCCCGTGTTCTGTGCCCACGTGTAACTTCACATGTAGACAGTGCGAGTCATTCATTATAGTCGGTGCAGGGATGTGATTGGCAGCTAATCTACGACTGTCGCTCAACTTTTGACGGGTAAAGTCCGTGGAAACAAACCGAGCAAGATCAATGTCAGCCAGTCAAAGATCGGCCTTCGTTTATTGGAACGATTCTAACAACAACCCTGAGTCATACACGTTAAGTTTTCCGCGGAAAGATTACGTCAGTAGGCAAGCTAGCTAAAACGTGAAACGCTTAACCAACTTCCATTCTGAGAACTAGACTGAAACAATAGCTAGTTTTATAGGAGTCAATAATTCTTGGTTGGAATAATATCAGATTTTATTGTTATATCCTGTACCTCGAGGCAGGCAAATTAATGAGAGCAAATGACTGTTCTGGTTAGCGTTTTTGATCCTGAGAAGAGACCCTATATTTCAATCTTTTAAAGTATTGCACTAGTTGTAAACCTAAAGTTGATGTGATTATGCTCATTCCTGCTTTCACGTCGTTATTTCTAGTTGTTACGAGTACATCTCTTCTGACATAACTTGAACAGAAATAAAACATTATTTATCATTTTATCAACACTTATAACAGGATTGTGGAGCAATCTGAGGAATTCCCAACAATCATTGAATTTGTCTCCTCTTACAAAATTCAGTGTCTACCAGTGGCCTGGCGTCCATATAAGTCGATTACCCAAGTTACCCAAGGAAAAGTTTATTACCACCTTTTTCTTTAAATATGAGTAAATAAATACGCTTCGGTTTCCTTGTAATTTTCCTGACATCCCGGTGTTTTTGATTTACGGCAGGAAGACTATGAGAGGTATAGTTTCAAAGACCTAGTGGATTCACCTCTAGAGTTCGCTCAGGTACGAAAGCATCCTGATTGAGGCACGTGTGCTTCCGAATATATCGTAATAAATATTATCGAGCAGGAATATTTAGCCATTTAGTTGGGGCTCATATGCGTCCGTACACAATTCTCGAGAGTTAACAACTTAGAAGTCTAGATGGGAACCTTATTCTGCAGAGGAACTCATTTGGAGGCACATCAAATAAAACTTCCCAGTGTAGATTTGTTCACATTTCGACGGCAATTCTATAAAGGTGCTCTGATTTATTTTCTAACCATACTAGGCTAAGATTCCAAAATAAAACTTGAATAGATGCTGATATATTTACAACTCGGGGGATATTTTCTTTTTGAAGATTTATTCTGCTAGACCTTTCGTAATCCGATCTGGGTCAAAGCGATCCTCGAGCTGGTTCACGTAAGCCTTAGCCAGTGAGTCGCACGATGTTGGAGCCTATGTGCTTTCGATAATCTTACAGCCATGCCGGTCATTTAAAACTCAGGAAGAAACAATATTGTCGAGGTCTTCCTCGTTGACGGCGCGGATGCGGTCCATGCGGTCCTTTGTCAATGACCCGCACGATGGAGCACATATGCTTTCGACAATCTAATAGAGATGCTGGTAAATTACAACTCGGGAGGAGATCCTCTTGTTGAGGTTCTCCTCGTTGATGGCATGGATGCGGTCCTCAGTCATGTAGGCCTTGTCAGTGAGTCACATGACGTTGGAGCCCATATTTATTTTTGACAACCTTACAGACTTTGTGGTGACTTACAACTCGGGAGGAGATGTTGATAAGACATGAGACCTTGATGGCATGGATGCGATCCTCAGTCATGTAGGCCTTGTCAGTGAGTCACATGACGTTGGAGCCCATATTTATTTTTGACTACCTTACAGACTTGGTGGTCACTTACAACTCGGGAGGAGATCCTCTTGTTCAGGTTCTCCTCGTTGACGGCGCGGATGCGGTCTTCGAGCTCGGTCATGTAGGCCTTGTCAGTGAGCCGCACGATGTTGGAGCCCATGTGCTTCTCCAGCCGCGCACGGACGTGCGGGTGGGCGAAGCTGTGAAAAAAACGTAATTTACAAATATTTCGCAATGTTGGTCGTACCAACTGTTTTGAAAATAGGGATTATTAAAAGCTGATTCATGTAACAATCAGTAGAGAAACATATTTTTTCAAATAACTATGAAAATAACCAAGATACAAGCCATCAAATATTTCATTCTATCTCTTTATAGAAAAACATAATTTAATATGGAGTTTATATGGCCGTAATGTACTATGACGTAAAAGTACATGTCGGATCTCTGTAACATCGCTGTCTATTTAGTAGTTTAATTTTTTTTGTAAAAAAAGAACAGTCTTCAAAATAAACAAAAAAGCCAAAAATAATCATTTATGTGCGGTACGGATCACATTTAAATCACCTTCTGAAGTTGGTGCCAAACCATTCACTTACTCACTTCTGCCCGCGACTTCGTCCGCCTTAAATTCGTTTATCGCGGATAACGGTATTTTTCCGGTATAAAAAGTAGCCTATGTCCTTCCCCGGGACTCAAACTATCTCCATACCAAATTTCATCCAAATCGGTTCAGCGGTTTAAGCGTGAAGAGGTGACAGACAGACAGACAGACAGACACACTTTCGCATTTATAATATTATATTATTAGTATATTAGTAATATTAGTAATTAGTAACTAGTATATTAGTATTAGTATGGATAGTAATTCGTATTTTTGTTGAATAAAGAACTTTGCTTCAGGTTTGGCACCGACTTCAAAAGGTGATTCAAATGTGATCCGTCCCGTACATAAAATATTATTTTCGGCTTATTTGTTTTTTACGCTTTCATTACTAGTAGAAAACAGTTGGAGTAGCGGTGTTAAGAGAGCTACTACAATTGACAGTCCGCATTTCTTGGCCAGTACCTGGTAGGGTCATGGAACAAGAAAAAAAAACAAATGAAACCAGCATGCTACTTAGTGTTCAAACAAATAATAAGTAACAAGAAAATAACCAATACACAATATTTGCACTCATTTTCTGCTTTTACACCTCGTGAAAACCCGTGACGGGTTATTTTACCGTTAAACCCTAACTAAGAACTTAAGAATATAATACAATATGCATATATATATCAATATATTGGGCGTAATTGTGCCGATAAGTGACTTTAAGATATACCTACCTATCACACATTAATACCGATAAACTGAAACCATTATTGGGTGATTATTCGAGCGGTTTAACCGCCTCATTAGTCTGTTCGCAATATTAACCAATTCATAAAAGCAATGAACCTCATTATGATAATAATTGTAAAAAGCTACGACTTCTACAATACAACCGAAAATGGCGCCACAACTCATATGGAATTCGTCAATATTGGGGGCAGACTAATGAGACGGTTAAAACGCTCAAATAATCACCCTATTACGCAAAACGATTAAAATACTTGATAGAGAACACATATGTCCGAAAGATTACGCCGATTAGCTCTTACCAACCCGCGCGGTTGTCTCGTCTTTCGCGGTTCGTTTTGAACGATTTCGGTCGCCGCGGGGAGACGCCGAGACCGCGGTTCTCCGGCCTCACCGCACCGTACAGCTTTAGTAGTTTTGACGCGAGCTAGCTGCCAGTGTCATAGTTGAGAACTTTGGCGAGGCTGGCACGGTATGGCACGACCCGCTCCGGCATCACATACACATACAGCTACACCATATTTTCGTATAAAGACGTATTCATATTAGATCGTTAAGTGGGCAATAGATTTCAGTCAATTTTATGGACCAGTAGGCGCCTATTTATTTACTTACTAGAGTTCTTTCGCACAAGTGTGGCAAGTTTAATTTTACTATTTTCTGTTAACATTAACAATTTTCATACTTAAAGAATTTCTCATGACAACTACAATTTCAAAATACTAGGTATTTACCTATTTGTTGTATGAAAGAAATCAATCTGTAGTGATAATGCACAGCCTGACATATATATCTATCTGTTATATTTCAAAGTACCTAGATGGGATAGGATAAATGGTTAGATATTCTGTTACTATGTAATGCATTATTATATTATATAAATAGTCTTATGCAACATGTTATTTAAAGAAATATCCACCTTATCTGGAGAAAAACTCTTGATAAATGTTATTTATTATAAATGTTATTGTATCTATAATAAAATCTTCATGGTCGTTCATTCAATTAAATAATAAACAAAAGATGTATATACACGCAATATCACGCGACAATTTGCATTAACTACATGAAATTCTTCTTTTACTATTTATTATATTTTTATAAAAACAAGGATCTAAATAACGAAAAGATTCTAAGGCTGGTTCAAATGGTGGTGTTTTAGGGTTCCGTAGCCTAAATGGTAAAAACGGAACCAGGAACCAGTTTCGTCTTTATCGCATAATTTGCATTTTACTCAAAAACTACAAGATGTAAATTAACGAAAGTTGGAGTATAGCTGTCTTGTGTAGGCCGCTCCTTGGTTTGATGGTAAAAAAATCTAGGAGGCGCACTCCATACATGTAACCAAACAGATTAAATTATTTTTCAGCAAATATAAATAGGTACATATTTCGACAAAATCATTTTGCGGTTTGTATTTTTTCTTTAATTGTTGGTTATTTCGGAAACAATCGCATCGAAAGTAGGATAAATTGTGTCCTCCCCCCTCTATTTTCGAAACGATATGTTAAAAAAACATCGAGAAAATTACAAAGATAAAACTTAATAAATACTTTAAACGAAAACAACATGATCGAATGTACCGTTTTTAAGTTTATTGCTGAAAAACGGCGCTTCTCAACAAAAGGACACAAGGGCTGGGGAGCTACACTCTTTTGCTACTGCACTTTTTCATATCATATTTTTTTCATCTGTATTGTGCAATTTTCATATGAACGGCTACGGAACCCTATACTCATCATGGTCCGATAAGCTCTTGGCCAGTATTTTATTATTTACATCTTTTTCCGACTCCCATAGAAGGAGGTTCTCAATTCGTCTGAATCTTTTTTTTTATGTATGTAAGACTATTTGACAGATTTCCAATTTTTTATTCTGTTGAATAGGAGGTATTATCTCTAAGTTGGTGACATATAATCTCGGTGAAGATTTCATGATGGGATCCATGAGGAATCGAGTTAACTCCTCAAATATTGTATGCATATAGTGATTTTGAGATTATAAGAAACATAATAAACATTTGCATTCAGACACTGTAAATTGGTGAAGTGGAATTAAAGAAGACCATAGAATGCCATTGGAACTCCTCAATGATAAATGATTTACGGGTGATAAGGTTAGTTAAGCAACTTCATAGTCGTAAAATTAAAATGTTCCTGATGAGAATGGTACCACTGAGCTGATTTGATGGTGGAGCCGGAAGGCAGGAACCGGATCTCCATGATATAAATTAACTTTTTAACAAAAAATAAAACCGACTCCAAAAAACAAAACTAAAGAGTAAAAGAAATACTATTACTAACTTTCAAAAGTTCCTATTTTTTAAATTTTCAAAAGTTCCTATTTGAACAACCTCGTTGCGTTAAGTTTGCATTTACACCTTATTTGTATGCAATGCTATAGATATCAGGTGCAAAGGGTAAGTGAACATTTGCATGGAACCCTCGGTGCGCGAAACCAGCTCGCACTTGGTTAGTTTTCTTTTGGGCTAGTTGGTTTTATTTTTTGGTATTGTTTATAAAATTAATGCATTATTGACATTCACACGCCCTAATAGCGATAAGTATGGGTAGTTTTAAACAGTCTTCTTTCAACCTTTATGACAATTTCGCAATGCTCTGTTAGCCTTAATGTCTGATTTAACAGTTGATTAGTCTAATGGTCGACACTGGCTGACGTCAATAACTAACACAGCACGGTCAGATTAGATATAACGGTACATTCGCATTCTATAAATGGACCGTCTCACAGAGACTTCGATTGCGGTAACGGAGGCGCGGGTGATGTGTGTGCCTTTCTTTTACCGAAAAAAATCTGTTACAGTAGATTTTTCAGACATTTACACTTTTTAACATTTTCTATTTGATGCACTTCAAAGCGAGAAGATACGTTTTTTACAATTTTTACTATTCCATAGCATGAAGTCTGCACTCTCCACAAGCTTCCGTGACCATAGAAAGTTGTTATGCGATAGTCATAAGGTATAACGCTTTATGGGTTTTGGATATATTGCTGTTCGTCCCGATTGTAGGTAGAGTAGTTAAGGCAATTATATAATAAAACTAGCAATAAAGGAGCTCCAGTGAGTCGCCGCGTTATATAACCAGACCTTCGGGGCGTAACATACGGGGCGGGGACTGTTGAAGCTTATTCTGTTTATGTTTCAAATTCAACTTCGCTATAACTAACTACCCCGTTCCTAAACGTAAACTACGACGTTCTCTTAATCTTTTTTTTATTAAAAACTAGGTAGTCACGAGTATAGTTTAGCATGTGGCTTTCAAAACTTTATACATTTGGTATTGCATGTTTACTTTTGAGAGTTGCAATGCCTACATAATGAGCTTGCTCTATAGATGGTTCTGGTTTATAAACGTACAAATAACGTCCAACAGTATAATTATAATCCCTTCGATATGGAAGTATCAAGTACTGATCCTTATTTATTATAAGAGCGGAAGTGTTTGTTGGTTTTCCTTTTTTTCACACAACAACGAGCCA
Organism: Hedya salicella; assembly: GCA_905404275.2. Classification (NCBI taxonomy): domain Eukaryota; kingdom Metazoa; phylum Arthropoda; class Insecta; order Lepidoptera; family Tortricidae; genus Hedya; species Hedya salicella. The sequence continues at coordinate 106,346,573 of FR990096.1, read as the reverse complement.
GTGGTGCGATGTGATTATTCGGTTAGGTTGACTAATCTTAGGCACTCCCGGCTAAACTGACTCCCTCCCTCTCCCGAATGGTAGCGAGGCACGTCTGTCATGTGGGTGAAGCTGATATTCCAAACTATTATTAACTAGATAGATATCATTTATTTTAAATCCTAGCTGTAACTCAGAATAATTATTTCGGTTGTTAGGATATTCGCGTGATGCTCGATACCTGTTGTGCCGTCTCGAAATGACAGCCGCCTCCGAAACGACCCGGGAACACGCCACCCAGGTGATATTTAGCCATTTAAACCGTAAAGACAGATATCAACGTTAGAATTAATTAATTTTGCCACTTATCAAGAGCTTCTTTAGGAAAAGTGAAAAGAAAATTGGAGTAGACATCAGAGGAGCAGGAACATAAAAATCAATGCTTTTTTAGAAAAAATACTCAACTTATTTATTTTATTAAGCAGTTGAATAGGTTTTGACAATCGTCAGCTTAGATTTATAAACATAAAAAGGTATTCACTAAAACACCCCTGAATCGGCTGGTTCGATTCAAATTTGGTTAAGAACTACCATGAAAAAACCAGATCCTTATTTATTACTATCCTTACAGATACTCGTATTATAAATGGCAAAGCGTGTTTGCTGGTTCGTTGTTTCGTCTTTCTTGTATACCACCGTACCGGCAACGGATTTATGTGTTTTTTGCATATAAATAGAATAGAGACTGAAGAGAGGAAATAGGCTATTTTTTTCGGAAAATGTACACAATTTCGGAGGGACATATTGAATACGGTCATTGTGCCGGTAGTGCGGACACTTCCAGTACGCGGACAAACGACCGACAATATTTTATAAAATTAAGATCTAGTAATTTTTGTAATACACTAAAAACAGACAATAATACTAAAATGTGAAAAATAAAGTAATCTGGGAGCTGTTTTTCAGGTCTTTACTGACATAATCTATACAATTATAAAGTTGTAAAAATGAAATGTCTGTCCATTGAAGATATTTTCAAAAAAAATATTTTTTTGAAAATATCTTCAATGGACAGATTATATCGCGTATATTATCTCATTTTAGTTCCCGACGTTTCGGAAGCTTTCAGCTAATTAATCAAAACTTATAATAAATTAACATAAAAATATTAAATAAGTTTTGATTAATTAATTATTCAATAATTTAATAAATTAATAGTATTATAATAATGTAGACGAATTGACATGTAATTTTTTTAATAATGATTAATAAATAATAAATTCATTCAAATGGTTCGCAGATTAAAAGTAAAACGAAGAAAGTATGGTTATTTGTGCAACATGAGAGCAAAATTGTTTTTTTGCAGCGATTGTTTTATTATTGAATCACGAGCGTAGCCAGTGATTCTAAGTTAGAATCCTAAGCGTACCGAGTGATTTAAACGGTACGAGACGCAAATAACTTTGGCACATACGACTTGTCACCTCAGCAGTGACAACGTATTATACACAATTGTAGTTGTATTTTCAACCACTCTGTCTTTATTGTCGCACGTCAAACAAAAGATTTTTTATAGTGTAGCGGATGTAGTTAATATTAACAATTTGATTCCCTCTATTTTTAAAACGATTCCCTCTATTTTTTTGACGGCCGGTTTGGCTCAGCAGGAGTAACGTTGCCTGCGAAGCTGAAGCTCCTGGGTTCAAATTCTGGTAAGAGCAAATATTCTGGTAAGGACCTTTGAGAGGCGTGCGTCGTACTATAACTTCCGACACGGCCCTTACGACAATTTAACTCAATGTAAGGGGTACACCGCGCGGGTGCTGTTCCTGTCCGTATCAGGGACGCGCACAGAGACAGCACTCGCTAGATGTAAGAACTATTCGAGAGTGATAAGATCTAAATAAGCTGGGTTATGGGGTTGGAATGATAGACTAAATACTGGGCTATTGCTTGAGACAATCGGACGTCTAGCACGAAAAAGTGTCCTATGGCTGTGAGACGCCACTGTTAGACAGTGACTTGCCCGCCGCTAGATTGGCCCCGTAAATAGCGACACATGTAGTGTATTATGTGAATGTCATGCCCTCGCCAGACAGAGAATGAAGGAATTTGGCGTTGGGTACCCAAGGCCAAAGGAATTCCAGACGCTACCATTGGCATCTATCATCCGGTTTATGGAGTTGGTAGAACAAAACATTGAGTAGCAAGAAGGGGTAATTACACAAAAGATCCCACTGGGTCGAAGTGTATCCGTAAGGACCCCTAGCAATAAGATAAGAGAAGATAAGACACATGTAGTGCCCTAGTGGAGAAGTGTCACTGGACTTTCTACCGAAGCCAACACGCCAATTACGTTCTACATCCACCGTCGAGCCACAGCTCCTATACGAACGACTCCACTCTACAAGCCAGAGGTGGAGTCCTGACCCAACACCCCCCGTCAGGATCCCCCAGAGGCACTCATGTGTACGTGGGGTGGCTACTCCCCAACAGCTCTCCACAAGCTGCCCTGCTTTATTATTACTATTATTAAAAGGAACATATACTAGCATACAGTACTAAACATAAGCAAATTAATATTTTCTTCTGTTTCCGCGATTATTACTCGTACTCATTGAAATAAAACAATTGAACGGATTATATCGCGTATATTATCTCATTTTAGTTCCCGACGTTTCGGAAGTTTTCCTTTATTTGTGTTTTTTCAAAAATGGGTAGTTTGCACAAATTGTAACTTTGACAGAGGAAAATACATCTTTTCTCAGTCCACCCGTGACCATGGAGAGCTGGAAAGCTTCCGAAACGTCGGGAACTAAAATGAGATAATATACGCGATATAATCCGTTAAATTGTTTTATTTCAATAAGAAAAATAGTCATTAATTATTGCTTACAAGATAAATTACATGTAAATTGTTTTTTTGTGTACATTTCATAATCTTTTGTTTTAAATGTACAAAACAATCAATTTAAACAACAAGAATTTGATTCCTATAGTACAACTTTCTTTAAGTAGTGCATTTAGAAACTGCATGAAACTGTTATTTTAAGTTTCACCAAGTGTATATTTCGTACGCTGAGCACTGTTTACATGCATCCCAAATTACTCGTGACGACACGATACACTACGCAACGTGTGACGCAGTGCGTGGAATATAAACGTGGCCCAAATAGGGCTACTCCCAAATCCGAAATTCAAATTTCGTATGGCGTCATCCCTTTCACTCAAATTCGGTTTACTTTGAAAGAGAGAGAGAGACGTATGGCACGTTACGAACATCGAAATTTCGAGATTCGGAATAACCCCTGTGAGCCAGAAAAAAATATCGGTCAAGAGTGAGTCAGACCCTTGATTCATTTGTAATTTTAATAAAGAAAGGAATAATGTTTCCAATATTTGGTGTTGATTTATTAACTATCAAGTTATCTACAACATACATTCATGCCGCCGAGCTTTATTATTTTAGAAGATATTATAATTTTTCGTATTGACCCTTATTCTTAGTCCGCGAGTGTAGTAGATATGGTATCAGATTATGTCATCTCATCTCAGTCGTATTTTGTTTCATTCTTATAACGTCACTTTTTGTATTCGTTACTCATTTTTATTCATCTTGTTCGCTATTCACCAGTATCTTCTTTGGTCTAATTGTATAACTAGTCTTTCTCTATAAGTCTTATTCGTTTTCCGCCATGGTCTTCTTGTTCGCTATTCGTCAGTATCTTATTTGCTCTTATTGTATAACTAGTCTTTCTCTTAATAAAAGTCTTATTCGTTTTTCGTCATGGTGTTCTTGTTCGCTATTCGTCAGTATCTTCGTTGGTATAATAGTATATCTAGTCTTCTCTTAATAAGTCTTATTCGTTTTTCGTCATGGTCTTCCTTGGACTGATTCTTTATTTGCTTCCCTCGTTTTTAGTATAATTCGTATCTCTGTATCCACACTTGTTATTGGTCTCTCTTTTCTTGGCCTTATTGGCAACTCATCTTGTTGTTTTTTCCCCATAAGGAAACCAGAACCTTCAAAATTTTAAAATAATCCTATGCAAGTATTGTTTAAAGGTACGGAACTCTTGGTGTGCGAGTCCCGGCCAGTTTTATTGTTTACATGGCTGCCTTGAAGAACACTGTAACCATAGAACACACAAATAAGGGTTTTAACAATGGTACTGATTTAGATATCGATATTATTGTTAAAGCCCATATGCTCACAAATGATTAATAATGATACCTACTTTAAGAATGACGGGAAAAGATAGTCACAAATAGCTAATGAGACGAAATACCAACTTCACGCACCTACTTTCGAATGTGACCAAAAACGAAAATGGACTTATTACGAATGTGACTAGCACAGAATTTGTGGGGAATAAATAAATGAGACGGAAAACGAATGGGGAGATCGACGAAAGAGTCTAGGGAAGCCCGTGACGAAAAACGATTAAGACTTAGAGAGTGACAAGCTATACAACTGGAACAACAAAAATAGCGGTGAATAGCAAACAAGACGAATAAAGAATGAGTAACGACTACAGAATATGACGATATAAAAAAGAAACAAAAAACGAATGTGACTAAATAATCTGATACCGTTGATATTACTTTTTGTACGATATGCATTACTGAAAGTACTTAACCAAGAATTCCAACGAAAATCCGTCAAAGTGGCGGCGAATCACGAGCAATAAATAACTAAAAGGTTTGTGCACTTTTTTATCGACTGTTAGAATATCGTAAAAAACACAGTTAAATATTCTGGAATTCGGTAAAATGGGAGTTGGGGCTTTGTTTGTTTATAAAAATCGCAAACAATTTGGAACTTCAATGGATTTCATCGTTTCCGTATGGAAATCTGAAATGCGTTTTATTTTAAATAGTTTGTATACAGCGGCGGTGTTTGGCGAATCTGTTAACGTGTGGAAAAAATACTATGAGATCGAAAATGTTACTCTCTTGCTTCAATAATTATCTCCCTATTGTTACCAGTTCGCTACAACGTAATATTATAATAACCTACTGCATATTTTGACTCAATCTTATATTGTCTTATTTCAAAATACCAAAAATCTCAATAAGATTTGCTTCCAATATAGTAAAATTTCATAATGACGGCTATTTTATTATTGTATATGTGAACGAAATAAACAAGAAACAATACATAAAAACGAATACTACATAATGTTATAAATTAATAAATTATTACTATCATCATTCGCTTGTCCTTATCCCATTCACTTGGGGTCGGCGCAGCATGTCTTTCTTCCACACCTCTCTATCACTCGTCATCGTCACTCACATCCTTCCTTTTCATGTAATAAATTATTATAACGAAATAAAATAAAATAAAAACTAAAATTAATCTAAAAAGTTGTACCCCGCGGCATGGTGCCGAAGGTACTGGCAGCATTTCCACGCTGTAAAGCAATACTAATACGTTGTGCCAGTTAGCTGCTAGCTCTTCGGTCACCAGTTGATTCGATCTTTTTTGGAGGTCTTTAAATAGTTTGTGGGCGCTGGGACCCCACGCACCTAAGGTCTCGACCCCGAAAGGAGTAAAAATTTTTCTCGGGGCCGAGATCCCTATACTTGTGATTTTTTAGTTTTTCGGCCGCCCCTGCTCTGCATAATGTTCCGTGGAGATGAGACGGGGCTAGTGTATCCACAAAGGTCGCGTCCCACACCAGCACCCGGCCCAACTTCCACGGAATCAGCGACATTCCGTCAAGTCTCTTGCCGTCGTCATGCTCATTGCCCGGTGGCTCTATGATGGCCGGTAAGTTAACGGTGGCAAGAGACCGACGGATTATGTCGTTAAGGGCAGTGGGGTCTGGAGAAACGGCCGGCGCTTCTCTGACAGGAAAGTTCGTGGTGTCCCAGCGAATCGACGTCACTTCCGCAGGGGCATCTGTCTGGAGGAACGACGTTTACATTATTACATTCGATATCCAAAATGAGTTGATAAAAATAACAGTTCCTCCAACTACTGAATTATTATTAAGACTGAAGGTGAAAATGCATTAGTTTCATAATTACCAAAATTCGAAAATACATTTGGCCGACAGGGCTCAAGGTCAAAATGAATGAATTTTATCTGGGTAGATTAAAATTTGACCATTTTTTCCACGAAACAAAATAAAACCATTTCGGACTACCACAACATGGATTCTGTAGTACCTTAATTGAATATGAAGAACCACTATCGAAATCGTTTACATATAGGACCAAGATGGTAAAAAGTTACGATTAAATCTACCAGAAAATTACTTTTAGGCGACTCAAATGATTTAGAGCTAAAGCATATATTATATACTCAGCGCCACAGAATTTGACCCAATTTGTTTCTTAGTTTTTGTGATATAGTATTCTGATGTTTGCTGTTTTTTAATATAGAGTGATTACTAGTTGTCTACAATGTGATTTGTTTGTTGTTTCGATTAAAAAGTGTAAAAATTCATAAAAAGTTAAAAGGCAGTTAGTGATACAACAATTGGGCTTTAATAACCGTATTGGGCGTAAATATAATCAGTAACGACTGTTACCACCCCTAGCACATATCACGCCTGCATACGATCTGGCATACTGTGAATAATGTTTCTGATATTCATTTGTGGAATTTCCTCCCAAGCAACCACTAAAGGGGATATTAGCTAAGCATGATGGTCCTGTGGTAGGTTGGAATTCATCATCACCCGCCATTGTAACATGTTCCAAACATGCTCTTATTGGGTTCATGGTATAATGAACGTCATCACGCTCATTTTTACCACGCACTTGCAAGTTGTGGAATAACACCCACAAAGACATTGGCCCATTGCTCTACACCTCACTTTTCGTGCTCCCTTGCAAACAGAAGTCTCGCTCGCGTTCGGAACTTCTAGCCGGCCTATATAGAAGTAGCCGGCCTGCGGCTACTTCTATATTGTACATTCATCACATCCACGCCTCCATCTTATCTCAACGGCGGCGAGTAAGCGATTTTGAAGCAGTTCCAGAACAATGAAGAGGTCATCGCGAGCGGACGTGCACCTCACCCCGCCACTGCCTGGTCTTCGCGTATAGCCTTTTGTGATTAAAATAACGTCATATTTTCTGTGAGACATGAAATTAAAAAAAAGCAAATTATAGACATACAGTTTAAAATTCATTTTTTCAAAATATAGTATTTTTTTGGAAAAACATGAAAAATATCCGGACATAGACAAAGTGAAGATTTTATAAACAAGTTCCATCATGTAGGAATGACCATTTATTAAATGACATGATGAATTAATTTGAAAAAATGCTTTTTTATATTTGGGTTAAATTCCATGCCGGTGAGTGTATAAACCTGAGCTTTTATACTTCCTATAGCTAGAAGATTAAAATGCTCCATAAGAAGTACCTAAGGCTTAGGAAACTGCAACAATCTTAGAAGGTATATGATTATGACCTAAGTATCACTAAACTGATTGCGTGTCATTCAAACAACTCCACGATTATATACAGCTTACCGCCACGTTACGTAACTCAATTGTTTTATTCTGAACTTTTCAATGTTTGCATGAGCCAGTACCATTCAAGATGGCTGAATTCGGCTCCTTTCAATTCTCCGCTGTCACCTCGTAAATATTGGTGAATTGCATTTCCATGAATGCTGTCTTGTCATGGCAGAGACCCATACAGGGTGGCAAGGAATGCCGTGATTCAATTCTATTTTTAAAGGTCGAAGATCTTGGATCAGTGTTGATTGTGATTAATTGAATGTTCTTAATTCCCTATTTGTGATTGCTTCGAATTAAATTTAATCATAAGGTACGTCAAAGCCGCCGTGGAAATAAGGTATGGGAGTAATAATAAATTATTTTTACTAAACACTAAAACATTTGAAAATACAGGTAATAAAATACACGGTCACTAATTATTGCACTGTAAAGTATAGTTTTTACCGAGAAATCAGTAAGTACAGAATAATTTGCCGAGGAATCAGTGAACATACACAAAAACATAGATACAGTGGAACATATAATCTCGTCGTTTTTTGAAGACTGTTAATTAGATTGCAATATGGTACACGCAAAATTGGCCAAGAAATACGCATGATAAGAAAAAGGCATTTTAAACTACCATTTAGACCGAGAGGTCCGTCATGAACTTTTACGTCATAGTGCACTTCGGCCATATAAACTCCATATTCAATTTCGTTTTGCTAGAAAGAGATAGAACGAAATGTTTGATGGCTTATATCAAGGTTATTTTTATAGCTATTCGAAACAATATTTTTGTCTTCTGTTTGTTACATGGATGGGATTTAATAAAGCAAAAACAAAAATTCATGCATATTCCCTATTGCACAAAAAATACAAGTAATACTGCAAGTATTAAGTATGAATGAACGGCTTCATTAAGTTATATCCGCTTATTTCATCGATTTATCACAGCCATACGTCCGAGTAACCATACATCAGTCTATATGTGAGCAATAAAATTATCTAAACATATAGGTAAGTAATAAAATAAAGTCGTAATGCAATGTGTGTGTATTTTACGGGAGTAGCAGAGGAATAACCATCGGCATTCAGCGAGCAAGTAATAAAATGTTTATGATTTATTTTTTCCTCCAATTCTGAGCGGGAAATATGTTAAAAATAACATACTTGTTTTTCAACGTGGTTATTTATATACGGTCGAATTGAAATACTTACTTTGTAAAGTTCGCGATATTTGTTTAGTAAAATGCTTAAAATAACTTTAATGTGGATGAGCCTGTTCCTTGTTTTTAAGTGTCAACAAGTGTTATTCACATATTTGCGCGGGTCACTATACCAGCAAAATCCTGGACTAGTACCAGCCTACAATACACCAGTGGTCATAAACATAAATGTCGATTTACTTATATACAAAAACACTTGGCATTTGTAAAACAAAAAAATAGACTATATGTCACTATGACAGTGTTCGATTTAAGACACATTCTTTAGATTCCTTTTTTGTCACGATAAATTAGAGCCATTTTTTTTTTCTGACTAAAACGGAATCTGACGAATGTGTCTTAAATCCAATGTTCTAACTTCAATTCGTTAAAGTTAAACAGAACCCTGGGCCAGCGACATTGATATTTATACTCACTCATTTATTTAATTCCGAAATTGTTTTATAATCATCCTGCTGTTGCTATTTTAACTCGTTTACGTTCCTAAGTTATACAGACTATATTGTTGCGATAAACCTAATGGTAGCCACTTCCAAATAATGGATGACATTAGACATTTTTTATATATTATGACCGGAAATAATTAAAAATAAATTATAAAAAGTACTCAATAGGAATCCGAACTACGTTGCATGGCAAGTTCTCAGTAATTTGAGCGAGTATCGGAATACGCTACTCTAACATCAGTAGGCATAGAACATTTTTTTTCGAGACAAGTGGATTTTCTATCAATATTTATTTTAGGTTTGGCTCAGTGAGAGTAACGTTGCCTGCGAAGCTGTGGTCCTGGGTTCAAATCCCGGTAAGGGCAAATATTTGTGTGATGAGCATAAATATTTGTTCCTGAGTCTTGGATGTTATCTATGTATATATGTAATATATCTATTAAATATATCGTCGTCTAGTACCCATAACACAAGCCTTATTGAGCTTACCATAGGACTAGTTCGATTTGTGTAAAATTGTCCCGTAATATTTATTTATTTATTTATTAATATAAGAAACTGCTCTTTAAATATGGAATAAGTTGTCATTATGTATTATACTCATTTTAAAAGTCACGATTTTAAAACAATTATTCCTGTAGTTCAATGTTTTATAATTCTTGTTATTTATTTCTCAAGCAATAAGCAATGGTGGTAACAGTTATTATGTTAATTGATAGTATGTTTTATGTAACTTTGTTTAGTGTGTCGATAAAATGTAAACGTAAGTCAAACCTAAAGGTACAAATTAGGTACAAAATCTTTACAAAAAAAATACTAGTTATAATGCTTACAACAAGGTAAAAACAGCGTGGTCCAGCCATCCTGACGTCAGAATGGCTGGCCACTTTATTTTTAATGTTTCTCCCTAATTAGCGAGGTACAAATTATTTTATATCAGGTAAAAAATAGTACGAAATAGGTACAAAAACATAGGATAGCTAAACTTCCAAAACCTCTCTTGGTCCAGTCATCCTGACGCTCACGAATTTTTATGTTAAAATCGAATTCTTACTTTCATTTATCGTTCCGTACCATAAAAAAATTGCCCGTGTTAATTTTAAATACTTAAGTATAACAAATCAGGCTGACAGAAAAAAAAACCAGCCAGGAGCACATTGGACCATGCTCAGTATAGGGTTCTTAGGGCTGTTCATACAAAAAAATACACTACAGATGAAAAAATGCGATAGCAAATAAGTGCACTAGCAAAAGAGCGTATCTCCACTGTACTTATGTCCTTTTGCTGAGAAACACAGTTATTTGGAAATAACTTAAAAACGGTATATCTGATCATGTTTAAAATATTTTTTCTCTAAAGTATTTATTAAGCTTTTCTTTGCGATTTTTTCCATATTTTTTGGACATACCGTTTCGAAAATAGAGGGGCACAATGTATGTCACTTTTGGAGTGATTATTTCCGAATATATTCACTAAATAAAAAACTATATTGAGAAACCAATAATAAAAAAAAACTGTCGAAATATGTGCCACAGACTTATACATTTGGTGATTTTTTTTCCAGTTTCCGGTGCATGCATGGAGTGCCCCCTAGAAATATTTTTTTTTGTTATTTAACTAAAACACTAAGTAGCGGCTAAACAAGATACCTATACTCCAAATTTTCATCTATAAACATTATGTAGTTTTTGAGTAAAATGCCTGTGGCAAACGGACGGATGGACAGACATGACGAATCTATTAGGGTTACGTTTTTGCCATTTTGGCAACGGAAACCCTATAAAATACCCCCATAGAAGACCATAAACAATAGGTATCAATATCAATCTTATCCAAATACCTGAGAACAAATAAATGCCGGATACTGAAAATGACCACCAGCGGCGAATTCAACAAATATTTAGCTTAACTGAATATACGATAGTGTGAATGACGCAAAATGGCTACCATTATGCCATTACGCTTACCTAATACGTTATTATCGGAGCACTTTGAACTTTTAACGGAACTAAAAATTCTGTAAACCAATAATAAAAAATCGCGGTAAGATAACGAAACTGACTAGTTGAACTCGTAATCTGAAAACTACGAGGTCTGTAATCTGAATTGAATAAGTTGCGTTACGACTTCATTGCACTGCACAATGCATTATTATTTTGACTTAATCTCATATTGACTTGATACCTATAATTCCTGAATTTGGAATAATCTCGTTCTAAAAATAACTGAAATCCTGTATATGTTTTACCCATTACTCTACTGAAGCCAAGAGGTTAAATTGTGAAAAACGAGTCCTCACAATATAACGAATATTAGTTCAAGTTCAGTTTAAATCTCAATTGATATTTAAAAAAAACAAGTTATTTTCCTATGAAATCAAAACAGAATAAAAAAATACTTAAAATCTTCAAAAATATGTAGATTTTATATAAATGTCAAAAGTTTCTAATTCTTACAAAGCTTAACTACCAAGTAAAGCGTCGGTGACAATCACAGCGTAGGACATCATGCAGGAGCATTATTATCGACTAAGTTTAGTATAGAAATTGTACTGCTGTTGTTTTGGTGTGCTGTGATTGACGTAATCCCACCTTTAGAAAATCGTAAGCTTCCGTAAGAATCCGACGCGAGGAGGAAGAAGTCACATAAAATACCTAATTCTATAAATATATGTGATACACATAAGTGGCTTGGAGCAGTTCACTGAACCACAGAACACAACACAAACTTAACAAAAGAAAGTTAGGTAAACCACTAATGGTCTTAGAATGTTACTATTCATTTTACATGAATATTTATGACTCACGTGATTGTCACACAGCAAGGGTGTCATGCATTATAAGTGATACTGGGATAAGTTATTTAGAAACAGAGATGGGCAAAATGTAATCGATTAAAGTTTAAGATTAACCTACTTAATCACGATTAACGATTAATGAATCGTAATCGAACGAGTTCCGATTAATTTAATCGTAGATTAATATCCAGCGATTAAGTTTTTAATCGATTAAATAATTAGATTAATTTTCTCTTGGAGGAGAACAATAAGATATTTTTTGAATGTAAAATCTATGTCTCGAGTTACGTAGACTGCACTATAAAAACCTACTTGTATTACTGAAACAAGTTTATGTCTACAGCACACTAGAATGATTTTTTAAGTGTACATGCATATGCCAAGACATATTGCATTTTTGTAACGTGCACATTTGTCTTGAAAAACACTCATTTGAGCGAGTTTCAACTTTTAATTGAGATTTAATCGTGAAAATTAATCGATTAAACTGACGATTAATTAATCGTTAATTGAAACCTCTGTCGATCAATTTAATCACGATTAAGTTAATGGCGATTAAATTCTGACGATTAATTAATTGATAAAAAAATAATCGATTAATGCCCATCTCTGTTTATAAATATGCCAAAGGAGCTTTGTATATGAGTAACATTAAATGGTTTATTGATGACACCGGAAACTTGGGGCTATAGTGTATTACTTAACCTATTCGTCCGCGGTCAGAATGGGAATGAGATAACTGTCATTTCATATACATTTTGACATAAGTATTTGAGATGACAGTTATTTTATTCCCATTCTGATCGCGGATGAATTTATTCGCCTGTAAGCAATATACATTATGTCACCCTAATTAATCAGTTATTTTGAAAAACATTATAAATGTCGAGCAAAACATTATTTTGAGAGTTTGGTGATTACGGAATCCCGACTTAGACACTAGACCTTTTTTTTAAAGATTTAAGGGGAAATTTGAAAATGATAAAATATACCCTATACTCATAGTTGTCAGCCTCAGGTGATACTGCCATACAAGATAATAGGGATCATGACAGAATTTTAATAATTATTCCGACGTGTGGATTAATAAAAAATATTCGAGACTTATTTTTTATTTTTCTTACGTAATCAAAAATACATTGAGTCAAAATGTCGCGTGACGTCACTCCTAGGTACACATTTTACCGATTTAGGAGTGAAGTCACGAGCCCCCACTCCTGAACTTTAATGCGATTCATCTTGCTGTTTTTTTATTGTTTTGAAAAATAAAAATTACGTCTACAATATTTTTTTAATTAAAGAAGTGACGAATTGATTAGAATTTTTATTTTCATACCCCTCATCATGCCTGTAGTCTAGTTGCATCGAGTTAATTTTCAAAGTAATTTTTATTGGTTTAATTAGTATTAATGCAATCCATTTATGAGCTTGTGCTCCATTTGTTGAGGTATATGAAAGCTATTGATTTATCTGCTAGCTATAAAAGGGATATACAAAAAAAATAAAACTGGCTTCAAAATATTGTGTGATTCATGCTTCTTTGACCCTGAATATAATAGATGAACACAGCTCAATTTTTTAAAATATTTATATGTGCATAGCACACAGCTCAATTTTTTAAAATATATGAGGTTGGTAGGCATATGCTACGAAACATATAAACTAAATTAGCGATTCTGTGAATGTATATCTCATTACCACATGCAACGGAAAAACTTGGAACATCCTGTATTTTATGATCCGCATGCTATTTTTATGAAGTTTTTTAGCTTTGTCACTATAGACTGCTGGACATCGAGTTGGTTAAGCACCTGAGAGAGGACGCCGTCCTCGGCGGGTCCGGTAGATCGACCACGCATTCTGCATCTCCGGCCGATCTTCTGCGGTCTCTCCCCGCCAGAAGCTCGATGGTCGTCCAGAATGAGCCCTCGCTCGGGGGCCCTGACGCTTGCCGCTGCATGCTGCCTAGTCCCACACCTCACTGCATGTTGCTGGCCCCGCGGCCGAAGGTGCAATGACTGCCACCGGCGGTGTCCCCACCGCCTGCCACCCTTTAACACCCCACGTGTTCCCACGCGAACATTAATCTCCCCTGACACCTTTCACTAGTAATTTGCCGCGCATTCACTGAAGCCTGTCGATGGAATCGACACTCAAACTTTGAATTGGCCGTGCATAGTTTTTTTAATTGGTACTCATCGATTTCTTCCTTTCAAGAAAACACTGTATTCATTTTGTTTTTAATTTTGGACGCTGACAAAGAATGAGGCTTAATAGTTCAAAGTGTTTGTACCTGGTTTTTACTAGTTTAAATTTGCTGCACTTTTGTTAGCAGACTAAATATCATAGGCCTGGGTGCAATGGTAGTTCCTGCCAGGTGGGGGTGACCTGGATCGCGCCAACGTCGCGACCGGGTCAGCCGGATGCCATCAGTCGGCCTTCGCAGTTTGCGAAATGAAATTACGGTTGTATTGCGGCGTCACTTGTGGCTTCATTTGTTTTACCCGACCGAGAACTAAAGGAAGGTAAGTATACTCCTATAGGATGCGGGAAGCGTCTAGCGATGGCAAAACTTCGCAAGGGTATTTAAAACTAAAAGGACGGTATAGTCCTACAGCATGCGGGAAGCGCCAAGCGATGGCAAAACTTTGCAAGTGTATTTAAAACTAAAAGGACGGTATAGTCCTACAGGATGCGGGAAGCGCCAAGCGATGGCAAAACTTCGCAAGGGTATTTAAAACTAAAAGGACGGTATAGTCCTACAGGATGCGGGAAGCGCCAAGCGATGGCAAAACTTCGCAAGGGTATTTAAAACTAAAAGGACGGTATAGTCCTACAGGATGCGGGAAGCGCCAAGCAATGGCAAAACTTCGCAAGGGTATTTAAAACTAAAAGGACGGTATAGTCCTACAGGATGCGGGAAGCGCCAAGCGATGGCAAAACTTTGCAAGTGTATTTAAAAGCAATGAGTTGGAATTCTTGCGTCTTGTGGTTAACAATGAGCTGACAGCGAATACAGATAAAATATTTCAAATTATAATTTCCAAGTATTGAAAGCACAAAGTGTGTTGTAAAGACTAGTAAGTAGTTTCTTTGATACGATAGCATATTCTTAGATAATGTTTGTGTCACGAGAGAATTACCGTGAGACTCAGACGTATTGCTTTAGCGGTTACTCACGTCGAGTGCGAAGCGGGCAGCGTCGGTGTCCACTCGTGGCTCATTACTAAGGTCCTCGTAATGGAGTGAAATACGTATACCCCGGGACGGCGGGATATGTGAAAGTGTCAATCCTTCACAATGAATAAGAGACAGGCTGTATGTAAAAGAAGTATTACTAGCTTTATGTAACTGCTACATCCCAACAGTACTCTGCTTTTACGACGTCCAGGAACCGCTAATGTAATCTAAAAATGTGTGTCTCATATGAAAACATTGGACAAAGTCCCTAATAATCGATAAGGCCCCAAGGCCTTTAGTCGACAATTATTTTGTTATATATAATAGCTTCCTGGATGATTCTTACAAAACTAAACTAGGTAAATATATATATATATATATATAGTAATGAAACAATTATGAACCACGTGACTTAAACAGTCTGAATTAGGTAACGAATTTTTTTTGTACTTGTAAACAACTGTATCGCCATTTAAACGTTTTTATCTTTTTTTTCGTAGAATTACTTATTTACTGAGATGACCCACGGGCCATCTATCCACGTGCCATATTACAAGGATAGCATCATGTGACAATAAAAATATTATAACAATTTGTGAAAACATGATAATATAATTATGATGTCGGATCGACCGTGATATGGAAACTATAAATAACCAAACCAGGATAAGAATCGGCCTATATTGCCACACCCGGAGCCAAAATATTATTCTAATAACTCCTCGTACATTAAAGGTCACATGTGCAATATACCGAAACAATATATCCTACCCATATGTTCCGAGGTTAATTTTGAATTCATAAAATGCTTTGGTCGTAAAATATACATTAGAGGAATTATCTCCGCAGAATCTAACCTTAGGCAAAGGATAGTATGTTTCTTATCGAATAAGAATATCGAGATCTTAATGCGTTTTCATACTGTTATCTTTATCTATAATGTATTTCAGGGGTATGTTTGGAATTTGGCGCCCTGGGTCAATAAAATGCGCCGCCCCAGAAGTTAAGGAAAATAACCGGCGAAGTGCGGGTTGGACTCGCGCACCGAGGGTTATTACGTCACCCTTGGCTGTTTGTCGCCCCGGGTCTTGGCCCCCTTGGACCTAGAGAAAATACACCTCTGTGTATATCCAGAGGTTGTATAGATACTTGGACCAATTTTATCAACAAAATCAATCAGTAAAAACAGTAAGTGAAATTAAAAGTGTCTTTGATGCATTGGTAGGTCAAATTTTGGGCATATTTTGTTCCTTTGACAATGCTCCCCATCATAGGAAGCCTCTGATAGGCAGCCGACTACCTTCCAATGATCTCCTATCCCGCAGTGGATCCACTCCCCACAAGCTGCTTGGAAAGAGGCCAGTATGCTCGGGTATGTAGTCCTAGGATCGGGTGCGTCATACGAGATATAACAACACTATATACTCGTATAATTTCATATTAATAACGTTCACAAGATATAATTAACGTTAGCTATAACAACAAAAGCAATACATGTGGGCTGACCATGTTTATAAATGTTCCTTTCAAATACAGCATAAGAAGTTTTTGAAATATGGCGCTCTAATAATCGGACAGACAAACAGACAGACAAAGCCGCACCATAAGATTTCCATTAAGGGTTAAGACAAACATAGAGCGCGTCAAAGTTTGGGAGTGCGGGTGCATGACGTCACGCCTTGCGAATAACGGTCGCTCGGCGTGACAACACGGGAACTTTATATTTTCATATTTTTTTGTTCAATTGACAACAGAAAAAACAGACGGACTAGTTATATTTTTACTTTTCGTCTTGTCCGTCCGTCCGTCCGTATGTCATAGGCATTATACTCTTAGGCACTTGTCCCACCGCCAGCGATAAGCGATGAGCTATCGGCGATTTTCTCGCCCAAGAAACGAACAAAAGATAATCGCTCCCGTGTAAATAAAAGAGAGAGATGGATCGCCGGAAGTGTGAACAGCCAGCGATGAACTATTAATTTATCTCTCTCAAGTGCCTTGAACTACATGATGTATATTGATGAAATTTGGAGTGTAGCTGTCTTGTGTAAGCCGCTACTTAGTTTAGTAGTTAATTAATAAAAATATATATTTTGGGGGGGCACTCCATAGCTCCATACATGTAACCGAAACTGTTTTTTTTTCCAGCGAATATCAATGCGTGGCACATATTACGACAGGTCTTTTAAAAATAATTTGAGGTTTCTAAACAAAATTTTGTGATCCGAAAATATCTATACTATTATTAAATATTGTCCGTAACAATCAATAAAAATTGATTGTTACGGACTATTTGGAGGTCACTAAAACGACAAATATTTTTCTGTATTTTATGTGTTTGTATGTGTCGTTGTGGCTTCATCACGCAAAATCGGCTAAACAAATTTCCACAATTTTTGGTACACTGGTAGCTGGGTATCTCCAGATGGTTATAGGATACTTTTTACCCGACTACGCTGAAGAAAAAACGACGGGTTATGACTTTTTCTCTTCCGCGAACGAAGTTGCGGGCATCTTCTAGTTTACTAATATTTTCGGAAATAATCGCTCCGAAAGTTGCATAAATTGTGTCCCCTGTATTTTCTACATGGTATGTCCAAAAATAAATTAATAGTTTAAAAAACAGTAGAAAAACACGCTTCACAAGACTTCTAACAAATATCCAAACACAGCTATGATATGATGTTCCATCATAAAGTTCCAGTTCATATCTTTCGGCTCCATCATCAGATCAGGTCGACAGTACCATAATATTGTATTGTCATCAGAACTACACAAAGCTACCAATTTTCATGACGCTACTTTCCTTGGAAGATGGTTAAATTAGTTACCTTAGATTCCATTACATAGTTACATACAGGTCGACCTAACAAAAGCGGATTAATATGAAAAAAAAGATATAGCTTAAAAAATACTTTTAACGAAAATTGTTTTCAACATAATCGAATGTAACGTTTTTGCGTTATTGCCAAAAAACTGCGCTTCTCAACAAAAGGACGTAAGTGCCATGGAGATACGCTTTTTAGGGTTCCGTACCAAAAAGGTATAAAAGGAACCCTTATGGTGCGACTCTGTCCGTCTGTCTGTCTGTCTGACTATTAGAGCGCCATATCTCAAAAACTACTTATGCTATGTATTTGAAATATGGAATATTTATAAACATGGTCAGCCCACATGTATTGCAAAAAAAAACATTATAAAATATATTTTTATTTTCTAAAAAAAACCAATAAGGGGGGGGGGGGAATTAAAAGTCTAGTTCCTAGGAACTTTGACCTAGGTCAAATAGGATATCATATGAAAGAAACTGATCGGAATTTTATTTTGCTTAAATTTTGTTTTATTAAGGAAAATATGGAAAAAAATACCATACCCCCCTTTATCTCCGTAGTTTACTGCTACTGTGGAATTTTCTGGAGTTATGTAATTCAATATGAATATTACACGATAATTATAACCGTATATCTGTTTAATAATATTTTCTTCTGTTTCCGCGATTATTACTCATTGAAATAAAACAATTTAACGGATTATGTCCACCCGTGACCATGGAAATATACGCGATATAATCCGTTAAATTGTTTTATTTCAACGTATATCTGTTTGTCTTCATTGCGAAAGCCCGGCTTAAAATCTCGTACTTATTGCTATAAGAACCTACAAATATCACAACACAACAAAATGTGGCTTAATCGCGTATAAATATGATTTATTTAATTACCTTTTATTGGTCATTCTTTGACGTTTTGGACGTCGCGTTACGTCCATGGTCTCGAAGGAAACATTGTTGTGTTGTGATAATGAGTGAAGATCGTGTAAGTTTAAATCAACCTACAAATAGTTATGTCGCATTATGGTATAGTTTTCATAGGTTAGAAAGAGAAAGGACTAATCGGAATCAAAGACCGCTTGAAAGCCAGCGCGTGCTAGCAATGTCACTCACATACGGTTTGAGCCTACGCTCAACTACGTACATGGTGGTGGCGCCGCTTGCCACTCAAGGCGGTGTGCGGTTAATTTTCGAACCGCGCTATTCGCAAATTCCATGTTGTTTTAAAAAATAAAAAGCGTGAACTTTAAAATATAATATACAGTGATTAGTGATCGATCGATAACTATTAGTGATCGATTGAGGTAGGGCACATGACAGTTCCGCCACTGTACTTACCTCCTTTTCCAGCTTTGTGACCTTCTGATCCGTCGTCAATATGCGCGTATTGTAGTTTACCAGCGATGATCTACGTCGGTTCTCCGTTCTATCAATAGCCGAGGCCGTTTGAAATCCCCACCCGGGGATTATTAGTACCCCTGATTCCAGTGCTCGGCCGACGCCTCTCTCGGCCAGCTTTGCAACTGGAGCCGCCGGGCACTTGGAGCCGTGGTAAAGTTATCATTTTCATTGAGGGTTTGGACCGTAAATGCAATGATAAATCCCAAAAACTATCCGATCGTACTCTCAACCTCGTGGCTGAACGACGCTCAATGACGCTGCAGACTTCTGAAGACGCTGAAGCATACAGGCAGTTCGATAAACGGATCCATGGGTCCATGTGACACGATATTCGTCTCTTTAATACTAACCATATTAGAGAAACGATAGAGCGGAACAAGGGCTCCAAAGTGTTTGCAAGGGACCTGTCTATTGGGCAAAGCCAGCTGACGAAGCTGAAGACAGAAGACGGCAGTGTCAACGAAACTAGATGTGTTGAGATGAGAAAGAGATCGAGAAGTTCTATAGTTATATACTGTGGCTGCCAAACCTGTTCATAACTTGGCCAGAGAGCCGAGAGCCAAGCTTACCCGATTATACCGAAGATATCCCGGACATCAGCCTGAACGAGATTAAGATGGTCCTAAAACAGCTCAAGAATAACAAGGTGCTGGGTGATGTCGGAATCGCTTTATGCTTCTAAAAGCGGGTGGAACATCGGTACCTAAGGTTCTTCGGGAGCTCTTCATTACTATATTGCTCGATGGCATCACTATGGAGGCATGGAACGGTAGTGTGGTGGTGCTTTTTTTCAAGAAAGGTGATAAAATGCTGCTCAAGAATTATAGATCCATCTTGTTTCTGAGCCATGTCTACAAGCTGTTTTCCAGGCTCATCACAAATCGTCTCTATAGCAGGTTTGATAAATTCCTGCCTTCCGAACAAGCCGGATTTTGAAAGCTTCAGTACCATCTACCACATACACTCGCTGTGGCAGGTTATACAGAAAACCTAGGAGTATTATCTGCCTGCTTAGTGTGGACTATGAGAAGGCCTTTGATTCCGTTGAGAGATGGGCAGTACTGCAGTCGCTCCAGCGATGCCAGATTAACTATCGGTATATTTTTTACGTTAGAAGCATACTTGAATATTGTGCCATAATATGGTTACCTTTGTATTAAACGCATATACTTCGAATTGTAAACATTCAGAAGCGCTTCGTTCGTCACCTCAGTTCCAAATTTGGCCTCAGACAATCTCTCTCTGCCTACGACGAGAGATAGTCCCCAGCAAGCTCGGCCGAATTTCACCTTTCCATACAAACGGAGTTTCGTTCTTATTTTAAAACTACGTGTTGGATTGTAACGAAACTTTGCATATACAACGACATGAAATATATCTAGGCTTAAATTTGGTTTATATGGCTCCAGTTTATAAAACAAACGGAATACATTAAAAACAAGTTTTGTATGAAAAACTGAATTTCGCTGTATTTTTCTTACAATGGTATCTGAAGCTACATAAATTAATTATAAGCCTGCATATATCTTAACTTATTCTAAGTACAAAGTTTCAGAGCAAACCAGCTAGTCATTTTAACTACATTTGTATGGAGAACCGAGCTTACTGGGGACCCTTAAGACATTTTAATCTCGTGACCCTAAAATCTCGGCGCAAAATGGCTGATATAGTAACCTGTTACAAAAATCTAAATAATAAAATTGACACGCCAGACCTGTTAAGCCGATTCGCATTTCGTGTTGCCAATAGAGCCAGTCGCACTCAGCAACTTTTTTCTGTTTCAAGGGCTACTAACAATGTATTTTACAATAACCCCATAAACACGCATGACACGTTCTTATGATGAATTATTAAATAAAAATCCAGAGCAAAATCAGTGTTTTTCTTAGTGATATTAATAAGGCAAAAAACACACAGTAACCATTGTAAATATTTATTAAAAACCTATTAGTTAATGCAAGCTAGTTCTTAGTTGCATGCACTTTACAATCACTCTCAAATGTTGTGCGTGGTTGTAATCGAGTAACAAACACATATATGTCTTAAACGTTATGTACTTTAATTAATGACTAAGTTTGTAACTTTTAACCATGCCTTTTCAAAATAAATCAATAAATATCGAGGTGCTGAGTACCTCCACTGGACCCCAGTACTGGTTGGTAACTCAGTCCTCGAATCTGTCCACAAATACGTATATCTCAGACAAACAATCCAGTTAGGCAGGACCAACTTCGAGAAAGAGATCAATTGATGGATCCAGCTTGGATGGGCAGCGTTTGGGTAGCTGCGAAGTGTCTTCTCGTCCAGGATACCTCAGTGCTTGATGACGAAAGTCTTCAACCAGTGCGTATTACCAGTGATGACCTACGGAGCCGAGACGGGGTCTCTAACTAACCTCTTAAGGAAGCTTAGAATCACTCAGCGAGCTATGGACAGGGCTATAATGCTCGGGATCTCTCTACGAGATCGAATCAGAAATGAGCAGATTCGTTGACGAACCAAGGACAGCGAAATAGCAAATAGGGTAAGGAATAGTTAAAATATAGATCGAAGAACCGATGGCCGTTGAGGCAGAAAAGTTCTTGAATGGAGACCGCGTACCGGCAAGCGCAGAGTTGCAAGGCCTCACACAAGGTGGTTGGACCACCTGATTTGGGTTGCAGGGACTCGCTGGATGCAGGTCGCCTCTATCCGGCCCATGTGGAAGTCTATTGAGAAGACCTGTGTCCAGCAGTGGACGTTCTATGGCTGAAATGATAATGAAGAATGGTGAAGAAATATTTTAGAATACTTACGCATATAGTATAACATGCGCCTGCCACCATCTTGGAACATCGGGCAACACAAACCGCTTCATTTTCTTACGGCCCATCTCGCCCTCACCCATTTCATCTTCACCCGAAACCTAAAGTTAAACGACATCAATTAGCGATTTTTTGATGTTTTCTTTTTTAGGGTTCCGTAGCCAAAACGGCAAAAACGGACCCTTATTGTTTCGCCATGTCCGTCCGTTCGCTCGTCCGTCCGTATGTCACAGTCATTTTACTCAAAAACTAAAAATGTATATTAAAGACATTTGGAGTACACATGTGTGTTGTCCGCTACTTAGTTTGATAGTTAAATAACAAAATAAAAAAATATTCCCAGGGAGGGCGCTCCATAATACGCGTAACCGAAACTGTTTTTTTTCGACAGTTCTTTTATAAACATTTAGTGGTATGTAATTTTTGATTATGTAATTTTTTTCGGAAATAAATGCTCCGAACTCCGACGAGGTGTATGACTTGGGTCCTCCCGTCTATTTTCTAAAATGACCAAAAAATATGCATAACATTACAAAGATAAAGCTTATGAAAGTATTTATATTTTCAACGAAAAATTTTTTTTAATATGTGCGTATACACATTTTTTTGTATGAACGGCTGCGGGAAGTCTACACTCAGAATGGTCCGACATGCTCTTGGCCGGTTTTTTTTATTAATTTCATTGGAGCATGCACATTTACGTAAGGGAGTGGTGATGTGTCAAATATGTGGTCTAAGGCAAATCCCACTATAATTTTAGGAACATTAAGTTACTCAGAGGTGTGCACTTCATTTTTTTCCTGATGGTATAGTATATTATGTTAAGTGAACTCACATAGCGCGGACTGTCGGATAATATATAATACCTATGCACACCACCGAGAAACTCAATGTTCCCAATTAATAATCTATCCATACTAATCCATACTACCTATTCAAGCTGAAACCGATTTGGATGAAATATGGTATGGAGATAGTTTGAGTCCCGGGGAAGGACATAAGCTACTTTTTATCCCGGAAAAATACCCTTATCCGCGATAAACGAATTTAAGGCGGACGAAGTCGCGGGCAGAAGCTAGTACTATTATAAAGTTGTTAAAATTAAATGTTTGTATGTGTCGTTGTGGCTTCATCACGCTAAATCGGCTAAACGGATTTATTTAACTGTATGCCTAAATTCATGCTATCTTAAAGTAAGCATCTTAAAACCTTTGATGTTTATGGGACTAGAGACTAAAAGTAATGCTTGTCTTATAGATCACCAGGGCTCCATCGTTTATGAGACAAAATTGTGCTAAAATCATAAAATTTATTAGTAGGTATAATATCTCTTTTAATCTAATTTTTTTAGCTAAGTAGGTCTTTTTTACAGACCATAAGTCCCAGCTTCAGTATATCACTACTTCTTGGGACACCCTGTATATATTATTTTTAATTGTTACTGTACCATGATTTTTTGTTCAATTATATAACGTCGTTAGATGTTTAGTTTTAAAGCGCTGCGCATTCAAACTCGATTATGAATTTTGCACAGGATACATATATAAAAAAAACCCACAGATATATATTTGGAACAATAGAAAGAGCTGAAAAGCCAGGAGAGACATTACACGCTGATGTATGCGGACCATTTCCAAATTCATTCATGAAATTTCTCTTGACTGTTTAAAAATGATTTCAGCAACTTTCGACATGTTTTTTACTTTATCAGGCATAACTCTGAAGTCAAGAATAAGCTTGTGCAGGTGATCAAAGAAACAAAAGTCAGGTGGTCATATTATAAATACAAACTTTAGCGAGAATAGTGGAAAATTTGTTAAAAAGTTAATTTATATTTGGCCAAGATCTACAGTAGCTAATAGTGGCTAGTAGGCTTGCATGTACATCGTAATAATATTAATATACGTCCGATTAATTTTTTAGGGAAAAAATGGATTCGGTAGATGGAATCGATTGTATTCATAATCGCTAGATTTCGTTTAGGTTCATTTCGTGCACATTCCTACTCCGTTCACATTCCTACTTCGTCAGCAATCCCATTTCCTTCACAATCAATTCCCAATTCGTCCACTTCCTACATTGTCAAAATCCCACTTCGTCAACATTCCCATTTCGTTTATATTCCCATTTCATCCACATTCTCATTTCGTCCACATTCCCAGCCAACGCACTGGCAAACAACCATGTAAGTCACCACCAAACACATGAAATAATTAAAATTGTATTTTACATTGTTTTTATTTTTTACTTCTGATTTTACTATACGCGTGTCAGTGGGATTGTGGACGAAATGGGAATTTTGACTAAGTGAGAATGTGGGAAAAGGACGACATGGGAATATGGATGAAATGGGAATGTTGGCGAAGTGGGATTGTGGACGAAATGGTAATGTGGACGAAGTGAACCTAAACGCTAGATCTGACAAACAATAATGTCTTAGCCTCCAACTTATAGTTCGTAAACAATACATAATTAAGAGTCCCCAGCAAGCTCGGCCGAATTTCACCTCCCATAAAAACGGAGTTTCGTTCTCATTTTAAAACTACGTATTGGATTGTAACGAAACTTTGCATAGACAACGACATGAATTATATCTAGGCTTAAAATTAGTTTATATGGCTCTAGTTTATAAAACAAACGGAATATATTAAAAACAAGTTTTGTATGAAAAACTTAATTTCGCTGTATTTGTATCTGAAGGTCGTCAATGGTATCTGAAGCTATATAAACTAATTATAAGCCTGCATATACCTCACCTTATTCTAAGTACAAAGTTTCAGAGCAAACAATGTTTGTATGGAGAACCGAGCTTACTGGGGACTCTTAAAGAAACCGAAACATTTGAATACTGTCCCGATTGCAAAGTTGAATAATTGTGTAAATAATAATTCTACTTAATATTTTCTTCTGTTTCCGCGATTATTACTCATTGAAATAAAACAATTTAACTGATTATATCGCGTATATTATCTCATTTTAGTTCCCGACGTTTCGGAAGCTTTCCAGCTTTCCATGGTCACGGGTGGACTGAGAAAAGATGTATTTTCGTCTGTCAAAGTTACAATTTGTGCAAACTACCCATTTTTTGAAAAAAACACTAATAAAGGTGTACATACATGCCAGATGGGCCTAAGCTGTAAAGACAGTTACACATGTGCCAGAAGGGCTTAATTATTTTATTCTAATAATTTACCAAGCAGCATTTCACAAATGAGCCGTACTGAGGAGAAAAGAAACGTTGCAAAGAAAAACTCCCAGGCTACCTCATTACTAATTATAATATTTAAAAAACAGAGACTATTAAACTACTTTTAAACAGATAAGATATTTTACACCGTTCGGAAATTAACTTCTGGCACATTTGTAACTGTCTTTACAGCTTAGGCCCATCTGGCATGTATGTACACCTTTATTTGAGTTTTTTCAAAAAATGGGTAGTTTGCACAAATTGTAACTTTGACAGAGGAAAATACATCTTTTCTCAGTCCACCCGTGACCATGGAAAGCTGGAAAGCTTCCGAAACGTCGGGAACTAAAATGAGATAATATACGCGATATAATCCATTAAATTGTTTTATTTCAATAATAATTCTACTACATAGATGGCGTTGTACATATCGTCACTATTTTGAAAAAAAAACTTGTATCTGAAACCGACTTAAGAAAAAGGCAGAAGTGCATACTCGCGTCATATTGAGTTTTTCGTTTGGTTAAATTGAGATAACATGTTTTTCAAAGCAGTGACGATATAGGCTTCTTGTATGGAGAGGTTGTCTTGTTTTGATGGTCCTTGGCTACGAATATTAAAACCTATGGAGTTCAAAATGCGCTTTTAAAACAGGACATTTACAGATAGGCAATGTACACAATTTCCACACTCGAGTCTCTGACCCTGCGGGCAGTGGAGAACCGTCTATAGCCTCGTTCTCTCCTCTATGGTCCATTGTTGCGATCTCTCCTCCACTCCACAAGTTGGGTTGAACTGGTTCAACCACCTCCGCAGTCCTTGCGCACCACGTCCCCACCCCAAGTGGCCGCAATCTAATTACTGATGAGGAGGCCTACTTAGACCTACCAAGTTCTTCACTTGTTGTGTTAAAAATGGAATAATAGCCTCTTGCTGGTTAGGATTTCCATATCAACATTTCTTCCGAAAAGAAGGCTGAGAATAGACAGAATTGGAAATTACTCCACCGACAAGAGCTTAGTTTTATTCACGTAGTATGGTGAACTTTTTATGAAACCCTTTATTACCCTTTATGTTCATTTATGATTTGTGTACCTACCAGTGGCGTGGCGTTTATCTGTCTAAAAATGGGTAAACTCGGTGGGAATCGAGTTCGATGGACGCCGTGCCGCTGGTACCTACTCTGGAAAATACCTCTTCAAAAGGAAGCTTTTCTTGTTATACTAACGTTAAATTGTACAAAAAAGTTTAAATTCATAAAATTTGTGATATAAATGGAGAACAAGATACTTACATTGATTTTTACCCTTTTATCTTTTTCTTCAGGCATTTTGACTTATTTGATGAAACACTTTACAATTTTTAAAACTATTAAATAAACAATAATTTTGATTCTAAAACTGGAAATTTATTTGATGACCAAAAATGTAACACAAAAATTTAGAAGGCTACGCCATATGGAAATGATTTCTCGTGTGGAAGTGTTGTAACGTCACATGTCTAAAACATAATACTCGAATCTTGCTTGCCAGTATCTACGAAATGAGCTTTATAACAACGAGTCAAAACAAGCATTCAAATTATAATGGTTACCAGGATACGTTGCGGGTGCAATCGATACATTGGTGTCTCACATACGCCTCGCCGCTCCTTCGTGCCCTCGCGCTACTTAACGCGCTCCTGGTATCAGCACCACAGTGTGATCTTCTTGCATGGCGATGGACGGACATTGTCAGGAGTGTCTGAGATTTTGTGAGAAAATGGATGGTATTTAGTAGTGGAGAAGTGGCATGAAAGGCTCGGTTTAGAAAGAGGCACTTGCATTATTTCGATACTTTTGAAATTAATTTCATTCCCCGCCACCCGCAAACCGTTGAATATTCACCGAAACCAACGGACGACAGTGAATTAACACTTTGGCTGCCCACTCGTACTTCACCTAAAGTGTTGATCCCGCGTCCCATACAAAGTTAGTGATCCCACCGGTGATGCTCACAGCATCGCCCTGTTACTGCGGTGCCATGAGCATCACCCACCGGTGTGACCACAAGTTCATGTAATAATAGGATGATTCTCTACATTTATTCTATATATATCCACCACAAATTAGTATTTACAGTTTGACTCTGGTCACAAAAAAACCCAAAACAAAACCCTGAAAAATTTGCTTTTGATCCCACCGGTGATGCTCATGGCAGCCAACGTGTTAAGGCAAAGTTTTGGGCACCAAAAAGTACATATTTTGCTTCATTTGTTTTGTTATTTTTAGCATTGATGATATAAAACTTGGGTGAATGGATGGAAAAATTGGTTTTTGCATGTTAGCAGTTTTTGCCTTGTAGTTACGTAAAAACTAGTATCTCTAAGTTTATATCTATGTCAAGAATAAGTTATGAAAGAGCCAGGTGAAAAGGCCTTGAAAGAACTTAAGAAATTCAATTCATGAAAGATTTTTTTTATGAGAGATATAATTTGTTTTTGTTTAATTTTCGTGATTTTTATTAACATTACTAGTGGAAATTACAAATGATGTGCTTAAAAATCTAATACTCGAGTAAAAATTTGGTAAATTTGAAGCAAATGTTAGAAGTGGCTCTTTCAACATCAATGTTAGAGCGAAAAGACACATGTTTTTAAAATTGGCACATCTCCAATTTTTATATTTATTTTCCTATTTTTTCGTCTGATAATATCTACCTAAATAAATAAGTAACGATTTAGAAGACAAATCTCATTATTTATTTCATTGAAACAGACTTTTTTCTTCATTTAGTAAACTGGCTCTTTCATATCACTTCACTTTTTAACCGACTTCCAAAAAAGTTTGTATATTTTTTTTATGTATGTTCACCGATCACTCCGCTAATTGAGTACCGATTTTATTCTTTTTTTATTTGAAAGGGGGACACCCCGAGGGGGTCCCATTTCCACCAAGTTGGGATCTGATCTGATGATGGGATCCCAGGGAAATCGAGGGCAATCCTTTATAACGTTTTTCATATATTTTCTTAAGCTATTTAAGTATTTGCATATGGTAGTCATCATGCTGAGCTGATGACGGAAGTTACAACTCCTTAATAGTTACGAGTTAGGGGATAATTCTTAAAAAAATCATCTATTATAGGTAAATACGTTAAGACTGTTAATCATATATTTTTTAGAGTGTCCCTGAAGTAGTCTCCTTATCACCAAGTCACGATTAGATGATGGAATACCAGGGAAATTGAGAGAAACCATCAAATATTATAGGCACTAACAATGTTTTGTATATATTTTTCTAAAGTTATCAGTTATCCTCTGGTTGTCATCATTTCATGCTGAGCTGATGATGAAAGGTACAATGAACTAACCAACTTTTACATTTCTTACTTCCAAAGACTCGAGATGCGTGCAAAGTGCCTCCTCAATCTTCCCATTCTGGGCTCTAAAAAATACTTTATATCACTACTAAAATCCATCACTCAAAAGCAAAAAATAATAAAAAAAGAACCGACTTCAAAATAAACTAAAAAGCCATAAATAATCTTTTATGTACGGTACGGAGCACATTTGAATCACCTTTTGAAGTCGGTGCCAAACCTGAAGTAAATAAAATTCTTTATTCAACAAAAATACGAATTACGATGACTAAATATATAATGTAGGTAGATAATAACTAACGGCTTGCCGCCGCGGTTCTTAATAGTAATAAATGAATGGTTTGGCACCGACTTCAAAAGGTAATTTAAATGTGATCCGTACCCTACATAAAAGATTATTTATGGTTTTTTAGTTTATTTTGAAGTCGGTTCTTTTTTTATTTACTTATTTTTATTTTTTCCATAATTTTGTTAATGTACTTTAATTTTAGTTTTGGTTAATTCCTGTAATGCTTTGTAAATACGAGTATATTTGTAACGAATAAAAAAATAAAATAAATTGATGTAACTAATAAATAAATAAAATAAATTGATTTAACTAATCGGTAAACCGAAAATACCCCCGACACCTGACAAACTGAAACCCATCAAACAGTGTGATTAAGTCACTATTTAAACCAAAAACATACTCAATCTAAATAGCTTCAACCCTTTGAGAGCTGCAATGCACAAGAGAGTCTAGACCATGGATTTAATAACTACACTTCTAGTTATTAAATCCATGGTCTAGACAGACATACGTCAAATTTATATCGAGCTACTTGTAAGTCATTGCGACCCCTAAATTACGCATCATTGATGAGTTCCGGTCGGTGGCGTTCTGTAGTTTCTTCATGAGTTTACACTTCACTAATTTATATTTTTTGAATGAAAACGCTTGACTATAGTTTCTTTAAATACTGAAATCACTATATATAAGTAAACTGCTATAAAATTTGAGGGTTACCCTCAATTCTCCTGAGATTCAATCATCAAATCCTGGCTAGTTGACTATGGGAGCTCCTAGTATACTCCTACTCTTCTGAATAATAAAAAAACAGTCCACAGTCGACGGAGAAATGTGTGAAATATACATGAAAAAATTCTTAATAAAATTTAACCACATAACATTACTACCCGGTCACGGTTAAGTTAAGTTTGCACCTGATGTCTATAGCAATTCAAATTCAAATTCAAAATTGTTTATTTGAGACAACAGGGGTCTATCCTTTTGTTAGTAAATTATTCAGAGCTAGCTTAATCACAATTATCATACTAATTTTAATGCATACAAACCAGATGCAGATTTAACGCAACCATTGGTACTAATAGGTTTCGTGAAAATTAAAAAAAAATGAGCTTGTTAGAGACATATATAGTTATGATTTTCGTTTGTTTTTTTTTGGCGTATGTACTTAACTATATATTTCTAACAAATATTTTAGTGACCAGTTGCACAGCCTGCTCGTGGCCGAAAACCACTCGATGGCGCTGAAGGCTTGCTGCTCGGTCAGCGCGTACATCCTCATTCTATGATTACATCTAAGGTTGTGTCTGTCTGGGGTTTAGGGGCATACATGTCCAAGTGTCAGAAAGCCCCGATGTCATGATGTCCATAGTCGGAAAGTCCGAAAGTTATAATGCACCAGGGTCAGATGACCTTGATAATAATAATAATAATAAAAGACATTTATTCACTTTTTGCATAGGTACATAATTGGGTTTTGACTATATATGGTGAGGTACAGAAGTATGACTATATATGGGAAGGTGGCTCAGCTTATGTCAATGCCAAGAGCCCACAAGGACAATTGGTCACCGACGCTGATTTCACAACCTTGATTGATGTCACAACCTTGTGCCCACTTGTCGAAAAATCTGGAAGTTATAACGCACTTGTGCCCGATTGACCAGTGTGTCATAATGTCCACCTGTCGAAAAATCAGAAAGTTATAATGCACCTGTGCCCTATCATTATTTGCCCGTGATCATGTTGCGTAAAAAAACAGAAAACAAATAATTTACTTTTACCGGGACACGGTTCTTATATGTTGGCATATCAAACGTATGTAAGCTGTTTTAAATAAAAAATTGTTATTTTGCTTTTATATATATATATATTAATTTTATAAGTTGTGGTATGTTTTCTTGAAGAAGTACGCATTGAGTTCATACTCAAAACATATACTGAGGATAGGCTAAGTACAAATATTGTAATAGATATAACACTTATTTCGAAAAAATGACTGACTGATTTTGTTTCGGGTTTCTTCTCCTCAGTGCTCTACTATTGGGAAACGCCGTAGACTCAGACTTGTAAAAGTGCCCTTGCGGCCTACTTACAGAATAAAGACCATTATTTGATTAATCCTCCTGGTATGTAGTAACAAGGGCAGTGTTTTTGTCCTTGTTCTAGCAATTGGACTGTAACAAGAAAATCATTATTTTGTATGGGCCTTGGTCCTACTAATCGAGTAGTACTGTCAACATCAATACGGTGAAATGTTACTAGTTCTGCGGTCCCAGGGACCCGTTTCAAATGTAATAAGTGTGTCGTGTTAACATGATTTGATTTAGATTGATGGGTGAACTTTGTGCAAATGCAAAGTGAAAACCTTGGTATAATACACAAATCTGAAAGGGTATGCATGATGAGACAAAGGCTCTAATTTTGCAAAAATAGAAACAGGGACTTTTATAATACAATGTTGGTATACGAAATTAAATATTTATTGAAATTTCATAGCTTACTGCTACTGAAGAATGGATGACAAGGTAAAATCTAGTAAATTCAGTCCTTGATTTCAAGTACAGCTGAACCAGGATAAAAGTGCTCCTATAACTTCTAGTTGAACTAAGGGCAACGCTATTTGCCCGTAGTCCTACTGACAGACCTACTGACAGAACTACGGGCATAAAAAATGCTGGTAGTAACCAGTTGAACTAGAGGTAGTGCCATGGTGCTACTGACAGAACCACGGAAACTAGGAAAGTCTAATTTTGGGTGAAACTAAAAAAGAAGGTACACACATTTCTAATGCATATTTTATTGACAAGTTACACAGCCTGCTCGTGTCCGAAGCACTCGATGGCGCCGATGGCTCGCTGCTTGGTCTTCTCGTGCTTGCGGGCGGCGATCCAGCGCAGCCGCACGGCAGGGTCCAAGGGACCCCAGTCTTTGCTCGCTCGGCAATTTTCACGGACTCTCTGAAAGATATAATTATATTATTTTATGAATTAATATCAGTGTCTTTCACTTGCGACCCCCGGCGAAAAAAGGGGGCCGGTGGTATCACTGATCTCTATTATACCACTGGATAGGCTGTCCAGTAGGCTACTTTATTTGTTTTAAAGTAGGTCTTAAAATATTCATTACTGTCCGATTAGAAGAAAAACATATTACCTTTTTTTTTTGGTACCTTGAAAAACCTCAAAAAAAATTATTTTGTTAGTTTACTTGACGTAAACAAGCGAAAACGCTGTACGCCATATTAGTCTATAGATTATCTACGCTGTGACGTTGAAAACAAACATTTGAGAATTTCAGTGTAAAAACATCGATACTTTCTATTAAAAATCATGACTTCCACCAGCTTATATGGAAAATATAGTTGTTATCCATTAGTCCAAGAATGCAAGAAGACATCAAAAATTACCGACCATCAATGTGACGATTCTTGGTAAATTTGTGCTATCTGCCTTCATACATCCAACATTCATGATCGCTCTTATCAATAAAACGGGAAAGCAGTAACAGTAAAATGCGGATTAGAGGTTTTTACAAATAATAAACGATCAAGATCACAACCTCCAAAGTTCCCAAGACACTTGTGTCATAAATGTCAATGTCACAGCACATGGCTACATAACGAATTTCATTCGTATAAGATCCGACATGAAGTTTGTTTAGTGTCCTGTCACGTCACAAAATGGCCGACAGCGTTTCCAGTTAAAAATTTAAAAAAAATAAAACAATTTTTAAATTAGAAATATGTAGCCATGTTACACTTTTAAAATCAGAAAACGATATATATTGGTTTCTTAAGTCAAATACTACACAATTACTATTTGATATGAGTCAAGTAGCCTATTAATTAGACGCCTAATTTTGTGTACGACTTTTAAGCGCCTCACGCGGCCAGTGAGTGTGCCATTGAACTAATTTTGACGTAAACTATTCCAAAGAGGTCACATTGATAATTTCGATATCGATATTGAAATATATTAAATTTGTATTAAAATACGAGGGGTGGCTGATGTGTTATCTACTTTGTGAAATAAAATTACACAATAATACTGGCCAATTGAACATTTTAATTCTCATTGATTCCTTATTTGAAAATAACAGCATTAGTACAAGCGTACAAGACTAAACGAAATATGTCGGAAGAAAATAATAAAACGCTTAAAATTGAGCAGCGTACCGTCATTAAATTCCTAACTAAACTAAAGAGGGAAATACTCCATCGCAGATCAAACAACGTATATTCAATGTGTTTGGTGATTCATGTCCTGATTTTGTAATAAAGTTTTGGTCTAAACAATTTAAACACGACAGGAGAGCTTAAAAGATGATCCCCGTAGTGGACGGCCGGTTTCGGTAGTCACAGAAGAAACAGTAGACCAAGTGCAAAAAATAATTCCTGCAAACTGGAGAGTTAAGCAGTGGGAGATCGCTAGAGATGTTGGTATTAGTAAGGAATGGGTTAATAGTAATTATTCACGAATATTTAGGGATGTCGAAGGTGAGCGCCCGATGGGTACTCCGAATGCTGACGCCTTCCAATAGACAACGACGCGTCAAATGTTGTGAGGTGTTTTTGGACATGGTGAAAAATAGAAATGAGGAAATTATGTCAAAAATAGTAAACTGTGATGAAATTGGGTTGCAGTGGTGGTTGACATTCCTGGAAACATATTTTGTCGCAAGAAAATCATTGTTAAGATCAAATTTAAGATCTTAAACACAAAATCTTTCATTTGAAGTATAACTCCCATAATTCACAAGATTTTGATCCATGGTGCGATTGTGATGGTAAAAGCCCTTTTAGCATAGGGTTATTATCCGAAGAGGCGGCAGAGGCACCTAATAAGCACTTCCGGGAATACCGACGACATTTTGCACGAATATTTTCTACAAAGGAGTGCAATATGGATATATTGAATAGGTTCGGATCGGTATATATTTAGTACAAGACCGAGACCTGGAAACCAATCCACGAAGCATAGCAAAGAGGCGTTAGAACTGCTTATTTCTGTTGGACCCACACATAATGAAGGTTCCGCTGAAGAATTCTCATCCGATGAAGATGATGAATAAGGAAGCTGTTAATATTTATCTATAGTGTTAAAAGAAGCATATTTATTATATTACTTAATTCACATTATGTATGAAATATATATATTTTTATGTCAGTTTGTAGTATTTTATACCAACATTATTTTTCTTATGTTTGACAACTTTGAAAATAATCAATAACATAATTTTATTAGATTGGAGTGGTAAATAAATTTCTAATTCACCACTTTGTGCGCCGGTCATACCAAAAAGTGCACTACAGATGAAAAAAAAAGCGAAATGAATAGTGCACAATAATCTTTTATGTACGGTACGGATCACATTTGAATCACCTTTTGAAGTCGGTGCCATTCATTTATTACTATTAACACAGATGATTCTTGAACCGCGGCGGCGAGCCTTTAGTTATTACCTACCTATATATTTAGTTATAGTAATTCGTATTTTTGTTGAATACATAACTTTACTTCATGTTTGGCACCTACTTCAAAAGGTGATCCAAATGTGATCCGTACCGTACATAAAAGATTATTTTTGGTTTTTAGTTTATTTTGAAGTCGGTTCTTTTTTATTTATTTTTTGTCTTTTAGTGGTGGATTTTAGTGATATAATGTATCAGAATGGGAAGATTGAGGAGGATTTGACTGTAAATAAAAATCTAAATTATAAGAATTGGCTAGGTCTAAATGGTTAAGTCCAGTAGCTTGCTGGTTAAAAAATAATACGACTAACAGTCTCAAGTTACCCATAATATTTAAAGAATTATCTCGCAACTATTGACCGTTCATAAGGACTTGTACCTTCCATCATCAGCTCAGCATCATTCAATGATGACAAGCAGACGAAAATAACTGAATAACTTTAGAAAAATATATACTAAACATTGTTAGTGCCTATAATATTTGAGGGTTTCTCTCGATTTCCCTGGGATACCATCATCAGACCCTGATTTGGTGATAAGGAGACTACCACAGAGACACACTATAAATAATATGACTAACAGTCTTAACGTACGTACCTATAATACATGTATTTTATACGAATTATGCTGTAACTCTTAACCGTTAAGGAGTTCTCTGGTTCTCCACTATCAGCTCCACTTTGCTACCCTGATCCTAACCAACTTCTGCCTCTAAACAAAATATGATAAAGAATTATACTGCGATTATTGAATTAAATAACACACTTGTTCTTCTTTAATAAACACCGAAATCGCCATAGGTGTGCCCATAATCTTTGAGGAATTCCTTCGTTTCCTCATCGATCTCATCATCAGATCATCACCAAAATTTTATGGGAACAACTTGGAGATTCCTACACTTAACCGAAAAAATAATTTTCCAAATCGACTCGCGATCAGAGAATTAAATAACACTGGTAGAGCCCTCAGTGGTAACTGATGGCTGGTGTCT
This sequence comes from Hedya salicella, assembly GCA_905404275.2. Taxonomy (NCBI): domain Eukaryota; kingdom Metazoa; phylum Arthropoda; class Insecta; order Lepidoptera; family Tortricidae; genus Hedya; species Hedya salicella. The sequence continues at coordinate 106,311,147 of FR990096.1, read as the reverse complement.
TCATCATTGGTTTCTCTCCACTAAATGGTGATTTTCATATGTAAATGCTTAAACTACTGTAATAAATACCAAAATCGCCATAGATGTGCTCATAAAATTCGAGGAATTCCTTCGATTCCTCATGGATCCCGGCATCAGATCTTCACTCAAAATTTTATGGGACCAATTTGGATATACTCACGAACAAAAAATAATTTTTCAAATCTTCGTGTAAATGACGGAGTTCTGAGGTAACAAACATAAAAAAAAAACATAAAACCGAATTGAGAACCTTCTCCTTTTTTTGAAGTCGGTTAAAAAGCGTATCTCCACGGCACTTGCGTCCTTTAGCTGAGAAGCGCAGTTTTTTGACAATTACTCAAATTTAGTCAGTAAGATTATATAATATTTAGGATTTACAAGTCCTTAAGCATATAATATCCTGTTTTAAGTGTTGCAGTGCCCTACAGGGTTTCATAGCGGTAAAATATAAAATGTACCATCTTCGAATGTATCTATGAAAGCAATAAATAAACTGATAACTGATAACGGTATATCCGATCATGTTGAAAACAATTTTCGTTGAAAGTATCTATTTATTAAGCTACAAGAAGACGCCCGCAACTTCGTTCGCGGAGGAGAAAAAGTCATATCACCTCTTTTTATGAAAGCGTAGTCGGATAAAAAGTACCCTATAACCCGTGAACCAAAAATAGTTGAAATCTGTTTAGCCGATTTGGTGTGACAAAGCCACAACGACACATACAAACATACAAAACATAAAAAAAAAAAACGATTTGGTGACCTCCAAATAGTCCGTAACAATCATTTTTTGTAAATATCTTCACTGTACAGACATTTCTTATTTACAACTTTATAATATTATAGTATAGATATCATTGTATTTTTTTTCTTATTTTTTGGACATACCGTTTAGAAAATAGAGGAGCGATTATTTCCGAAAGTATTTACTAAATCAAAAGTTTTTTTTAGAAACCTCAATGATTTTTAAAAGAACTGTCGAAATATGTGCCATACATTGATATTTACTCAAAAACATTTTTTTCAGTTTCGGTTACATGTATGGATTGCTCTCGCTAGAAATACATGTTTTTATTACTTAACTATCAAACTAAGTAGCGGCTTATACAAGACACCTAATTTCCAAATTACTACAAATTACACCTATACTTAAAAACTAAGATGTATATTGATGACTTCTAGTAGTTTTTGAGTAAAATGCCTGTGACATACGGACGGACGGTAATGACGAAACTATAAGGGCTCCATTTTTGCCATTTTTGGCTACGGAACCCTAATAAATAGTGATATTTGTAAAGAATTTTATGAACTTTAATTTCTGTAAACGAGCCAATTATTAAAAGTTGTACTGTTTTCGAGTTTTAAGCAAAAATCTCATTAAAAAGATTTTGTCGAAGTTGCGTCAAGAAATTTTGTTAGCAAACTTCAGATTCGGATTCGGCACCCCAAAATACATACAGAATGGAAGAAATCAGAACTAACCGAAAATTTTCCTAATGAAAATTCAATGTGACTGGATATCTGTGTGTATGTCTATGGCATCGCAGCTCCTAACTGGTAGAACCGATTTTAATTTCATCTTTTTTTGGTCAAAAGGTTACTTTATTGAGTGTTCTTACTTAGGTATGGTTAAAAAAACGGGTTCAGTCGTTTGAAAATTATTAGATTTTTTGTAGGTGCGTCGAGGTTCTTTTTATCGGTTTTCCGATTACTTGTTATAGAAGTTAACAGTTCTCATACAAAACGTTACAAGTAATTTAAGGTCAATGTCCCAGTGAATCAAACTGTCCCATTAGGACATAAGTTGGCACCTTCAAGTAGCAATAGAGGTGGCAAACCGGGTGTGAAGCAATATTTATATCTACATCATTAACGTATCGTACTTACATTAACTCGTAAATATATTAGTGAATTAAATCAATTATTTAATTGGCAACACATAAATAAAGAAAGGTATAGTCGTAAACTGAGCATTGTTTCCTGTAACATTGCGGCAGTGCAATAAATTACTGTCGAGGACTAACGAAAGCAGAAGGCCCTTTGAGTGAGTTTTATAGCTGTTCTTTGTGATATTTTTCGCCCATAAAATAGTAGATTGTTTGACAAGGGGTAATTGTTTGCTAAGCCATTATGACACGAAGTGATGTCTGAGTGCCTTAATGGCTTTTAGCCACGTGTTAAACACTGCTTTTCACTTCGACTGCGAGAAAATAAAAAAGACTTGACATTAAAATTGTATATTCAATGAAAAACTAAAAGTACAGTTTGAGAAATTCTATAGTATGTAGCTGGCCGCAAGTTTTTTTTTCAGTGTCATAGAAATTTGTATGGGATTATATGGCTTTCTTTCAAACCCTAGGGGCTAAATGTACTATTTTAGTCTTGCTTCGCGAATGACGTACTTTTTGAGCAGGAGAAGTGAAAAAGAAATTATGGAGATATTTAGAATGTGTGAGGAATCTTCGTAAAATGAATGATATAGATTAAGCTCCGAACTATTGTCAACCTCAAGAATTTAGTAAGCAGACTTTAGCGCGACACAATAGAAACTATATCTACATGATTGGCTACGAGGAGATAATAAATACCATCCCCTCCGCGGAGGGGAAAAAGTCATTACTCCTCTATTTTGCAGTTGGGTAAAAATAATCCTATATAACTATCTGGAGATACCTAGCTACTCGTATACCAAAAATAGTTGAAATTTGTTTAGCTAATTTGGCGTGATGAAGCCGCAATGACACACCTACAAAAAATCCAAAAACAATTTTTTTTTTCGATTTAGTGACCTGCAAATAGTCCGTTAGAAACATGTTATGATAATATCTTCAATGTACAGATATTTCATTTTAGAACTTTATAATAGTATAGTATAGATATGAATATTAGACGAATATAGATGGAAAATCGTCCACTTCAAATGATTATTTTGAATTTTGACTAAGAATATAATACCGTTCAAAATGAATTTTGGGAACATGTAATGGTGCTGAAAAATAATTATATTGTAACCAAATTTAATACAAAAGAATAATCATCTTTTGTCTTAAATTTGGTGGTTTTTCCGAACTTTATCAAATTTGTTACATTCATATACCTACTTAGTTCGAAAGACATACATGGACATGATTCTATTTTCGACGATATTCCGGATGGTAAATTTTCCTTGTTGATCTATTTAAAATTGCCATTTTTCTGATTTCACGTATAATTTCGAGTTGTCGATTTTCCATTTGTACTCAATGACAGTAAATCATTTCAAGCAGTAAATCAGGAAAATCTACGTATCAAATAGCTCAAGACCTTCACCTAGCGTGATCTACTATACAATGTATTATCGAGCATTACAAGAAAACTGGATGTGTATCAAGCTTAAAGAAAACTGGTCGCCCACGCATCTTGACACCAGCCGAAAACAGAGTCTTAAAGAAGATCATTAAGCAAAATCTACGTGCTCGGGCAGGGGAACTCACCGTAAGATGGCGAGAAATTATCAACAAAGATGTTTCTGTCGATACATGCAAACGAGTCATAAAAATAATGGGATACGGATTCTATTCGGTGAAACAAAAAGCTTTACTTACTGAACTTCAGAAGAAGAAGAAGAGGCAAGTATTTGATTTAGCTCGTCCACAGTGGACTATTGATCAGTGGCGATCCATAATATAGAGTGATGAATCGAAGTTTGAAGTGGCTGCTGGAGATGAACGGAAAAAAGTTGTTCGCAATAAGGGCGAAGCCTTTCATAAAGAGTGCCTAAAGCGAAAAGTCAAGTTTCCTGTCTCTGTCATGATCTGGGGGTGTATGTCAGCTCAAGGTGTGGGTCGGTTGCATTTTATAGACGGCACTGTGACCCAAGTACCAAGAAATCTTAAGGACAAGGCTATTACGTAGGTCACTCGATAAGTTTTGAGATGCTCGAAATTCGAAAATGGAACGCATCTGAATTATATGTTTTTAAAAAGCAAATTTATTTAAAAATAGAACACAAGTTGCCGATTCGCTCCAATTTAAATAATGAATATGTTACAGTCATTTTTCTAAAACGGTTCCCGCGTTTTTTCTTTGTAACGATGGAGCTTAACCGCGAAAATTTGCGTGCTATGATATTTTATGATTTTAAATTTGGTTTATCTGAACAATTGTGTTTGCAACGATTGCAGTCAGCATTAGGAGATTCTGCTCCTTCACGGGCAACAGTTTTTAGATGGTTCAACGAATTTAAAAGGGCTAAAATCAGCCTCGAAGATGACCACCGAAGCGGTCGCCCGCAAACAGCAGTAACTGCAGAAAACGTGTGGACTACTGAAATGTTGGTACGAGAAGATCCACGAATAACATACAAAGACATAGAGAATATCTTAGAGGTCAGTTCGGTGAGCGTTAGCATCATTTTACATCAACATCTTGGAGTAAGGAAGCTCTGTTGTCGTTGGATACCACGTTTGCTCTCCGATACTGAGAAACAGGCTCGTGTAGATTGGTATCGTGAGATGCGTCTACGATTCGACAACGGGACATCGCGGCGTGTATCGGAAATAATTACAGGTGACGAAACATGGATTTACCAATATGACCCGGAAAACAAGCGGCAATCGTCAGTATGGGTCTTCTCAGAGGGAAAGTTACCAACAAAACTACAAAGACCACGTAACGTCGGCAAAAAAATGGTAACTAGTTTCTTTTCACGGGGCGGACATTTATCAACATCAATGCTGGAAAATTATAGGTCAGTCAACTCTGATTGGTATACTACAGTAGCATTGCCGCAAGTTTTCAAAGCAGTGTGAGAGAGGAGACAAAAGACTGAACTTCGGGGAATCTTGCTGCATCACGATAACGCCTCTTCACATACGTCCCTCAGAACAAAGGCGTTTATTGAGAAAGCTGGGATAGAAACCTTACCACATCCACCCTACAATCCTGACTTAGCTCCCTGCGATTTCTTTTTGTTCCCGGTGGTGAAAGAAAAAAATAAAAGGGAATTTTTTTTCGAGTGCTGAAGAAGCCGTGGCTGCATTTGAAGAAGCAATTTCGGACCTATCTGATGAAGACTGGCAAAAGTGCTTCCAAAGTTGGTTCAGAAGAATGGAACTTTGTATAGAGAGTAATGGAGAGTATTTTGAAAAAATGTAAAATAAATAATACTAATATCTTCAATAGTTTATTTTTAATCTCAAAATTTATCGAGTGACCTATTCGATTCCCAGTTTAAAACACGACAACACGTATGTTTTTCAACAAGATGGTGCTTCTTGCGATACTGCCAAGAGCACGACGGTTTGGTTACGTAACTACAATATTCCTACACTGCAGAATTGGCCACCCCGCAGCCTAGATTTGTCATCGATCGAAACGTTATGGTGGAAGATGAAAAAGAAACTGCGTAAGGATCCCGCCAAGTCGAAGGAAGATGGAAAGAACACAAAATAAACGCAGTGTGGGATTCAATATCCTCTGTGGAATGTGCGGCGTTAGTTGAAACAATGTCACAAAGATTTGAAGCCGTCATCAAGAGGAAAGGCAGGCAAGTGGGTCACAGGCACACGAACTATTTTGCTTCGATAGCTTAGGTATATAAATGTCTTTTTACAATAAATAATAGAAATATGTACTATTATGAATATATAAAATTAAATACACATTTTTTTTTATATTCAACGGTGTTTGCGCATTGCCTTAATTATTTATTGAATTCGATATTTCTAGTCTAATAAATCTGTTCATTATGAGAACGTTAATAGACAAACTCTATTGCATTTGGGCTCGTATTGTAGCGTTAGACTCTTCGTTGCGTTTCGAACTGCACCGTCTGAGACGGCCGAAGTTATTTTCGATGTCTGAGTATTTTATAGCTTGCCTGAGTTCATGAATAATAACGACCTTGTGCCACATAGGTGCACTTAGTAAATCCCGCAATAGAGAGTACACACTACTTTTCTCGCCGTTGCTGTGGCTAATCGTTTTTAAAGGGCCATAATTTTTCAGTGGTTTGTTAATAAAGCTTTCTGTTGATTCAAGTATAATTTACAACCAGTACAATGTGTTGCGTAGCTTCAAAAAATTTTGAACTGAGCAATCAGGCACAGAGGGGCTACTCCAAAACCCGAAAAACGAAGTTCGTGACATTCTTTCCCTCTCGCACACATGTTATGCTGTATTTGAGTGAGCGGGATGGCACCCTACAAACATGGATTTTCGGATATCGGAGTAGCCCCTCTGATCACTTTATAAAGAAATAACTTTTCTATGAAAATGTTTTTCTTTCAAAATTTGTATGGAGACTCAGAAATTGAAATATTCATTTGATATGTTCAAAATAAGAACTAGATTGTTTGACTATAAACTAAAAATAAAATTAATAGTTTAAAAAACACTAGAAAAACACGCTTTACAAGACTTTTCTAACAAATCCAAACAAAGCTATGATACGATGTTCCATCATGAAGTTCCAGTTCATATCTTCCGGCTCCATCATCAAATCAGTTCGACAGTACCATATTATTGTATTGTCATCAGAAGTACATACAGCTGCCAATTTTCATGACGCTATGATCCTTAGAAAATGGTTAAATTAGTTACCGTAGATTCTATTACATAGTTACATACAGGTCAACCTAATAAAAGCGTGCTAAAAAAACATTATGACACGACATGCCTATAGTTAAAACGAGGAATAGTGGATACAAAAAACTACAGATATACCTGTACCTGTATATAAGGCCCTCTAGACTGGTACAGGACCCTGACGGCGTGTATGGGGATACAGATGACGGATACTAGGGCGACGCACCAGCCGGCTATGCCTGTAGCTCCTCGCATAGCGTATATGGTAACAACCTGCGGTAAAATAATAATTAGTTTCTTAGCGCTGGAGTAGCTCTAGTGTAAACATGTTTTTTTGCCGAAACCGAAGCTTCCATTTTAGTTCTAAGTAGTTTTAGCCGAAACCGAAACTTTTATAAATGTATTAAAATCGTTGAATATTATGAACATACGTCGTTATCGCGGGTACAATTCCCAATCAGATAAAGAGCAGATAAAACAGAACGTCTATTTGGTAGAAACGGACGTATTCTGCCTACAGCTACTAAACATCTAAGAAGCTCTTTATATGTGGAGAGTTTTCTCTAGAAAAGGTCAATAAAAAATACAGCCGCAAAGGGGTATGAGTTTAAACTGTTGTCATATGTTTCCATCTGTTTAGTTAACAAGTTTGTACATAGGAAATAAGTAAATTTAATTATCTTTTAACATCTTTTTTTAACAATTTTAACAATACATACGTACTTGTGTGAAGATAACTGTTATCGTCTACTAATTAAACGCTTACCTACTTAGAAGAAAGTCTATTTAAAAAATAAGAAAGCAACGTGTGTAATTTTTACTAACGTGTATTTTTCACATCTATTATTTGGATTTCGTAATAGATTACAAAGGTTTTTTCTAAATTTTCCACAGTCAGTTTGCGGCGTCTAGCTGTAAATATCCATTTTAATTGACTAAATGATCTTTCAACATCAACTGTTGTTGTAGGTGCATACTTGAAACGATGGAAATAATCTAGAATAGTGTGACAAACTCGTAATGATGATTCAAGTATTATCTCCTTCCCTTGTATCAATTCATTTTTTTTTTATTATGCCTTATCCAGTATTTTTCTTCAAGACATGTTTCAGCTTTTTAAATATTATTTTCCATTAGCACTCAAATTTAATTTCGATATATGCTTGTATGTTTTTTGAACGATGGCTAAACTTTCACTGAGAGATAGATTCGAGCACTGCAATTTGTTTATAGCGTCTGGAAGTACCTGAAGATATTTCGCTATAAAATTTAAATCATTCCGAATTTTCGCACTGCGAAATGCTTTTCCTCGAAATACTTGTTATAAGTAGTATGTCGCAGCCTCAATCCACGTTCCCCAACGAATAATCGTTGGATTTGGAGGTAAGGGTATGCCATTAACCATTTCTTTAAATGTTTTTATTCTTTTTGGCGATTTTCGAAAAACTTTTTTTACATTTCATATTAATTTATTCACTTCTGGAAAAAGAACGCGAACTTGATCAGCAACTCTGTTAAGACCATGAGCCAAACATGTAACATGGAGAAGGTTTGGGTAATTTGTTTTTCAATGTTCTACCCGCTTTTTGCAAGTACCCTACACCATCAGTTAATAATAACAACACTTTCTCATGTTTATTGCGGTCTGTAACCCCACAAATTATCCAGTGCATTTTTGACGGTATCTGTTATACTTATATTGTTAGTTTGTTCCAATTTTTTGCTTGACAATACATGTGGAGTTCCGACTGCATCTTCAAGCAATGCACCGACTATCACATTAGCAATTTGACGTGCCCTGGCATCTGTTGTTTCATCAACACTCACATAAATAAAAGCATTTTCTAACTCCTTTTTAATTTTTTGCATTTGTTCGTCGTATATTTGGTTTACGTAATTCTGTCTCAACAAACATTCCAAAGGGACCTCCACAGTTTTTTCGAACTTTCCAGAGACGCAGTTATTGATAAAAATTTTGAATATGGGATTTTCTAACTGAGACCATGGTATATTACAGCTTACCATAAATTTGGTCAATTCCATCCTAAAATCTTTTTTGACGGATGTATGCTTTTCCGAGTTGAAATGTCGTTCCATAGAAGCTTTTCTCTGGGGGAAACTAACATTGCACTTAGTGCAATATAATTTTGTATCGCGAGCCTGTAATTCAGGATAATCCTTTGTCTACAACTCCACAAATTCATCGCACGTTTTTTTCCTTCGCGGCATTTTAAAAACACTCGGCAATAAATATATTACGCACAGTAATTAGTACGGATAATTGATAATGTACTTACTAACAAATTACAATGTCAAATAGGAAAAAATATTAAAGAGTTTGCATTGCGACTGCATAGTTAATCTATTTAAGTTGTATTGGTACTCAAGTCAAGTATGGAGGTTGGGTATTAGAAATAACTAATGTGTGATACATTTTAAACTCGTAGGAGTAGGCATAGATGTTCCTCAAAATGAGTTTCACGTCTGTTATTGCTTGTTTTTTATAATCTTTCTGTACTGTCAAATCGTTTTTGTACCCGCGATAACGACGTATGATTATGAATAAAAATATCAGATGAACAATAGACTAACCTACTTGTAAATCATGTACGTGGTATAAAATTCACACTAATGGTACTGAATACCGAGTGCCCAGGCTGGCAAATGTTTAGAGTTGGCAAAACATAGAGTTTGAAATTTACTTAATTTACTGTCAGAAACGCGGAGACCCTGACGCTGTGTTAACACTAGGGGTACCGATACCGAGTATCCAGGCCGGCAAATATGTAGAGGTATAAAAATGTATAGCTAGATTTTGTTTGCGTTTTCTTTCAAAAATGGGTAGGTATTCTTCACGAAACTCCAGGTAGGCACTGAAAGTACACTAGACGATGTATGTATATACATACAATGAACGACGTGTTTTTTTTTACACTTATCCTTAAAGACCAAAATAAAAACATCGTCGAGGTAAATGCCCAACTGTCACAGCAAGGTTAAGAAAATATGTATAAAAAAACAACACAGATTATAAATAAACTATTTTTACATTCTAAGTGCAGATAACGTGCACTATCGCGAAAAATTACAATATGAACACCTCAGGGTACCTTAATGTTCCCAATGACGAGTTTTGTAATACAAGTGTCTTCCAAACGTCAGAATCTCCTTTGTCTTTCTGCTGTGAAGCGCACGTCTGAGCTGAGGTTGGACGTGCAGTATATGTGTATGTGTAGGTAAATCGAGCCTAAAAGCTCCAGCAGACACACTGTTAGTAAATCGGGTTATATACATACGCCCAATGAGGATTCTTGTAATAGATTAGATGTGCTTACCAAAAGAACTGAAACCACGACGTAACACCAAACAACGACTCAGAATCTTCTCAGTGATCGTCCTGTCGTGAATCGCACATCTCGGCTGAGTTTAACACATCAGGTATGATACTTGGGTTATCAGAACATTCGCCAATTGAGATTTCTTGTAATAAAAGTGCTTACCAACAGAACTGGAGGCACAATGTACCGGCAAACGATGAGCCAGAATCTAGTCTTCCCATCATGAAGTCTATGTTGGGCTGAGCTAAGACGGCCGTATGTGTACATCGAAGCTATGGGTTCCAGTAGACACTCTATTGGTACATCGGGTCAGGTCCCAAGAATATTCATACTGCCGATAATGACTGTAATAAAAGTACTTACCAACAGAACTGGTGGCACGACGTACCGCCAAACAATGAGCCAGAATCTCCTCAGTGGTCTCCCCGTCATGAAACGCACATCGAGGCTGAGTTTGGATGGACCGTATGTGTATACCGAAGCTATGAGCTCCAGTAGACACACTATTGGCACTGCGGCGATGGCCACATGGGTATCCAGGAGACCGATGATATGAAGACCTCCCTATAGACATTTAAATATACAGGGTGTTGCAAAAATACTCCTAAAGCTGAAAAGGGGTTAAAAGGTCCCTTATCAAGATCCTATCGGCAATATTTGAAATGCTTGGTATGACCCAAAAAAATATTTTGGATATCGCATAAAATTCATCATTGAACACGTATAAAATGTACGCGTTGTGTGGACATTTTACATTGGTTATTGACATAGACAGACATAAAAAATAAGATTTTTAGATTTATTTCGTAGGTTGTGTAATATATACAGTTAGTTGCATAACTGAACCAATGTCCACCACTCTGACGTGCTATTTTAATTATTTCAGAAATGTTAAAATACTAAGTATTTTTTGAACTATTTCTTGTTAAAACACATTATTATCCTTGCTTCCCATTACTAAATTTCAGGTTAAAATAATGCATTTTATCCATAATATGATATTTTTAGCGATGAATCAATTTTGAACCGACTTCTTTAAGTGAAGATTAGTAAAGTTAATAGCCGAATACAAACTTTTGGATGATCTTTATTTGTCTTGATACCTGTCGTGTATCCATATGTGCTTTAATTCATTGATTGCATTGTACAGTCTTAATTTATTAATTGCACCCACTACTATTTTAGTACAAATTTGTATAACTTCCTCTTTTTGCTTTAGCCGGAACTTTATTTTTTTCTTAGGCAAAACCAATTTTGAAAAACCATCTAGAATAGTAAATTACCTCATCTTTAAACTGAGGCATCAATTGCTAAAAACAATGACGAAGTTTTGTAGAAATTAGGTAAAGACTTAGTCCTCTACAAAATAAACTATCAACCAATTTGTTCGACTATTTGCATTGATTCAGTTTTGCAACACCTACACATTGCCAATAATTAACGTCAAAAATGTATCTGATTTAAGTAATTGCACACCTATTTCTAAGAGACTGGAATTTCTTATATTTAATGGGTTACTTAATCGAGGACGCTATACAGAAAGTTGAATTTTTTCGAAACTAATAAAACTGTAATAATGTCGTGAAATTTTACAGTTTTCGGTATAAAGATACTAAAAACCAAATAAGCCAAGTAAATAATTTGTTAGGCAGTTTTGGAGCGGCCTTCATGGAGTAATATTGTGCATTCAGCATTTAAATGTAAAGGCCATGGCAGGGGGTAAGGGAACATCTTGTGCCTTAATAGCTTGATTTTTTTGATAGTGCCTTAATAGCCTGATTTTTTTCTGATGATAGGCTACGCCGTTACTAAGTGCTCTACTAAATTTCAGCATTCTTCTCTTCTTGTTTTCGAACAAAATATATAAATAAGAAAAATCATTTTGCATGATTTTTTCCGCTTCAATAGAACGAATTACTTCGTGCTTCACACATATGATACACTTAGCAGAGACCCATAATATGTAACCATAAACTGCATAAGATTCCATATAAAAAAATAAGATTTCACAAGATATTCCCTTACCCTGGCCTTTGATTGTCATCGACTTATTCTCATTCTACTAAGGTACTAGTATTGACTCATTCTTGCACTTAACTGTACATACTCGTATTAACTACCTTTTCCTACTGAATTTCAAGTTTCTAGGACAACTGGAAGTACCCTATAGGTTTTGCCGTGGACGGCAATTTGTATGGAAACCCATTTTAAGGACCAGGGGCCCTTTTCTCAAAAACTAGTAACGTGTATTACAAACGGAAGTCTCTTTCCAACAATATGAATTAAAAGAGTAACAAGCGTTTTTGAAACGGGCCCCGTATCTTTGAATTGTGTTGACTTAGAACCTTGATTGTTTACAGCTTTAAGGGATTGCAGACACAAGTATTTGATGTCAATTTCAACTCGATACTTCTACGCGTTCTTGTGAAAAATGGTATTGTCAGACAGACGGACAGAGAGACAGCCAGACGGACAATTTTTTACCGTGTATGCCGTCCCTTAGGCTGCCAACACACTGAATCCCTTAGAAACTTTAAACCACCCTTTTTAAAAACTTTGTACTTTTGAGGTACTGAACCCTAAAAAGTATTAATAAACGAGGTGACAAGGATTAACCAACAAAATTTACACAAGTGCATCTACCTGTTAAACACAACTTCGCTTGACAAAACCTCGTAAACCAAGACATATAATGTGTCGTTACGTACAAAGTTACAATACCAATTTAAAGCTACACTAAAGGATGAATCGCGGTTAACGTGAAACTATGCGAGAGCTGAAGTCACGCAACATGCCTCAGGTCTTTTGAAGAATGTTTGCTAGATAAAACTAAGTTACTAATGCCGTTTTCTTCACTATCGCACTTACTTTGAATTTCAGATATTTGAAAAAGTTTACAAAGCTCGTTACAAAGTTATTTGAATGTATGATAAGTCCGGTTAAACAATTTCAAGTGAATAATATTAAAGAAGAAATTATTTTCCATTGGTTAATCTGGAGCTAGCTTTAAACGTAGTTTTTAGTCTTTGACATCAGCACACCATTACTCTCAGCATTTTTTTTAGGGATGACAGTGATGACCCCTAAGTATTTAGATAAACACATTTATGCATGCACCAGTCGTTGCATACTCGTCTTCTTAATAAAGCTAGTGCAACTTTTCTACTCTATTTATAATTGGCGGCACAGAGAGCACACCGATGACCGATTTTAGTCAATCGCCTCGCCCGTAAAGGCAGAAATTCGATAAGATCGCGCGATTCGAGCGAGAGACACGTGTCGTACGTTGTGCTCGATGTGTATGATAAAACGACGCCATGCGTGTGTCGCTAGTATGTGCTATTTAATCTGTGGCAATAGGCAAACAACCAAACGCTTCAAGTATCGGTTAAAGTTAGTCGTTTGCGTGGTGCCTAAGATATGTAATATGAAATCAATATCCTTTACCGCTTACCTCAGTATTACATATAACGCTAAGGCTAAAGAGCACTAGACACGTCAGCAATGTTATCAATCGCTTTCGCCTCCGTAATTTGGGGAATTCGTCCATGAATCCGGCGATCACGGCTTCTATTGTCACGAACTGAAACAATAACCACTTTTAGGGCAGATGTAAATCGACACGGAATGGTGTCGAATTTTCGTTTACTGCATATTGAACGACTTGCCATGATTGTATAGACCTAGATTTCCAGTGTATAGATTATTCCACTACTTAAAAATATGTGCAGTTATATGTTTATGCTGTACCAATATTTGTTGTTACATACCGAAACAGCAGCAGAAATAATGTGAGAACCTGTATTAAGCTTACAATGGTGACTATGCCTAAAAAGAATATCATTACAAAGAATCTGAGAATCCAGAAGTTGGAGAAGGCATCATGGTGACGGCAGCAGGATGCGGGATGTACGCAATCCTGGGACGGCGGTAGTCACCTCTCCCGCTGGCTGGAACACTCACCCGTTCGGTTGCGAAACCGAGCACGGAAAGACTACCATGAAAAAATTACTTAGTGCAACTACACAATGAAACTTACCATAGTATCGATGCCCAAAAAAAACAGCATCACAAAGAATGTTAGGGCCCAGAAGTTTGAGGCGGGCATCATGGTGACAGCGGCAGGGTATGTGACGAAGGCAAGCCCAGGGCCGGCGGTAGCCACCTGTCCCACTGGGACTCCCGACCGTTCGGCCGCGAACCCGAGCACGGAGAAGACAACGAATCCCGCCCAAATGCTGGTGCCACTATTGACTAGCGGGATTATTATTGAGGATCTGTAATGTAAAATATAATAAAACTGGCTTATTTAATCTCAGAAAAAAAAACCACAAATGTTATTTATATTTAACCAATCCGTTATGTGCCGCTTGCCTGGATATCATGCACTGTCCGTCTCAGGCCTGATGTGAAATGAGTATACTTTACATTCCTCAAATACTAACCGTAAATTGTTGTAATGAAATCTATTGAAGCTCGCCATACTGACTAAACCTCCCCAACCTGGGCCGAGCGAGTAGAAGATTTGAGTGGCCGCATCTGCCCAAACCTGAAATGAAGCATTCAGTTCAGCTGCATTGAGAGATATATCAGATCTGAATGCATTGTTTATGTCTGTAAGTTTGTACTTTGGTAATTTAATGTAGCATACTTACTTAAAGCAATGCAATTACTACACCCCGTTATCTAGCGCTCAGTTTGGGAGCAAGCTAAAATAGTGATGTTGCTTCACATAATTAGTCGATTCATATTTACAAATAAATAGTTATATGTCAAAATAAAATTCTTCTTTCGTGAATGTTCTTGATATAACTCATTCATTGCATATATATGATCAGATAGGAGGGCGACAATTATTGAATAGTACAGAGACGACTTACTAGGTAGTAGTAGGTAGGTGCCTAAACCTATTTAGGGTTTTGGACCACCCGAAGCGGGTGCCGGGCGCGGGTGGCTGCATCTGAGACTTTGGGGACTGCTTGATTGAAAGGCAGTTCAGGTGGTTATGGTAATGGTAATAATTTTTATTTAAATATCTGCTTCTTATATAGTAAAACTAGGTTAACATTTTTATAATTTGCGTTGGTAGTTGTGAACCTAGTGTTCTCAACTACCGAGATACTAAACACATAAAATTAGAAATAGATAAAATTAAATTTAATTACAATAAGGGAAACCTACATGTAGGTAGTTGGGAACGCCGAGTTTCTCAACTACCTCAGTACGCTACGCGTCCCGCGGCGCGCGTGCATATAAGGCGTGCTGCAGTCCGCGCTCGTTCTTCGACCATTCCAGCGCTCGACGCCGTCGTGAGTGGTCGCCTCTGATTATTCGCTCCGCCGAATTTCTGAGCCTTCACCTCGCACTGCGCTCCTTGCTCTTCGTACCTTCTGTACATTAGCAAAAGTTTTTAGTGTTTCGCTGTGGAAAGTTGCTTTCTGTTGTTGTCTGACCTAAAGACCTCAGTCGGAACGTAACGGACCCAGTGAATACAACTTTCACTTTTGCAACTTTCTCTTTTTGTCAACAGTGTTAGAGCCAGTGCAGTGAGTGACACCTCGACAACTACACGGATGGCGTCAACAACAACGTGCTCTCCGCCCAAGGCGGATGTCGCTGCCACCGCAGCCTCCACGCCTGAGTCGGCGTTGACCCCAAGCTACTGTTCGACGTGCTCATCGAACAGTAACGATTTCTCCACAGGCAGCGAGATAAATCCATCACACACGGGGCACACGTCGGCCTCCGAATCCAGTACAGGATCGGTGGCCGACGGGTCCCCCACACGTGGTGAATTTTTCTCGCCGATGACGTCATCGCCATCGCGTCAACCGAGGTCGCCGCGCCGCGCTTCAAAGCTGTCGCCGAGACGCCTCATCGCGTCGCCGCCGCCGCCGCCGAGCAGCCCACCGTCCTCTCTCCCACAGCCTCTCTCTCAGCCGCTCATCATCGAGCCGCAGCCCGCTGAGCCGCAGCCCCAGCAGACCATCCAGCCGCTCTTCTCGGACGCCGAGTGGAGCAACATGTTGGCGCGCATCACGCGCGTCGCACATGGTAGGTTGGTGCCCTCAGAACTAGACGCCACACCGGAGTCAACGCCGATCCAGAACAGCGAAAAGCGCGAATGCAACCGCATTACGCCGCCACTGCCTTTAGCAGGTATCTCACGGACGCAGCCAGCCGACGACCCGCAACCGGGCCCATCGCGGCTGTCCCAGCCCCCGACGCCGACGCCCCAAGCCACGCCAGTCAAGCGGAAGGCGCCCTCCACTTCTCCTCCCACAGGGGCGCTAGCCAAAACGCCGCGTAAGCGGCGCAAGCAGCGTACGCAGCCACCGGTCCAGCCTCCGGTCCAGCCGCCGACCCAGCCGCCGACCCAGCCGTCCCCGCAGCCCGCGGCGCCCCCGGCGCCCCCAGCAGCAGCGGCCGCAACAACCACACCTCTCGCGGCCCAGGCAGGCCCATCGCAGGCCGGAGGCGGCCGGAAAGTTAAGTACCCGCCTATATTCGTGGAAGTCTTCCCAGACTGGCCGCAACACCTCTCTGCTCTGGAGGCCCGCCTCGGCAGAGGTGTAAAAACCGCAGCCGTAGGCAGGGGCCTCCGTCTTTTCCCCAGGGACGGCGACGAGTACCGGGATATGCAGCACTTCCTGGACGAGGTGCAGGCGATCGACCCCAGCATCGCCTGGCACGTATATCCGCCCGACGACGGCTCTAAGCCGCTCAAGGTCGGTATACGGGGCCTGCCATCAAGCACCACTTCCGACCAGATCGTCAGCGCCTGCAGAGACCTCGGCTTCAACGCCGAGTACGCCAAGCTGATCAGGGAGAGCAGCGGCAGGTCAGGTTCTCTCTTCTATGTCAGGCTCGTGGGGGACGAGCAGATCAACGCCGGCATCCTGGAGGTGAAAACCTTCATGCGCCTCTCCGGAGTCCGCATCGAGCTCTGGAGGGGCAAGAAGTCGCCAGCGCAGTGCCATCGTTGCCAAGGATTCCGCCATTCCTCCCTAGGTTGCCGCCGCCCGATCGTCTGCGTGAGCTGCGCCGGGCACCACTACGGGCAACACTGCACGCGACCGAAGCACCTCGAGCCCACCTGCGGAAACTGCTGGGGCCCACATCCGGCCAACTACCAGCAGTGTCCAATTCTTTTGCAGGAAGCTCGCAACCGAAAAGGATCGACGCGCCCCTTCTCCAGAGCGCCTCGCCGCGGTCCCGTCACCAGGGCCTCCGCCGGCGTCAACACCGTGGAGGAGTCCGCGGAGGGGTCGCTGATGGCCCCCGCCAACCCGCCGAGACCGCGAGGTGCGCCCGCACCCGCCGTGAGTAGCCCCAGGGGCCGCCTCTCTTCTCGTTCCGCCAGGCGCAGGCAGCAGCGTCTGGTGCCCGAGCCAGCAGCAGCCCCGAGGTCCTCCCGCACAGCACAGCAGCAGCAGCAACAGCAGCAGCCCGCAGCAACCAGCGGGTCGGCCGCCCCGGCCGCCCTACCCAAGCTCACCGCCCTCATCGACGCGTTCTCCGTAGCGCTCCGCCAGGTGATCACAGCCTCCCCAGACTTCTGCCGCGGTTTTCAATAAACAACTCAGAGTAGTTTATTGGAACGCGCAGTCGCTGACTGGCAAGCAAATATTACATCGTAATTTTCTTCGCCAGCAACAGGTGGACGTCATGCTGATCAGCGAGACACACCTAGCAGCGACTACGACACTCCGGGTCAGCGGTTACGCCGTCTACAGAAAGGACCAAGTTACTTCAGAGCGTAAGGCCTATCGTGGCCTGGCGGTCTTGGTGAAGCTATCACTGGTTCACCAACCCGTCAGCTACGTGGACTACAAATCTCTTTCAGCCCTAGGTGTCGACATACGAGTTGCAGGCCAGGACCTGCGCTTGTACTCCATCTACCGACCGTCCGCTTCAATAGACGACGAGCTGGTTCGCGATCTCACCGCGCTGTTGGCACCCGCCACACAAAAGGTACCCACAATTCTAGCCGGGGACTTCAACGCGAAGCACCCCGCCTGGAATTCGTCTTGCACTAATCCCGCAGGTAGAGCGATCCGGAAGTTCACCCAGGACAAAAACATCCACGCAGCGGGCCCCTACGAGCCTACACACTACTGCGACGACGGCGTCAGCACCAACGACGTCATCGACTTCATCCTTCACACAGGGGTAAACTTCCCTCTCAAGCAGGAAGTCCTTCCAGATCTCCCCTCGGATCATCGCCCGGTTCTCCTCGTCGTCTCAGCAGAGCCCATCACCACGCTGCCACGTGCGCCGCTCGTCAAGTACGACTGGGAAAGGTTTGCCGACGCCCTCGAGGGCCAACCCCACTCTACCATTGTTTCCACAGCGCAGGAGGTGGACGCAGCCGCCGACACTCTGTCATCCAACATCCGGGACGCCCTGCAAGCTGCCGCCAGGACCATCCCGCAGACCGAGCGCCGCGACCCCCTGCCCAAACATCTACAGGACCTCTTAGAGAGGAAACGTAAGGTACAGCGTCTGTGGCAGCGCCTCAGGGCGCCGTCACTCAAAACGGAGCTGAACGCGATCATCAAGCAGACGAAGGCGAAGTTTGCAGAGCATCGCGCCCAGAGCTGGGAAGCTCACATCGCAAGTGTCACCGATCATGTCCCTTCTATCCACCGCCTTTGCAGGAAATTAGGTACCGTTCCCGTGCCAGACCGCCCGCTACGCGACAGCAACGGGGACCTCCAGTACGCAGCCCAGGACAGAGCCGAGATACTCGCTCACAGCCTCCAACTTCAATTTCAGCCGAACCCCGAGAACGACGAGTCACGCACCGTCCAGGCAGAGCAGCACCTTCAGAGCTACTTCGCGGACCCCATCCTCCCTGCGGAGGACCCGGTATTTTTCTCTCCTAACCAGGTACAGCGCTACATCAAGCGCCACTGCAGCCCCAGGAAGGCGCCGGGCCCCGACGCAATCCCGAACATGGCGCTCCGCCACCTGCCGCTAAACACCTTAGCGGCGGCGGCGCGCCTGTTCAACGGGATCATGCGTACAGGGCACTTCCCCACATCTTGGAAGTTAGGACGAGTAATCGTCCTACCCAAGCCTGGAAAGGATAGAACAAAACCGGATAGCTACCGTCCTATAACTCTTCTTAATACTGTTTCGAAGGTGTTCGAGAAGTTGCTGCTCAGCCATCTCCAGCCGCACATCACGCCGAGGGAAGAGCAGTTCGGGTTCAGACAGGACCACTCGACCACGCTGCAGCTCACCAAGACGCTGCACCACATGGCGTTCTCGCTCAACAAGAAGGAGCACACGGTGGCCGTGCTTCTGGACATAGAGAAGGCCTTCGACCGTGTCTGGCACGAAGGCCTTCTCTACAAGCTGTCCATCAGCCCCACCCCCCGCCGCATAGTAAAGGTTGTAGCTTCCTTTCTAGATAGTCGGCAGTTCCAGGTCATCGTAGAAGGCGCTGTCTCCACAACCCGCCCCATCCTAGCCGGGGTGCCGCAAGGTAGTTGTCTTTCACCAGCCCTCTACGCTCTGTACACCAACGACATTCCCGTCGTTGGTGACACGAGATTAGCCCTGTACGCGGACGACGCAGCGTTCTTCAGCACCTCCTACAGGCCGCACCACGCCATCAGCAAGCTCCAGCCTACGCTCGACGCCCTCCCAGCTTGGCTAGCCAAGTGGAGGCTCTCCGTAAACGTGAGTAAAACTCAAGCGATGCTGACCGGGTACAAAGTTGCCCGTCAGCCGCTCACTCTCCTCGGCCAACCCCTGGCATGGTCTAACTCAGTGAAATACCTGGGCGTGACCATTGACAGGGGACTCACCATGGCCAAGCACGTGAACGAGACTCGCAGCAAGGCAGCTTTCGCACGCAGCTCACTCCATCCTATCTTTTCCAGCAAGCTGCCGAGGCGCACCAAGCTAGGCCTGTACAAGGCCTACGTCCGGTCGCGGCTGTCGTACGCCGCCCCGGTTTGGTACGCCCTGGCCGCCGCCACGTCGAGGAAGAAGCTGCAGGCGCAGGAATCCAGGGGGCTGCGCACCATCGTCGCCGCCCCCCGCTTCGTGAGGAACCGCACGATCGCTGCGGACCTCAAGTGGCGCAACCTGGAGATGTTCGTCGGTCGGCTCGCGCGTCGAATGTTCGACCGCGCGGACAAGTCGAGCCACGCACATCTCCAGGGCATCGCGCCCCACTACGTCCGGCCCCCGGACCCCAGCTTTCGGGGTCTGCCCCGAGAGCTCCTCGCCATCCCGCCCTAGGCCGGATGGCGATACACAGCCTCCACCGCCGCCGCGAGCAACCGCTCGCGCGGCACACGCCTGCGGCCCCCGCGCCGCGGCGTTACTCTCTCACGCCGACCCGGCGCACTCACCGGCTTAGCCGCCCCTGGTCGGTGCCCTAGCCGCGCTGTCCGTACCCGGTCCCGCTAACACGGATGCCCCGGGGAAAGACACGCGGCGACGGGCTCAAGAAGCCGGCCAGGCCCGCTAGCCGTCGGCCTCAGCGAGCGCTGCTCGCGAGGCCCCCCCTCTCAGCTGGCCGCCGCGAGCCCCTGCTCGCGCAGCCAGCGTCAGCCACGCAGTCCTCCTCAAATTGAGGACGCACGCCCGGCCCGTCATCACGGGCCGCGACCCCGCCACAGCCCTAACTGCCCACCGAGGCAAGCAGGGCCCCCCTGCACCCCCCCACGGGGGTGTATGAGAAGACGGAGTTAGTTAGTTAGTAGCGCTCGTTCTTTCTGCTGCCGGCCGCCGTCGAGTGAACATCGCCTCGTGCTCCGTGCTTCGTGCCACATACTTCGCACCTGCAACGCTGACTCCTCACCGAGGCAGAACACAACGTCAATCCTGTCTGTTTCTACTTGATTCAGACGTCAATCACGCTACAGTCTGTTACTATGTGATTCGGACGTCAATCACCTACATGCTTCCCCTCCTAGTGGAAACGTACCGGCAGGCGAATAGTACGTCCACTGCGGGTTGTTCGGTTTTCTTTGGTAGGTGTTGAGTTGGTTTGTGTTTGTTGTTTCAGGTTCTGCATCGGTGTTTTTCTCGGTCGTAGTGTCGTTACAGGAACTCTGTGTAATCTGCGTTGATGTATATGTGTTTTGTTTGGCGGTAGCGTTGTTACAGGAACTCTGCGTAGTCTGCGTCGAAGTAGGTTCTTGTAAATCTTGCTCGATGATCGTATATGCGGGTTTTAGACGGTCTATTGAGATGTTGGATTGCCGGTTAGGTAGTTGCAGTGTGAAAACCTTTCCATTTCGTTTCAGCACGCGATAGGGTCCGTCGTAAGGTGCTTGTAGTGGCTTCTTTACGGCGTCGACTCGTACAAAAACGTTGTCGCATGTCTGAAGGTCACGGTGTACGAAGATAGGTCTTGTGTGTTGCTATGTGACTGGTTCGGCATAGGTCTCAATTTGTTTATAACTTCGCGCAATCGTTCCACGAATTCGGCGTCCATGTTGGATTCGGCGGCGGAGTCGCCACGCGGCGTCGATCCCAGGAATTCGCCCGGTAGTCGTACACTGCAGCCGTAAGTTAGTTGGGCAGCGCTGACGTTTGTGTCACTTCTCATCGCGGTGCGAACTCCCAGTAGGACAGTAGGTATTTCGTCGATCCAACTTCTTGTTGTCTGTAGTCTTGCTTTTAGTGCGGCCTTGAGTGTTCTGTGCCAGCGTTCGACGATAGCGTTAGATTGCGGATGGTACGGTGTTGTCCGGGTTCGTTCGATGCCGAGTAAGCGTGAAAGGGACGCAAATACTCTACTTTCGAATTGCCTTCCTTGATCCGTAGTGATTGTAGCGGGACAGCCGAAACGCGAAATCCATCCGTCGTAAACTGTCTTGGCGACGACTTCTGCTGTTATTTCGCATAACGGGAACGCTTCGGGCCATCTGGTTGCTCTGTCTATCATCGTCAGTAGGTATTTGCATCCGCTTGCCGCTGTACTCAGCGGGCCGACGATGTCACAGTGCACGTGCTGAAAGCGGTCGGTTGGCGGAAAAGTGGACAGCGGACTCGATGTGTGTCGAATGATTTTCGCACGTTGGCAGTGTAAGCAAGATCGTCCCCACTCTGCGATCTGGCGGTTCATCGTTGGCCAAAAGTATCGCTGCGTTATTAGTTTGCGAGTATTTTTGACTTCAGGATGACTTATGTTGTGAATAGAGTTGAATGCGATGCGGCGATATTCTTTTGGTAGGTATGGACGTAGGTAATCTGTTGATGTTTCGCAGTGTAGTTTTGCGTTTGATCCGGGTAAAGTTATTTTCTTGATTGTTAGATTTCCTTGTTGTGCGAGTGTTTCGATGATGTTGCAGTCTCTTTCTTGTGCTTCGGCGAGTTGTTCGTAGTCGATTGGTGATGGGCAGGAAATTGTCTCTATTCGTGATAGAGCGTCGGCGGCTGCATTCAGCGATCCACTGATGTGTCGTATATCCGTGGTAAATTCGGATATGTATAGCAGTTGACGTGTCCGACGTGGCAATTCGTTGTTTGTGTTCGTCTTGGTGAATGCGAATGTGAGCGGTCGATGATCGGTGTAGATAATAATTTCTCTTCCCTCGAACATCTTGCGGAAATGCTTCGTTGCCATGTAAATTGCTGTCAACTCGCGGTCGAATGTGGAGTAGCGTGTCTGTGCGTCGGTGAATTTCTTTGAGAAGTAGCCGAGTGGTTGCCATGCGTTGTTTACGAATTGATTTAGCGCGGCTCCTGCGGTTTTGTCGCTAGCATCGCTGAAGATCGCCAATGCCGCATGGTGCGAAGGATGGGCGAGTAAAGCTGCGTTTTTGATGCTGACTTTACATGCCTCGAATGCTTGGTTTGCTTCAGCGGTCCAGTCGATTTCTGTTTTGTCTCGCTTCTTGACGTTGTGTAGGTATGCGTATAGTGGTGCTTGTATGGTTGCGGCGTCCTTGATATTTTCTCGGTAGAAATTTAGCATGCCGAGAAAACGACGTAACTTTTCGACTGTTTGTGGTTTCGGGAAGTTGTTAATTGCTTCGACTTTTTCTTCGGGTGGTTGGATTCCTTGTTGTGATACTTGGTAGCCGAGGAATTTGACAGATGGCTGGCCGAAGACGCATTTCGATGGGTTGATGGTGATGCCATATTCTTCAAGTCGTTGCAGTACTGTGCGTAGGTGTTGTTGGTGCTCATCTTCGTTGGTCGAAGCTATGAGGATGTCATCGACGAATGGGAATACGTAGTTGAGGTCACGTAGAACTTCGTGGATGAACCTCTGGAACGTTTGACCTCCATTTTTTAGTCCCGCGCAAATCCGAGGGAACTCGTACAGACCGAATGGCGTGATGATGGCGGTCTTCTCCACATCTTGTTCGCTGACAGGTATCTGCTGATATGCGCGGTTTAGGTCGAGAGTTGAGAATATTTGCTTCCCGGCGAGTTGGTATGTGAAGTCGCGCATACGCGGTATGGGGTACCGGTCGGGCTTGGTGATAGCGTTTAGCCTTCGGTAATCTCCACATACTCGTATTTCCCCATTCTTCTTAGGTACGACGTGTAGTGGTGATGCCCAAGGACTTTTGCTTGGTCTACAGAGGCCCTGTGCCATCATGTTTGAAAACTCCTTCTTCACAAGCTCGTAGCGGTGGGGAGCGATGGGGCGTGGTCTGCAGTGGAGGGGCGGACCGGTTGTCTCGATGGAATGTTCGACGTTGTGTTTTGGACTTAGCTTCATGGATGTTATTCTTGTTATTCCGGGGAAATCGGCGAGTATATTGTGGTATGCTTGCTGCACGTCTATGCTACGAACGGTAGGTATGTCCGCAGAACAGATTTGTGCATTTGTTGTGAGTAGCGTCTTGCCGTCGATGAGTCTTCGATTTTTGATGTCCACGATGAGATTGTGGTGCTTCAGAAAATCGGCTCCCAGGATAGGCAAACATTCACTCTCATGTAACTGACATTTCGAAAGTGCTTGTAACTAGGCCTACTTGAATAAAGAATATTTTGATTTGATTTGATTTGATTTGATTTGAGGTTTCGATACGGCTGCGATGATGAATTTCCATTTGAATGAACGTCGGAGGTTGAGATCGAGATCGAGTGTTTTCTCGCCGTATGTAGGTATGGCGGTGTTGTTTGCGGCGTACAGTTGAAACGGTAGTGGTTGCTCTTGCGTGCCTTTCGTTCTCGGTAGTACGGAAATATTTGCACCCGTGTCTACCAAGAACGTGAGCTTCGTTTGCTTGTCTGTCACGAAGAGGCGGTGAGAGGTTTCGTAAACGCCAGCGTCCGCCACAGCTAACGTTAATTTTAGTTTTCCGGCTGCGGCGCGGTGATGGGCTTGAAGCTGCACGGTGGCGTACATTTCTTGGCGTCCATGCCATAACGGTGGTGGTAATAACAGTACGGCATGGGCGTACTGTTGCGGCTGCGGCTGTGCGACGCGTTTCTTGATCGTGACTGGAAACGGCGCCGTGGTTGGCTGTCTCGCTGGTTTTCGTACGGACGTGGATTTTCGTACGGTCGCGATCGGAGTTCGGCGATTTCCAGGGACAGTCTTCTGATTTCGGTGATTAAGTATTGCTGGTCGAACGGTGGATGCGGTTGGTAAGTTGGTTGTTGTGGCAGTGGCGGCGGTTGTAGATGTGCGGGCACGGCGGGCGCGGTCGTAGGCGCGGACGTCGCTATTGCGGCGATGTGCTCTGACGACGTGTGTGACACCTCCATCATCCTGTCGGCGTGGAGAGCTAGGTCGTCGAGCGTGGTTTTGATCTGGAATGCCTCGCTGACGGTGAGCACGGAGCGGACGTGGGGTGGTAGATGGTCCAGCCACATCATCTGTATTGTGCTCTCGGGAAACTTTTCTCGGTTGAGATTCTGCATGCGGCGTAGGAGTTGGCTCGGTTTTTGATCGCCTAACTCGACTTGTGACAGCAACTTCTTGGTCTGTGTGCTGCTGGATTCTTCATATAGGGATATCAGACGCTCTTTGATGGCCTTGTAGTAGTCTTTTTCTGGCGGCGAATAGATGAGATCGGAGATGTTCTGAATGTCTTGTTTCTCAAGTTGGGCAATAACCATCTGCGCGAGTTGCGGCTGGCTTCGCTTCAGTTCGGCAGTAGCGGCTTCGAAACTGCAAAACCACAGTCGCGGTTGATCCCGCCAAAACGGCGGTACGCGAAGCGACAGTGATATGCCGGAGACTTCGTGCGACGACGGTGCTTGTTGTTCAGACGGCGCGGGTGGCTGCATCTGAGGCTGTGGTGCGACGGCTTGAGGTGCAGGTGCAGGTGCAGAAGCTCCGTTGTTCATGATGTTTTTCGTTCTTCTGTTATAGTTCTCCACTTAGGGTCACCACTTTAGTGGTTTTGGACCACCTGAAGACTTTGGGGACTGCTTGATTGAAAGGCAGTTCAGGTGGTTATGGTAATGGTAATAATTTTTATTTAAATATCTGCTTCTTATATAGTAAAACTAGGTTAACATTTTTATAATTTGCGTTGGTAGTTGTGAACCTAGTGTTCTCAACTACCGCGATACTAAACACATAAAATTAGAAATAGATAAAATTAAATTTAATTACAATAAGGGAAACCTACATGTAGGTAGTTGGGAACGCCGAGTTTCTCAACTACCTCAGTACGCTACGCGTCCCGCGGCGCGCGTGCATATAAGGCGTGCTGCAGTCCGCGCTCGTTCTTTCTGCTGCCGGCCGCCGTCGAGTGAACATCGCCTCGTGCTCCGTGCTTCGTGCCACATACTTCGCACCTGCAACGCTGACTCCTCACCGAGGCAGAACACAACGTCAATCCTGTCTGTTTCTACTTGATTCAGACGTCAATCACGCTACAGTCTGTTTCTATGTGATTCGGACGTCAATCACCTACACCTATAACTAAACCTGCAACCTAGCTTAAGCATTTCAACGTCGTGGTTAAATATTAATTACTAGCTTCTGCCCGCGACTTCGTCCGCCTTAAATTTGTTTATCGCGGATAAGGCTATTTTTTCGGGACAAAAAGTAGCCTATGTTCTTCACCGGGACTCAAACTATCTCCATACCAAATTTCATCCAAATCGGTTCAGCGGTTTAAGCGTGAAGAGGTAACAGACAGACAGACAGACAGACAGACAGACAGACACACTTTCGCATTTATAACATTAGTATGGATTTAGTATACGATTAAGTCCCGTTTTGTTAATAATAACGAGCAGTTCTAGTTTTTGCAATTTTGTGAAGAAATAAGTACCTAGTATTTTTTCTTTAAAATTATAACACCTTTTTCATATCTTCTTATTATTATTTTTTAACCATCGGTTTCTTTGACATAAACTATTTTACCCACAGGCATTACAAAATTAGAAGACCCCAAGTTGTCATTGAAACAGTCATTGAATATTGTACATGATATTAAAAATAAAATTTTATTAGTAAGGCTGCACCATAAGGGGAAACCAATTCATGCAAAATTAATGCCGGCTTTAAATCTGTAAAAAATATTGATCAGTTGTTAGAAAATAAGGAAGTTCAAATTGATAACAACAGTACTGTAAACAAAAGCTGCATAGAGCATTACAAAAAACTACAGTTTTTGCCAGTTACATCTGTTGAGGTCGAAAAATCATTATCATTTTAAATGGATTTTTGCAAGCAGGCGACGAAGTTTGACTTCATATAATTTGGAAAAAATATTGTTAACTTATTATGAAACATACGAAAATTAATAATATACAAAAAAAATATTCATTGCATAGTTATAAAAAAAATCACTATAGCAGAGCTCTGTTAAATATGAGAATAGAAGAATAGAACATCTTTATTTGTGCATAAAATGTGGTACAAAAGATGGCGTCAATATATATGTTTCACACACTTTACCAGAAACTGGCATGCAAACAAATTATTTACAGTAGGTACAAGTTTACAACTTATAATGTTATTTATATTATAAAAAAAAAAAAAAAAACATTCCGTCGAATTGAGAACCTCCTCCTTTTTTTGGAAGTCGGCATAACGAAATACACAATCAGACAGGCAAGCAAATTACACTAAGGATTCTGTGATGCAACAACTAATTTTATGAATCAGATCTTTTGCTATGTTATTGAGTAAGTAAATCAACTTCATTTTTTATCGATTCAGATTATCGAAACTGCCCCATCACTTGCCCCGAAACTGAGCGTTAGATAACGGGGTCTAGCAATAACAAATCTGATTTGGGATGTCGCTACTTATTCGCATTTAGGGGAAGAAAGTGGACCTAGTGGGGTGTCAGATGCATTATCTTGTAATCAAACACAATTTATGATATGATGTCTTTTGTTCATAAAATTTCTCTTTGTTTCACATTTTAATAATAAAAAAAGTATAGAACACAAAATATGTTATCCTAAACATTTCGGAAATGCGGATCATTTGGATAAGTAAAATGTTCTGAATTTAACATCGCATTCTATATCCGATTTCTAACTTCATTTATTGTTTGGATCACCTTCGGGTTGGCAAGCTGATGCCAGTCAGGCAACACGTAAAACAGAATGCCCTGCCAGGCACCGGGCAGTGTCACACCTCGCACAAACAGCACGCACAAGACCACGTACGGGAAAAGCACCGTGAAGTACACGATCTGCAAAATAATACATGATTAGTTTTCTCTGAGCGAAGCACTATGCAAAAAATACATAATAGTTTTCTATGGGCGAAACATTTACGGACCCCACGAGACAGGCCTAGCCTAGTGTGGAAGGTCATAGGCAAATTATACTGTAACTCATTCTTGGAAATAGATGATATTTTATTTATTTATTATTATTATTTACAGTTTCCAGACATTTTCAGAGAGCATCCTGTGCTTCTTTGTTTGCGCTTTTCTGTCATAGCTTTTGTCAATTGTGATTTTTAACCGACTTCCAAAAAGGAGGAGGTTCGCAATTCCTCCGAATCTTTTTCCATTTTTTTATTTTATGTATATTCACCGATTACTCCAAATCTATTTGACTGATTTCAGTTTTTTTTTGTGTTTGATGGTCTCCAAATTGGTTCCATGTAATTTTGGTGAAGACCTGATGATGGGACCCATGAGGAATCGAAGGAACTCCTCAAATATTATAGCCATCTATATAGTGACTTTTGCATTTTAAGAAACGAATTAAGCATTTGCATTAGGAAATTTAAATTGGTGAAGTGTAACTGATGAAAAGAATCACAAAATGCCATCAGAACTCATCAATGATAAATGATTTACGAGTGGCTATAAGATATCTCGATTATGTTAGTTAAGCAACTTCATAGTCACAGACTTAAATGTTCTTGATGAGAATCTTACCACTGAACTGATTTGATGGTGGAGGGAGCCGGAAGGTAGGCAGCGAATCATCATAATAAAATTATGTATCCTAGCCTAGATTTGAGGAGATCCTTCAATCTTCCTCCCCGCAGATTCCATCATTTGATCTTCATCAAAATTATATGGGACCAACTTGGAGATACCTCCTTTTAAACAATAAAGATTTTTTTAATCGGTCGAACAGTCTTCGAGTAATTGGTCAAAACACAGGGTAAACCGTACAGTTATTGCCGACGATTATTGACAGTACACTTCTATTTTTGAATTGAAAAATTAAGAATAATGTGAATAGATGGTAATATAAAACTAAACTGTTACATATAATATTATTTTCTACCATAAAAATAACGTTGAAGTGACAGTCACTGAGTTATAGTGGGCAATAACTTTACGGTTTACCCCATATAAAAAAAAACCTGATCAATAGAGAACCTACTCCTTTTTTGAAGTCGGTTGAAAAAGGTAGGTTTTTTTAGTTTCTCTTACTGTACAAGACACAGGATGCACTTTATCAAAGCGTTTTAACCGCTCTGACTTCGCTGGTCGCATTATTGCCGGGATTTCTGTCAAATAACGATGAAAAACATGCTAATCTCACAAGATCCCACTGTGCCCACTTAAGATACGTTATTTTATATACATGAAGACTCATCTCAAGCGCGTTTTCCATCTTAATGGGTTATCACGTTTTAAAAGGAAAATAATAATAAAGTTTTCACCACTTGAGCGATGAAAATTGTAAAACCGGTTCCAACTTTAATTCCTTAATCCAAGTCTGACACAGTTTCACAGTTTCAGTTCAGTCGATAAAAAAGGTAACAAGGTGATTCAATTACGAAAATAAACGTAACCTAAATAAACGACAACATTTTTTTGACAAAAGTTCGTGATGTGAGTGACAGCGGCAGTTTGCCAGGTTCACTCATTTTACCAGCCGATATTTTTGACTACGTTGCACATAAAAAAAAAGACTATAGTAAGTACCCAGTTCTTAGATCAATTCATTACGTCAGATAGATTGGAAAAATCTGAGTCCCTAACGCCAAATATGGAGTTAACAAGATTTGTAGATACGCGTTGAGTCTGGCAACTACACACAAGCAGACAATTTCTCCACGCTCCGTTACCTGACTAGTAATTACGCTTACTTATGATGACCAATTAAATCAGCCATTAAATGTTCAACTCGTATGGGGACGGCGCGCCCTCTCAAGGAAATCTTTAATGTGGTTCCACCTCGTGACGTGCATGCGTTTCTTGTACCAAAAGACATCATTAAAAACTTCAAAACTACCATGCCCGCTATAGTGTTCATTCCAGCTTCAGTAGTAACGCAATGGTCCAACCATCTTCGTGCTGCATATCCGTGCGTTTCACTCATGAATGTGTAGGTATCACTGTCATTTCCAAGCATTATTTGGTCCACACATACGAGCCTGTGCTCTTCACAAAACGATCTCAATTCACAACCGAGTCTTGATATGGGATGCTTGTTGAAATCGCCCAATACAAAAATGACCCCACTCTCGCTATCCTCTAAGATAGCGATCACTTTAGCAAGACAGTCGGTAAGGCTTGTTAACCTTTCCTCACAATCCACCGGCATGTACACACTGAGTACCAGAAATTGACGCTCACCGAAATCAATTCGAATCGCTACCAATCGATCGCTCATGGTAGGTACCATCGCTACATTTGGGAACATTGATTTACGCCACATTAGCGCAACTCCTCTACTGACGTCTTCGCAACACCCCGGCGGACGTATTAACCGAAGATACAGTGAAAGCGCTAAAAATTTTCGGACCAGCCCTAGTACATATATAAATATATTTCACCACAGGATTAAAAATTTGTGCTCAATGCTCATCACACTCAAATACATACCTATAGCGGGATGCGAACCCCGAACCTATTGCTATGTAGATAGTCCTTGTCTTCGTGCTTTATATTTTGTTATTAGATTAGCAGGCACTCACCTTACCAACACTCTTGACCCCGTTGCAGATGCAGAAATATACGATGACCCAGCCTAGTAGGTTGCACCAGAACACCGGCCACACCACGCCGCCGATCTCGTGTAGGCCCGGTGACACTCTCAATAATCGTATGCTATAAAATAATAGCAATATTAAATACAAAATGAACAACTAATAAGTTGTTGTCAAAACTTCAATTTTTGAGATAACTTTTTAATGCCTACGGTACTTTTTTTCGACACCCCTCAACTACGCATTGAGACGATTCTAAAGATCCGAAACTTGGTAGGATTGCGTTATTTTGATACAGAGTTCCTATGGACAACTTTTGGCTCAATTATTAGAAGAGCATCTTGACGGTATCATAAAATTATACGTTGCTTTTGCCAAACTCAGGATTAAAGCGAGAGTATCGCTTGCTTATGATCGATATATAAGCGAAATTCAAATCAAACTAGCTATAAATCCTCGAGCTTTCTGGCAAAACATAGGTAGCTTAAAATCTAAAGGTGGTTTCGAGCCTTCCGGTGCATTCGAAACTAAATTCGAAATACCCCAGTACTTAATACGACCTAATATCTAAACGACCTATTACCTCAAAACGAATGAATCCCGAATCAACTTACAACCAAAAAAAGCTAATCTCGATATACACTTTGCTCGAAACAACTCAATGGAATGAATCTCATAAAAACTAATTCACAAAATGAACCAATCCCAAAATACCCTAAATTTTAATATCAAAATAATTCTCTTCATGACTGGATCTCAAAACGTCCCAGTCCCAAAATACACTAAATCTATATATATATATATATATATATATATGTATTCACTTTTTTAAAGTAAGAGATCTTATACTACGGAAGGGGTTCTCATAAAAAGATGATAAAAGTAATTTCACCGTTTTTAGGAAACAGAACCTTTATCGTTTCGTCATTTCCGTCCGTCCGTCCGTCCATATGTCACGGGCATTTTGCTCAAAAACTACATAATATTGATGAAATTCGGGGTATAGGTGTCTTGTATAAGCCGCTACTTAGCTTGATTCTTAAATAACAAAAAGCGGCCAAGTGCGAGTCGGACTCGCCCATGAAGGGTTCCGCAGCCGTTTGTACAAAAAAATGCACTACAGATGTAAAAAAATACGATATGAAAAAAAACACTAACAAAAGAGCGTATCTCTCCGGCACTTACGTCTTTTTGCTGAGAAGCGCAGGTTTTTGGCAATAACTTAAAAACGGTATGCCTGATCATTATGAAAACAATTTTCGTTGCAAGTATTCATTAAGCTTTATATTTGTAATTTTTTTCATATTTTTTAAACTTGCCGTTTGGAAAAGAGATGGGGGGGCGGGGACACAATTTTTGCTACTTTCGTAGCGAATATTTCGGAAAATATTCACTAAATCATTTTTTTTTTGTAGAAACCTCAAAGTGTTTTTAGAAGTACTGACGAAATATGTGCCACACCTTGATTTGCTGATTTTTTTTTTCAGTTTCGGGTACATGATTGGAGTGCCCCCCTAGAAATATATATTTTTTTATTTAACTATCAAACTAAGTAGCGGTTAACACACGACACCTATGCTCTAAATTTTATGAATGTAAATCTTATAGTTTTTGAGTAAAATGTCTGTGACATACGGACGGACAGACAGACAGATATGACGAATCTGTAAGGGTTCCGTTTTTGCCATTTTGGCTACGGAACCCTAAAAACGGAACATACTCAGAAGCTTCCTTTAAAAAAAATTGTGTCATAACAAAAAAAATACAAAAAGATAAAGCTTAATAAATATTTTTAACCAAAACTGTTTCCAACATGATCAGATATGGTTACCGTTTATGAGTTATTGCCGAAAAACTACGCTTCTCAACAAAAGGACGTAAGTGCCGTGGAGATAACACCCTTTTACTAGTGCACTTATTCATATCGTATATTTTTTTCATCTGTAGTGCATTTATTCGTATAACCGGCTGCGGAACCCTACACTGAGCATGGCCCGACATGCTCTTGACCGGTTTTTATCATATATTTCTTCGACTACATAGGTACCTTGGTATGACAATTGAGAATTTAGTATATTTTGGGATTAGGTTGTTTCGAGAATCAGTTATTATGAGAATCTTGTGTTTTGATACTATCAAGTACAAAACATTTTGGGTATTTTGGGAGTGGTTCATTTTGTGAATTAGTTTTTATGAGATTCATTCCATTCGAAATTGAGTTGTTTCTAGCAAAGTATACATCGAAAATAGCTCTTTTTGGTTGTAAGTCGATTCGGAATTCATTCGTTTTGAGAATAGGTCTTTTAGATATTAGGTCGTTTTAAGTACTGGGGTATTTTGACTTTAGTTTCGAATGCACCGGAAGGGTTTCGAGTCTCGTTTTACCTGTCAAGGGAAAGGGTTCGAAGGTAGGGAGGTGGCCCAGGCATTGGCAGATTTTTCTGATCGGTATTTTTGTCGAATGTACCTCTCCTGGATTACAATAAGATTATTCGCGAGGACCACTCTGATACTGCTAACTTTATCCATATCAATCGTATAACAAACACCTGATGATATAGATAAAGGTATAAGCCGATTGAACCCCGGAGTTCCTCAGGTCCTGATAACTTACATGCATATGTTTTGAAAAGATGCAAAAAATGGGTAATACCACCACTTTTTCATATTTCCAACCTTGCTGTGGATACTGGCGAATACCCTTGCCAATGGAAGGATACCCGGGTGAGGCCTAGTCCGAAATCCGGTGACACGGGCAAAGTTTAAGATTATCGGCCTATAGCTATCCTACCCTGGTTGCCTAAATTATTTGAGTCTATGATAAATGGTATCGTAGCTCCTCAACTAAAGCTCCTCTGCGATGCTCAGCATGGGTTTAGACCTTATCGCTCAGTCGAGATTAACCTTCTAACCCTGGTGGATTCCATTTTAGATCATTCGGATAATGGAATTCAGGTTGACGTGCTGTACTTCGACTTCAAGAAAGCGTTTGATCGTGTAGATAAAGATCGTGTTCTTCTTAGCAAGTTGTGTTGCATTGATCTTTCACCAACACTGCTCAGTTTCTTTGCTAGCTATCTAAGTGACAGACAACAATACGTGCAGCACGGATGTTTTGTTTCAAAACCGTACCATACTCGTTCCAGAGTCAGCCAGGGCTCGATATTGCGCCCGTTACTCATTGGAGTTATGGTTAACGACCTTGCCTCGGTTTCTAAGTGCGTCAGGTCCTACCTTTTTGCCGATGACCTGAAGCTTATATATGGTGTACAGGACATTTCTGATTGCGCGTCTCTGCAAAATGACGTTGATCCAGTGTACCAGTGGAGCATTGAACATAGACTTCTGTTCAATGCTGCGAAGAGTGCGAAGTGTGCACTTATAACGTTTAGCGGGGCTCGTTATCGGATACTCAACAATCATCTATTGGATTCTGAGTCGATAACTCGTGTTGACTCTGTTAGGGATTTGGGAGTGATCCTGGATGTTAATCTTAACTTTCATGAGCATATCCAAGCTCTGGCCCTGAATTGCTACAGAAAGCTGGGTTTTGTTATAAGGAACGCTAGGGGCTATGTTGATATCAGGACAATAAAATTATTTTATACCGATCTTGTCAGAAGCAAGCTCGAAGCAGTCTGCCTTGTTTGGAACTATCATGTAACAACTTATATCTTGCTCCTGGAAGAGTACAAAAAGCGTTCCTGCGCTTTTTATACAAAAAAGGTACGGGTATTACCCATTTCTATACCCAATTATATCCTTGCTAAGCGAGTTAGGTTTTTACTCACTAGAAGTAAGGCGGAATCACAAAGTGATAGCTTGGATCATTTTACGTGGCAATTTAGACTGTCTCGAATTGGTAACTCAATGGTATGCTTGTACTCGTATGTTCGCTCAGTGACTAGATTTCTCTTTCCACCCTGTTGTCGACATAAATTGGCGAAATCGGCAGCGCGTACTGTGTCCGGCCAAAAATCTCCTCTTGTTCGAGCTTTGAACCTGATAAACTTGCTCCTCGAATCGACCCCAAGCTGTGATGTGTTTGCTAGTAGCTGGTTAGACTAGTGTGATGAGTGTTTATGGTACTGTGAGAGGATGGATGTACGGCAGTCTTCTGTATGAAGTTTTTTTATCTTTATTTGCTTTATGAGTATTCCTTGTGTAAGTAGTTTACAATTATACCTCAGTTTCACAGTATTTTGGTGTAACTGATATACCTAATGAGAAATTTAAATAAATAAATAAATAACAATAAAAAATTGCACTGACACCAAACTTACATTAGTATCCCAAATGTATCTTGCAAGATTTGATCCAAACATACATACATTCAACAAATTAAATAAAACCTTTTAGTAAGTGTAATTTGTTGTAATATATGTATATTTAAGAAATTTAAATAAATAACAATAAAAAATTGCACTGACACCGAACTTACATTACTATCCCAAATGTATCTTGCAAGATTTGATCCAAACATACATACATTCAACAAAGTAAATAAAACCTTTTAATAAGTGTAATTTGTTGTAATATACATACATTCAGCGTCAAATATTCTGTAATAGCAAAGCGCCAAATATGTCCTCACGGGTCTTTATGCCTGTAAGAATACAGATGTGTTGTATTGTGATATATATAACTATTTGGCATTTTGGATGCTACAGACTATTTGACGTTGACTGAACACAAGAAAAAGCTAAATATAATTATATAAAACCATAATAAGTATCAGAGATATTAGAAGTACAACGCTAAGCGTATCCCTGTACCTAAGCCTTTTAATCAATACAGCTTCTAATTCTATTTTCTTTTCGTTTTTTATTTTATTGTTCTCTTTGTACGAACGAATGTTAGGAGCTATTTTAGCCATAATTTATTGAAAGTCACGGGCAATCTGTGACAAAACTTATTGTAGGGTACCAAAATTAAACAGGATGTCAGGAAAGCTCCCACTTCATTGATTAAAGATTAAAGATGGAAAGCGATTTGGTGTTTTATAATAATTATTACAAGAAGATGCCCGCAACTTCGTACGTGGAAGGGAAAAAGTTATAACCCTCTATTTTTCTTCAGCGTAGTCGGGTAAAAAGTATCCTATAACCATCTGGAGATACCCGGCTACCCGTGTGCCAAAAATAGTTGAAATCGGTTTAGCCGATTTTGCGTGATGAAGCCACAACGACACAAATACAAACATACAAAAATATTAGAAAAATATATTTTTAACCAAAACTGTGTTTGTAAGTTTTAGTGAACTCCAAATAGTCCGTAACAATCATTTTTTTGACAATATTTTCAATGTACAGACATTTCATTTTTACAACTTTATAATAGTATAGATTATCTTACTGAAAAAACTCGTCTTCAGGAGTGGTGATAGATCCGTTACTTGTAAAAATACTGGAATTGCTTGAAATCTGAAATTGAAAATTGAATTAGGGTCTATTCACCTGGACCACAACTACACCACAACGCAGCGGCCAAAAGTGGTGAATCAGTGGTTACGTATGAATAGTTGAGTTAAAGCAGGGATCATTAAAACAAGAGGACTGTCAGATCGTGTTCTGATCGCAAGGAGATATTCTGGCAAAAACTAGATGGCGCTTTAAAACTAAACATTTAAAAATGTTACTGAATAAAGAAACATTAGTGTTATATAATTCGTTCGCAAAGAGCTTATAACAAATAAATCGTAAAATTTAAATAATGTGTCACACTTGCAAAGCTGAATAATTGTAAAAAATATTTCTGATACATAGATGGCGTTGTATATATCGGGAAACGGCTTTTTGTATAGAGATAGTCAGTCCTCTTGTTTTATTGGTCCTTGGTAAAAGTTAGCTATACGATTAAACATAGTAAACGGAAAACAGGAAAGCACGTTCTACATGTATATTCATTTCATCGCAGTTAGACCCATTTGATGTGTCATTTCATTTT
Organism: Hedya salicella; assembly: GCA_905404275.2. Classification (NCBI taxonomy): domain Eukaryota; kingdom Metazoa; phylum Arthropoda; class Insecta; order Lepidoptera; family Tortricidae; genus Hedya; species Hedya salicella. Next base: position 106,274,967 of record FR990096.1, on the reverse strand, counting down.
TAGGTACTGATTAAGATTATAAATAGTACAGTAATAAAGTCAAATATGACATTAGGTACACATCAATCGTAGTCAGTAACGGAAGAAATATAGGTCACAGACAAAACACAAGCCGAAAGATAGGGGCCATACACAAACAATCTACCTTGCGAAAATGAATTTCGATTCAATTATATCTTTTGGCGACAGTGACTTCATCTAGGTTTGTTCAAATTCAACTACGCTAAATTTGCTTGAAGGTATGCCGTAGGGTTCATAAATTAAGAGCATTTATGTGTTTTTTGTTTGTAGGTTTTTTGTAAATTGTATGTTTGTGTTTATACAAACAGGAAGATTTCTGAAGTGTGACAGTAAGGAAAATTGAAACACGTAACTTTTTCGCTCTTATCACAACGACTAAGAAGGTACGTGTTTCAGTTTCCCTTGTTGCACGTGTTTCTTCGCTAACGCTAGAAGTAAGTGAAAATAATGTTCGGGAATGTGGTTTGCCATCTCTAGTGCATTTATTTAATGCTGTGAGTTCTTAAAAGTTACCTCAACACATTTTTGCGTATTCCAGGAATTCCCGCAGTGGTGCCACGGTAACGGAGAAGTGAAGGAGTGGTAGATGTAAAGAATCGGGTATGACATGATGGTGGAGAAATAAAGAATCGCAACGACGTTGAGAACAACCACAGCGTAACCTGCCCCTGTTAACAAGATAGCCTTATGATTATGAATATAAAATTATTGATGGTTATTATACCTATATTTTATGCATTTGGGTATCCAAAGTGCGGTGTTTTGACAAACTATAAGCACATCATTTGACTAACCTTACAATAACTGAATAAGGTTCTCGTTACTTATATATTATTACATTTATCTATTCAACTGTTTGTAATAGGAGGCTTAGTCCGATTTAGAATAAATAGGTGGTCGTTGTTGTTACTCGTAGCTCCCACATTAGAAGAGCCTGTTGACAGCGTAGCCAAAATGTGGATTAAATGGGTAAACTTAGGGATTGGGTTTCTTAAACTTTTGAACATGTCAGGGTCATTATTTCGTATTATTTAACTTATATCCAATATAAATGCAGTTCCATCCAACCTTCACTTATTTACATGAATCTGACTTACCTTTGAACAAAGGGTTTATGTTGAAGACAGAGATGCACCCTGCACTAGCGAACTGTCCAAGCGTCGTCTCCAGATATACCAGCGGAATGCCGCACACGATTAGGGTTAAAAAATATGGAATAAGAAATGCCCCTGGAAATAGTGTTTTTCATTAATTCACGAAAACAAGTATAATAAGAATCCCGTTAGATACTGTTACAGTTAACAATCGAACAAAAGTAGTAGCCGTCTGTACACATATACATTTTGTACGTTATTGTAAAGAATGGGTTCATAGTAATATACTCTTCCCAATTTCTGTCAATCTATTATACTTTGTACTACTAGGAAACAGTTTCTTTCACGGTTCTTTGTTCCTAATGCTGAACATATTTCCTGCCTATTCCACAAGCGTAGGATATCTATATCAGAAGTGATCTTTCATCGTAATCCTCAAGAATGGCAGTGTCATTGTCATTTCATTAAGACAGACGTTTGCAAATTTAATACAACTTCATACAATTATTAACTCACGAGTGAGTTGTCAATAAATAGTAGCGATCTTCAGTCTGATCACTTATTTATATAGTTAAAATACTTAATTTAACAGTAATTTGGAGATTAACTTTGAACAAATCAAACAACAAATTTATATTTACCTCCTCCATTCCTATAACAAAGATAAGGAAATCTCCACACGTTTCCAATGCCGACCGCGTATCCTAGACATGATAACAAATACTCGGCCTGACTGCCCCAGCGTTCGGGCGGAGGTCGAGTCATTTGCAAAGGTTTGTCAACAACTCTTATCGGGACCCGATTTTATATTTTTATTACTAACCTAGTTTCTTTTTTTAGCAACTGACCAGTCACGACGACCACGCAAACGATAGGGGGTCCTTCGCGACACTGCGTCCATCTGCGTTATTAAACCGATATACAAATTGTGTTCAATAGGATAATATGTTCTTGCGTACAAATACTAAAGGAAATACGAATTGAGCTATCAACGGTTTATTTTGACGAGGTTTCATCCTTGTTTCTTAGAACCGGATGGTATCAATTCCGAAGCTGAGATGGCAAGTTAGGTTTTCAGGAAAGGGTTGCTTGGAAGTCGTTCCGTCTGTGTCGGGTTTTCCTTTTACTGGTTTCTGTGGACCTTGAGAATACTGGAGGGCCTGTAAAACATCAAATATGCAGAGTTTGCGTCTTTGACAAACGTCGGTCGGCATGAAAAACAGAAGGACTTGTTAGGTCAATCGCCGCGAAAAGGCGTTTCGATCAAATTTACTATTTCCATAGACTAAAACTACCTCTAACTACAAAAAAATAGGACCTTCAGAAACAGTAAGGACATTCTGTAAGGGCATTTTGTGAATAACCTATGTTGCAGCGACAAAAAGTTCTTACAGCGAGGTCACCATCACCCCAATGTATCGCATCGTTGGTGCCGAGGGAGTCGTCCCAGTGGAAATGCTGCCATGGTTGGCTCCAGTCGGGGAACTTCAAGGCACATCTGATGGTGGCGAGCACCACTCTGGACTCGCCCGACGACTGTTTCAGTGATAGAGCACTCTTCCGGGGTTTCTCTGGTTTGCCTTGTTTTCCTGTTAACTGAAAATATAGCACAAGTTTTTGCTGACATATAGATGTGGAAAGTTACTGCCGTATTAAAGAATAGTAATAGGCATTTATTTATAAAAAAATAAGTAGGTACATCCGTGTCACTAAATGGTGTTTGACAATATGTAGCTATTATTCTGCTATTTGAAGTTATATACGAGCATGCAAATAAATAGGTGATTGGTAAACGGATTGACGACCAATTGGTGGTAAATGATTATCGTTAAGTTAAGTGTGCACCTGATGTCTATAGCGTTCAAAATGAAAAAAAAATACAATAGTTAGAGACATAGTTATAACTTTCGTGTAATATTTATGTTTAATTATACTACTGGTGAAAATTTCAATATTATCCCTTGGTAAAATTCAGAGATAAGGGGGGGTATTTTTTCCTCAATCTCCGTAGAAAACAAATTTCAGTACAATAAAAAATTGTTCTAGTATTTGACCTAGAAGCTAGACTTCATTCCGCCCCCCCCCCCCCCAACCCCTCATTTCATCAGTTTTTTTTGGAAAAGAAAAATATATTTCTTTATACATGTGGGCTGACCACGTTTATAAATATTCCAAATTTCAAATAGATATCATAAGTAGTTCTTGAGATATGGCGCTATAATAGTCGGACAGACAGACAGAGTTACACCATAAGGGTGCCTTTTTTATCTTTTTGGTACGGAACTCGAAAAATGTCCTCGGTGGTGTGATGGAACAGTAATATAAATCCTGATTCGCGTGATACGCGTGTACGAATTTGAGCAAACAGGCGAGCCGCGCGTGCAACCTACGCACCTTTATGTCAGTGATCGACACTGTCATGCGCATCTTCATCTCGGATGGGTGAGTGTGTACTTAGTGTGAGTACGAAAGGGGTAAGAATACAAGCGTAAAATAAAACCTTGCAACTTGCAATAAATAAACTCCATAGTTATGGTATTTCGTTTTTATAAATAATCTATAGGTACACTATGTACAACACAAAAATGTGTAGGTACTTCTACGAAAATGGTTTTACTTTGTTTATTGTGGACAATATCTGTGTACGTAAGTAAGTACAAAGCCTTTGAGATTACGTTAAATGAAGAGGCTCTTTTTAGTACGGTCAGTATCAAATAGTCTGTAGCATCCAAAGTGCCAAATATATCGCAACACATCTTTATTGTTAGAGGCATAAAGACGGGTGACGATATTCTTGGCACTTTGGATGCTACAGACTATTTGACGCTGACTGTACCACTGTATAAACGAGCCTGACAGTAACGACGGTCTGGAATGTATCTCTCAGGGTGGCCAGGTTAGGACAGAAGATCCTGACAGTAGGTTCTTGAAAGTTCATGAGCTTGTTCCACTGCACTTTGTTGCTCTCGAACATGGTGAAGTTGAGGATCTCACGAGAATCTTTTGGGACCAGGCGATTGTAGATATCGAAGTCTTCCGCGCATGATTCAGACTCTGTAGATATTATAAGTAAGGTTATTGTATAAGGGCAAGTATTTGATTGGCCGGTTGTCCGGCGTCAGGATTACATTTTAATAAAAGATTTTAAGATCTTCAAAAGGAACGAAAATGAATAATGAGTTTATTCCAATTTTTGCGCCTACTTAAGGATTAAAATTCGTTATCACATGGATCGATTTCATTGCTATTAGTAAATATACCTTACAGATAACTGTAAATGAATTTTCTCAAGATTTTACTAACTAAAATATCGCAATATAACTTTTTGACTAAACCAATTTAATTGACTGTTGGAAATGCTTTCCTGGTCTCTCTGAGAATATACTTAAACGTCCCAAGTAAACGCTCTCATAGTTAAATCAATTATATTTATATCCGATTACGTCCTGTTTTATTGAGATAGTGTGTGAAAAGCGTGTATTTTAAATCAATAGGTACACCTATAACTACTCTGCTGGGCCCAGCAATAGATGGCAGCTTAGCTCCCCACGGGTCATCATCTTCAGGCTGCGGCAGCATCTGCCTTAAGGATTCGTTTCGTCTGAACATCAGGAAATTCCTTCTTTTGGAGTCCAGTAGCGGCAGTTCCAATTCCACGTGGAATGCTGTTGTGGCACCCTGTCAAGTGCATTACAACATTTTCTAAACTTTTCCCTAAAATGGTCATAATGTCAGATCAAACTTCTAACTATCGAAGGATTGAAATGTTTTTGAAATCTACATCTATACTTTTATAAAGTTGTAAAAATGAAATGTCTGTACAGTGAAGATATTTTCAAAATAATAATAATAAGGGCCTATTTAGAGGTCACTAAATCGAAAAATATTCATGCTTGCTTCATCACGCCAAATCGGCTTAACGGATTTCAACTGTTTTTTGTACACAGGTAGCTGGTCATCCCCAGGTGGTTAAATGATACTTTTTACCCGACTATGCTGTCGAAAAAAAGAGAGATTATGACTTTTCTCCTCCGCGAACGAAATTGCGGGCGCGTTCTAGTTATCTATACAATTATAAAGTTGCAAAAATGAAATGTCAATACATTGAAGATATTTTCAAAAAATGATGGTGACGGACACTAAATAGAAAAAAAGATTATATTGATTATTTGTTTGTTTGTATGTGTTATTGTGGCTACTCATGGTAAAACGGCTAAACGGATTTAAACTATTTTTGGTACAGGGGTAGCCAGACATCGCTAGATATATATGTATATATATATATATACCGTACAGACATTTCCTTTTTACACCTTTATTATAGTACTAGAAGATGCACGCAACTTCGTTCGCGGAGGAGAAAAAGTCATAATCCCTCGTTTTTTCTTCAGCATAGTCGGGTAAAAAGTATCCTATAACTATCTGCAGATACCCAGCTACCCGTGTACCAAAGATTATGGAAATCTGTTTAGCCGATTTTGCGTGATGAAGCCACAACGACACATTCAAACATACATAAAATCCAAAAAAAATATTTTTCGTTTTAGTGACCTCCAAATAGTCCGTAACAATCATTTTTTTGAAAATATCTTCAATGTACAGACATTTCATTTTTAAAACTTTATAATAGTATAGATATAGTTAAAACTTATATGGTAAATGTAACTGAATTAGATATATTTATATTTTATATCGAAAAAAGTTGACAATCTCTTTTAGCCAGTTCCATTAATTTGTTTGACTGTTGTTTTTTCAACATGTTTATTTTTTGTATATATTTTTTTATTTTCTCACAAATGTGATGAAAACATATTCTGTATCACGGGCAGTAAGGGGAAACTCGAGTCATTAAAAGCTCTCCGCCTTTGGCGTCGAGCTTCTAATGGACCCTCGTTCTTAATTTTCTTCTTACCACCCTTGGTACACAATGAACTATCTCTAAGCATTATCTACCAGTCAACCGTCACGTTGTTACACGATCCGCCATGATTATCCTGGCTCAGTTAAATAAAAATGTCCTTGTAAATCTTCCCTCACAAAGTTTTTATCTCCTTCTTGAACTTTACCTTATCTGGCTTTGGCGGCTGCGGGACCGACATGACCCTCAGCACGGTAAAGTTGAAGTAATTGGACCGGTAGTCGTCAGGGTGCGGTTCGAAATTGTCCTCGGGCCTGTCGGTGGGCAGTATCTCTCGGCAGTCCAGCCACTTCAGTTTAGGCAACTTCATGGCGATTATGGGACTGTAACCCATGCATACCTAAGAAAAAGTGGAAAGTCTGTATGTGGTACTATTTACACATAACGACGCAACTTTTCCAAACAAATTCATAAGTCGAAAAATATAGCATACCCTGACTGCAATTTAAGTTTTAACTTTGGTATATACTAAAACTAGATATATGTAACTTACTATTAATTAATATGGTATCTGTAGCCAGCACTAAAGACTAAATTATTTACCACTAAAAGTTACCTTTACTTTATCGGGAATGATGTATCGTTTTGATTCATTACCTGATCTAACTTGTGTTCAACCGGTGACATGTTATTGAGGATTATATAAGTGAAGGTGTTAATCCTTCACGAGGAATACGAGACAGTCAGGCCGTATATAAAAGTAGTATATATTTAAATTAAGAACGACAGCTGTCTCGAACCAGCTTTATGGCATCAGGCGTTAGTCTTAGGACAGATATTGAATAGAAAGCATCAAACCCGTACCACCAGCTACTTTTTATGTTATCCCACCAAATGCTACACTCCGCATATTGATGGACGTGCGGGGTAATACTCATATCCCTAGATAAACTTTTACATTTATAATATTAGTAGCATATCCACGAAGGCTAGGTTAAAATAATCGATGAACATGAAATAGGAGCACATGCACTGAAGGCACATGTAGAAGGCACTATTTTGATAGTACTTTTAAAATAATTTTGAGTTTTCTGCTATTTTTTTTATTTAGTGGATATTAACGAAAATAATCGCTCCGAAAGTTGCATAAATTGTGGCCCCTCTATATTCTAAACCTCATGTCAAAAAATATAAATAAATCACTAAAATAAAACTTAAGTAATAAATAATTTCAACGAAAATTGTTTTCAACATGATCATTAAAAAGTTTTTGAGTTATTGCCGAAAAATGATGATTCTCAACAGAAGGACGTAAAAGCCGTGGAGATAGTTACGCTCTAGCTTTTTCATATCTTATTTTGTTCCATCTGTAGTGCATTTTTCGTATGGACGGCAGCGGAACCCTTGAGCATGGTCCGACATGCTCTTGGCCGATTTTTGTAATTTAACTTATACTTAAAATAATATGGGCATGTCGTGTTTGTCTATAATTAGCTACCAATAAGTCTTTAAGCATAATATATGAATTTGTAACAATGTAAAACCTCTGTTGGCAGACCTAATAATTAGAATAAAATAATTTATTATATTAGATAGTATTACATTAAGGCAGTCAAGTAATATGGGCATTTTTACTAAAACGTGTACCACTCCCCCTCCCCCTCATTTGTTGTCTCAGATTATGGACCTTTTGGGCTCTTTTCAACCGACTTCCAAAAAAAGGAGGAGGTTCTCAATTCGACGCAATGATTTATTTTTAAATTTTATTTTTATGGATTTTCACCGACTATTTGACCGATTTCAATTTTTTTTTGTTTTACATGAGGTATTTCCAAGTTGGTCCCATATAATTCTGGTGAAGATCTGATGATGCAATCCACGAGGAAGTGAAGGAACTCCTCAATTATTGTAGGCATACATATGGCGATTTCGGTATTATAAGAAACATAATAAGCATTTTCATTCAAAAAGTGTAAATTGGTGAAGTGGAACTGATGAACACAGAATGCCATCGGAACTCCTCAATAATAAATGATTTACAGGTGGCGATAAGATATCTTGATTAATTTAGCTAAGCAACTTCATAGTCACAAACTTAAATGGTCCTCATGAGAATGGTACCATTGAATTGATTTGATGATGGAGCCGGAAGGTAGGCACCAGATCTATGTAATAAAATAATGTATCCTAGCCTTGTTTGGGCTTGTTCGAATCGTCACGAGATACACTTTTAAGTAACGAGTAACTAAAAAATAAAAAATAAATAAACTTTTTAACAAAAAAATAAAACCGACTCCAAAAAAAACTAAAAATTAAATAAATAACGCCATAACTCAGTTTCTTTAATGGACTTACAAGTAACCGTTTGTGTACTCAATCTATACAGTATATACAATTAATGTCATTTTGGAGTCGGTGCCATCGTGTCACAACGTACTAAAATCGACAATTTTCAATATTTTACACATTCTTTATATGGCACCGACGTCAAAATAAGATTAATTGTAGGTATATACTGTATAGATTGAGTATACAAACGGTTACTTGTAAGTAAATTGAAGAAACTGAATTATGGCGTTATTTTTTTACTTTTTAGTTGTTTTTTTTGGAGTCGGTTTTATTTTTTCGTTAAAAAGTTTTACTCAGCATCAAGAGCACTATCGATTTGACGGATAAGACAATTTGTATGAAAATCGGCTACTCAGATTTAAGACGCTCATATAAAATGTACTGAAATATTCTCACAAAACTGACCTTTTCTGGGCACATTCTTTTATTCATCAAAATCAACTAAGTAGGTACGTACCTGCTCTTGATTGCAATAAGTTCATAATTTGAGACACCAAACGTTTTCGTTAAATGTTCATAATAGACGATTTCAGAGAAATACATTTACTGGCGATTCTTGCACCATCTATCGAGAAAGTCTCGAACGTCTATGCGAACTAAGTAGCTTACTGAACATGGATTCCCAGCGAGCGACAACGCTTCAAGATAAGGCAGCGTGCCCAATGCATCTAATACCACGTCGAGATTGTAGATGTCGTTTTCCGACAAATCCAAAGTTGTCATAACGCGCGGTAAACGAGGCAAGCCCTGAAGACTTTCTGTAATCAGCAACGTATAAATAAATAAATAATCAGGGACAATCTTACACAAATCGACCAAGACCTAAACTAAGCAAAGCTTATACTATGGGTACTAAGCGACGATATACATAAATTATAATACTTAAATACATAGAAATCATCCAAGGCCCAGGAACAAACATTCGTGCTCATTACACAAACAGTTGCTCTGGCCGGGATTTGAACCCGGGACCGCCAACTTCGTAGGCCGTTGTGCAACCCACTGAGCCAAACGTATCGCTAAAACAACCTAACCTGCATGCAATGCACTTGAACAACTTAACCTGCCTTCTAACTTAGTCTCGTGAAGATAAAGTAGTAGCAGTGATCGCACTGTTCTCGTTTGTAGAGAAGATAAGATAACCGGTGAATTTAAATTACTTAATAGTAATCGTATATTAATTATTTTCCTACAAGTTGGCAATCACTTTTCTAGAACGGATAAAGCTCATAAAAAATAGGTTTTAAGAACTAAAAAAAAGAAACATAAATGCATCGAATTACCATTCGTCAATAGATTTCTCGCTAAACCCAAATACAATAAGTCCGGCGGTAGGAATTCCGCAAATGTGTCAGTTCGGGCGATCCGATTAGCCTGAAGTTCAAGTATCTTCAGCCCTGGGGGAAGAAAGGTCGTGTCGACTTCACCAATATAATTTCCGCATAGACTCAGGGTCGTCAGCTTTGTGAATTCTGCCAACTCGCTGTCCAATTCTGTCATCTAAAAAATAAATTATAGTTACCAATAATGTCTGTAGTAGGATTTACTAACTTATCGGTTAGGTAATCTAATTTCATAATATTCTTCTGTGAAACATTTTTATTTTTTACTGACCTCCCGTGACCATGGAAAGCTGGAAAGCTTCCGAAACGTCGGGAACTAAAATGAGATAACATACGCGATATAATCCGTTAAATTGTTTTATTTTAATGAGTAATAATCGCGGAAACAGAAGAAAATATAATTATTTTTTTTTAAACAAACCTTGCCTAACCTACTGGGTTATAGGTAAGTATTGCCTTAACGGTTTAAAAAATATATACGGACAGAAAATCAGTTTTAGAGAAAAGCTTTAAGTAATTGGAAAATTAAACAGTTTAGGGAAAACACTTATAAAATCGAAAATATATAATATTATGCCCATGTGGTCAACATACCTACTCATACTCATTTATTCATAATTTGTAAATTATATGTAAATTTTTACAATATTATAATTAATATTTTGATTTGATTTGATTGAATAATAACAGAATTTGTGATATATGCACATTAGAATTACAGATTACAATTAATATTATTCAAAAGTTCATTTACTCATTACTTACATGTTAAGATTTACTTTACCAAATTTTTATTTATTTATTTACAATCTTAAATATCGATGTCAATGTCATTATTACCATTATTAAATTCGTCAATATTATAAAAAGCTTGACAGATTAGCCACTTTAAGTTTATTGTGAAATACATTTGTGGATTCCAACGTTTTAATTATATCGGGCAATGCGTTGTATATCTTGGGACCCACTACCTGCATAGTCTCGGAGAATTTGGCCAGCCTGTGGCTAGCTAGCAGCAGGCGTTCCCTGCTTCCTAGACGGGTGCGAGTGAGTTTGCTTGTGTTGAATGTGTGTTTATTATTGTATACGTGTTTTGCAATATTGAAAATGTACTGTGAAGGTAGTGTCAGAATGTTCATATTAATGAACAATTATTTGGCCGGTGCTCCAACTGGCGCCATTGATATTATTCTGACAGCACGTTTTTACAAAACAAAGATGCGATGCCATTCGGCAGCCGATCCCCACAATTGCAAACCGTAATACATAAGGGAATGAAACAAAGAGAAGTAGCTTGATCGTAGCTGTTGAGGTCGTAGCACGTTGGCAAGTCTTTTCAAAGCGAAGTAAGCACCAGATAATTTACTACAGAGAACGTCAATATGTTTGTTCCATCCCAGGGCAGAGTCGAGAGTTAAACCTATAAATTTAGTATCCCCGCACCTGTTCAAAGATCGTGCCATTTACATTTATATATAGGGGTCTGGGAGGTTTACCACCTAAGTTTATATGCATAACTTGCGTCTTGGTTAGATTTAGAGAACGCTGTTATGAGGTCACATGCGTCATCAGCGAAAAGGTACACGTCGCCAACAACGGTGGATAGTAGGTCGTTGACCATTACTAAAAAATAAAAAAGAACCGACCTCAAAATAAACTAAAAAGCGAAAAATAAACTTTTATGTACGGTACGGATCACATTTGAATCACCTTTTGAAGTCGGTGCCATTCATTTATTACTATTAACACAGATGGCACGCAAGAACCGCGGTGATAGTAATTCGTATTTTTGTTGAATACAGAACTTTACTTCAGGTTTGGCACCGACTTCAAAAGGTGATTCAAAATTGATCCGTACCGTACATAAAACATTATTTTTTGCTTTTTAGTATATTTTGAAGTCGGTTCTTTTTTTTATTATTATTTTATTTTTTGCCTTTTAGTGATGGATTTTAATGATCTAAAGTATTTTTTAGAGCCCAGAGCAGAATGGGAAGATTAAGATGGAAGAAATTTGATTGTAAATAAAAATCTAAATTATAAGAATTGGCTAGGTCAAAATGGTTAAGTCCAGTAGCTTGCTGGTTAAAAAAGAATACGACTAACAGTCTCGACTTACCCATAATATTTAAAGAATTGTCTCGCAACTATTGACCGTTAATAAGGACTTGTACCTTCCATCATCAGCTCAGCATCATTAAATGATGGCAAGCAGAGCTTTAAAAAAATGTGACTATAATATTTGAGGGTTTCTCTCGATTTCCCTGGGGTTCCATCATCAGATCCTGACTTGGTGATAAGGAGACTACCTCAGAGACACACTATAAAGAATATGACTAACAGTCTTAACGTACGTACCTATATTTTTTAAGATACATATATTTTTTAAGAATTATCCTGTAACTCTTAACCGTTAGGGAGATATCTGGTTCTCCACTATCAGCTCCACTTTGCTACCCTGATCTTAACTAACTTCTGCCTCAAAGCAAAATATGATAAAGAATTATAATGCGATTAGTGAATTAAATAACACTGGTTGAGCCCTTATTAGTGACTGGTGGCTTGTGTCTTCATCATCAGTTTCTCTTCAACAAATGATGATTTTCGAGTGTAAATGCTTGTTCTTCTTTAATTAACACCGAAATCGCCATAGGTGTGCCCATAATCTTTGAGGAATTCCTTCGTTTCCTCGTCGATCTCATCATCAGATCATCACCAAAATATTATGGGACCAACTTGGAGATTCCTACTCTTAACAGAAAAAATAATTTTCCAAATCGAGTCGCGATGCGCAAATAAAATAAACCTGGTAGAGCCCTCAGTGGTAACTGATGGCTGGTGTCTTCATCATTGGTTTCTCTCCACTAAATGGTGATTTTCAAATGTAAATGCTTAAATTACTGTAATAAATACCGAAATCGCCATAGATGTGCTCATAAAAATCGAGGAATTCCTTCGATTTTTCAGGGATCCCAGCATTAGATCTTCACCAAAATTTTATGAGACCAATTTGGATATACGTACTCATGAACAAAAAAATAATTTTCCAAATCGTCGTGTATATGACGGAGTTCTGAGGTAACAAACATAAAAAAAAAAAAACAACCGAATTGAGAACCCCTCCTTTTTTTGAAGTCGGTTAAAAACACAGGTTGGCTACAAAAAATCAAAAGTAAGCGCTGTAAATATTTTCACTTAGTAATAGTATTTAGCCACAAAAATTCGAAGAAAGGATTTAAACAAACCTTTTTCGCTATATTTAAGCATATCAGTCATAGGAATTACATTTTCATGCCAAATTCTAACGTTGCGGAATTAAATATGGACAAAGTTCGCATTCATCATTTTAATAGAAAAAAACAAGTAATTGAATATTTAATAATATGAATTTACTTCTTTGTTATCTGTGAAAATATTGCACAAATTTCTTGGTCGTAGTTTTTATGTAATAATTATTACGGCAAATAAAGAAGAAAGGCGTCGAAAAAGCGTGTGTAATTTTCGCGACTCTCCTCCGGACTGAACGAAGTCGAGGATCGTGAATTATTTCACTGAAGTAGGGGAGAGCAAAAGTATGATTTATATTATTTTGTCGTGATGATAAATAATATCAACCGTGTTCGAATTACCAAAAACTTACCCAAAAGAAGAGACTCGTAACTTTGGTAAAAAGCAAATTTTACGCAAAAAACGACGTAGTATTATGGATGATGAATTATCATCTTAGACGGTAATGAATGGCACGGTAACTTTAATTTGAAAATGCCAATAATCAAACAATCCGTTATATAAGTGGAGCATATGGAGTTCCTAAAACAGTTTTATTATGGCTTGCAATTAGCTCTCGTGGTCTGTCGAAACCGGTATTTTTTTCGTGAGGTTTATTAGTCAATGCTGAACGATATATGGAGCGTTGTTTGCAGGCTGTGCATGATTTTATGATAACATATCATAGAGGAGCTAATGTTGTATTTTGGCTAGATCTAGCATCCAGCCATGACTCAAAGAAGACTTGGCCAAAATGGAGGAGTTAGGAATCCCATATGTACCGAAGGATAAAAATTCCACCTAATGTACCACGACTTCACCCGATCGAAGATTTCTGGGGAGGAAGATAATAATTTCCGACCCAAAACTGTATAGGCTGTAATCGAAACATAAAATTACAGTTAAAGAAAATGCTCAACATCGACATACACCGCAGCCCGCAAGCCAACTCTCGCAAAGCAGCTTACATGGGGCCAAATTTCCTTCAACATAAAATTTTAATCGTTTATTTTTTAAATTAATATATAAGTTTATTGTGGTATACCACGGACTTTTATTCAAAAGTGTTTTAAACTTTGTCCATATTTCATTCCGCATACGTTAGTCCATCCAGAAATTGATTAATATGAACGATTAATAAAGAACAAAACAAGTAAAAAGAAAAAAACAAGTCTTGTACCCTAGAAATTTGTTACGTTATAATGGAAATGTTTCATGATTCATGATATCGATCACATAAAACAAATAATAAATTCTAATGTGGAACATAGCGATTATAAACAGTCAGGACCCATAAGAAATCTAGATCGACGAAAATCTTCCAACAATGGGTCCCGACTTTTTAAAATCGCTATGTTCCATATTAGAATTTATTATTTGTTTAATGTGAGTATCGATCATGAATCATGAAACATTTCCATTATAACTTAAGACATTTCTAGGGTACAGGACTAGTTTTTTTCTTTTTAGTTTTTTTACGCAGTCGGGTTTTTTGTTTTATTAATCATTATTTTTATTTTATACTTTTTAGTTAAATAAAAAAATCAGTAAATTTCGCAATCTTTATCGTGAGGGTTATTGAGAAGTTTGCACAGATTTATTACAATTGAATGAAAATTAGTGAGAACGGCTTGGTAACCAACTTTAAATCGTTATAGTTCCTAACTGGTCATTCAAAATTAAAAATGATAAAAAAAACTTACTAATGATTTTTTAAATCCCTATTCAATGATACCCCATTCGATATAGTACGTCGATTTTAATTTTTTCCATTTTCACAATATGGCGTCTCATTATCGCCATTTTGAGGTTTCATCATTTTCATGTCTTTAGTAAAATTTGGACAGTTAAGACAAATCGATTGACGTAAGAATCATCAAAATCGGTCCATGTGTTTGGTCTCTAGAGTACCAGATAGGAATAAACATACATACATACATAGACTGATAAACACATTACACTCCTTTGCGTCGCGCAGTCGGGTAAAAATAACATGTTAATTACCATAACTAGGAAAAAATAAGTCGGATAAAGTGTCAAATATTGCGTTTTTAGTTAGGGTTCGTCCATGGATCACGTAATGCTCGAAGGGGAGGAGGTGGTTCTGGAAAAATATGGAATGAGCTCTCTGCTGCAATGCCTGCAATTTACATAATTCTAAATGATTTAAGAATCTAATTCAGGAAACTCTAATGTTTGCAATAATGCTTATACCCATATTAGGAGAGGGGGGTTGAGTAAGTTGCTAAAACACATCACGTGATTAATGGACGAGCCATTATCGATGTGGTATTTATTTGGCCATAGTTATTTAATTATTTTGGAGAGATTGTTATACATATAATGAATACCTCAGAGTCAAAAATTCTTAGCATAGGGACTTCTTTTAATTTCTTCTTCAAGACTGTACGATCCCCAACCATTACAGCACTCTCTATAAGTTTTTCAAGATTATCGGTTATACAGTTAACACTTTGAAAACAGATCTTCCCTTCTTCATTCGCAAACTTGTCAATATCCCACCGAGTAAGGGGTAAAAGTATCTCCCAATGATCTTTGAGACTTATCGAAGAATTTTTATCGAGGAATCCAGAGAGGATGCTTTTTTTTATTCTCTTATACAGTGATTCGCTGAAGAGTACTTTAGGTATGTTTTCTCTGAGGCATTTTGTTTTATGGTGCCGGCGGGCTTGTGCAGCGTGGCTCCAGTCAATGCCTGTTTCTATTCGCTCTTGAAATCCTTTAAACAAAGATGGCACCACATACGTGAATCATCCTAACACTTCGTTAAACTTGTAATAGAAAACTCAAGTACCAATTATTGCTACATAGGTGACAGAAATTCCGCTCTCTAAGCTCTATTTAATTCTCTATATAAGCTTATTCATAAGTGGCAAATTGCGTTTATTTGTGAGCACACCAAGAAACGCTATTTGTCATTTAAGGAGGGCTTCAATAAGGTTATATCCTTCAAAATTGCATAATCACGTCTAAGGAAGGATTTTCTTAAATTTGAATTGTACATGAACGAACTTGTAGGCCAAAAAGCTCGTTAGATATATGTAAGTTATATTCTCGAGCTAGTAATTTCCATTTTTTTTTAAATATCAATACGGTTACTTCAAATAGAGCATATCGCTAAAAAAGACGTGTATAGTGGGTTATTACTGGCCCCTGAACCACTCAACAAAGCGCCAAATATGTTATGTAAATATGCTCCGATATGTAATAGTAATGAATTTTTAAAAACCTAATAGAGATGAACTTATTATCGCTGTAAGGGCTCTCCTTCAAGAAAGCTTAGAGCAAGAGTTTTTGGGATTGTTGCGCTATAGAGATAGAATACTAGTCTTCGTGCCGCTGGGGTCATTCGCAAGAAAAATATAAGTAGTATCCCTACGCTAGTCATTAATCGAAAACATAACTAAGCAAAGAAAAATGTATAAGAGTTATACCTTCTATAACATCGTTGGGTAATAAAAAGAGGCTTGAGTTACTTATAGCCGGCCGCGCAATCACCGGTGGCGCTTTCTTAGTGGCTTCTTTAGGAGGCATTTTATTAGTATCTTCGGTTTACTAATGATAAAAATCGAATAAGTTTTGGTAACAAAAATATTTACTGAATTGATAGGTTGCAGGATAGAGCCATAGTTAATTGTGACGTGTTATTGACAGAATGTTTTTTCTAATGTAATTAAATCAGCTATTAACCTATACCGCCTCAAAGAAAACCTTCAGTGTTTTCAATGTGAATTTTCCTGTTGGTAAAGCAGTTCTTTGGCCGCACTTCACTATAACACAACTAGATGGCGCGCGAGTAGGTGTGTTTATTCGCGACTGGCGACAGCGGTCAAAGTGCACGTTGTGCCTTTTAGAAAACTATAATACATTCTGTCGTATGAACGTCAACTCGATTCATAATGTAAATGCCTTCCGCAGAGGTGTATACTTACTGTACTCAAGCGCCACGTTATCAGACTTTTATTATACGACGTCGCGAGTGAATCATTTTCTTTAACTCTGATGTATTGTGGTTGTGTTGTGCGCAATGTGGTGAACTGGTGACATTGACGTTTGGTGAGCGGGAATTTTGAGTGGAGTTTCGAGAGGAATGTGGATTCCCGCGTCTGGTTCAGTGTTTCTCGGATTTTGTCGAGTGAAAGTTGCTTGCGATGCGGTTATGGAGTGGCAGTGATGTTGCCAACAGTTCTGTTCTTGTTCGCCCTTGCGTGATTGGCAAGACACCGTGTATGTTTGGAATTCAACTTCCGCACGGCTCTTTGTTGTAATTAAGAGTTTATCCGAGCTGAAGGTAACTCATGCTTTACAATGTTAGCTTTATGATGCTCTACTATTTTGCTGATTGTAAGTTACTTTGATCAAACGTGTATTTTAATTAGAAATTCGATAGATTCTTTATTATTTGTTGGGCTTGGTTTACACAGCACCATAGATGTAATTATGTAGTATATGTAGGTATTGTTATTCAGGACGGGGCTATGTAGTCTTGGTGACCTAGGAAAGTGGTTTGAACGAACAGGTACTGTTGTTAATAAGTTTAGGCTACAGTCGACGACAGAGAAATGTACATCTACTTATTTACCTTATTGCATTGTAATAAGGCCTGAAAGGATATATCTCTTTGTAGTTGACTATACTACCCCTGTAAAAGTCTCAGGACTCGTTTTTAAGAACGCTTAATTAAACACAATTACAGAACTAACGATTGCCAACATTCGTCCCTAAAGGCAATCTCCCGGTAAACTGCGATCTCTTCGGCTTCGGTTATCCTAATAACTTTAAATGAGCAATGTGTTATCAGAAACGACTATAAATAACAATGGGATGAAATTTGGTACGTAAGACTAAGTATTGCTTTCCAAGGTGATGGACATAGATTTCATTTTCTAAAAAACAAAAAAAAAAAATCGGTCACTCAGGTTCTTACGTTTATAGGTTTTCTCTGCGATTATTAGAATTTAACGATCAAATCTCGCACGTTTTAGTAGAATAGGTACGAGTTTAGAGAATACCTATTTATCGTTTTACAGTTTAATCGGACGAACTCCATTCTAACTGCAACTTGTATGAGACATTTCATACAAATCAAAGTTGCAATGCAGTCCGTTAGTCGCAACGCATTCAAGTAGCATAGTCAAGATGTGAGCTAGGTTGACCAGATTTCCGTCTTACGGGGCAACTACTGAAAATACAGGGTTCGAGGTTTAAAAACGGGACAGTTCGTTTTTTAAAACCGGCCAAGTACGAGTCGTACTCGTACACCGAGAGTTCCGCTCAAAATATACGCTAAAAACGGCCGTGTCTATGGAAATTCAGTGTTAGGAGAGCTCTGCTCCGAAGTAAAATGTATTAGGTATACGTAGTGTGAGGTCTGTATAGGTTACTTACATATAAATATTGGAGATAGGCATTAAAGATTTTCACGCTTTCCTTATTGTTTGTGTTTGTTGCCATTACAGGTACCTTCATACAAAATTCCACATTTAGAGGACAGCTGGAAATACCTTATAGGTTTTCATTTCACGGCAATTTGTATGTCACTACATTTTTAACACGCTTTTATTAGGTCGACCTGTATGTAACTATGTAATGGAATCTAAGGTAAATAATTTAACCATCTTCCAACGATCGTAGCATCATAAAAATTGGCAGCTGTTAGTTCTGATGACAATACAATAATATGGTACTGTCGAACTGATCTGATGATGGAGACGAAAGATATAAACTGAAACTTCATGATGGAACATCGTATCATAGCTATGTACAAACACACAGGTTTAACCTACAAAGACACAGGTTTGCGCTTTCACCGCTAAAAAGTCTGCGTTTGTTGCATCACCTCGTTTTGAGAATACTCCCCTAACTGCAACAGCCACTATCGGAATCCTTGGCGTCGATATATCGAATGAAGTCCAGTTCCGCGGCCAGTTAGAGGGTAAGGCCAAATTAGCCTCTAAGAAGCTCGGCGTGCTCAACAGATCGAGACAGTATTTTACTCCGGCCCACCTCCTACAGCTTTAATAGGCACAGGTCCGCCCGCACATGGAATACTGTTCTCATCTGTGGGCTGGGGCTCCACAGTACCAGCTTCTCCCTCTAGACCGCATTCAACGGAGAGCGACTCGTCGGTTGCCAGCGTATTTCAGATCAGCTTGACTCCTTGGCAATGCGTAGAGATGTAGCCTCGCTCTGCATTTTCTATCGCTTGTATAACGGAGAGTGATCCGAGGAATTGTTCGGGTTGATCCCAGCTGCATCTTTCCGCCTTCGTCCTACGCGACAATATTTCCATCCTCACCACTTAGATGGTTGGCAGTCCACAACTGTGCGTTTTTCTAGATATTTCCTGCCTCGCATGACTGAACTGTGGAATAAATTGCCGCATGCAGTATTTCCGGACCGATGCGATCTTCAAACCTTCAAGAAAAGAGCGTACTCCCACCTGAAAGGCCGGCAACGCCCTTGTGACTCCTCTAGTGATGCAAGTGTCTATGGGCGACGGTGATCGCTTACCATCAGGCGACCCGTCTGCTCGTTTGCCCCCTATGCAATAAAAAAGAAAGATGTTTGGATTTGTTAGAAAAGTCTTGTAAAGCGTGTTTCTCTTGTGTTTTTTAAACTATTAATTTAGTATTTAATGCGGTATTGTATCTTTTATTGCGTTGACTTAGAAGTTTTATTTTTTCACAGCTTCAAGTGATTGCAGACTTGCAGACAGACGGGCAGACGGACAACAAAGAGATCCTATAAGGGAGGTACGGAACTCTAAAAATTAATCAGTTAAATTGCTAACTAATTTTCTTAATGAAAGATCTTAAAAACAATATTAAGTATTCAAAAACACAACAGTTTGTACAATATTTAGCGAAAAAATATGGATATGGATTTCTTACTGTATTACCCATCAACAACCGAACCCAACAGGGTTCTTTCTATTCTGACTTTTTTTTAAATCCTGACAATTTAACGGTTTCAGAAGTCTACATACTCATACACTCGTCATGAATTCAACATAAATATTGTTAGAATACGTATTTTTTATCTTTTAATGACATAAAAGTACGGGACAATATACTGTTCCGTATTAGTTTTGTCAAATTACGGACAAGGAAAAATCCATGCCTGAAGTACGGGACAACCCGCAAAATACGGGGCATCTGGTCACTCTAAGTGAGACGCTAGCGACAAAAACACAGTACTCATGTTATCTTATTTGGTTAACGACGATCTCACGATTTTTTTTTACCGCGTATAATTATATTTTTCTATGATAAAAAGTTTCTATGGGAGTAATTGCTGTTGCTTTATCATCTTCGTCATCACTATTTCAATCCGGAGACATTCACTGCTTAACATTCCCCATAAACTCACAGCCATTAGAGACCAACTGCGAATGCTACATTCAACAATTTTTCGACACTATTGGTAATCGGCTCTCCGAGTGATATGCTCAGTCCATTGCCATGCCACTGTAATGTTTGAATATAAGCTACCATGTCTATGTTAGTTAAAATTATTAAATCATTGCACAAAATTTTATTATCTATGCACTATAAATAAAATAATCGCATTTAAGTCGTTTAGTCACTGCAGAGGTGAGTTGTATCTGGTTGCCATGCGATCGCGGTTAGCATGATTTTGCGTATGTTGGTTGAGAAAAGTAAACAACGACTTCTACTTGTCTACTACATGCATTTTTGGAAGGGTGACTTGTGTCTAGTTTATAGAAGATCCTTATTCAAATGCGGAAGTGTGTTCGAACAACAAATATACATTTATAAGTTTGTCTTGAGAGGTTACTTGTACTTGTGTACTGTTGGTTGACTGTGACTTAGAGTATTTTTATTCCGAAGAAATGTAGGTTGTACAAATGATAAGAAAAATAACATATTTGCCACTAGTGAAAAAGCAAAAAAGTTCATAAGGAGATTGGTGAGTTTGACCAGCGACTTACGTCATTTAAAAGACTCCGGGTAAAAAAAATACTTAATCCATTGAGGCATTTACATTATATTTGGTTTCCGCGATTATTACGCGTTTAAATAAAACAATTTACACGGATTGTATAAATAGGATAATACATGCGATATATAAGTAACGCGTTTAAATTATTGTTTTGTTTAAACTGTTCAAGAATTGTTTCTGAAGAGTTACTTAACTTGGAAGGAACTCGCAGAAGTATGCTAATTACAAATTAGTAAATAATTAACGAGTTTAAAACGGCATTAAATGTACATCATATACTTATATATTAGAATATAATTAGCGCCTAGTATTTCTGTATAACATTTATATTACTACTTTCAGCTTCTTAATATCTACGCAATTCGGATGCATGTATACGGTAGGAGGTTTTTACTATACCATTCCGCTTTATCGCGAGATTTCTATGAATATTTCCTACTTATTATTAATTAATCCTTTTCGTAGATGTGATTCCGATTGCTGATAATTTAAATTGAAAACCATAAAGTGTATGAAATATAATTCATCGACCAGTAAGTAAAATGTAGTTACATTCAGTTCAATTCTGGTGAATAATGTAATGAACTACTTATAGGAAAAACTGTTTCATTGATTGATTAGGTAATAAATAATAACCTCAGTGGTAAATCGTCAAGGAAAAGTAGTCGATATTGTTGATGCGAAATATAGTCAGGTAGGTATTGCGAGATACAATGTTGCAGTGTAGGTATTTAATTAAAATTGCTTTGTGCTCGTGCATCGAAAAGCTATTTTAAATTGGTATTTAACAACTGCCAACAAGTCGACAAAGAACTACGCAATAAAGGCTACTGTAGATGGATATTAAAAAAATGTATCGCCAGTAACGCATTAACGTCGCGCGTCGCACTTATTATATAATACTGCACTTTTCATATTACAGTAAAACCATTATCAATTAAACGATCATGAGGAATTAATTTTATCACCCATGAATATAAGTTATGTAAAGGTTTCAAATGCGTTACTACCAACCTTAAGGACTATGTAAGATCTACTAATAGGGAATATGGATCCGGTTTTTTATGACTAAGATATATAATTATGATATCCATTGAAAATTAGATACTACATTTTTTTTTAAAACATACAAAGTTAGTGGTTTTACGTCACTCGCCAGACAGCACACACAAGTGTATGGAGAAATGGCAATTTCTTATTAGACCGTTAAAAAGTGCGCTTAATCGTATAGTTGTCATATTTTTTTCCAACATTGAGCCCTAATAAATGTAAAGGTAACTTCTTTTGGGCACGAAAAAAAAATAGTAATATTCAGTTGCTAATCTAAAAGACATTATTTTGTCCTTATTTCACCTTTTGAGGCTTAATTTGATATTTTTACGTTTGTTTAATACAGTTACTGTAATATATAAATGAACGTACCCAACCTACTTGGACAGTTAGTACTGAAACTCTTTACAGATCGTGCATTTCATCTATCGCGATATGAATTTAAAATACTGAATCAAAATTCTATTGACCAGGAGTGTTATTCCAAGAAGCTTGGGCAAAAACAAACAGAAGAAATGTTTTATTCTTGAAGCGAAATTGAAGATTTCTAATTAATCCGTTTTCCGCTTATAAAAGTGACACCAGTTATCCTTGGCTACGGGACGGAGCCATATTATACGAGTGAAGAACCTTATTAATTAATGCCCAGTTCTTGGTTCTGATTTCTGAAACGTCCCACGCGACCGACACCTACCTCCTCCGCCTCGTCCTCGAAACGTATATTGGGTGAGTTAAATTCTGTGAAGCTTATATTTATATTCATTATTACATTTCAATACAGGGTGTCCCAAGAAGTAGTGATATACTGAAGCTGGGACGTAGAGGACCTAGAGGGCTATCTAAATCACCCCCATGTATGTTCCGCGATTTTTCGTATTTTCGGAGTTAAGACTTTTTTTAATTCTTCACCTATCGCCGAGTAGGATGAGATTTTTATTTATGGTGACGTGAATTATTGCGGTGGATGCTTGATTTTTTTTGTGTGCTAAGCTGATAGATAGGCCAATTCAGTATGGTAACATTTACTATCGGTAGATCTTTGAATGGAATAAAAAAAATGCCAAGAATGATAAAATTACCCAATATGTTCACAACTTCAAGGGGCCTTAAAAAGATAAAATCACATAAAAAAAATTACCGTTTGGCTTTTAAAAACTTGCTCTATCTATATTATTTTATTATTCATAAGGCTTCAATCAAAAAACTTAAATCTAAATGTGGTAAGTGCAAAATTTTAATTTACATGATGATTAACACAAACAAAGTAAAACCAATCACAAGGTGTTTAATTACAAGAAATTTTCAAAATGGCCCCCCTGTTGCTCAATGCAAGTGCGACATCACCGAAAAAAGTTGTCTTTTAAACGTCTGAATGCACTTCTATTATTTTTAATGGTTTCTTCTGCTACTCTCATTTTCCGGGTTAACTCGTCCAAATTGCGGCATTCTCTTGAGTAGACGAGGTCTTTGTAGTATCTCCATACAAAAAAATCAATGGGGTTTAGGTCGGGGGACCGTGGAGGCCAGGCTATAATGCAGGCGTCACCCCGGTCCAAATACGCATTATGTACTCTTAAGATCATGCGATAGTCAGGAAACGTTTCAGGTTGAGGCCCGCCTCTTCGTTCCACATGTTCCCGGTACAGCCTTGAAGCTTCCGCCGCATTCCCCCTAGCATAACCGTAATAGTAATGCATTTCTGCGTAGTCACGTGAAGTAAATATGATCACTTACACGCAAACTCAAGTCCAGTTAAATAATGCCAAGTCGTCGATTCCAGGTAAAAACACTAATGCAAATCGTAATGCAAGTCAAAGTCCATATGAATAGCCAAAATGATTAGAGAAACGAACAATTAGCAGTATTAAAACACAATTTTTAAATTATTGAAAAGTACCAACGATGACCAAACAACGTGAAAATTTTCTCATGCGTCAACCGTCTTTTGTTTTTTGTTCTTTTTCTATTGATGTGCGCGTGATTTAGAACGAAATTTATTTAGAAAGTTAATTAATATTGCACTTGCCACATTTAGATTTCAATTTTTTGATTGAAGTTTTATGAATAATGAAATGAAATTTTCAGGGTAGCTACCTGATAGATAGAGCAAGTTTTTAAAAGCCAAACGGCAATTTTATTATGTGATTTTATCTTTTTAAAGCCCCTTGAAGTTGTGAACATATTGGGTAATTTTATCATTCTTGGCATTTTTTTTTTATTACCTTCAAAGATCTAACGATAGTAAATGTTACCATACTGAATTGGCCTATCTATCAGCTTAGTACATAAAAAAAATCAAGCATCTACCACAATAGTTCACGTCACCATAAATAAAAATCTCATCGTACTCGGCGATAGGTGAAGAATTAAAAAAAAAGTCATAACTCCGAAAATACGAAAAATCGCGAAACATACATAGGGGTGATTTAGATAGCCCTCTAGGTCCTCTACGTCCCAGCTTCAGTATATCACTACTTCTTGGGACATCCTGTATATAATTAAAACAAAACATTATATGGAACCAAAAAAAATGTGAATTATAATAATAATACTTTGCCCTGCCCCGCCGCCGGCTGCACACTAGGTTACGTGTTTTTTTAATGTGTTTATATTTTGTATTTGCTTTTTGTATAATACTTTATATATTTATATCTATATATTGTTAAAAATCTACCCAAAGATCGAAAATAAATAAGTGAATAATACTTTAGCAAGCATTTGGGGTTCCTGGAAAAATCGATAAATCACTGACAATATCCATTATTTGGTGCTTCTGTACCAGATTACAAAACTGTGTGCTTGTGCTATTTGTGGTTCGATAAGGTGGCGAATTCCAGATGTTTTTATCCTTCCCTGCTGAGCGAACTATTAAAACATCTTTTGGTGTAATATTTGTTATATGCCAATCTTACATATAGTGTATGATTATCCGTAACG
The DNA here is from genome assembly GCA_905404275.2 of Hedya salicella. Classification (NCBI taxonomy): domain Eukaryota; kingdom Metazoa; phylum Arthropoda; class Insecta; order Lepidoptera; family Tortricidae; genus Hedya; species Hedya salicella. Next base: position 106,250,062 of record FR990096.1, on the reverse strand, counting down.
CGCAACTTCAAATACGTAAGTTTCATTCTGGTCGTGTTTGAGGTCGCAAATATTTTTATATGGTGTTAAATTAAGAATTTATTGTGCGTTATAAATACTAAAAACCTAAAGTTAAGCTTGTATAAATGGTATTGAAATATCACAAAGAACCTTACTTCAAAACTGATTATTTTAAATTTAAGTATCAATATCGGTTGGTCGCACTATACATCGACGGCTGGCCGCCGTTTACGCATAAATTTAGTGTGCGCGCCAGAATGATACGCCGATAAATACCGCAACTTGGTGAGTGCCTTCTAACGTAAACGGACTTAACGCGAAATGTCAGAATTACACTCCTCCTAAGCCTGCCCTGTCTACTATGCCCGTCTTGAGGCATCCATTTATAGGGACCATACTGGCGCCACTATTCATTCTAAGGCCTGATTCACGCTGCCTCGGTGATGAGAGATCATAAGTCATAATAATAGCAAATTGACATTTCTAGTACAACTGTGATATACACGACTCACGAAAATATGTTATCTGTGTCTGTTTATTTAATACAGTACGAGAAGCTGTGCGCGTGACAAGCCAATTCGCGGCAATTTGCACTAGCCCTGGGTCCTATGGAATGAAACTTAAAATCGGACAAATTTGTAAAAAAATACAATTTTGTAGAATTGTACGGTAAAAACTAAAAACAAAACTACAAAATTGTAATTGTAACACTGCTAAATATATAATAAAAACCTTGTTCAATAAAACCATAAATTTGTAAAGAACGTCTGTAAATTTTGACGTCAATTGTAAATACAAATATGCAATGGTAAGTTGCAATATTCTTGATAAAATGAAATAATGATGGTAGAATATAAGTCAGTGTTTGTTTTAGTCTACATTATCACTAATTGTTTGCTCAAAGGATAATAACTACAAATTAAGCATGCGTACGAGAATATATGAAAATAAAAAGTACACAATTACAACTGCATATTCCTCGTTACTGTTTTAGGTACAGTATGTATAAATATCCACACAAAATTCCAAAATATTTATACGTACATAAACCTTACTGCCTTAACAATAAAACTTGTATACATATTTTTGAAACTTTGTCGTGTATGCATATTGGTGCCGTTGACTGTAGCATTATAGAAAAGTTATGTCATACAGTAGGCAATTAATGAACAATCGTAAACAGCCTTGACACAAGATGCGGGTCGCCTGTCAGGATTGAACAATCTAGTAAATTTTCCACCATGTAAACTTGAACAATCTAGTAAATTTTCCACCATGTAAAAATTGTAACTGCAAGTTTATTGAACAATTACAATTAATTTTCAATTTTATGTATTTCTATACATAAGATTGTAATTACAATGTACATATAGTAAATTGTAAGTTTTATTGCATAGGGTCCAGGTCTAAATAATCATCAATGTTGAATAGCCAGCACGACTCGCTTGCTGTTTAGACTTTTCCTCAAAGATAGTGATAATTCGTAACGGAGAAAAGTAGCCTTGATATTTCGTTTAAGGTAAATACCTCACAAGTTTGCATACTCGTACTGTGACCGATTACTGACACTTTGTCAATATTTATTGTATCCTGATGCGTTAATTTATTAGCGGGTATTATTAGAACCGTTACACATGATGGTATATGCTATTCTTGGCAGCAGTGTTTTTTACGTTACAAATAAATCTGTGTGTCTGACAGCCGAGCAAAGACTTGTTTTTGACCCTTTTTAACTACCTAAGAAAGAGAGGGGTATTATTATAAGTTTTTTGAGTCTGACTGTGGCATTGGCATCGTAGTGATTGGACGAATTTAGATTTGAAAGGTTTATCGAGAGTGTTTAACCGATCTGCCCCCCTATTGCCTAACACGTTTGACGCTCGCAATCAGAATCAAGTGTCATGATTTTGTATGGGCTATGACAGTTGATTCGGATACCAAGTGTCAAAATTTCGTTAGGTAATAACCCCCAAGGGGGTTAAGTGGTCTGTGCCCCCCAGGTTCACTTCGTCCACATTCCCATTTCGTTCACATTTTCATTTCTCCCATATTCCCAACTCCTCCATATACTTACTATTCCTACTTTGTCCACTTCCTTAACTAAACCTTTCCACGCGCCCAATTCGTCCACATTCCCACCTTGTCCACATTCCCACCTCGTCTACATCGAAATACCCAACTCGTCCATATGCCAATGCGAAATTGTCCAGCTCTACGTCGACTACCAATAATGTGGACGAGATGGGAATGTGAACGAGATGGGATTGTGGACGAATTGAGAATGTAAACGAGATGAGAATGTGGACAAGATAGGAATATCGACGGAATGAATATGTGGACGAGTTGGAAATATGAACGAGACAAGAATATGGACGAAATTGAAATATGGGAATGTGGATGAAGTTCGAAGAATGAAGAATATTTTAGCTGTGGTGTGGTTCAAGAAAATCGGTTCAGCCGTTTGGAAATAATCAGCTTTTTTCTAGACTAGTGTGCCTACGAAAAAAGGTGATGTTCTCCGAATGTTTTCAAAAAAATAGTATATCAGCACCAAATAGTACTATCATCCAAAGCATCAAATACGAGTTTATCGCATCACGTCCTTATTTATTTATTTATTTAAACTTTATTGCACAAAAATGTACAAATGGCGGACTTAATGCCAAAAGGCATATTCCTTATTCGTATCGACTTTATCGTACGTATTTGGCGCTTTGGATAAAGACATTAAAAAAACCGGCCAAGAGCATGTCGGACCATGCTCAGTCGTAAAACCGGCCAGGAGTATGTGCAACCGGCCATGCTCAGTCGTAGGGATTTGGCGCTTTGGATAAAGACATTAAAAAAACCGGCCAAGAGCATGTCGGACCATGCTCAGTCGTAAAACCGGCCAGGAGCATGTGCAACCGGCCATGCTCAGTCGTAGGGATTTGGCGCTTTGGATAAAGACATTAAAAAAACCGGCCAAGAGCATGTCGGACCATGCTCAGTCGTAGGGTTACGTATCCGTTACTACAAAGAAATGCATTACAGATGAAAAAAAAAACTATTTGCAAAAGTGCACCAGCAAAAGAGCGTATCTTCCTGACACTTACGTCCTTTTTCCGAGAAGTGCAGTATTTCGTAATATGTTTTTTTTCTTCGAAGCATTTATTAAGTTCTATCTTTGTAAATTTGTTCATGTTTTTTTTTCCAAAAACATTTACTCCATAAATTTGATGACAAGAACCTTGAAGTGTAAAAAGATTAAAAGAACTGTCGAAATATGTGCCTCACGTTGATATTTGCTGTTTTTTTTTGCGCTTTGGTTACATGTATTGAGTGGTGCCCCACTAGAAATGTTTATATTTGCTATGTATTACTAAACTACTTTTTTGGACTAAAATGCCTGTGACATACGGACGGACGGACGTACATGGCGAAACTATAAGGGTTCCGTTTTTGCCATTTTGGCTACGGGACCGTAAAAAATCAACATCTAATTTAGGATTCGTCGTCTAGCATGGAGCTTCCTTACGGGTTAAAAATGCAGCATTCTTAAAATATTTATATTTTTTTCTGTTATGGAATCGTTACATTTAACTTAAGGTCTATTGTTCTTGTTGGTGGATTAACCGCCATTTCTCTCTGTCTTCGGCCAAAGACTTGACTTCTTGGTACGACCTAAATTCACTTTTACTTGTCGAATTACTTAACGATTACGAAAAAAACGGCCAAGTGCGAGTCGGACTCGCCCATGAAGGGTTCCGCAGCCTTTTATACAAAAAAATGCACAACAGATAAAAAAATACGATATGAAATAAAACACTAACAAAAGAGCGTATTATGCCCCGGCACCAACGTCCTTTTGCTATGAAGCGCAGTTTTTTGACAATAACTTAAAAACGGTATGTCAGATTGTGTTAAAAACAATTTTCGTTGGTAGTAAGTATTAAGTTTTATATTTGTAATTTTTTTCATATTTTTTGAACATACTGTTTAGAAAATAGAGGGGGGGGGACACAATTTTTGCTACTTTCGGAGCGAATATTTCAGAATATAAGGGTTCCGTTTTTGCCATTTTGGCTACGGAACCCTAAAAAGGTCTGTTATATATGTAATTGTTATTCAACGATAAATAAATTATAAACTCATCAGGAATTAAATACAGCATAACTTGGAATGAACATTGCAAAACTGGTTATAAAATAATCTATCGTCTGAATTTTAAATATAATAGGTCTATTAATCTTATTTCAGGGAAGTCAAAGTTATTCAAAGAAATCGGTCTATAAAGGACGAATCGCTATATGTACGTAACCAGAATTGCAAAGGTCATTGAATTACATTGGCCGCAAGTCTACAAGACTGTTAAGAACTGCCGCGAAATAATTGTCTTGGATCTAAATATGGATTCAGTACACGATACCATGACGTTAATTTGTTAAAAATGGATTCCGGCGCAGTTGGGAGTATCATGTTTAAATGTTACAAATATCTCAAGAATTAAGAATGATATAGTATGCGACGTACGCGTACTGAGTCGAATGAAGGTAGCCCACGGCCATTTACTAATTTGTTTTACATGTGGGGCTATGGTAAATCATTGTTACTTTGTATCTCCTTGTTCTGGTCTTTTAAAAGTATTAACTATATACATCTGAGCGACGTTCACGTGTCACATACAACCAAAATGTAACGATACAAGACGTAAAAAGAAGGGTGTATAAGTTTAGCGTGTTTATCCGTATATGTCTCTCTCTCTTTCTCTGTGCGGCTGTGTGTATTTTTTGTGCATGTATACCTTGGCGTTTGTGTATCTCTGTGTTTATTTTGTTTTTTGTTCGAAAGGCGACTTCATTGATAGTGTTTTTAGCTATAGTTCAAGAAAGTCGATTCAGCCGATTGAAAATTATTTACATTTGGTAATGTATTAGCATTTACGACGAAAAAATACATGTTATTTTTGGTCTCATAATCTATGGGGCTAGATTTCCCAGAAATAATTTCTGTATAGAATATAGAACAAAAAAAAAATATATTCTCTTTGTTGCAGACACAAAACAATAAATATTTGAAGATGCCGTTCACAATGAAAGAAGGTGGTTTCGGAACCGGTGACTACGTCGCGTTTGGGATCCTGTGTGCAGCATCGTGCGCAGGAGGCGTATGGTACAGCGCACTGGGATCGAGGAAGAGGACCTTGGTCGACATACGGGATTACCTTCTTGGTGGCAAGGCGATGAGCACAGGGCCCGTCGCCATGTCACTAATAGCTAGGTAAACAAGATCTTCACCAGTAGGATAAGGCCGTACCGTAAGACACGTTCGGACGTATCACGACTACGTCGCTTTTGGGAGCACGTGTGCTTCGTCGTGGGCGGGAGGCGTATATTACAGCGCGGTGGAGTCGTGGAAGATGACCCTATTATAAACAGGAGTGTACTTTCTCGGTGGTAAGATGTGAATGTGAGATGAGCGTGGCACTCTTCGCGTATTATAAATATAAAGTCGAAGATCGAATTGTAAACAAATGGGTTGCCACCATAAAAAATTTAACGCAAGCGGGTGGTTAATAAAATCATTGAAATACTCATAAAAACTACCATATTCTGAGTTAAATAGAACCGTACGTAAAATCTTTTAGTTAGTTAAACAGCAAATATTCTTTTTTTCTATTACATATTTATATATACCACTGGTAATGAACAGAAGTTGTGAACATTTCGTATAGTAATAAAAATAAAAATGTATTCAGTGGCAACGATATTCAAAAACAATAAAATTTCAATGATTTATTGTGTGTGTATTTATTCTGTACGTCTTATAGACACAAAGTTACATGGGAGAGAAAATTTCACATTTGAAATTTTATTGTCTTTATACTTCTCATAGACATTTTTGTCATAAAGTCAACTGTTGAAGCATTATGTAAAAAGAACCAAATTTGGTCTCTTCAATTCAAGATGACGGCTAACGCTGTGACCCCACAACGTCGAAAACTTACATTTTTCATGACTAGCCTATACTTAAGCAATACCAATTAAAACATTTTCTGCACCACCTTTTGTAGTGCAAAAATACGTGCCGACTGAGCTATTTGTCGAACGAATATGCTTCTCGTTGTTTGTAGTTTGTTATTGTTTGCATTTAAACAAACATTTGGTCAATAAAGTTCGGATATAAACAAAATAAGAAAAAAAAGATGATTTACCCCTGGCACGTTACTTTGACGTTGACAGTTGTTTGTTTACATTTTTGATCTCAAATTCGATCTCCGACTTTACATATATAGGCAAATAGCCTTTCCGCGGTAGTAAAAGACCTAATTATCCGGGTTTTTTTGCATAACTGAGCGCGTGGTACAGCACGCTAGGCCTATGAAAGGGGACCCTGCTCGACAAATGTGACTACCTATTTGGGGTAGAACCGGAACGGGGTCGTTGCGTCACTACGTAGAGGACCGTTTTCGGTTCTAGTATAAGGCTTATTTATTACACGATTTACATTTACGTTTCGGTTCCGGCGTCTAAGAGTTAGTTGTGTGATGGTATGAAACCTGGGCTCAAAGAAAAGGACCCAAGTCAATAGATTACAGAAGCCTCTATTGTCTTCAACAGTATTCATAGCTAAAAAATATATCGAGGTTAATATTTCATAATACTTATTCAATCACATCCTTGGGTTACCTAAAGATATATATTATCCAATAGTGTTATGAAGAAATCTTATGTTATGATTTTATAGTAAAAATATACTAAGTACACGGAGACACAATAACCGCTGTTAAAAAAATACAAGACAAAGGGAATAAGCCTCTCCGTATGGAATGTTTTACTTATTAGTAATACCTACAAAAACATTTGTAATACTTATATTATAGTTTTAATTCAGTACGAGTACGTCCTCGGTAGGTAAAAGAATATTATTTTAATTAGTCCGTCAGTTAGATTATCAAAAAGTATTGGACACGTATTTTTTCTTTTGTCAATAAAAAAAAAGACATAGATAAAGCGCGTCAAGGGTTGGGAGTAGGGGCGCATGACGTCACGCCGTGCGAAAGACGGTCGCACGGCGTGACGTCACGGGGAACTTTAACGGGCTCTTCATATCTGAATCTCCATATTTTTAAACGACTTCAAAAAAAGGAGGAGGTTATCAATTCGGTTGTTTTTTTTTTCTTTTTTTTATGTTTGTTACCTCAGAACTCCGTCATTTAATTCATGAAATTGGTCCCATAACATTTTAGTGAAGATCTGATGCCGAGATCCATGAGGAATCGAAGGAATTCCTCGATTTTTATGAGCACATCTATGGCGATTTCGGTATTTATTACAGTAGTTTAAGCATTTGCATTTGAAAATCACCATTTAGTGGAGAGAAACCTATGATGAAGATACCAGCCATCAGTTACCACTGAGGGCTCTGCCAGTGTTATTTAATTCGCGGATCGCGAGTCGATTTGGAAACCAGAGAACTCCTTAACGGTTAGGAGTTACAGGATAATTCTTAAAAAATACATGTATTATAGGTACGTACGTTAAGACTGTTAGTCATATTCTTTATATGTGTGTGTCTCTGAGGTGAACTCCTTATCACCAAGTCAGGATTTGATTATAGGATCCCAGGGAAATCGAGAGAAACCCTCAAATATTACAGGCAATAACAATGTTTTGCATATATTTTTCTAAAGTTATTTAGTTATTTTCGTCTGCTTTTCATCATTTAATGACGCTGAGCTGATGATGGAATGTACAAGTCGTGTAACGGTCAATAGTTGCGAGATAATTCTTTAAATATTATGGGTAAGTTGAGACTGTTAGTCGTATTCTTTTTTAACCAGCAAGCTTACTGGACTTAACCATTTTGACCTAGTCAATTCTTATAATTACGGTTTTTATTTACAATCAAATACGACGAGTTAACCCGGAAATTGAGAATAGCAGAAGAAACCATTAAAAATAATAGAAGTGCATTCAGACGTTTAAAATAAAACTTTTTTCGGTGATGTCGCACTTGCATTGAGCAACAGGGGGGCCATTTTGAAAATTTCTTGTAATTAAACACCTTGTAATTGGTTTTACTTTGTTTGTATCAATCATCATGTAAATTAAAATTTTGCACTTACCACATTTAGATTTCAATTTTTTGATTGAAGTTTTATGAATAATAAAATAAAATTTTCAGGGCAGCTACCTGATAGATAGAGCAAGTTTTTAAAAGTGAAACGGTATTTTTTTTATGTGATTTTATCTTTTTAAAGCCCCTTGAAGTTGTAAACATATTGGGTAATTTTATCATTCTTGGCATTTAATTTTTTTTTATTTCATTCAAAGATCTAACGATAGTAAATGTTACCATACTGAATTGACCTGTCTATCAGCTTAGCACACAAAAAAATCAAGCATCTACCGCAATAATTCACGTCACCATAAATAAAAATCTCATCGTACTCGGCGATAGGTGAAGAATTAAAAAAAAAGTCATCACTCCGAAAATACGAAAAATCGCAGAACATACATAGGGGTGATTTAGATAGCCCTCTAGGTCCTCTACGTCCCAGCTTCACTATATCACTACTTCTTGGGACACCCTGTATACTATTTTAACGCTCGATAAGTCAGCTAATAAAATGCAAACTGCACGCAAACCTGTTATGGGACTTCGACTTGGGAACCTGAAGGGTTACTAGGACTTTGAAGCAAAACCAGATCATGTACTGCAGGCAGTGGCCAGCTGTACTGTGATGGGGATGGCTGAAGGCCTATCATTTTATCTGAAATACTCGTATGTCGATGGTGTAAATCGTTGCTGGTGAATTTTAAGATCTAGTGGCCTCTTTAAACCTCTGAGGTCTGTATCTTAAGGTGGGTCTTGGCTGTCGGAGTGCCGGCTACCAAGGTACAGGTGAGGAGGCATCACCTTCAACTCTACCTGTGGTGTCATTTGTGTCACGTGATAGTTGTCGATGAAGTCTATGTCTGTCTAATTGCTCTTTGTCAATGGGGCTCTCTCTGTTTAGTCGTTTGGTGTCTTTGTCATCTGGTTTCGTCAGCACTAAACGAGGCCTGCGTAACTGTTTTCGGGATGGAGGTGGGGGAGTATAGTTCACTGTTTGCTTGATATAATGATGATAATTAATTAATTGGATTGCGCAGCTGTTACTACAAAGAAAAAAAGACATAAAAAATATATTTTGAGAAAGTGCACCGCAGTTTTCCGGCAATAACTCAAAAACGGTATCCGATCATGTTGGAAATATTTTTCGTCGAGCGTATTTTTAACCCTTCGTATGCTTAGAAACGGATCCGTACAGAGCGTTTCAACTCTATGTTAAAATTTTCATTGGGCCTAAATTGGCAACTATCTGATATCAGTGTTCAGTCTTTAAAATGTCCGTTCATCGCATAATTTGCCCACTATATTGATATTTCTGAATTTTGTTTCTAATATTTAAATGTTTCAACAGCTATGTGTCAGGCGTGACGATTTTGGGCACGCCGGCGGAAATTTACAACTACGGCACACAGTACTGGCTGGTGATCATCGGCGTGTTGCTCAGCTGCGTCATCGTGGGTGTCATCTACCTGCCAGTCTTCTGCACACTGAAGCTGTCTTCGTCATATGAAGTAAGTGTACACAGCGGGAATCTATAACAAAGGCCCTCAATACTGGCTGGTGATTGTTGACGTGACGCTCGGCGACGTCATCGTGGCTGTCACAATGTTTATATGCTGTGAAAATAAGTCTGTCAAAAATTTCATTTTTGTGATAAGTTTTTATTTCCGACTATACTTTTCTTTGAACATCGATACAGTACTCATCGAGACGATTCTAAAGAGCTCAAACTCGTTGGATTGCAGTATTTGATTACAAAGTTCCTAGGACTGCCATCCGGCTTCATCAGTAGATCAGCTCGATGGTGTCATCATATTGTATTATCATCTAATTACTTACACATGTAGGTGTGCCAAATGTTTGTTCATAACATTCATTCATACCTACATACATTGCAAGTTACATAAAAGCTTGTAAAATAAAGTTATTTTTGCGGTTGCTATACTCAAAAAAATCCTAAAAACCCTCCTGTTTATTCTGAAGATCTGTCAAACTGAGAGCTACATCTAATATTATTGATTAGTATGACTGAGGTTAGTATATTGATGAATTCAGTATGATATTGTTAATTATTTCAGATTTCGTATAATTAAAAACTCCTAAATTCATTATTTGCAAAAAGCGTCACAAGCAGTTCAAAAGCGTTATATAACTAGCTGAATCTTATTTTCTCATGATAGCCCACTCTAACTCGAGATAGACTAGTAGGTACCGTTATCTGTGCATTAGGCAATGTATCATAATCAAATCCGGCAGTGAAAGGCTGACAGGTTGCCACGCGGATATCGATAGCGTATGCGAAAATAGAAGGTTGCTTGTACATACGTTTCCTCTACGCAGATTACACAGCTGAACAAAGTGCATAACTGTAAATATCTGAAGGTTTTGATAGAACGTGTGTGAAATAATCTCCGTTATCAGCACTCGATTGCATATTTTTCGGAAATTTTATATAAGTTTTTATGTTACCTATATTTATGCTTAGAACATTAAACCAGTGAAGGTGGCAAGCCGTATCATTATATATATTATACTAAAAGGCGCCCGCAACTTCGTTTGCGGAGGAGAAAATTCATAACTCCTTCTCTTTTGTTCAGAGTAGTCGGGTACAAACATACAAAAAATCCAAAAAATATATTTTTCGTTTCATTCCTCAAGATAGTTCCAAACAATCATTTTTAGATTTTTTGTATGTTTGTATGTATTGTTGTGGCTTCATCACGCTAAATCGGCTAAACGGATTTCAACTATTTTTAGTACACGGGACAATAGTCCGTAACAAACATTAAATTTTTACAACTTTATAATAGTATAGATATACCGAACAAATGTTTTATGCTCTTTTAGCCGGAGGCGAGGTAAACACGTACAGCACACGCGCTTCGGAAATGTCCCTATGTCTACAAAAATACGCAATATAGAAACAACCTATACCTACACAGAATATTACACACACACTGTCTATTTATTGTATAGACTGACATGATAATTGTCATATTCATATACTTCGGTAAATGAGAATGCGCCCATATGACAGCAAAGATAATATAACCACTACGTTTTAAGAGGCGGGACTCTCATACTAGCTAATAGAAACAATTTGCATGGCACACTGATTTAACATGTACGTCAAAGAACCGTCAAACAGCAGTAGTACCAGTCTAACAGACTAAAATAGTGTAGTAGGCTATACGCTTGCGATTTTCATCGATATCGATAAAATATTCCAAAAAAAATTCAAACCCAGTCCGGGTTGGAATATAGGCTCATGTCAACAATTTTTGTAATCGAAATTTGGTTTAGGATTGAGTCCACGTTTAAATCCTATGCTGTAGCTACAGTGGATATTTATTTAAATGTGCTAATACAAGGTTGGACTTAAATGTGAACCCGGACTAAAATAACAAGCTTTTTCTTTTAATGTAATTGTTTATTGTTTTACTAGCATTATTAGATCTTCTTTTGAGACTTGGCCCACTGTCTGCATCTGAAAATATTTTATAATTACAACAGAGATATATTTTCTTATATCTAAGGTCATAATATCAAATAACTACTACTCAACAAAAAATGGATGGTAGTAAACTTTTCAGTTGAAACGTAGGTACGAAGTATTTTTATGATCATATTTCATGCAAGTTCTCACGCAATTCGAATTATTTTGTATGATTATTTCCACTGATAAACAAATAAGCCTGTAGTTATCGATAGTTACAGTAGATCCCTAGTACACAATGAAAATAGATATAAAATATCTAATTTTGTTTATTTATTTAGCATGCTGCACTTAAATATGGCTCAAAGAATCTAAGGCAATACTTACCGGCCTTCATCCCAAAGAAATTTCGCCATAAACATCCTTTATCGCAATTTTCATGACTAGCTCGATTTCCACAAATTTCACAAAAGTGTATTCACTAATCAGTGTTCAATCACATTTCACTACTTTAGATAACAATTAAGAATAATTTAATTAGAAATCTAAAAACAAACATACAAAACACGCGAGCCGCAGTGACAAGCAAAGCAATATGGTTGACAATGTATGACATGACAGATAAACTGTACTGACGATGACGTACTGGTTCTCAGTGTCATGGCAAAAGTTTGCCATGCAAAGTCCATATAAAAGTTTTTTTGTTCCTAGTTGCGTTAGACTGGTATGACAGTTCCAGTGGTGACATGCTCTATAACTATGACATGTATGTGAACATGATCTTTATGGTTACACTAACTTTTGCCCGCGACTTCGTCCGCGTATAGCTCGAATTTCAAAGAATCCTTCTTTAATGCACCTCTACATACATCTCTAATGGAATACGTGTTTCAATTCTCGTATTACTTTTTTATATACTTGTTATTTGAAAAAAAAAAAACAGGTGTAGGTAATTGGACAATTGAGATTTTTAACTATTGATAAAATTGAATATTAGGTAGTTTTCATAAAAACTGAAAAAATATTGCAGTACTTCTTTATATACCACTAAATAAATGGCTTCTAACAGATAAATGTATATATCCTACCACTTCCTTCCACTTCCTATTTAAACTATTTAGTAAAAGAAATTTTTAACAAAATTAGTTCTCTTAGTTTTAAATGTACACTCAAGAATCACACTTTTCTCATACAAACTGTTACCCCTTATTTCACCCCCTTCAGGGATGAATTTCCCAAAATGTTGAAATTGGTTTTCTAGATTTTTATTGAAGTTTATATACGCGAAATATTATACCAGTTACACCTAATCAAAGAATCACCGATTTCCCATACAAAATCTAAATGCTGAAATTATTTTTTTTAGTTTTAAATGAAGAGTCTATACGGTAAATATTATAACAGTTAATAAAATGATTACAGGTTTTCCATACAAACTTTCAACCCAATTGAACCCTGTTAGGGGATGAATTTCCTTTCTTATTTCTTGCTTACGTTATAATTATAAATAATGTCTACTGTGAAAATTTCAAGTCTCTAAAAGTTCAGTAGTTTCGGCTCTGCGTTGATATGTCAGTCAGTCTGGACTTTTCCTTTTATATGTATATGTATATAGAAGATAATTTTGCAATAATACGCTGTTGATATGTGTATTGATTTTACTTAAAAAAACAATTACATAACTATGTAAAATCATTTTTAGGGTTCCGTACCCAAAGGGTAAAACGTGACCCTATTACTAAGACTTCGCTATCCATCTGTCTGTCTGTCCATCTGTCTATCTGTCTGTCTGTCCACTGCGCGATGACCGTTATAGCTATAGAGTTGAAATCTTCACAGATGATGTATTTCTTCCTCTATAACAAAAAATAGTAAAAACAGTATAATTTTATGTATTTCAGTCCATATTAGTAACCAGTATAAAATGATCGAACACCGCGTACATTTTGCTTAGGATTAGGGCTCTGCTAACTAACACTGGTTTTTTATAGATACGGCCGTTTGTAGCGAATATTTTGTAGGGAGCCCTCGGTGCGCGAGTCCGACTCGCACTTGGCCGGAAGATGGCACTGTGCAATGTGTGGCAATTATTATTTTGTCGTTTAATTTTGTTGTAATGATTAAATCAATTATTCAATTAAATATATTGATATCCGTACCCCCTGTTCTTAACTTAGAGTTCATTTGGCAAAATCTTCAATGGCTTATTTATGTTAAAACGTATTAATTTAAGCGCTATCTGTTAGTTTAGCAGGATACTCGATAGTCGTATTAGTTGTGTACACATTTCAAAGAAGTTTGCACCTCCTTCCGAAGTAGTGCGATAAGATTTAGGTGCAAACTTAACTCAATCGAGTGTAGTCGCTACCCCCCTTATAGAGGTTGAATTTTTATAACGTATAACCTGGCCGGGGTTTTTCTCAACAGATTAGTAAAGTTTGCATCAAAATCTGTTCAGCCGTTTTCATGTGATGCGCGTACAAATAAACAGACAAACAGATACACAAACAAAAAATCTAAATATCTGTTCGAATGTAGGTACAGTTACTCCATCTAGCGATGACCATCTGTATTCATTCTTCATATGCGGTCGCGATACTGTATAAATTTACATAACATTTCAAAAAATTATTAATATTTCTTGAATTCCCTTCATCCGTAAATGATGATGATTTACTTATATGATGCAAAAATTATACAAATTATTAAACATAAAGAACGAAAAAGTGTTTACAAATAACGCCATCCAGTTATGTTGAATCATCGAGAGCGTGGAATTGCATATGTAGTAGTATTGTTTGTTTACAGGCATTCTATATTTGAATTTTCTATTTTCTTGTACTATCAGCATACAAAGAGGTTGTTATATATATATATATCGAAGAACTAAAAACAAAAATAATGTCAGTGTGAAATTGTCAATATTATTTACGTTGTGCGTATATTTTTACATCTGATTTGATTGTATTCTCAATTAATTATTGATCCGCCCGTACGACTACGAATAATTTCTATATTTTAAAAAAATATGGCTAAGAATAAAAAGTTGCGTCCTTGTCCGTCATCAGCAGTAGACGATTTTGATCAGGAAGTCATCCGGAGAACTATATACAATTTTCATCTGTCCCATAAGCAATTTCCAACCTTAAAGGGACTCCAATCTGTGTTAAAATCCGATATAGATTACAAATTTGGCATTTCCACCTTACGAAAACAAATACAAAAATTAGGATTTAAATGGAAAAAGACCGAGGACAACCGAAAAATATTAATGGAAAAACACAACATACGACTGCTAAGAATAAATTACCTTATCAAAATTGCGGAATATCGACCTCAAGATAGACCACTAGTTTATACTGATGAAACCTACATCCACACTTCACATGTGTCCGGAGAAGCTTGGACCGATGGAACAGAATTTGGTGTAAAAAAACTAATCAGTACAGGCCAGCGGTTAATAATAGTGCACGCAGGAGGAAAAGATGGTTTTATTCCCAACGCTTTGTTAATGTTTAAGGCAAACCAAAAAACGGGAGATTACCATGACCAGATGAACTTTGTCAACTACGAAAAATGGTTAAAAGAAAAATTAATACCGAACCTCAAACCGAATAGCGTACTTATCGTGGATAATGCGTCCTATCACAACAAACTTTTGAATCGTGCTCCAACGTCAAATTCTAATAAACAAGAAATGATGGATTGGTTGACAGAACACAACATTTCGTATAACCGGTTGATGTACAAAACCAGTTTGTATGAATTAATTAAACAAAATAAAGAGCGATTTCGCGAGTACCACATAGATGCAATTTTAAAAGAACATGGCCACTCCGTGTTACGATTGCCACCGTATCACCCGATATTCAATCCGATCGAAAATATTTGGTCCATGGTAAAAGGATATGTAGCAAAAAGAAACGTTTCATTAAACATGCAAGGCATTATGAGTTTAGCAACTGAACGAATGAATACCATCACTGCTGAGGACTGGGAAAATATTTGTCACCACGTCGAAAGTGAAGAAAATAAATATCGATGTCAGGAAGGAGAAATGGATCAAATAACAGACAATTTTATTATCAATACTTGTGACAGCTCAGATGAAGAACATGATAGCGAATAAAAGAAAAAAACGGAGGACTACTACTTATTCCACTTCTTGGGTATGTCATTTTATTAAGTTAAGAGAAAATTATTCTCCTTTTGTTGCAAACGGTACAACCACTACAAATGCAATTCCATCTTCTCGATAATTCAACTATACGCAAACAGGTACTAACGTGTCATTTTGGTTTCAAAGCAATTATTTCTTTATAATTCTTCGGAATAAAAAAGTGTCAGTTAACAAAGAGTGATAATATTCCATTTATTGTTAAAAAGAACCCGTTTTATGTATTTATCATATTTATAAACCCTACTTTTGCAACAAAATGTTTATCATTCAGAGATGATCGCAAGTCCAAAATGTACAACGGGCTATTATCCGGCTATATTAAGACATACTCTTATTTGTATGATACGTCATATACGGAAGGTGTGTTCTTTGCTTAATCGTGTAGGTAGTATTACTGTTGCTAGGTTACTACTATTATTTAGAAATTAAAATGTCACAATCACAATGAACAAAAGGTCATGTTTTACCATTTATTGTTAAACAAACCCCTTTTATAAATGAATACTCTCAAAAGTTGTAGCCTATGTCATATTCTGATATCTTAGCTATATTACTGCAGAATTTTGCGCAAATCTGTTATGTAGTTTTTGCGTATTAGCGTAACGTACGATTTGTCCGCCTTAAATTCATTTATCGCGGATAAGGGTATTTTTCCGGGATAAAAAGTAGTCTATGTCCTTCCCCTGGACTCAAACTATCTCCATATCAAATTTCACTCCAATCGGTTCAGCGGTTTAAGCGTGAAGAGGTAACAGACAGACAGACAGACAGACAGACAGACACACTTTCACATTTATAATATTAGTATGGATTAATATGATATGTGTTCATACTTAAGAGACTTTGCCATATCATATGTATCGATAATAACAACATATAGTTACCTAAGAAAAGCCTAAGGACTATCCGAAAGGATCCACGCATATAATTTTACTACATACTTTTATTACCAATTAATTAGCATAAGTTAATTAAGTAATTATGCTAATGAGCCATAATTAGCTGGTAATATAAGTATGTAAGTTTGTTACGAAATTGCACTATTATGTTTTACTTGATATCGTTTACTAACATGGCGTTTTTTTTGTTTCAGTATTTAGAATACAGATTCAACCGCCACGTTCGCGCCGTGGCCTCACTCCTCTTTCTGTTGGACGAGGTACGTGATAGTCATTTAACAAACAGTAGATACTTATCACTTACAACTTTAATTATTTTCATCGTCTTTGCAAATATTACGATGTGCAACTTTACGACCTATATGACCAGTAGGTATCCTGTACAATAGAGTACATTAGGTACTCTTTCATTGTTCATTATTACTATAGTCATTTGTGCATCAAGAGAGCAAAGTTGTTTTTTGCTGCCGAGATTGTTGAATCTCGAGCAAACGAAGGATTATATGATTGAATCATGAGCGTAGCGAGTGATCCTAAGTTAGAATCCTGAGCGTAGCGAGTGATTCAACGGTACAAGATGCAAATAACTTAGGTCTCTTAGGTGGCACATACAACTTTTCACCTAAGCAATGAGAAAATATTATACAGAAATTCTAATAGTAGGTTTAACCATTCTAGGTGTTCATTATGACACGTCGTACAAATTAATATTTATAGTGTAACATATGAAGTTAGTTAGAAATAATTGATTCCCTCTGTTTTTTCAACGGAACGTCCATACAGCAATTAGCATAAGAAATTAGTCGAATATTTTTTTTACGAGTTAAATTATGTGTTTAATGTTTTTTTGTAGTTTCAATAATCTTTTATGTTTTAAAAGAACAAACCAATCAATTTGTTTCGTGGCAGAAGATATAAAATAAGTAACATAATTTCAATTTCTCCATATTTTTTTAAGAAGTGCGTTTAGAAACTGCACTCATGAGGGTGCATTCCACCAGAATGTCGGGCACGTGATGCCATTCTTTTCATACGTATAAGTTAGGTAGTAAATTTTAGGTATGTCAATATTTAATAAATTGGCTTTTGTATTGGTAGTGAATTCTTGGGCTTTTTTATGTTCGTAATAAGGTAGCTGTCATAGCCGTCACGTACCCGACAAAGTAGACGTTCTGAAGGGTTGCACCATGAAATAGTCCGTTTTAGTCGAATTAAATATTAATATTTAATAGTTAAATTTGATAAACACCGTTTTATTTTTACAATAAATATATAAAATAACGATAAATGTATATTAAAAAGAACGTTATTTAGTAACTCGACAGTAAAACAATAATAATAGCCAATAAATATTCAAGATTCTAATGTATTACGCGTATCCGAACTACGGGACTAATTCGAAAATTGAAATACAAATTGTAATACTCTTGACACACGCTTTCCTTCTATGGGTGTGAAAGAAACACAAGAGCGCTTTGAAGTTCAAATATTTTGAATTTGTTTTAAACCCAGCACTGATAAAAGGCAACGCGAGGCATCCTAAATAAAAAAATAAAAAATACTATGCCTCACGCTTGCGCAGCCTTGTTGTTATTGTTGCCTGTTGAGTCTAATGTTATTTATTTTCATTACATACGTCTGTTACCCAACGGTTCCCTGTCTAAAAATTGTCACACCTTGTGACACAATACTAATAGAGAAATTCGTAATTTGCAGTTGGCTTTTGTATTTAATAACCAACGTCAAAAAGAAGGGACACTATGTTCCACTGTATGCATTTATTTTATGTCATTTCACCGATTTCTCTGTCCATTGTGTATCGACATTGAATATTATAATATTTTGCATACGTAAAACTACTGCTAAGAAATTGAATTCATGACGCATAACAAGCTCTTATTAAAAAATAAATAAAAGGTCTCAAATGTGCTTATTACACTATTTGCTACAATACAATTCTTGGTGAAAAAACACGAGAGGTTTGTATTCTATTTTACTTGTACTACAGAACACTAGTAATTACTAGTATATATGCAAACCTGCTTTAACCGCCTTATACCCACTTGTCTGGGTACGGTGCCCACTTCCCCACTTTGCACTCAATAACGTCACTAACAATTATTTTCAGTTGGCAATGATAAGTAGGCTTTACACGAGGGTTTATGAATAATGGTACGTTTATGTATCTAAATGATAATTCTGTCAACATTTGCTGTCTCTGCCACGTTATCTTAAAATAATGAGGATTGTAGGATTAACATTTATTAGCCTGTTAGGTAATTATTTTAGTTTCTAACCGAGGTAACTATGGTGGGGGAATAACACTAGAAACAAACTACATAGGACTACAATTCCATAACATAAAAGTATTTTTTTTGTGAAAAGTATGAGCCACTAGCTAGATATAATTGATAGTACGGTTGACTAGTAGAGAGTGCTTATGAAAATTAAGTCCTCCGTGTGTACTTATTTTTCGTCCGATACAATCTTATCTTAACAATAAATATAATAGATGCTGACTGTACAAATGGTTGGGTCACATCAAGTTGATACTTAATTATACATATATGATTCGCCAAATTGAATGTATTTGGGATTTCTACGCGTAAACCAAACGAAGATCGCGTGACGAGCTGGATTCCTTCCACAACTATTGCTCCGAGACTGCCCAGCACCGGGACATAGAGGTATGATACGAAGGTAATTGCACGTCAGCAGTGGCATACTCTAGGTCCTAAAAAACACATTTGTTTGTTTTGCACACAATTGTGTAATATTTGCACGCATTTCAGACTACAAGTTATAATTAACAAACAGAAACAGTACACGAAAAATACATAAGCACTGATCTGATGACGTGAGACACTAGCACGTGTTTACTATGTCAATCGCTGCCAAAACAGAATAATGTAATTCCGTGGCGCGCCTAATACATATTCACTTACTGTGACATCATATAATTGTGAACGCAACATTCTATGCCTGGGCTTAGAATATCGAACATCGAACTTAAGAGTCCCCAGTAAGCTCGGCCGAATTTCACCTTCCCATACAAACGGAGTTTCGTTCTTATTTTAAGACTACGTGTTGGATTGTAACGAAACTTTGCATATAAAATGACATAAGATATATCTAGGCCGGAAGCTAATTTATGTGCCTGCAGTTTGAGCAAACGTTTGAACAAACGAAATACAGCCAAGACAAGTTTTGTATGAAAAACTTAAATTCGCTGGTTCTTTTTACTATGGTATCTGAAGCTACATAAACTAATTACAGGCCTGCATATACCTAAACTTATTCTAAGTACAAAGTTTCAGAGCAAACTAGCTAGTCGTTTGAAAATGAGAGCGTAACTACGTCTGTATGGAGAACCGAGCTTACTGGGGACTCTTAACCTACTGCGGATGGTGAGCCGTATCATTAGGGACTATTTTGTCATGTATCATGCACTTTGAGCGAGGGAAACACGTACATCAAACTTTGAGCGAGGGAAACACGTACATCAAACTTTGAGCGGGAAACACGTACATCAAACTTTGAGCGGGAAACACGTACATCAAACTTTGAGCGAGGGAAACACGTACATCAAACTTTGAGCGGGAAACACGTACATCAAACTTTGAGCGGGAAACACGTACATCAAACTTTGAGCGGGAAACACGTACATCAAACTTTGAGCGGGAAACACGTACATCAAACTTCGGACATATTCCTATTTCTACAAACGCGCACACTAAAATAAAAAAAGGTACAAATAAAACGCACACTCACAATTTATAGTACCCAATGACCTCTATATAAATTTGCCACAAGAGGCTATCTATGAGCTGGTGGCGTAGCCTGGAAATCTATACTATTATAAGTTGTATAAATGAAATGTCTGTATACTGAAGATATTTTCAAAATTAAGTGAAACGGATATGAAAACAGGATAGAAGAGAAATAACCGATCCCAACGAAATATGTCAAATATTCAATGTTTACTTTTCGTCAATAGGACCACAACTGGCAAATGAAATAGCGGAGGAATTCCATAACAATTTTGAACGTAGCTTACCACAACCTATGCCGTCAAATCCCCAAATGCACTGCTTCAAACCATGTACTGAAAAAGAAATTTTGAATATTATTAATAACCTAGACTCAAGCTGTAGCAAAGGACTAGACGGTATAAGTACAAAAGTTATAAAATGCATAAAAGGCCTGATAGCAAAAAAATTAACAATCTGTATCAATAAGCTCTTACTAGATGGTATATTTCCAGACTCGCTAAAAACTGCAAAGGTTACTCCTATCCATAAATGTGGTCCAAAAACCGATCCTGGCAATTACCGTCCTATATCTGTATTGCCAGTACTATCAAAAATCCTCGAAAAAGTATTATACTTACGATTAAATACCTATTTTGATGACATTAACTTCATTTTCGATCGGCAATATGGATTCAGACCTAAAAGTAACACACTTGCAGCAACTATCGATCTCGTTACAAAAATAAAACAAAAAATTGACAATAGAAACATAGTTCTAGGCATTTTTATTGATCTTAAAAAAGCTTTTGATACTGTGTGTCACAACTTACTTTTAAAAAAGCTAGAGGTCATTGGAATAACAGACAAAGCCTTACAAATGTTAAAATCGTATTTAACAAACAGAACGCAAGTTGTCAGAATAGATAACAATAACCAGAGTGACCCGCTACCGATAACATGCGGAGTCCCACAGGGTTCCATTTTAGGGCCTTTGCTATATTTGGCTTATATCAACAATATTCATGAACTAGGTTTAAATGGACACATTGCTCTATACGCAGACGACACCTCTCTCTTTTACTTTGGTTCACAAATACAGGATATAGTTTCCCAAGCTCAACAAGACCTGGACACTCTATACAACTGGTTTCAATATAATCTGTTAACAATTAATATTTCAAAAACATGTTATGTCATATTTAAAGCTAAAAATAAGCCCATACCTCCACACGCACCTCTTACAATAAATAATATCCCATTGCAACAGAAAACCCACGAAAAATATCTCGGTCTACACATTGATTCACGCTTAACCTGGAACATCCATATCGATTACATAAAAACAAAAATGGCAACACTTCGCGGGTCTCTTCGTAACCTCACTAAATGTATTCCAAATCAACTACGTCTCACTCTCTACAACGGGCTTGTAAAACCGCATCTTTTGTACCTTGTCGAGCTTTGGGGAAGTGCTGTTAAAACAAAAATAAAAGAACTTCAAGTTTTACAAAACAAAATTATCAAAATGCTTTTTAACTATCATTATCTAACACCAACAAACCAGATTTACTCGGAAACGAAATTGATGAACATCAAACAGCTATACATATATAATACTTGCATTTTTATCAGAAAAACAATAAAAAAGGACATCCACACGAACTTACTATTTACCAAACGAAAAAATATTCCAAACCTCCGCATTAATCCACGCCGTGCTAGCTTCCTTGCCTTGCCTAAAATACGTACTAATTATGGTAAAAAAACAGTTACGTTTGAGGGTGCGCTCCTGTACAATAAAATACCGCCCGATATTAAAAATGTAAACTCATTCAACACATTCAAAAAGAGACTCACTGAATACATATTAGCAAACCATTAAAATTAAGTTACCAGAAATTATAAGTAAACACATCAATGAGTTGAATGAGTAATTAAAGCCAATTAAAAAATAATAACCTACCTCTGTACCGTTTCAATATTTGCATGTGTCAATTGTTGTTATTGTTCATTATCTAATCTTGTTGTATATGTTGTCTACCTTAAAATATGATTGCGCATTCTTGCGGTGACAACAACCAAGTAAACACATGTATCTGTGTTAATAACCATGTTCTCATGGAAATGATGTATATCTTATATGAGAATAAATGTCTTTAAACCTAAACCTAAAACAACATCAATCCGTTGCTCCATTATCGCATAAAACAAAGACCAACCAAGAAACGCTTTCGCATTTATAATAGGAAGGAAAATTATGTAGCTTATAGTGAACAGGTATAATTATGATTTATTTTAAATATTTGCTTATGTGTTTAAACGCTCTCAGTACTAAAAAAAAATGTCACTACATTTTCAAGTATCTCTCTTTGTGCAATGGTCCACTGTCTGTTCTTACTCTTATTTTGTGCAAAGAGTTACAAAATATCAGAATAAACTAAGTATTTCAAAAACCGGTCAAGAGCATGTCGGACCATGCTCAGAGTAGGGTTCCGCAGCCGCATATATATCGTTGAAATAATTTTCGCTATAAGTTTAAGTAATTAAGCTTTATTTAAGTTATTTTTTCCATTTTTTTTGGACTTATAAAATAGAGATACCGACAATTTATGAGCTACAGCCACTATCGGAGCGATTTTTTCCGAATATTCAATAAATCATTTTTTTTTAGAAACGTCTTACTCTTTTTACAATATCTGTTGAAATATGAGGCACACATTGATATTTGATGAATTATTTTTTCGATTGCGTGGCCGCGCTAGAAATATATATTTATGTTATTGAACTATCAAACTAAGTAGCGGCTTATACAAGACACCTACATTCCAAATTTCATTAATATACATCATGTAGTTTTTGAGTAAAATGCCTGTGACATACAGACGGACGGACGGACGGAAACTATTTGGGTTCCGTTTTTACCATTTTGGCTACGGAACCCTAATAATGGCAAACGATATGGTACTAGCCGCGGAAAGTTACAGCAAGAGCAAAAACCTACCTCACCTAAACGTAACCATACAGAGGCAGAGGTCGTTCGCTTCATCCGCCACACGTGGACTTTGCCCAGCATGGTGTCGGTTGATTCTGACTGACAACATCAATTGTACACTATTGGCTGTGATTGATGACAAACCAGGATATCGACATTGTTAGCGGCTCCCACGTAACTCACAACAAATATCAAGCCTTGTGATCATTATTGTGGTTTGTGATTCAAACCAACTATCTGTAATTTTATTATTATCACATTATCAGTGTTGATTAGATACTGAAAGCTTTTTACTCTATGTACTCCAAACTTTTACTGTGATTTGTGTAAACAGAAGATTTAATAATAAGTTATGAATGTTTATGTTAAAGCAATCCCGAGATGTCAATGTTTATGAATACGACAACAAGAACTGTCATATATTGCAAACGATTTTCCCCGTCTCTATGGGATGTGATTGATGACAAACCAGGACTCTAATTAATTACAACGACAAGGCATTAATTTTTGCGATGTTTCGGCCATATCATGAAGATAATTATCGTCACTAGTTTGAAAAAAGCTTGAATCTAAAAACCAATGTCGGGAAAAAGGTATAAAGTTGATCCTAGTGTCATATACCTAGAGTTACCATGCGTTTCGTTTGATGAAAATCGTATAACTAGTAGTTTTTCAAAGTAAGTAGTTACAATAATGTTCACTTTTGGCTATTTAAGCTGCCATAAGTAACATTGTTAAATTGACGTTTTAAGAAAGTAAGAGTATATTGAAATTAGGCGTATAGCTCACGCCTGATATTTCCTCTTTAGTGACATGACTTGACTTTTATAAAATTTTGCCTGTATCAAAGTTGGGTATATTCATCTCAATGAGAAATAAGTCCTAACGGTTACTTTGAACCACGGATATGGTCTATGGTTTGAAACGATCCTAGACTAGACGTCATACGAGTAATACTCGTATCTCGGACATTATGATCTTTGCCACATGGAATCAGGGATTTTGTGAAAACAGTCATGATACTTATCTGGTGAAATTAAAAAGCGAGTTACCTTTTTGGCTGATTGCGTCATTTCACTAAACAGATTCAGGGATTTGATCAAATGACTGATTTTTTGTAGGTAAATGAGATTAGAGATTTGTTTAAATCTCTGTTGTGGCCATTTCCCTGCGACATTTTAAATATAGAAATTGCCTTACGAAGTTATGAGCTGATAAGTATAGAATCAAAGCATTCCAGTCTACGCAAATCATGTACCATTCGTTGTTCTTTGTTTCTGTAAAATGAAATGTATATATTCAATGCAATTAAATCAGTTCACCGTTCCATTTAAATGTCACCTATTTGATCTCATTTCGAGTGATCAGTTCGTTTAGACTTTGCATTTGAAGCTATTTTAGTTAGTAGGCTGCTTATGTATCAACCCGGTTTCATATTATAGTTGCAACCAAAATTTTGCATTTTTTTGTTAAATATTGTGTGACGAGTGACACGCTCTGGAGATGTCATTTGTTCATCAATTTGCTGCTGGTCATTACTGAATCGTGGCAGATTGTGGGTTACAACCCTTGATTTGGCAGTAAATTGCACAATAGTGTAGGCGACTTACAGATCAAACCAATTCCTTTTTAAGAACTGTCGAAACGCTCAGAAATTATGAAGATTAAAAAGAAATAAAAGTGTATGACGTCATAAACCTTTAGAGTCAAATTGCCTCCTTGTTGTTAGTTTTGATAATTTTAAAATCGCCAAAATATTTTAGAAAAAAGCAATTAACTGTAACCGTAACATAATTTTTAAGCGATAAGGAGTTTTTATCTAGACGCATTCATAAGAATGTATTGTTGAGATTGGCTACCACTATAGAAACTCATTGTAGAACACAGTCAGAAACAAATTCCTTATAGCTTAAAAACTATAATGAACAATGTTACAATATGAATCAAAGGTATTTAGTATTATCAAGGACTATTAAAACAAGAGGACTGACCATCTCCATATAAAAAGCCGTTCCCCGCTATCTACAACGCCATCTATATGTATTAGAATTATTTTTTACAAATATTCAACTTTGCAAGCGTGACACAGTTTTCTAAAGGAGCGTCCACACTTGTATCCTATCAACGTGGCGTCCAAGCAGCGCGATACAAAGTCATGGCAATGACTGTGTATCGCGCTGCTTGGACGCTCACTGTTGGCGCGGCGATCACGCCTCGCTTGTCCGATCCAAGTGTGTGATACGCGTAGCAACATGGATTTCGAGCGATCGGATGGGCGCAACGTCCAAACGCGTGATCGTGAGACGCGATCATGCCACGGGACGAAGATCTGATCGGTCAAATGATACAAATGTGGACGCACCTTAATGTTACAATTTATTTATTATCAGCTATTTGCTAACTAATTGTTACTATACTATGTGTATTTATTCAATAATAACATCGTTAAATGTTTAGTTTTAAAGTGCCATCTAGTTTTTGCCAGAATATCTCCTTGCGAACGGAACACGATCCAATGTATGGCAAGTGGCAGTCCTCTTGATTTAATGGTCCTCGGTATTATTAAACATAAATTGAAACGATGATCAAACGCGGTAACGCAGCGAGCGTGATGGGCACCTGCACCCGGAATGACTCGGGCGGGTTGTTTCACTTCAATACTGATTTGTGTGTATATATTATTACTAGAAGACGCCCGCTACTTCGTTCGCGGAAGAGAAAAAGTCATAACCCCTCTTTTTTTTCTTCAGCGTATTCGGGTAAAAAGTGTCCTATAACCATCTGGAGATACCCAGCTACCCGTGTACCAAAAATTGTGGAAATCTGTTTAGCCGATTTTGCGTGATAAAGCCACAACGACACATACAAACATACATAAAATCCAATAAAAAATATTTTTCGTTTTAGTGACCTTCAAATAGTCCGTAACAATCTTTTTTTTTAAATATCTTCAATGTACAGACATTTAATTTTTACAACTTTTTAATAGTATAGATAACTAGAAGGCATCCGGAACTTCGTTCGCGGAGGAGGAACAAGCCATAGCCCTCTTTTTGATTTCAGCGTAGTCGGGTAAAAAGTACCTTATAACCATTTATGGAGACCTAGCTACCCGTGTTCCAAAAATAGTTGGAATCCGTTTAGCCTATTTGGCGTGATAAAGCCACAAAAAGACCAAACTTTATTATTTTTTCTTTCAGTGATGGCTTAATCATTTTTTTATATCTTCAATGTACAGACATTTCAATTTTACAACTTTATAATAGCATAACTGTGTACAAACCGCGGGAGTACGAGTATATAAAGCGTTTTAATATTTGATACACTATAAGAAAGTCGCTAAAATGTTATCTTTGTGTCAAAAATTTGATACATTGTGATAATAATGTTACTCTATGTATGACGTAAGTTTTCTTACGTAGACGTAAAACTGTTCTAAATAACTAATTATAATTACGTGCGTAATAGAAAAATTGTCGGCCAAGGCCGTAGTCTGAAGACGGACTTTGGACGAGCGGTGTTCACACGTTGACATCTTAATGAAATCCATCAGCATGTTCAATTAAGGTCGTTAAAATACAAGGAGTAGGAAGTAATTAACTGTTTCTGTTTTAATAAATGTCTATTTGAGAAATTCCTCAATGTCTATTCCCTCACAAGGAGTAGAGGAAAATTTGATATATATATATTTATCTTTTTCGATCCCAAAAGAGTTTTTTTTTCTCCAGATATATGCTACCTTCTACGTAGGGATTTCAATAAGTAATGAAAATGATAAGGATGCAGGTATATTTTGATAACTTTATTTTTCTTTTAGGAATAAACCCTTAAAAAATCCTTAAGTGCGGCGACCACGGCGTCATCATCTTCCATTTTCTGGCCTCTGAAATTTAGGAATATCGATAAATAAATCTAACACCAAAGAGTTCTGCTGAGTACGCAGGATGCTCCATCAATTGAAAGACAGTATCTTTAAAGGCAACCATTGCCACTGTAGACTTAGACGCGGGTACGATATCATGGTGGAATAACACAACTTTTAAAAGTATGCCGCGCTTTTCCTCTCCTCGCGTATAATGTTACACAGATTGTTTATTTGTTCTGCGTATAAAACCCCTGTAATTGTGACTCCTAGATCAAGGTATTTAATATAATATAAATAGAGTTCATAAAAATGGACTCGTCCCAAATTTCTTAGGAGTCGGAAATGATAGCCTTTTCTAAGTCTTGGACTGTTGTTTCGTTTCTGAGTCGTAATGGTGAAGCCATGTTTCGTCCTTAGTACAATAAATCGAACTTAAAATCGGTCACGATCTTGTTGTAAGAAGCTTCAGCTTTGTGAGATCCTCAATCTGGTTTGATTTTGTACATCCGTAAGCATTCTTGGCACCCAGGGCGTTGATACTTTTTTGATGCCCTAATGTTTAAGCATAATATTTTTGACTTCACATGCTCTTAAAATTTACTTTGGAAACCCCTAAACAGCCAGTAAGGGTGTTTGTAACTGGAGGATTCACACCATTTTCAGTGATTGTGTATACAATTTTTAGGGTGTGAAAATAACCTAAAAATTACAACTGTGCAAAAATATAATATAATAACGATTTAATTTCATAAATCACGTTTAATGATAACGAATATAAATCTATTTAATTATATTAAGGATGAATTAATTTTATTACGCATGGTCCAATTACTTTGAAAATAGTTTTCAAGTTTGAATCTGTTGGCTAAATATGTAAGCATTTAGAGCGTGATTTGACTAAAACAATAAAAGAAAAGAAAAACCGGGGAACAATTTTTTATTGCTTTTTGAATAAATGTTCATTACTCGCATTGGGCGTACATTGTAGAAAAGTAATATTTCACCAATTAATTGAGCATTGTGTAACTTTTAACCCAAATTACGGACCATAAATGTTTTCTTCATCCAGTTAAGAAGAATCAACGCCTAACTCCAGACTGGAGAAAAAAGGAAAAGAGGTGATGCGATATCTAGTGGCATTTACACAAAACTTTTATTGATTGGAAAGATAGAAAACAAGTTATATAATTTTCGGAAGGCGTATTTTTGACTTATTCAGATGAAATACCAAAAAAATATCAACCTTCATCACTTTTGAGTATTTATTCCATGCTTAAAACCACACTGCAAATAAACCATGATGTTAACTTGAAAAAGTTTGCAAACTAAATGTGTTTATTAAAGATACTATCAAGTAGACATAATTGTAAGCAATCGAAATTGAGAGTTTTTATGCCGCAGAATATAATATATAAACTTTCTTAAATGACGCACCCTGACGAAATATTCTTGGCAACAAAGGTATGTTATTTAATGTTATACTTTAAAATTACATATCTAGAATTACTTATTTCATTACCTATGGTTTAAATATTAGTCTTAGCAATGGGGAATCGATGAAAATTTTGGAAAATCTTGAAGTTTTGTTTATAGGAATAAGCATCCTTAACGTCAAAAAAAAAAACGGTATTTTCTGTGGCTTAGAAAAGTATAAAAAGATGAAAAGGTGTTGATGGGTCTATATGCCCGCCTTATACGGTACGGCAAGAATAACAGTACATTTACAGCCAATTTAATCGAAAATATCAATGCTGTATTTGCCGTACCTTATAAGGCAGGTATATAGGCCCACCAACACCTTTTAATTTTTTTTTTCTAAGCCACAGAAAAATCTGTATTTTTTTTCTAAGCATAAGGAGGCTTATTTCTACCTATAAACAAAATTTCAAGATTTTTGAAAATGTTAATCCATTTCCCATTGTGCTACTCGTATATCGCCTTTGTCATATCTCGTTTTTATGTCATGATTTAGATTGTAGGTTCCATGGTTTTTTTTTAATAATAATAATTCCATTTGTCGCACTCGGATTTGGAATCAGCGGGACGTGCAGAGAAGGAGCTCACAAATATAACAATAGAAGATAGAAGATGTGGAAACTGAGACGAGATTACAGGCCATGAATATACCCAATACAAAAACGAATAAAGACAGAAAATTCGTTATAAGCGGAGATTACTTAAATATTGTAAAATAATATCAGACACTTCGTCTCCCGGCCGTGACTACTAATGGTTCTTTTTTAATTACCAGAAGGGAAAATGCCTAAGCAAGTCATCGAAAAAAACAAATTCGGTAGCATGCCGAAGAAAATAGCCATAGCCTCATACCTAAATTTGCCAAACCCGGAACTTTATGTCGCCCACTGCTTTTGCAGAATATCTGCGACCCTTTTGGCAGATTCATGTTCGAATATCACGACGTTAAAACGCCATGGGGGATGGAAATTCGATCAGGTAGCTGGATGCTACATAGAGGAGTCGATCCAAAATAGTACAATATCTGTGAGCATATTATTACTCAAGGAATTAAAATACCCTCGAAGCGGGAACAAGAACCATCTACTTCACGTGCAGCACTTGAGCCACGCCCATCAACAAAGGGGGATGAGAATTAGCCTAATGAAATAACCATCGGCAACATTTTTGAAGATAACTCTACGTCTCTACTATATTCTCAAACTTTTACTCCGCGTATATTGTATATTGAACATATTTCTCAAATACAAACCACATAGACCCATCAGGGGGACCCCCGCCAAGTCGAGCGCGAAGCAAACACTGCCGTACCATCCTTTACTGGAACCATTTCGCCGCATTTTCAGGCCCCTATTTGAGAACCTCTGGATAAGACCAGAACGCAGAATTTTTTTCCATCCGGTAAGCTATAATCACATACTTAAAATCCAAAATTTCATGTCTGTAGGTCATTTAGTTCCGAAGTTAAGCGAAAGCAAAGTTTCGCATTTATGACACTCACTCACTCACTCATGATCATCAGCGGGCCTATGATGGTTGCGTAAGTCACGCGATAAATAAATGACATAGCTGCCGTCACCTTCTGACACGTATGTGAGTGCGAGAGTGACAGACGCGTTATCATATCATTTATCGCGTGATAAACGCGACCATCATAGGCCCGCAGAATAGAACTAGTACTTCTCATAAACTCAGAGAGCTGAAATTTGGTATAGAGTTAGGGTTTAATGGCCACATAAGGGGAAAACTATAAAACTAGGATAATCGAAGATCTGGAGTACCTGGTGACCCTGATTAGAAAACACAAGAGCCCAACCAAAACTATTAGAGATCGATATAACGCCTTTACAAAAAATATTCAACTTGGTGGGTCGCTTCATGTGATGTCAAAAATCGAAGGGTTATGCCCACGTTTCTACAAAAAGAAGTAAAATTGCACCAAAAACATTCTGTAAAAAACTAGCAAAGTCTCGATGGAGCTGCTTGTTTATCTCTAAAAAGTAATGAAATCTAGACGAAGTCGTGCCAAGTCTAAGGTTCTTTACTGCGAATTTTTTAATATTATAGTTAATGTTGTGTGACTTGGCCGTTGAAGGGTACACAAGGGTACAAAACCAGGTTCTCCATGACACCGTCCGACGTCCGACCGTCAACGATTGGTGCAATGGTGTCATCTTAATTTACCGAATAAAACCATACACTTAAATTTAAAAAAATGTCCTAATTGCACTTTTAATATATCTTAGATTTAAGTGGTAAAAGTAGATTTTAATTTTTCTTTCATTAGATTAACGAATCTAACTACATAATTGTCAGAAACTTTGTTATAATAAATATTGTAATTTTGTATAGAACGTTTTTTTTCCTCGCATTCAAAGTGAAAAGTATAGTGTTTAACACGAGACTAAACAACCATAATGACACTCGAACTATAGTTACACTCGCTGAGCTCGGGTGGCTAAACGTCTCGTATCATTATAGCTATTGTTTTAATCCCTTGTTGAACAATCTACTAATGAACACACCCTATCGAAATCTTAACTTCCTCAGCGATAAAACGAATAGTACGTATGAACCACGATCTGTTAAAATAATAGTCTCGATTTGTTTCATCGGTTACTGCTGCGGAAGGGTGCCCCGAGAGAGGGTCATCATTAGTGAAAGTTCTTCTTCTCTTAAACTCAGCGACCGTAGACCAAGTAGTAGCATGAACCCTTATGGTTGCTTGTAAGTCTAAATGAACCTTGTGGTAAAAAATTTCAAGCACAGATATTTAATTACGACACAAACATAAATTTTCTCCATTTTTGCCAACTCACTCCAACAATATACAATAAATGTTTGATTTTTAATAAAACAAACGAGCTTAAACAATGCCTGTCAGTGTTTTTTTTTATATTCTTTCTAAGGGTTTTTATAGGAATCTCAATACTTATTAACAGTGGTCAAACATTTGATAGCATTTTTGGTGCAGCGATCATGGTAGAGTGCCATGGGTGTGGCACATTCACATTGTAACCGAAATGATGGATAAGGGTTACTGCCGACAATATTAACGATGTTTAATCGTTTAAATTGCTATTTTTCCACATCTATAGCTCAATACCAATTGGATCACTGCTTACTAAACATCCCTCGTATATAATAACCTTCTTGATGTAAGTACTCGTATTTTTCTACGGTGAACCAGGCTCCACGAGCTTCGCGGGCGTGGTTCAAACCAGGGCTGTTTAATATTTGCATGTCAAGATTTTCGACTACTGTGCGGAAAGAGAAGAGTCGTGGCAGAAACGGGAAGTAACATTAAGAATTTAACATGGCAATCAAACCTTAGACGCCTGTCTAATAAACGGCAGAAGTTTGTATTTTTTTTATAAGACAGGTGTCTTAGGTTGGTTTGCCATGTTAAAGTGCCATATCATTGCTTATTTATTTATTATCATTAAAGTACGGCCACATTGTATATATTATATCATACAAATTGTATATATTATTCTTATAGGTATTTACGTGTGATATACACAGCAACAACGAAGTACATACATATTTATGCAGTGAGATCAAAGAATAATAATAATATAATAATTATTAATTATAAATTTTCAAACAAAAAGTAGGAACACAAGGAAAAGAAGAAAGAAAGAAATATTGACATCGAATTTAACCTTAAAGTTATGGCGAGGTAGGTATCACAAACATTACTTCTTGCTTGGCAATACTTTAGATTTAAACACGGCCAAACGTTTGTGAAAAATGTCAAGGCAATGATTATTTTTGTTGACATAAGTATTATAGCTAGAGCAAATTTTACGTATAAAATATTATCAAAACCTGATACATAGTTCAACAAGGGAAATTATTTTACTATTATTCGGTTTTGTCAGCGGGAAAAAGCGGCTAAAAGCCCCACTATTGACTTACAATAAGTCACAGAACGAGCGTCCGCGATGACGGGTATTTATGTTGTATTTAATATTAAATTACTACCTATTTCATAATAGGTACCCCTAAGTAATTAGTCTCCAACACAAAATCGGTAAGTATATTCATTCAAAATATATATAATTACAAAAATATACAGGTTTTTGTCACTGACAAAGTATAAATTACCTGACAGTGTTGTCAGCATAGCAAAACACATAAAATAGCACTGGCACGCCCTCAAATCCTACGATCCTTCTCTTTCCGCATAGACTCTAATGCTGTTACCATAACTTATATAATGAGTATTTACGTATCATGTTGCAAGTAAATCAATCTGAATATCAATATTTAATGCTGATTTTAGTTTGAGGGTTCTATTAAGGCGCGTAATGCAACTCAGCCCTGGCATTGTTGGTGTAGAGGGAGGCTTTGGACGGTTCTTACTGTTTAGGCGCTTCACATCAACGACTATATGGAGTTATTTGGAAAGCACAGTGACACTTCTTTCCTTTGTGTGGTTATTTGGTGTGTACTACTGCTACCGAATATGCACTATTTTAAAGAAACACGAAAATGTCTGGTGTAGAATTACGCTTAGCTTGACAAAGTTGTGACTTTAAATTGGTGAGCAACTTTTTCAACAATATTTCCATATAAACAAATATTTATTATACCTACTAACTTATTACGGGTTTTATAAAAACAAATTATTGATTGTCATTAATATTATCAATTCGTTGATTTCAGGTACTGTTCCTGCCTATGGTTGTGTACGTTCCAGCATTAGCATTCAATCAATGTGAGTATTTTTTCATTGATATATAATCAAAACTGAGAATATAGCACAATAAACAATAAAACGCGATAAAATAATAGGTGTCATATGTATAATCTATACATTTATATTTAATATAGAAAAATCAGAATTTTTCAATGAAATACAAAAGGTCACGAAATATAAAATCCATATAAATGTCAAAAGAAGAAAGCGGCGCAAAAAAGAAAATACAAATTGAACAGTCTATACCTATGATCTACTCCGTTTTTAAATTCGCGTCCACTTGCCAGTGATTAAAACGAATTATATTTTCATAAACATTATTCAAGTACGAATACAAGTTGCAGTATATCAAGAACTAAAATAGGTGACCAAATATGAACACATATAAGTTTTAATTGTAACTTCATATTATGTACTTACACATTAAAAATGCAGGTATTTGTTAAGTTGGAAACAAAGTATTTTTCTCAAACATCCGAGGAAATGACGTTCTTATCTTCGTGATAATACAACGCGAAATACGTCTTTTGTATGGTACTTGCTAAAGATTCGTTCTATTTTCAAATTAGAGGTCAATAAAGGAATTTCATACATCATTGATGGCCATGGCCAACAAAGAGATTGTCTTTTGTTTCAGTTGGTTTCATTTCTTTTACTTCCTACCTATTAAAAAAGCGGCCAAGAACATGTCGGACCATGCAGCCATCCATACGAAAAAATGCACTACAGATGGAAAATAATACGATATGAAAAAGAAAACACTAGCATAAGAGCGTATCTCCACGGCAATTAAGTCATTTTGTTGAGAATCACCGTTTTTCATCAATAACTCAAAAATGGTATACTTATCCGATCATGTTGAAAACAATTTTCGTTGAAAGTATTTATTCAGTTTTATTTTTGAGTTTTTATCTTATTTTTGGGGCGGAGGGCATAATTTATGCAAATTTCGGATCAATTAATTCCGAAAAAATCCACTATTTGAAAAACATTTTTAGCAACCTCAAAATGATTAAAAGTATTTTCGATATACTTGCTGAAATTTTATTTTTCAGTTTCGGTTACACGTATTGAGTGCCCCCTAGAAATATTATTTTTTATTATTTAACTATCAAACTAAGTAGTGGCTTACACAAGACACCTATACTCCAAATTTCATCAATATAAATCTTGTAGTTTTTGAGTAAAATGCCTGTGACATACGGTCGGACGGACGGACATGACGAAAGTATAAGGGTTCCGTTTTTGCCATTTTGGTTACGGAACCCTAAAAACATAGTTTGTAAAATCAGTTATTCAATAAAATAAACAAGGATTGACGTTTATTGTTAATAATTTACTAATATTACCAATTAATAAGGTATTGCCATTTTTAATAAATAATATCGTCTTTAGATTTAGTGGCAAAAACATTAACCCGAACAGCTTACAAAAAATAGTTGAAAAAAGTATTTTGGCGGTAATAAAGAAATAAACAAATATTATGTATAAGTTGAACATTCGTATTATTTCCTTGGATTTATATCAGAAAAACACTACACAAAGTATACTCGTACAAGCCTCAGCGCGCATAGGGATTGTCGGCCTCCTATCTCGTAAATAATCTTTAACCACAGAATAGATAATAGTACAAGTAGGTACTATAACTAGTCGACCGACAATCACTATTTTTCAGCCAGTGCAGAAATGAATTTAAAAGTTGATTTGAAGGTTAAGTAATCTGTGTCACCAAATAATGCTTTTTGGCGACATTGACAGTAACAGTGATTTAATGGAGAATAGACTATACACTTCTCTTTCACGTTTTTAGGAAAAATAGCAATTACATTAGTAATTTAGTAGTATGTACTTATTTATTGTGTGTGTTCATATTTAAAATGGCAGAAAGTACAGGAGTATAATGATTTCTATTTTATATTTCGTATTGTATTTAACTTAATGAAATCGACTTAATGAATTAACTAACTACCTATGTATTATAGTAATCGTATATTGGACGATCCTTGTATTTTTTACGGTTTGTTAGCAAGTAGGGATTTTGGTAGTATACGGAAAGAAACAAATTTGATGTCACCACACCGCTATCAAGGAGAAAGGTTATCAGGAAATGGAAACCACAAATCGGTGACTTGTAGCTACGGACACCATACGTCCGCAGAATTCGGAAGTTTTGGGACGTAAATATAGCCCCTAGTTTTAGTACGAGCATGTATTGGTGTCCAAATAATAATTAATCATCCCATTGTCTCTGCATTTACTTTGTTAGTACTCGAATTTTATCAACATAATTTCTTCTAAAATTAACTCATGTATGTGGACGGGGACCCTCTTTGTGGTTTAGTTCTATTTATTTGCAAGCTTTATTTTATGCCTCCATTACAGTGACGGGGTTCAACGTGTATTACGTAGGCGGCATAATGGTGGCCATTTGCGGTGTTTATACCGCATTAGTGAGTATTGTTTTGGTTGCATTATTTTCTTTATAGTTATTGCCTTATTGATAGTTATTGCCTTGTTCTTTAACTCTCCTATTAAGCTAATAATGGAATATTGTTTGATGATCTAATTCTCTAAGTAGATTTGTAAGCAATATTTTTAGTTGTGTGATATCTACAATTTGATTTTAAAATGCCAAGCAATCATGTCTGTTCTACCCATTATTTAATTAGTACGCTGCTTAAATATGTGGAACTCCTGCGGGCCTATGATGGTCGCGTTTATCACGCGATAAATGATATGATAACGCGCCTGTCACTCTCGCACTCACATACGTGTCAGAAGGAGACGGCAGCTATGTCACTTATTTATCGCGTGACATACGCAACCATCATAGGCCCGCTGATGTAGAGGATGATCACATTTACCACACGGTTGATAGATAATAAAATATCCATCACGTTCACGCTCAATATGTATACCTAATCGCGAACGCGACCACGCGACCATCATGGGCCCGCTTTAAAAACGTTGCTGTTCCCGACATACGTAAACTCAAGGTATAATTTAGGCAGACTTTCCATTTCCTCAGACCTTCTACTAATAATAGTAGTAATTATAAGCAAGTAGGGTAAATTGTCTATTACGGGCCATATTGCTACAATATGATATATACCCAAGTTCTAGATGGAGGATATGTACTTAAATTAGACTTTTTTTAATAATACCTATATGTATGTCGTTATACCTTTTATATTGTACCCTTGGAGTAATTTTATAAATCACGTAGTAAACGCCGATAAATGTTGTGACCAGTAACTAAACAATCTGGCTAGTTATCGGTGATTTGCCCTGCCCTATTATAGTTTGAAAGGCATGCTAAGGGTAAAGAGCCATAAACATAAACTAATTGATTAATGCATCTTAAAAACCGTACGTAATTTGTAACACATAGTCACAGGTAAAGATAACACAATAGTTTGCATTAAAGTTCAATGTCGAATAACAACATATTGCACATGGTGCCTTAAGGCATTTTAAGCGAGTAAAACGACATATGATGATTATTTAGAATAAAAATCTTCCAATAATGCTACAATTTTGGTGTAGGGTGGTCTAAGAGCAGTCGTATGGACGGACTCGGTGCAAACTGGAGTGATGTTCATCGGGGTGATCCTGGTGGCTGCAGCAGGCACCGTCGCTGTTGGAGGCTTCTTTTCTGTGCTGGATGTGGCCACGGAATCCGGCAGAGTGCAGCTGTCCAAGTGAGTGAGACAAACAGTGTTATAATTATAAATAATATAGTAGTAATGTGGGATAGCGTAAAGCCGGTGTAGACTATATAGGGTCGCATCCATAGGCTTGATCCTGTTAGCAGCAGCAGGCGCCGTCAAGCTGTTGGAGGCTGCTTCTCTGTGCTGGACGTAGCCACATAATCTGCCAGGGGGCAAGTTTACTTGAGCGATACAATTCTGAGACAGTGTTAGACTCGGTACACCCAGGGTTTTGATATCGGTGACCTTTACTCACATTTGGAGACTTTTCTCCTAGTTGAAGATGGCCACGGAATCAGGGTGCAACTATCCTACGTGGGTTTTGATGTTTCGTTTTGCAAATAATATTAGATAGTTCGATAAAATTGTGTGGGGGTAAAAAAAAAAATGTTGTACATAATGTCCATTGCTATTATCTAAAGCACTTCTATACTATTATGAAGTTGTAAGAATGAAATGTTTGTATGTGTAGTTGTGGCTTCATCACGCTAAATCGGCTTAAAGGATTTCAGCTATTTTTGGTACAAGGGTAGCTGGGTATCTCCAGATAGATGGTTGTAGGATACTTTTTACCCGACTATTCTAAAGAAAGAAAGAGGGGTTATGACTTTCTCCTCCGCGAACGAAGTTGCGAGCGCCTTCTAGTGTGTTATAAACGTATGCGTAATAAACGATATGTAAATGCAATTAAGTAATCCGATAATCTGGATCCGACGAACTTCGTTTAAAATTGGTTTTATACATATGACATGATGTGACGTGAACCGATTTTGATTTAGGTATTTTATTTTAAAAGGTGTATTAATCTTGAATGTTCTTGGATAAGATTCAAGATAACTTGTTTAGCCGCTTGAAAGTCTAAAGTTCTTTCTAGATGTATGAAGGTTTTAATTTTTAAATATTTTCAGCAATTATTTAAAACGAGTCTGACGAGTACCTTTTATTATCACATTTTACTTTCAGTAACCAGCCCGTCTGCGGCATCGTCCCCAGCACGCTTGCCGCGTTACCCCTTATTATTGAAGTAGTTAATGAACTTATAATAATACCTGATGACATAACTCGATATTAATGGTTATATTATTACTCGTAAGAATAGTTACTATTGACAGTTATATTTTATATTGCAATAAGTTTCTGTCAAAAATTACAGTTTTGCGACAAGCTTTTTTTGCCGTCTGTACTTTTCTTTGATCACCCGTCAACTACTTATTGAGACGTTTTTAAGGAGCCCAAACTCAGTAAGATTGCGTTATTTTGTCACAGAGTTCCTATAATCAACTTCCTGCTCCATAGTCACACCAGCTCGATGGTATCTTGCTATGGCATTGTTACCAAACTCACATAAGTATGCCAAATTATAGCTAAGTCGGAAACCAGGAAGTGGGTCAAGTGTATCTTGCAAGATTTGACCTGTAAAAACATTCATCATTGCAAAATTAAACAAAAGATTGTAAAAATGGCAATTGCTTTATGGCGTCAGTTTATTTAATATACAACTTGAATATAAATTTGATTCAAGTCGATTCGGCAACCATATTCTGATAGTTGTTTCGGCGAACTGTTTTATTCGTAGTTTAACCGGGTTTGTGCCGTCATTAATATACACTACAAGATGCCAGCAACTTCGTTCGCGGAGGAAAAAAAGTCATAACCCGTCGTTTTTTCTTCAGCTTAGTCGGATAAAAAGTATCCTATAACCATCTGGAGATACCCAGCGACCCGTGTACCAAAAATTGTGGAAAT
The DNA here is from genome assembly GCA_905404275.2 of Hedya salicella. Taxonomy (NCBI): domain Eukaryota; kingdom Metazoa; phylum Arthropoda; class Insecta; order Lepidoptera; family Tortricidae; genus Hedya; species Hedya salicella. The sequence continues at coordinate 106,211,204 of FR990096.1, read as the reverse complement.
CTGTTTAGCCGATTTTGCGTGATGAAGCCGCAAAAATACCAAAATTTATTATTTTTTGTTTCAGTGATGGTTTAATGTTTTTTTTTATATCTTCAATGTACAGACATTTCATTTTTACAACTTTATAATAGTATAGATAGATATATATATATATATATATATGTGATAGTACAAATATCATCGTTGAAATCTAATGTTTACAAAAAAATGTTTCTGAATAGTTGGAGTTTCTCGCTGTATGAGCGGCAGACGGGCTGGGGCGCGGTGTTTGGCGGCATGCTGTACTGGACCTGTTTCAACTCTGTCAACCAGACCATGGTGCAGAGGTACATCTCGCTGCCGTCCAAACGGCAGGCAATATAGTGAGTACCTCGATCTGCCTGGCTTATTTGATTTATCTACCTGCGACTGACAGATACTTACAGATACTATACAGGGTGATCAATCCAAATGGGTCAGTATGGAGAAGTCAGAAACTATGAGAGATAGCGAAATCTGTTCTAAGGAACCATGGCGTCGATTATAGATTTAATAATTCAATTATTTTTTAACTCATACATAACCGGGAATCAAACCTGGTTAAAATATCTGAAAGCAATGTTATAAATTTACGGTAAAGTCACGTTTCTACTACTTGTGTTTCACTGTTGGTAGTGTATTGCCGGCTGTGTTGCTAATTACGTACGCATTAAGCGATAAAACTACCGCAGTCAGTTTCATTAACAGTACAATACTGCAGGAGCTGTGAAACTAAGGATTGCCAGCCAAGTAGGTATAGACTAAGCGTAGCGAGGCCGGCTATGTCTAGTAATAAATAAAAAAAAGCCTTATATTTCTTACTAAAGAACACAATACATATAAACTTATTACTATTTTTGTAAGAACCCCTCGTTCTCGAAGGTGAAGGCCTCCTCTAGAGATTTCCAAGTATCCCTGTTCTTCGCTGTCTCCATCCACTGTTTGACAGCCGCTTGTGTACTATCGTCAGTCCACCGGGCCACCATGTCTAGTGCTTTTCTCAAACACAAAAGGGAAATAAAAAGTAATAAACCCAACAACAAACAATGAAATCTATGAAAATTCTAATGTTATTTATTTAAATATACATATTAGTTATTTGTTCTTTTTGCTGCCGCACCGGCGGCGTAAGGAGGGGCGCGCCGCCGCTCTAAACAAAAGAGGGTCGCTTTGCCTTCAAATTTGTATGCGTTACCATTATGCACCTCTCGTCGCGCCGCACCCAAGACGTAAGACTTCGGGGCCTATAAGGAGCACAACGTCAATATTGGATTGCATGTTTGAGAAAAACGCCATTATGAAATGAAATAATTTATTGTCTACTATGCTCGGAAATGTTCCCATTAATGTAGTAAAAACACACCGCGAAGTCCATCGTTATATACGTTGATACGATAATCAATTAAAAAAAAAGTGGCATTACTTCCCGGACAGGCCTGGGAAGTGAAAATTATTGGGCAGGTTTTTACTTTTAATTGCATCAAAGACTTTGAAAATTCAACATACAGCCAATAGTAACGTACACAAATTGTTTTCTGCGTTTAGTTAATGCATGGTTAATGCCAATAATAATAGAAAAAAAAAATATTGTGTCCAAATCATAATACCGTTTATTTAATCTTAATGATCTTCTGGGACTGATAAATATTTTGTAGCAAAGGTATGTTTTTTAAATGTTGTGCGTTTAGGAATTGCCGATTCAACTAGAAGTAATAATGCATATATTTACTTTGACTATTGCTATGGGTTTTATTTTTATTTATTTTCATTACTATATTTCATGTGGAACTAAATATACAATTCGGACCCAAAACTTTTGACTCTAATATCCTAAAAAAGAAATTAAGGTGGGAAGGTCAACTTCATTTGTTGTCAAAGATTGTCTGCCGTGTTATTTTTACGAAAATAAGTTACATAAACATGTGTCAAATTTCCTCGCATATTTGGAGAAAGGCAGTATACATGCCTCGGCAGGAATGTCATTTCGTGGATTCGTATCTATTGAAGGACTCGGCTACACCTCGTCCTTCAAAACCGTACTCATCCGCAAAATGACTTTTCCCGGCCTCTGCAGTAATATACTGTTAATTGTTTTCTGCGTTTAGTTAATGCATGGTTAATGCCAATAATAATAGAAAAAAAACAATAATTATTGTGTCCAAATCGAATACAGTTTATTTGTAGCAAAGGTATGTTTTTTTAAATGTTGTGCGTTTAGGAATTGCCGATTCAACTAAAAGTAATAATGCATACATTTATTTTAACTATTGCTATGAGTTTTCTTTTTATTTATTTTCATTACTATATTTCATGTGGAACCAAATATACAATTCGGACCCAAAACTTTAAACTTTAATATCCTTAAAAAAAAATCAAGTGAATTTAATTTTGTCAAAGATTGTCTGTCGTGTGATTTTTACGAAAATAAGTTACATAAACATGTGTCAACTTTCCTCGCATATTTGGAGAAAAGCAGTATACATGCCTCGGCAGGAATGTAATTTCGTGGATTCGTATCTATTGAAGGACGAGGCGTAGTCGAGCTCGGCTACGCCTCGTCCTTCAAAACCGTACTCATCATCGAAATTACTTTTCCCGGCCTGTGCAGTAATATACTATTACTGGGTGCAATGGGATAGAGTAGATAAAATAAGCAAATCAGAAATGCGTCTACAATTTGAAGCAAATCAGAAATGCCTCTACAATGAATATAATGTCAGGTCGTAAATGAATCCATAAAAATATTATAAATGCGAAAGTGTGTCGGTCTTTTACCTCTTCACGCTTAAACCGCTGAACCGATTTGGATCGAAGTGTCCCTCACAATGTCCTTCCCCGTGACTCAAACTATATCAATACCAAATTTCATCCAAACCGTATTATTGTCTTTTAGGTAAGGCCTTTAAGACGGACAGGCATCTTCTTGTCGCAGTTTATGCCAGTGACTTCACACCATTTTAACCACGCAGCTGCAGTGCGGTGCTGAATGTGGGAACATTGAATAGGGTACATGCATGAATTTTCTTTATCGCTTTTCTTAACTAAATATCAAAATACCGTAAAAAGGATTTAAAAATGTGAGATTAAAATTTAAATCGGCCAAGAAACACGCAAGATATAGGCATTTTAAACTGCTAATTAGACGGCGATTTGACAGAGAGGTCCGACATGAACTGTTACGTCATAGTCTACGCCGGCCATATAAACTCCATATTAAATTCCGTTTTGCTAGAAAGAGATAGAATGAAATGTTTGATGGCTTATATCTTGGTTATTTTTATAGTTATTCGAAAAAAAATTTGCCTCCTGTTTGTTACATGAAGGAGCTTTTAATAAGGCAAAAATTAAAATTCATGCATATTCCCTATACTCTAAGCTTTTTAAACAATGGTCTATCTACCATTGTTTAAAAAGCTTGGTTTACTTTAAACATCGCGCACATAGGTTTTCTTTTGCGCTTTAAATAGAGGCATTATATTAGTAGGAGCAGCATTACCCCAGAGTTTAATTCTATACCTAAGGTTTGAAGATACAATATGCATGATAAGTAAGAGTACTCTTTTGTGAGACCGTACTTGTCAATGTCCTTAATAAAAATACATATTGGATAATAAGAGCAGTTATTTAAGTGAAGTTTCTATGTAAAATTATAATCTATTTGAACTCCCAGAAATGTCACTTCGTTTACATATTCGATTTCTTTTTTGTTATTCTTTACAACGGACTCAGGTAGCGTTGATTTATAAAAACAAAATTGCATTCATTTTATTTTGGGTAAATTTATTAGTAAGTTGTTATCTTTCAGCCATTCTATTACAATTTTGGGTAAATCATTCATATTATCCTAATCCTCTACAATTATTTTAAATTATAATAGACCGGTATCGTCTGCTAATAGAACCATTTTTTGGCCAATTCATCGAGGCAGGTCATATAGGTATGTATAGGATAAATAAAGATTGGCCCAGAATATTTCCCCGTGGAACGTCATGTTAGATTTCTTTTAATATGGAGTTTCCTTTTCTCTCTGTGTTATGTTCATTTATATAAGCGATTTCTGTGTATTGTCCATATTATCGTAAAGATATATATGTCTACGTAAAAACATTATACTCGTATGACGACTTATGTGTCTACTTAGAAATCTGTCTTTCCAGCGCTCTGGCCATGTTCTGCGTTGGTGCAGTCCTAGCCATCTCCCTGTGTGTTTGGTGCGGTCTTGCGGCGTGGGCTGCCTGGTTGCAGGGTGGCTGCGATCCAGGCGGTGTGCCGCTGGTCGACGACCGCCTGCTTCCCGCCTTTGTCACCTACATCAGCCGGCTGCAGCATCTGCCGGGCTTGGCTGGAGTGTTCTTGGCTGGAGTCTTTGGAGCTGGCTTAAGGTGAGTAGCTCCAAAGTTGAGATTGTAGTAACAGTAGTGTCAAGAAAGACTGCAACGTCTGGTTCTGTGTAAATCTCTAGGAGAGCCATCATGAAAGGAATAAGATGAAGTGATCAAGCGTTCTGTTAATGATATTTGGCTTGTTGATTTATGACTGGTTCACCGGGTTTCATCATCATTCCGACAAGAAACGTATGAAAACAATCTCTAGTCTCGAAAAATTCCTTCCAAACATGGGGCCAGAGGTTTAATATATATGTAGTTTAATCCATATTATTTTTAATCGTATTTCCATTTGTTCTAAGCTCGCTGTCTGCTGTTCTTAACGCTTGCGCGCTGGTAGCAGTAGAGGACATAATGCGTGGCTGGCTGCGCTGGCACCTCAAGCCACTGCACGAGGGCATCATCGCGCGCTGTGTGACCGCCATGCTCGCCATCATCTCCCTCGTCATGCTGATAGTTATCGAGCAACTAGGCGGCGTGCTGGGTGAGCTCAAGCTACTGCGCGTCTGACCGTAATATCTCTCTCGTCATGTTAATATAACAATTAGCGTCGAACGGCGGCAGCTGGGTGATTGGTAATTACTAACTCGTGTACTTTAAAGTATTTTAAAGTTTTGACGTCGATTTCTAAGACAGGTACGGAAGTAATTGTAAGTAAAAGCAAGCAAAATCAATTTGCAGAATAATACTCACTAAGGCTTAATCGGCCACGTCAAAACTCGGAGGTATGATCCTTATGGGACTGAACGTACTTGTACTCTAAAAATATTGGTATAATTCTTATACGCTTTTAATTGACTTAATTTCTCGGCGACAAAGTTAAATTGGGACGCGCCGACAAACATGCAAAAACTCGTCTAAAGTTTATTCTTGTCCTAATATTTGCTTAACAAATCTATCGATGCGTTGACTAACATGGGTTTGGTATTCATATTCAAACATGCCAAATATTTTGTCACGGAACACTCGCTTGACAAATAACAAATTGCTAATAATAAATAACCAGGAATGTTTTTACACCCAGATGAAACCATTGGACAGGTACTTATATTATTTATACTATATCAGCAATGGTAAGATATATATCTATGATATCTACGATAAGCACATACATCTTACGGTCAGTTTCAAAGTTGAGTCCTCGTAAGACTGCGACAAGTTATCATAAGTACCCAAGTTGGCGTAAGTTCATTCGCTTCTGGAAATATATGTCTATGACTTTTACACTAAATTAGTCTTTAAAGTTAATCGTAATAAGGTTTACTATTAAGCAAAAAGAACGCAGATGTTGGTGACTTCATCGTTATCTAAAGGTGCGTCCACATTTGTATCATTTGCCCGTATCAGATCACCGTGCCGTGGCATGACTGCGTATCGCGCTGCTTGGACGCTTACTGTCGGCGCGCCGATCATGCCGTACTCGTCCGATATAACTGTGTGATACGCGTAGCAAAATGGATTTCGAGCGATCCGATCGGCGCAACGTCCAAACGCGTGATCGTGACACGCGATCATGCCACGCGACGATGATCTGATACGGGCAAATGATACAAATGTGGACGCACCTTTAAGCATCGATACGAACTTCACTGCTCTTTCACTTACAAAGTGACCAACATCTTCGTCAACGTGTTATTTTTGTTGAAGAGTAAACCTTATTTAGTTTGAATTAAAATACAACGCCTTACATTTCGAAGTGGCAGTTGTGGCCACAGTTAACTATGCATATAATAAGTCTTCATCTGGTACAAAGCTAAGTGGATTCGCTCTAGAAAAATATTTTTTACTATAATTACTATTTCATTCGCATGTCTCCGACAACAATCGAAATGTACATGATTGTTTTAATAACAAATAAACACTTAAGCTTATTTATTGCACACTCAGCTTAATTGATCGTTGACTTATATCGGCAGGTGTCGCGACCGCGTTATCAGCGATCGCAGCCAGCGCGACCTGCGGTATTTTCACCCTCGGCATGGCGTTCCCGTGGGTGGGCCCGCGAGGGGCCATAGTGGGAGCCATCGCTGGTGCCGTAGTAGCTGGTACCACGAGCATGGGCATTCAGGCGGCCTCGGCTAGAGGCTTGAGAGCGCCACCTCTCAACTTCACCATGGAGTGCGTTGTGAATTCTACATACGTGCCACTTTCTGAGACTTTGGTGAGTTTACTTGTACTTGCACTCTCGATACTTTACCCTATTGAATCAGATCAGTTTCATATTACTTACTTTGAAATACCTATATTTTTATGTAAAGTGAAATTACGTAGTAAGTAAGTGAAGTGGTCGACCCTCCTTCCCCATCCCGGAGCGTGTCATTCCTTTTAAACCTGTGCCCCCTGTTCTATCGGGCTTGACCAGGTCTGGCTCCGTCCTGGCTGGGTGTGGTATACCTATGTTCATGTTCATGTGAAATTAAGAAGTAAGTATATCTTCAGTATATTCGTTTTGTTAAACGACAGGACCCTGAGACGGTGTTCCCACTGTTCCGCATCTCATACCACTGGATCGCGCCCCTCGGCCTGTTCACAACTCTCATCGTTGGAGCTGTGATGGGCTATATGTTGGACAGCAAGTCGTCCATCGTAATGGACAAGGAGCTGTTTACGCCAGTATTATGGCGATACTTGCCGCAAGAAGCCCATGAGCGCGCAGGCGAGGTCCGGAGAGCCGCCATGGTAGATAAGGGCGCTGATTCTCCGGCGCCGAATGCGCCGCTTATACTGACCCCATTGGCAAAGGTAAATACATAGACATGAATTGTACCTGCTATATTGCAAGACGATAGGCACGTGATAAAAATGGCCTTCAGAGCTAGACCGTGCATTGTCTGGACCGGATGATATCATGATATTGACATTTTCATTGTGATACTCTATTACTAAAAATATTATATTTTGTGAAAAAAATAATATTTACAATTTCTAAGAATGTAGCGCGTTTAATATTGTTGTGGCCAATATATGTTTATAAAACGAGTTTTAACTCATATTCTATTGTGATATAGATACAAATCAAAGCGCAAAGAAAAATACCTTGGCAGTTCCTGATTACGTGTCAGGTGTATTATCCTTTTACTACCGAGCATTGTGAAGTACGCATCGAATTCATCTATCCGCTTTGACCCCTATACCTATTTTTATTTTGAATGGTATTTTAACATAAGGTATCATATTCTATTGCAGGTTGAAAGGAACGGGGAAGCTAGCAGATGACCTGTGTACTCCAATACCTGAAACGGTTAGACTTTAAATCAAAATTGAATATGACTGATTATAACGTCGCATTACGAGCTAGAAAATGTAAAGCCAGTATTGCCTATATATTGTGGTAAAATATGACATTAAAAGAAGATTACAGAAGTAATCTTCTAATAGCTTATTGCTTTAGCCATCTTATACGACAGTCACAACTGTTTCAAACGTATACAAACGACTCATCGTGTTTGTATTTGTCTGACTATTTCATGCCCCTTTTTGCTTGGCCGCCATAACCGTATCGATACAACTGATATAATATGTATATATAATGTCCGTTGTAACTGTACTGCTACCCAAACGTATACGGTGGCAGAAATCTTTTCATGCATTATGCGAAAGATGTACTGAAATCATAACAGAAAGGAAGAGCCAGTGTTGCGGTTCTGTGGAGGGAGTTTTCTAAAGTTTTAGTATGTATTCGTGATTGTTATTATTGTAGTGAGTTTAATACATGTGATTTTAATAATGTTTTATTCGATTGATATATTTGAGAAACCTGCGGATCTATGTTAGTTGCGTTGATAGCACGATAGGTAAATAACAAGGTGCCGTCACTTTCTGCCAAGTGCGTGAGCGCGCGAGTGACGGATGCTTTGTGATAAGCGGGGTTATTGCCTAACGAAATTTTGACACTTGGTATCGAAATCAACTGTCATAGCCCATACAAAATCATGACACTTGATTCTGATTGCGAGCGTCAAACGCGTTAGGTTAGGCAATATGGGGGTAGGTCCGCTGTTATTAGTTTATAGGTCCAACATGAAATCACAGACGTAATCAGAAACAATTTTTTCAGGTTCCGTAATACAGTGATTTCTAAGCAACAGTACTTAAACGAAAATATATTTCTCTTACTATTCGCCTTTATAAAATAATTATTAATACCTTACCTTTCAAATGTTATTTCTTTGTTTTTGTTTCGTTTAAGTTTGTTGCTTGGAAATTACTATCAATGTCGAATCTAAATAGTGGCTTCTGATTACGTGTCCGATTTCAGCCTGTACATTTGGCTATATCAGATCTTAGTAAACATTTTAGATATCATCACAAACGTATTCGGAAAAGGGCTGTATTAGTTACTGTCGTACAAATAAGACAACAGTTCTAAATATGGCAGCATATAATAATTTTAGTACGTTTTTAGGTACCTTTGTTGAGCACTTACACTACCTAGTTCGCTTGAGTATCTGTGGAGCAAAGTTTGAAGCTTTGAGGGTTATAATTTATGGCTAATAAAATAATATAGAAATAATTTTAACCCATCAGTTTATAATCAAATAGACCTAATACCTATTTTCACAAATGTTTATCTAATTTTTGTTGCTTTTATTCCGTGGATTTTACAGTTAAGGTCTTTGTGTTACATCATTTTAAATTATTGCAAATCTAAAAGTAATCAAAGTTTCATAACGATCTATTCATAACGTATGTAGGTAATGGATGTTTGTTTATCTGGTAATAACTTATAGTATAAATATAATAAACGGGGCCAATGTAGGTAAAAATAGGTTATTAAATATTGATTGCTTTGGTAATACAGGAATTCAATTCTGATCTATATACATCATTGTAGTTTATATTTTTTTACTATGCTAGTAACATTAATGAAATAGCGTTATACTATGCTATTAACGTATTAATAAACTATAATATACATTATATGTTAAACTAAATAACTCGTCGCAAGAATTAATCATCTCGTCGTCATTCAAGCACAAAAACTAGTCTGTTGAACCAATCCTGAGATCCGTTAGGTGTACCCCCCGCGCCCCCCGACTTATCGTCAACACCATTTGGTGACACTCTATCTAAATCCACCTTCTTCTAGGTTCAACTAAAAAAAACACTCCTTCATTTTTAACTAATCCATATCTTAGGTACCTTCAGGGTCCATCATCAGGACCATTTATTTGTCTATGTAAATCCAATTCGGAGAACATTTGATCTCTCTCTAAATGTCCTAATTTTAAGTGTATAAAGCTAAAACACAGTCGTCTACGTTAATCCCATTCTGAGATCCAGTAGGTACCGCAAAGGTCCATCATCCGAACTATTTGATGTGAATGCTCCTCATACTAAGTCCATTTAGTTAAAAAAACACTCGTATGTTCAAAAAATCCTGAGCTCCAGTAGGTATATATCCTCAGGGTCCACTATCAGGGCCATTTGGTGGGACTGGAAAATAATACTATTAGGTTACCTAATAAATAACCTAACAACTCATTCTCATTACGTAGGTATATAGGAAATTTCTTAAATACAAGCTCAAAATTTCTTACTAAACATCATACACTATAAGAAACTGGTTCGTTAGGAATAACCACAGACTACGTGGAAATAACACACATAAAAAAACCACTTCAATCTTCATTAAAATTACAGTCATTTAAATAAAAGTTATTTTCAATAAACCTTTGGCCAACGAATTCATTCAACACGTTATTCGTCAATCAGAATGACGAATTCTCGATTTATTCTATTTCACGTCAAAGAATATATCATATTTTTTTAATGAGAGTAACGTCTCGCCGGTTATCCTTATTCAAATATTTTTTTCCCAACTTACCTACCTCGTTTTTCACGAGGCTGGCTGTTTTGAGTAGAAGCTTTTATCAAAGTAGTGAGATACATTATCAATAAAAGTAATAACATTTAGAATGGGTGCTTTTTAGGTCTATTGTTATTTAAGAGTTCAAAATAGTACCTTAATTAGGTATATTGTTTGTATACATTATACGCATCAAGTAAATAAGGCACAACTACTCTACAAAGATATTATTTAGCACTTATATAATAAATTATTATTTAGCATTTTAGTAGTACAGTCAACAGCAAAAGAAACTGATGAAATAGGGTCCCAAAATAATATATACAGTAGACTAAGTCAAATGTTAATGACTTTAGAAGTTTATTAGAAGTAAATGCACTCGTAACCTGTAATAAGTAAGTGATCACCATTATTTCGATCTTTGAAAACTATGTGACATGCCATTCAAACAGTTAAAATCATTGTTGAGTGTTTTAAATTAAAGTGATTATATATAAAATACGGGTTTTAGGACACCTCGCCATATATGTAAGATGTTCAGTTAATCTCGGTTATTTTCGTCAGACAAACATGCGAAGCGACTATACTATCTCGTCTCCGCCAATGTTTGTAATAGTAATAAGTTCTTATTACATCAGCTTGATTTTTGGATTTGATCACGTACTTTTGAGGTTGACTGTACTTAATTTTTTTCGTGACAGTATTCTTTCCATATTTTGAGTGTTTTTGATAAACTTCAAATTGTTTTATTTGTTACACATTATTTTCACATAAGATTTTTGGTATAACTGTTCTTAATTATCGAAAATTGTCATTGTGTACAAATAAATGATAAAAAAAACATATGAAAAATAATCCAATCATATGACCAGAACAAAAAATAGTGACATGCACGACGACTGTACTTTTTTTAAAGTTGTTTTTTTTTCTTTATTTTATTTATTAGAGAAATATTGTTATCAAAAAGTTTACATGATCTTGTATATTTTTCTATTAACTTTGACTTTGCTACAGCACTTTATTTTAATAATTCAGATATGCACACGGACATGCATAAAATAAAAATACAACCATATCAAGATGTATGAGGATGTGTGAGTTTTTGCTTTATATATTTTATCAATAATGAATAAATAATTAAATATTGATGATTCATCTCCTTTATATAATATATAGTGATTCTATCATGCACGCGGCTAGTTATATATTATTTTTAATTTAATTTAAAGTTAACTTTTCGCGTAAGGTCGTAACATATAGTGTTGCCATTGAAAAGCTACGTAGTTATCCCATATTGATTGTATTAATTAAGTACTTACTAGAAATTAATTAATATTACCAAGTAAAGATGAGGTGAATAAATTGGCGTGAGGATATCAAATTAATGTACATTGTCGCTTCTCACTGCCACACGCCGGGTACATTTCCTAGTGATGAACGAATATTAACTTTTAAGTGAGGTTTTGCCTTACAACAGCTTGAGTGTATATTTATAAAAAACCATTACATTATCAATTGGGAACATTAAGTTTCCCAGAGGTATACATTTGATATTTTTTCGTGATATTATACGTTATGTGGATAAGGAATTTATTATTTATTTTATGTCCTATTGTTTGTTCGATTTTTAATACCTAGTTCTCAAATTTGTACTGTTTGCTTGACTGTATACATTTTTATTTCAGTCATATGGATTAGTACGAAAAAAATATATACATTAAAACAATCGAACCAACTAAATAAATGCCATAACAGTATTTAGAAAAATATATTTCTACATTCTGAGTTGAAAAAAATATACAATCAAGAAAAAAAACTATATAATATTTGTGAGAAACTTAATGTTGCTAATATCATAAACAAGCATTACAAACGTGAAGGTCAGCGACAAACCTTTAGATACACAAAAAAATATATATTCAGGTGTTTGAGGGCAGAAATAGTTATTTGTGCAACAAGAGAGCAAAGTTGTTTTATGCTGCCAGTGCCAACGTTGAATCCCGAGCAAGCGAAGGTTGCTATTATAATTGAATCACGAGCGTAGCGTTGATTCCAGGTTAGAATACTGAGAATAGCGAATGATTCAACGACACGAGATGCAAATAACTTTGGCCGCGTGTGGTACACGCAACTTTTTACCTGAGCAGAGAGAACATATTATACACAAATGTGGTTGTATTTTTAACCATACATACGTACCTGTTGTTTTTTATTTGTTACACTAACGGATATTTATAGTGTAACAGATGAAGTAAATATTGATAATTTGTGTCCTTCTATTTCCCTAAAAAGAACATTCAGTACCTACCCCTACGCAAATTGGTAAAACTTTGAAATTAATGTTCAGAAGAAATAACGTTTTATTTGTTTTGGTCTATGATTTAAATTGATATCAATGTTTTAAATGTACGTGAAGACAAATATAACAAGAATTTGACCATAACTTTTATCAAAAACTGCGTTTAGAAACTGGACCCTTGTTGCAAAAGACTAACTAGAAAATAATACACATTTACCAGTTAAACATCGTTTTATTTCTAAAATAGGTTGTAAAATAACTATATTTATGTTAAAAAAGTAAATATTTGTAATTAAATAGTGAAAAAAAAAAAACGTTTATCACATATATTTTGATGTATCAAATGAAATGTGTAATGGTTAAGTTTTTTTCTGGGTCTAATTCGACAATCGAATAGCCTGTTCCTGTCTCCCGCGTCCTTTATAGGTAAAGGATATTAAACAGACAAAACGTTTTGAAATTCAAATATTTCGAATTCTATAATAAATGAAATTGAAAAAAGAACAATACGCAGCATGCTACATAAAAACTCGCATCAAACTATAGGTACTCTCTCCGGGTAGGTATCTAAATGTAAACAAAAAACGACGTGAGGCTGAATGACATGAGTCACGTGTTTTTTTTTGTTTACATTTAGTTAAATACCTATCCGTATAGAGCATAGTAAACTTTTTGCTTGCAGCAAAACGTGCATGTTTGAGCCGCTGAGGTGAAAGTTATCTTTATTGCCAGAGTAAAGCGTAAAATTGTGTACATACAATCGGTGATAGATACATAAATGATCACTATGATCAGTGTCACGCGTATCCGCCCGTGCGACGAATGATTCCCTTATTGTACCATAAGATATAAAATATTACAATTTTCAAGGACCAAGTACCTGACTTTGCGATGTTGAAAAATGTATTTTTGTAACAATGTTTTTAATGTTAAATACAATAGATGAAACTATTATTGTAATATAAGCTTACGAGTAAAATGCTGTTTTTAATTAGTATTCCTGCCTTGTCGCCTGTGAATTAGAACCGAGTAAATGCCGGCTTGGTATAGGCCATAAAACGAAATTGTTTGTTAAGCGAGGTAATTTTGTCAGTGCTAAAGTTTGGAATCGAAAGTTCTGGAAAATTACAGAGATGTGGCAAATTACCTACATAAATAACAAGGTGACGCGAATTTGGCGCCTGATTCAGGTTTAAGTTTACGTTTGAACGGCAAATCATTTCTATGCTTTTTCACGCAAAGATTATGTATCACCAGTTAAAAATCAATATCGTTAATTATGTAATATACGCGATATAATCCGTCAAATTGTTTTATTAATTTTTTTAATTATTATCGATTTATATTATAGTTTATAATACACTATTATAATAAATACAATAACCAGTGAAAAACGTTTGGTATCTTTTACATCAGGTACTTTGACGGAAATATAGTAGTAAATTTATTTCAGTGCTTTCGAGGTCAATCATTAATAGCAAGCACTTGTGCTTAAAATATTTACAACATAGGTTTGATACTTTTTTAAACTTTACCCTGAACAGATAGAAACTTTCATTTTAATCTTCAGATGCAATATCAGGTTTTACAACCCACGTACATTGCTATATAAGTTTAATATTTGGTTTTATCGTGAGGCCTAATGGGTGAGATTGAAGTCCAATGCTTCCTGCCAAAGTCAACGTATCAAAGCTGCAGTCGTAATCTGAGTGGACCGCGCGATGCATGCTACTGACAACCGTTTGGTCCACTACGAATCATGTCATAGGTGCATTTAATTTCATTAATTTACCCTTAAATTATCTGCTTCTCCAGATCATGCTTCGCATACCTGGAAGGCTGGATGCTACGTGGAAGCTGAGGGCACAGCCATGGCATATTGTGGAAAACCGTATAGTTATGTGGAGCTGTTGCTTATCGTATATAAAAATAAAAACAGGGCTTCTAGTCGACATCAAAGTTTATTTACCTTAGGTTTAGTTGCAATCCTGTTAAATTGTAGATGTAAAAGTGCACCGAAATAGGGCTGCTGCGCCTGATTTACATACGGCGGGCACGCACCAGCGCCATTAAAACTCCCGCACAACTCAACCACGCGCTTGAGGGATGTTTTGACTTAATAAGAATATTGAAGGAAATATAGAAAGCTTCTCTTCTTTCATTGAGTAAGGTAAATAAAAACGTTGCTCTGTCAAACCAGTCCTGCAACATTTATCAACCTTAGTCACAAAATAAACATTCTTAGGACTATATCCATCCGCTGCTAGGCGAATGGTTTCCTAAGATTTCCACAATGACCCACTTTGCGCTACCCATATTCAGCAGCTTCCAGCAACCTTCAAACGATTTTTGGCGCCGGATCCCGCCCACGCTGAGTCTACTACAAATATAAATATCCCATCAGGGTCTCTTTTACCAGTTATGCCTAGCTGTTTTAAATAATTAATGTCGTTATAACTAAAATAACTTAGCCTGTATTTTTGAATCATGGAAGATCTTCCGACGTTTTCCAATGAAACAACCAATTTACGTTCTGCAGCAGCAAACCGCGTTTATTTTGCCGCAGTGTAGCTTTTATTCATCTCACAATAAAATCGCTAATTTCTGACAAAAGCATCGTAAAACCGTAGGAGCCGGGGAGGCTCGATCGTAAACTGAATTGGCCTAGGAAGTGTTTAATTGCGAACAGAAGCTTGTGATAGCAGAAATAAAGTGAGCACTGTTTCACTGTTTTCCGTCGTTTTTAACGAGAACCGACCGAGATGCAATGGCAAATAACTTTCTAATTTACTCCCCAAAAGTGGCTCTTATGGTTAAAATTTATATACTAAGGTTACACGTCTGTCTTTGGATCAGTGACTTACATTTGTGTACCAAATTTCAACTTAATCGGTCCAGTAGACAGACGGGCGGACAGACAGACACGAGTAATCTTATAATGGTTCCATTTTTTCCCATTTGAGGTACGGAATGCAAAAATTAAGTAAATTGGTAAAACAATGAAGTTTTACAATATTGTGACTAGTCGGGGGCAAAGATAGGTAAACACTACAATATCTAATTAATACCTATGTGTTTATCAAAACGTTATTACTATAACAGTAGAGTTGAGTGAGTACATATTTTTGAAACTTTTGCTTTGTATTTATCTTTGCCTTTGACTGTACCTAATTGCCTCAATTACAAAGAATATGCTTTTAGGTACTAATTAGTATTGGTATGTTGATTGTTCTCAAATAAAAATAAAATTTTGATGCGAAATGGTAGTTTTTATGACATAGGTATCCTAAAAAAAAAGTGCGACATGAAGCGTGTTTAACTAGGGACGTCGAAAAAGTTTCTGGCCTAACATGAAGTGTTTTTTCGATCTGATTATTTTCGAAAACCTAGTCTCCTTCTAAAGCTACACTTCTTCCGGCGATGCTCCCATTATTTCAATCCATCCGAATAGTAGTTTTCGCCTGCTCTGCGAAAGGCGTTCACCAGCAATGAACTCTTCATTACTTGAATTTTTTTGTCCTCTCAGCCAAGTTTTGAGTCTAGGGAACAGAAAGAAGTCGCTGGGAGCCTGATCTGGAGAATATGGTGGATGGTCAACCAGTTCCAATCGCAACTCCACTGTTGCCATGGCGATCCCTGACTTGTGAGACGGTGCATTGTTTTGATGGAGCAGCACTTTTTTTTCTGCAAATGCGGGTGTTGTTTCGCAATTTCCACCTTCAGCTTGTCAAGTAACAATGAATAATAAGCTCCTCTTATAGTTTTTCCTTTTTCTAGACAGTCAACGAATACAACTTCGCGACCACCCCAGAATACGGTGGCCATCACTTTACCGGCCGATGAAACCGTCTTCGCCTTCTTTTGAGCAGGCTCATTGTTTGGATTGTGATTTTGTCTCAGGCATGCAGTGATGAATCCACGTCTCATCATCGGTTATCAAACGACGCAAAAATCCAATGTTTTCGCTTGAATCCTTTTAAAAGAGCTTTGAAAATGGTCACTCTCTATTTTCTAAACGGTACGTCCAAAAATTATGAAAAAAAATTACAAATATATCTTAATAAATACTTTCACCAAAGATTTTTTTCAACATGATCGGATATACCGTTTTTGAGTTAAATATTACCGCAAAACTGCGCTTCATGACAATAATTAAAAAACTTAGAAAAAAATACCATTACATTTTTCAGTTTATTTTTTCTTTCACCTCATTGACAGCTCCAATTTTATCACCAACACTCAGCTCTATAACAAGCTACAACGAAAAATATTTTTTTAATTTGTTAACATCATAAATATCATAATACGTCTTCTACACCCACTTGTTAAAACAAATTGATTAATGTAATTGGTTCAAAAGTGGTAGACCAATTTCTTGGCCGACTGTACGTCCTCACTATTCAATACATCATCAGCCACATCAGTCGTCAGTTCTGCTATCAAGTGTCTTGCCCACCGCCACTTAAGTTTAGCAATTCTTCGTGCTAAGTCAATGTCGGTTAATTTGCACGTTGGTTATAAATATAGTCGCCTTTCATCATATCATCTCAGCCGAATGACGTCCACTGCTGACCAAGGGCCTCCAAGAATCTTGACGTTGACCGGTCTTAATGCCCACATCTAACGGTTTTCGACGATCCTCAAAAGATCATCAGTCCACCTCGCGGGAGTCTGCCTATGCTGCGCAAGTCACCTTCGTTGTGTATTAAGTCTGTTCTCGTAAATTTCGGTGTCGATTACTGGCGTACCGTGATGGGCTCTTAAAAGTACTCGTAAACCCACCACCGGAGCCCTATTAATTAATGAACCGGGCTCTAAATAAAGTTCCATTCGAATTCTAGAGCTGTACAAGTGATGGTGGTGTTTTAACTTCCCAATTAACGTCAAAGCTCTCTTTACAATTTCGTTTATGGTGTTTTATTTGGATTGTCAGATGTGGGTACCTGCTCAAGCTTATATATAAGTGTATCAAGTCCGTTATTAATTTGTTGTTTATTTGGTTTGTTTTTCTTTCACGAATCAAAAAAGCAATGGATATACGGGATTTAACAAACGAAGGTGACATAAAAATTTGAAATAAAAAAGAACCGACTGCAAAATAAACTAAAAAGCCATAAACAACCTTTTATGTACGGTACGGATCACATTTCAATCATCTTTTGAAGTCGGTACCAAACCTGAAGTAAATAAAGTTCTTTATTCAACAAAAATACGAATTACTATGACTAAATATATATGTAGGTAGATTATAACTAAAGGCTCGCCGCCGCGGTTCTTAATTAATAGAAATAAATTAATGGGGTTATTCATTATATTACTATAATGAGGCCTATGTTCTGAAGTGGACGTCCATGACTGATAGATAGATAGATAGATAGATACTTAAAGCTATCTCTGTTTTAAATCAAGTTGTATCTCTGTCTTTATGGATATGTATTTATATATTAGCTGGAGTTAAAGCAAAAACAGCATTAGAAGGCGGCGGGGCCTGAATTAGAAAAGGAGGTAATGTCCTTATTACGTTATCACTGTCCAACCCCGCGGGCATTGGCCGAAGGGAATGTTCACGCCCCCTCCTTAGGAGGAACTTCCACGGTGTAGCTAGGCGATAGTTTATTATTCCACAGTAAAGACAAATTTACGGAATAATTCCAACTATACTCAGTGTTTTTTTTCCAAAACTATTTTCTTTTAAGTCTTATTTCGTGCGCGCCTCAAAAAACCTCATCTTAATTTATATTTCGCTGTTTTTTTCGCCTTCTGTATCTTTGGCGCTCATCACCACTTCGCGCCTAGAAGAGTCGCTCCAGTTCCTCTACCTCTTCCCCACACTCCTTGCGGCGGCCGATGAGTCCTACGATTCTGACAGATAATGATGCGCATCTTTTGATAATGTATGTAGCTTATCAGTTGATGTAGAAATATAACATTAAATTAATAATAATATGAAACAAATTAATATTGTCACTTATTTCTGGAATTAGGCTTTACTGAATATATATGGTGACGTGCTGCAAAAGTTATATCGACTAAGATAGCGGTGTATCGATAAACAGATTTTGATAATTAAATATCAGGGGGACACAAGCTTATGGGAACCAGGCGTGGGTATACATAATATATGGATAAATTATAGTGCTTAAATATATACTAAATATCCAAAACTCATACTCGTTTAGATGTAGGCCCCACAGAGATATTTTTGTTAGTTAACTATTAAACTACGAGTAAGAAGCGGGTTATGCAACACACCTACACACCTAATTTTTAACCGACTTCCAAAAACGGAGGAGGTTATATGTTCGATAGTATGTATTTTTTATTTTTTTATTTTTTTTATGTATGTTCACCGATTACTTCGCCAATTGTGGACCAATTTGAAAAATTATTTTTTTATTTTTCTAGGATATACTCCCGAGGTCATGGCCATGGCCTGGTCCCATTGCCACCAATTTGGGATCTGATGATGGCATCCCAGGGAAATCGAGGACAATCCTCAAATTTTATAGGCACTTATAACGTTTTTCATATATTTTCTTAAGCTATTTAAGTATTTGCATATGGTAGTAATCATCTGATCATGCAGAGCTGATGACGGAAGGTACAACTCCTTAATAGTTAAGAATTAGAGGATAATTCTTAAAAAAATCATCTATTATAGGTAGATGCGTTAAAACTGTTAATTATATTCTTTTTAGTGTGTCCCTGAAGTAGTCTCCTTATCACCAAGTCAGGATTAGATGATGGAATACCAGGGAAATCGAGAGAAACCCTCAAATATTATAGGCACTAACAATGTTTTGTATATATTTTTCTAAAGTTATCAGTTGTTTTCCTCTGGTTGTCATCATTTCATGCTGAGCTGATGATGGAAGGTACAATGAACTAACCAACTTTTACATTTTTACTTCCAAAGACTCGAGATGCGTGCAAAGTGCCTCCTCAGTCTTCCCATTCTGGACTCTGAAAAATACTTTATATCACTACTAAAATCTATCACTAAAAAAGCAAAAAATAAAAAATAAAATTAAAAAAGAACTGAATTCAGAATAAATTAAAAAGCCATAAATGATCTTTTATGTACGGAACGGATCACATTTGAATTACCTATTGAAGTCGGTGCCAAACCTGAAGTAAATAAAGCTATTTATTCAACAAAAATACGAATTACTATGACTAAATATTTATGTAGGTAGATAATAACTAAAGGCTCGCCGCCGCGGTTCTTAATAGTAATAAAAGGGGAACCTAAATATTCATTTCATTTCATTTTATTTCATAAGTTACTTATGACGTCACGTTTGGAGGAGGGGATAGGGGGATGGGGAAATAAGGTGGGGTAAGGGGGAAGAGGGGTATTGGTTTCCCATTGATGTTTGATATTGATGACAGTCATGGTAACAAGTAGTTAAAAAAAGAAAATACTTGAACGCCTGTGAAAAGCGTCATGCAACTTTCATCCCCCTCGTCACATCCGTTGACGGAGTCTTCGCTCCACAAATGTCCGCCTTCATCAAACATCTCGGTGAAGCCATTGACGACTGGTGGGACAGAACCCATAGTGTAATAATGGGCTGGCTAAGATCTAAAATTATGATTTAAATAATCCGAGCTGCCAGCACAGCATGTGTATATTGTGTATACGCGGGACACGACACAGATTCAAATCCATGCAACATTTGTTCGGTGTCAATGACGGTGCGGCCCCACCCGACCTGACTAACTAACTCGACCCTGCACAAGCGTCGCCTTATTGTTGTTGCTCAATTTTGTTTTTATTATTATTTTTCTTTTTAGTGAAATGATTCTCGTTAAACTGTTATGATATTTTTGTGATTGTTTTTTGTCTTATTTTGATCGAATTTCTTCGATACTACTGGGTCTGAAAATCATATCCGCCAACGAAATTTTTAGAAATTCCTTTACTTTTTTACGCAATGTGTTATCCAAAATGTGCTTAGTTTAAGAATTGTGTTAGCCAAAATCGAAAAACAAGTAACTAGGCCCGGGTCCTCATGGTCGAAAACTAAGTATAACTTATCCTACTATATCCCCACTCAACCTGTTAAAAATGAAGTTATTCTATTTCGGAATACATTCCAGCTACTCTCACCGTTATCGACATTTGATTAGAAGCATGTTTGTTCAAATCAATGTCTACCATCAGTTTTGTTTGATTTTTATTAAAATTTTATTCTGCTAGTAGGGTTCAAGGGCACTTTTACAAGTCTGATTTTACACCAATCAGAAAAAACATTCACATTCTAGATAATGACATATAGTGACACAAGAGACACCTGGGCACTCTTAACAAGAAGATGCATATTGTCTCCGGGTCCATTCGATTATAGCTTAACCTACACTTACAGAGATATGGTAAATATTCTTCAAAAGTGTTGGCGCCCCCAATAACTGCCGAGAGGAGAACCGTCAGTGTGGTTTTCGTGGGTAGGCCTCTTTTTTTCAGGAGAAAGTCCCACATAACTCCCCAACAATGGCATCCCTAAGCCGGAGGGGACCTAAAAAGTATGTGCTCCCGTAAAAGTGGGTTTGGTTAGGCTAAGTTAAAACTGCGACCTTTACATAAACGAATCACTGCCTTAAAAGTGGGTTCGATTAGCTGAGGTTAGAACTGCAAACTTGGCAGATACGCTGTCATGTGTCTGGGAAGTGTCAAATTAGAATTAAAATATGCTAAAACACTTACATATGCAATTTAAATTGACACTCTTCTGTTGTCTGTAAGCTATTTTTCATTGGCTAGAACCTTGGAGCTAAACGAAGGCTTACCTTAATGGCCTGGTAATGTGATCTGGCTCGAGTGAAGCCACAGATGACGGAAAACAGTCACGTTGAGTCTTAATTACAAAACATGTCTCATACAGTATACATCCATGTATAAATAAGTAAATATTCTGGACCAAACTTGGTATGTATGGCTTGTAGTTGTACCGGGTTTGGGCTGTGTTGTGTTTGCTTAGTTAATTTCGTAAATCAAAAAAGAAACATCTTTAAGCCGCATCTTCTTAGGGCAAAGTGCAGTCGTATTCAGAACCTCCTCTTTTTTAAGTAAATGGCAATATAGATAATCTACGAGTACATACGCGCTTCAGAAAATATGCCAACTACGAGTAAGTACATAAAAAAATTATTCCTCGTGAACGCCAGTGCTTTTGTTATAGCAATGTATTTCCGATAAGATAACTATAATATAGGGATCATTAAGGCAAAATCGCTATTCGCTTACTGAACCATCGACCAGGAGCCACTCACACTCTGGCGATATTGAGGTCAATTGCTAGTCAATTCGAATCAGAAATGTATATCCAATACCGGCAAATACCTAATACGGCAGTGTTGAAAGTAATAATGATGTTACGCCGGTGGCTTAGGTGCTAATACTTTGATCGTATTTTTCCGTACCTTGGAGGCGTTTTCAGCAGTTGTTACCGTTGCAGGCCGTTTCAGAGGGTGTTCTATCACATACTAATTTATCTAAATTTTACCCCACTTGCCATTGTCATCAGGCGCCTGCATTACGAGCCCTAACCGTGTAGGTGCCCCAGGCTAGTCATTAATTGAGCGACGAAGCAGACGCTCTGGACGCCTCTTAGACCACGGTGCCCCGGACAGCCGCCCGAGTCGGCCGGCCCTAGAGCCGGCCCTAGTCGCCTGAAATATATTTCCAGTCCGTTTAGGTCTCTATCAGATGACCACATAACCTGAAAACCCGCTTTCAAGGATTTTTAGCGCTCATTTCCTTATACTTATAGGCCTCTAAAGTATTTATATGTCAGCATATGACATTTTCAGTTGGAGTGACAGAGAAAGTATTATTAGAGAGAGACAGCTACACTAAAAACATTCCAGTAGGGGGTGACAGAGACAACACGAAGAACGAAGATAGCAGTACGCCGAACAATCCCGTACTACGTAGTAGGTACTTATCGAAGGACCTTCCACGAATTGTTTATGTCACGATCGAACGTTCCTGGCGACCTCAAGACCAATATATAAGCGTGACGCGGAGCAGCAAGATCAGTTCACACTTTGGCGTCCTCGCCAAAGCTATAACATCGAAAAGGAGCAACTGCGACAGGAGTGTTCAAGTGTGAAATAAGATGAAAGCGTTTTAACACAAAGTAAAGTAATATTTTCTTCGGTGTCCGCTCATTTAAATAAAATAATTAAAGAAAATATGCTTTATCAATCACGCACGTTACAATAATAAGTGAAAATTCCGAAAAATAAGTCAAAGTCTCCTAGTGCCTTTAGCCATGAAAACACTTGTTCCAGGTAGACGTCTGGTTGTCTCAAATAATAGCCCAGTATATATACATACTATAAAGTTGATGGTACCATCAACCCAATATGTTTAGATCCCATCAGTGTCCAATAGTTTTTGCATCTAGCGGATGCTGTCTCTGTGTGCGCCCTATTATGTTTCATTAAATTGTCGAAAGGGCTTCTACGTGTTGGCTCCGGTTCCGCACACGCCTCCCAAAGCTCCGGGACGCCGTTGTCCCGTGAGTGGGTGCGACATCTATCCTATTATAAAGTTGTAAAAATGAAATATCTGTTCTCATTGAAAATATTTTAAGAAAACATGGTTGTTATGGACTATTTGGAGGTCCTTAAAACGAAAAATATATTTTTTGGATGTGTCGTTGTGGCTACATCACGCAAAATCGGCTCAACGGATTTCAACTGTTTTTGGTACACTGGTAGCTGGGTATCTCCAGATGGTTATAGGATACTTTTTACCAGACTACGCTGAAGAAAAAATGAAGGGTTATGACTTTTTCTCCTCAGCGAACGAAGTTGCGGGCGCCTTCTAGTACAGAATAATCATGAAACCACAGGGCAGCAGTGGCGACACCACGGACCCTTGGACTTCCAGGGTATCTTTACGGAGCCCACCTCTTGCTTGTCTTCACTGGCCGGTCAGACTATTGCCGCTATATGCTCGCTGGGTTAAAGTAAAGGTTTACTAATGCTTGGCAAATTATATTTCCCAAACTGTTTCACTTCCCAAATATTTCATTTCCCAAACTTAGGTTTTTTCGAGAACAGTAAAATTTTCAGAATTTCTATAAAACAAACCTAACCTAACCTATAGGGTTCTACACAATGGCTTAAAAAAATATCTGGATTTTCTTCGGTTTCGGAGAAAAGCGCGACTTTGGGAAATGAAACATTTGGGAATTGAGGCAGTTTGGGAGGAATAGTTTGCTAAAAGAAAGTATCCGTAAAGTAAAATATGCGTAAGTTGCGAGTTGGCACAGTGGCTGTTTTAGTCGCTGCGTAGAAAGCGGTGCAGACTTTCCAGACCCAGAGCGGTGTACGTCCGTGTTGTCACTTTATCGCCAAGGCCGGCGGCCTTTTTAGTGGGCCCACCAGTACACAGCCAATCTCATCTATATCTATACCTACGAATATCTATACTAATATTATAAATGCGAAAGTGTATCTGTCCGTCTGTCTGTCTGTTACCTCTTCACGCTTAACCGCTGAACCGATTTGGATGAAATTTGGTATGGAGATAGTTTGAGTCCCGGGGAAGGACATAGGCTAGTTTTTACCTCGGAAAAATACCCTTATCCGTGATAAACGAATTTAAGGCGGACGAAGTCGCGGGCAAGAGCTAGTAAAATATAAACATCAAATTTTGTTGTGGGATATTGTTTTGGCAGGTGTCTGGTAAACCTAACTCTCGTCTCCATAGCCCATATAACCGGTTCATCTAACATGCTGCCTTTTTCCATAGTCCTACACCGTGCGGGAATTGTCCATGTCTGCATTTCCATAACACAGAGAGGGATATGTCCCGACCGGTGCTCCATAGCAAATTTGATCAAATGTCTCGAAAGGGCCTGGGTGCTGTTGGCTTTGGCCCCAGACAGTTCTGCCAAGTGACCGGATCCATGGCCTGTGGGTCACGGAAGTTGAGATATAAGATAGTAAAATAAGTGTCTAAGTATTGGTTTAATAAAATGTACATTCAAAAGTCAAACGTTGGCGCCTCCTAGGTGTGACAAGAGGACTCGCTCTTCCAAAAGTCATACAGTTTTTAAGAATATTCTATTTTACAAGTGAATCTTTATAACTTTTTCTTACTATAAATATTGATTAAATACTAATTTAAGTGAAAACATAACGATATAAAATTACAAATATTCTAAGTGATTCAGCTGACTTCCACCAAGCTGTGTGCCCAGTGACGCTATTTTAATTGAGTTGCATTCCCTTTGCACTCTGCACCTTTGTGGCGAGGTCGAGGCTGAGAGCCGAGCGCCTAACTCTAAAAGCCGAGACTCGCCAACTGTCGCCTGGGAACATGGAATAAAGTGAGGGATAATGGTGCCAATATTGTTTTGTTTTTGTCTGCAAAAGTAGCGGGACGAAAATAATTAAAGTACCTACCTATATTCGATGTCTATGATCTGAAGGGATTGGTTTAAGAGCTTTGGGAATAATCATAATATGATAACTGAAAATTTCAACGTGATCAGTCAGGACCCATAACGGACATGGTATAGTAAATCCTAGGTCGTTAAAATGGAAACACTCAACTATGCCCGGCCCTTCCCTGACTTGAAGCAAATCCAAGGTCCTTAATAAGAGTTTTGGTTGGTAAGGGTCAGACATAGTTCGATCACTGATCGTAAGTACTAGGTACTAACGAGCGGCCATTGAAACAAGAGGACCGACAATCTTCATAGCAAAAGCCGTTACGATTTATTTATTACTAGAAGGCACCCACAACTTCGTTAACGGAGGAGAAAAAGGCATAATCACTCTATTTTTCTTCAGCGTAGTCGGGTAAAAATAATCCTATTACCATTTGGATATACCCTGCTGTTAAGAAGTTACGGGCGCCATACAGCGCCAGCAACCCGTCTACCAAAAATAGTTGAAATCTATATACAAAAAATCCAAAAAAAAATGTTTCAATTCAGCGTATTAATGTAATAGTTTTTTTTAATATCTTCAATATATAATTTAATTTTTACATCTTGATAATAGTGTAGATTAGCTGTTTACGAATTAATCGTTTCTATACAATGTTTTTTTGTTAAATGACAACATCGTTAAGTAAATGTTTCGTTTTAAACCGCCAACCAGTTTTGGCCAGAATATCTCCTCGTCACGTCATCGGGGCATGATCCAAGGTACAGAAATTGACAGTCCTCTTGTTTTAATGGTCCTTGGAACCAATTCGTTCTAAAATGATTATACGTAAACCTACATTGAAGCTGCCATAGTGATAATATAAACCTGTTAAGAGCCCCGGCAAGCTCGGCAGAATTTCACCTTTCCATACAAATGGAGATTCGTTCTCATTTTAAAACTACGTGTTTGATTGTAACAAAACTTTGCATATACGTACAATGACATGAAGTATTAGTTTATATGGCTGCTCCAGTTTATAAAACAAACGAAATACAGCCAAAATAAGATTTTTTTAAAACTTAAATGCGCTGTTTTCTTTTACTATGGTGTCTGAAGCTACATGAACTAATTACAGGCCTGCGTATACCTCAACTTATTCTAAGTGCAAAGTTTCAGAGCAAACTAGCTGGTCGTTTTAAAATGAGAGCGTAACTACGTTTATATGGAGAACCGACCGATGTACTACTAAGGTGTCACTAATTTGATCCATCGTCTTATTCAATAATACGTATTTGATATTCCATGCGAGGTCCTTGGTTCATGTAGGTTGACCACGGCTACATAATAGTTTACATAGAAGTCAAAGAAAATATTGAGTCGCTTAGTTGTATTTTTGATATTTAATTTATTACCCTTAATTTGGTAATATTTCAAAACATTTTATGCACCCAGACAATAAAATATTTTTCATAGTCCCTTTGTATTTTTAAATTTAATCAGTTTTTGTGGTACTCTTTGGATACACTGAGGTTTGAACTATGGTATTTTTGAACTCTTCTCAAATAAAAGGCTAAAAAACTAAACGAAAACTACGCCTATACAAAAATCGTGCCCAAAGTCGAGACCCCTTGGTAGGGTGACTATATGACGCCGACAGCATTCTCGCGATGAATAGCTTTCCCTTCGGAAACTGAACATCAATTGATCAGTAGCACCTGATGATAAGTTGATACCTACGGCTTACAGCCTTTCGCGCTTGAATACTCCTTGAACCGGTACACTATTCTCTGAGCGCCAATTTATTCACAAGAAATCCCTACATCATGTCATCAAAGAGCCTTTCATGTCACTCCTTTGCTTACAGGAGTTTCATTTGCTTACCTAAGCTATTATTATTTGGTATTCTAACGACCACACCATAGCAAGTGCAAATGTAACGCCCACGGAACATTTCCTCGCGTTTTGTCGCCTCATTTAGTCGCCACATTACATGCAAAGTGCATCTCTTACATGTAAAACAGCTCGGCTGGTATTTAAATTTTCGCTTTTCCCGTAATTCGTTGAGAGCAGACAAAGGCTCCGAACGCTGTTAACGTATTACCCTATGCATTTTACCTGAGACATCGCATTGCGGAGCGCCCGTTAAACTGAAGGGAAAAATAATTAATTATCACGCCTCTCCACTCTCGTCCACCGTCAAACATACTCAAATACTAACCTACTTATCATACAAGAGCGTGTATTGATAATGTGGGAGAATAATGAATGCCAACATGATTACGAAAACCAATATGGATACGTAGGCAAAGACATAACCATTTATGTAAGGCATCTCCCCGACGACACTGAAATAGAATGGTATAATAGGAATTTGTCCGTACATTAAACACAACGCCTTGAAAAATAAGCCATGAACTGGATAAAAAGACCAGCATACCGACGAAGACTCAACAATCGAATTTTCGACATGTCAAAGTAGCTAAATCTCTCCCACAATACGAATGGCAGTAAAATCCGCGCCGAGGGTTCAACTGGCGATTGGTGCCTAAGCCCGCCGCCCTTACCACGGAAACACTTGGGTATTAGCGTCAGTTGTTACAATCTGTATTAAAATCTATACTATTATAAAGTTATAACAATGAAATGTCTGTACATTGAAGATATTTAAAAAAAATCGGTCAAGTGCGAGTCTGATTCGCGCATCGAGGGTTCCGTACAAACTTTCACTTATTCCGACTTGACTTGCCGCTTCAGTTAAGATTGCCTCTGGTATCTATGGCGTCGTATACAAATGAGGGGCAAACTTAATCAAGCCGGGTTATTCAAAATTGATTTTTGGTGATAAGAAAAAAGTAAGTTATATAGATATATGGTTATAATTCCAAAAAAATCCAGATTTTTCGCTTGGTAAACTTCGGTGACAAAGGACGAGTGGTGTTTTTTTTCACATTTTCCTTAATAAAACAAAATCTATCAAGCCCTTTCATATGATACCCTACTTGACCTAGGAGAGACTTTGAATTTTTGTCCCCCCTCATATCCGTCGCGCTTAGAGAAAATAAATATATATACTATGTCTTTTCCTTTGCAATACATGTGGGCTGACCATGTTTATAAATATTCCAAATTTCAAATATATAGCATAAGTAGTTTTTAAGATATAGCGCTCTAATAGTCGGACAGACAGACAGACATACAAAGTCGCACCATAAGGGTTTCTTTTTTACCATTTTTGGTACGGAACCCTAAAAATGATCTTAACGGACTATCGGACACTGAATAGATTTTTGTCCTGTTCGTTTCTATGCGTCGTTGTGGCTTCATCACGCCAAATTGACTATAACAGATTTTAACTATTCTATTTTTGGTGCATGTGTGCTAGGTATCCAGAGATGGTTATAGGATACTTTTTACCCGACTACGCTGTCTAAAAAAAGAAGGATTATGACTTTTTCATCCCCGCGAACGAAGTTCCTGAGGTATGGGATCAGTTCGGGAGAGATCAACGAAGTAGAATAAGATACAAGTGAGAAAATGTCCGTTGATGTATCGCAGGTGCTGCAAATGTGGAACGATTCCGTATATGGACAATTTGATAAAATTTTCTTTGGTTTCGGCATCCGGGGATAATCAACATTTTATGGTAAGTTAATAAGAAGAAAATAAGAACATGCCCCGAGATCTCAACATCATTATGATATAATTTGTCTTTGCAATAGTACTCTAAAGCTTGGGCTACATATTGTTTGCCAGAACAGAAATCGTGGAAAATAGATTCCTTAAGAACATGCACTTTAGCAAAAAAGTCTTGTGCAATAGACACTTTGAGGACTCCTGCTGTACTGACAGCTCTAAAAGTACCTAAATTAAGTAAGTTTTCTGTTGCGGAAGAGAGACAATATGTCATTCAATTGATGATTTCTTTGCGTTGGGAAATGAAACGTCACAAGGGTTATAGGATACTTTTTATCAGACTATGCTAAAGCAAAAAGAAGATTAGGACTTTTTCTTGAGGGTCGCGAACGGAGTTGCGGAGAATCTGTAATATTAAAATAATAGCCTTTAATTTATTAGGATATTAATATAAATTATACATCTATTGTTATTATAAAAGCAACGAAAACAAAATAGGAAATAAATGAAAATATTTCTAATATAATACTAACTTAATACTTACTCAAAACTAAATACTATTATAAAAAGAAAACCCCGTCTAAAAGTTCGCCTTGCGGCATGGTCCCCATCACGCTGGCGGCGTTACCTCTCTGAATTGCGAGAGAAATTCGTTGCGAGAGGTAGCCGGCAGCGCGACGGTCTCCCGTGGCGTCGATCAGCCTCGCCGACAGGGCCCCCATAAAGTTCTTAATGTCGGCTGACCAGGGACCCAAAGTTTCTACCGCAAGCGCCGCAAACTCATAGTCTTTAAGTAAAGACGAGTATTTGCGGCGCTAGAGAACCTGAGCCTAGTCAGCCGCAGCGCTGGCCTTCGAGCGGGTTGCCTGGATATGAGACTGTGCGAACGTGTCGACACGAGTAGCGTCCCATATCAAGACTCTACCTAACCTCCACGGCACCAACGTTGCTCCGTCGGGACGCTGGCCGTCATCTCTTGCCAAACCAGTAGGCTCTAGGACGGCAGGTATCGACGCAGTGGCAAGCGAACGACGGACCAAATTGTTGATAGTGCCGTGTCGGTATAGCCGACGAGCGCTTTTGGAACATGAAAGACCATGTCGCCCAAGCTGATCGACGCTCTTTCCACAGATGCACGTGTGGGACGTAAATTCTGGACC
This sequence comes from Hedya salicella, assembly GCA_905404275.2. Classification (NCBI taxonomy): domain Eukaryota; kingdom Metazoa; phylum Arthropoda; class Insecta; order Lepidoptera; family Tortricidae; genus Hedya; species Hedya salicella. The sequence goes on along the minus strand of FR990096.1, from coordinate 106,181,507 downwards.
CAAGCCTCAAGCATATTGCTATTCTAAAACAGCTTGGATCCAGAACAGTGCCTATTTGACGAGATGGGAGCGCATGCAGCCAGTGACCTGCTTCTGGAACTGATACCGCCAGAAGGCGGGCACGTTCTGAGTCGTCCGGACTATTCTCGAAGAGTGATGCGTGAACTGCCTTGAGGCGAGGGGCATCCCACGCTTTTCCAGGGCACGAGCCACACCGTTCTTCCCTCACCTCCCTCAGGCTCGCTATCTCATCGTCGACCATCTGAGTATGGTTTAAAATGATGCTGATAGCGAGCAATAAGCAGAGGACAGGAAAGCAGGTAGGGCTACGCTAGCCGAGGTTCGAACACCCAGCCCCCCGAACCTTATAGGGAGAACCGCTTGAGACCAGGATCTTAAGTCAAAATTAATATTTAGAATTTTGGACAGTGTTGTCTGAGGAATACCTCAATGGATGACAAAATGGCTGGAAATTTCCAAATATGGCAACTGCGTAACAAATACATAAATTTAGTAGTAAATAAACAAAAACGTATAATGAAGAGGGCCATATGAGGGTTGATTTCATAAAGAAGGTCGGATGTATTGTTGAACAAGTTTAATTTACAGTTGATGACATGTTTAATAGATTCTTCAAAAATGGGTGAGCCTAAAAGAGTGAGAGATTAATTTGAAAGCACGGAAACATTTGGCAGTAGAGCGTTAAAATTTGTAAGTATGTAATTTTTTTCTTCTTGTGACATGTGATTTGGAATAAAAAAATCGCATTTTGTAAAGCACAAAAAAAGGCCGATTTCCGAAAATTTGTTGATGACTGTCTGCAAATCCTGCAAAACAGTAGAGGCATCTCCTCCCAATGAACCATCGTCTAAGTACCACAAATTGAATTAAGAATTTAGAGACGAGATTATCGGCTGAATTGCTAAACTAAAAATTGCCGGTCCACGCACGACGATAGAGCTGAGAGACGTGAGCGTGCATTTGCGTCAGACTGTCCCGAAAGCCTTAGGTGAAATAATATATATTTAAATATTTATCCACATAAAATAACCATATAACCATCTGTGGATGCCCTGCTACCCGTGTACACAAAAATGTTGAAGTCAGTTTAGCCGATGTAGCCCGATGAAGCCACAACGACACATACGAACATACATAAAATCCAAAAAAAATGTTTCATATCATTGACCTCCAAACAGACCGTTACAACCATTTTTTTGAAAATATCTTCAATGTACAGACATTACATTTTTACAACCTTATAATAGTATATAGATGATTTCTCAACTTACCGCTAACTTGATAACTTTTCTATTAATCCATGTAGTACCTAAAACTGTTTATATGTTCTATTTCCAAAATGATCCTCGTAGTTTGTAGTTACTGTAGTAGGGGAAAGTGCTAAGCCGTGCAAAAAGTCAACCTTCCGCAGTTTTTGAGAGGATCGAGTAAAACTGTGTAATTTCCCAGATAAGCGGTGGTTTAGCGCGCTGGCCACTGATCTGAGCCTCGTGGAACAACTTCAAATATATCTACTGGCTCAATAGTCACTTAAGCTCTTACGTTGCCAGGGTGCGAGATAGAGATCTGCCAACAAACGGGGGTTGATAGTTCGTGTGTGTGGGGACAAATTGAACCGCTTTTTTAGCTAAAGATAAGAAGATTATGGACCGAATGAATAGGTCGTTACGTTTACGAGCTTCGAGTGCCATGTACGAATTGATAATCGAATGCATCTGAATAAATAAATTCGGTAACGTAGAGTTTGTTACTATAAGGAAACACACGAACATTGGTATTTAGTTTATTATATTTTTGTCGATACTTGTACGTTTTTATGGGATACTGGGATCCATCTATGTCGGGTCAGTTTTGTGGGATACTGGGATCTATCTTTGTCGGGTCAGTTTTGTGGGATACTGGGATCTATCTATGTCGGGTCAGTTTTGTGGGATACTGGGATCTACGAGTATCTATGTCGGGTCAGTTTTGTGGGATACTGGGATCTATCTTTGTCGGGTCAGTTTTGTGGGATACTGGGATCTATCTATGTCGGGTCAGTTTTGCGGGATACTGGGATCTATCTATGTCGGGTCAGTTTTGTGGGATACTGGGATCTATCTTTGTCGGGTCAGTTTTGTGGGATACTGGGATCTATCTATGTCGGGTCAGTTTTGTGGGATATTGGGATCTATCTATGTCGGGTCAGTTTTGAATAAATATACGGCTGCTAATATACTTGAAGTCGATCTAGGCTCCCGATCCTTGTTTTTATTTTGTCCAATAAATGATAAAATATAGAACTAACATCGTGTTTATTTTTTTAATATATTACGATTTGATGTTGTGCGGTTAGATAGTTATTTTTTTGTAACAAAAAACATTGAAGTTTTGGATTTACGAAATGCATCTACATGTATCTTGTAGCAACCTCTTTCCGTGTGAAAGCATTGCGCAGGTATGTATAAAGTAGCAACATTTCTAAGTGTCAAAACGAAGACAGATTCATAAATAAGAATGTATTAATGGTCAGAAATCGGTGTTTTAATATAAATAGTTTTAATATAGAACCATACCTTGGCTACCTTGACGCTTGCAAAATTGTCCTTATGGTTCGTAAACTGTCTGAACGAAGCCCTGGTCGCGCGCTGTTAATCGATTTAGTGTATTTTTTTTCAGCAATTGAACCGATTTGAACATGAATACAAGCTGCTACGAAAATAATAGTCGATAAACGATTATTTTTTGTTTACCAGGGTAGGTTACCTACGTCATTACATCTGTACGATCACTAATGAAGTCGAGTAAAAAAAGGCTTTGGCGTGAAGCGGCATAATGTCTGGTACTGGGTTCCCAGTGCCTTATATGTGTGTTTAGGTCCACACGGATGTAGTCTGTCGCTCCTGGCCTTCCGCGGCCTTAATGGAAGTCCGTCGCAGCCACTTAATTTTCAATAGTGCGCGCGAGCCAGCCAGGTGAACGCTTTGTGGAACCTCCTGTTTGCTAAATTCCTCGTATTTATTTTAGTCTCTATTGTACTCCGCCCCAACGCTTTGTCGGAAAATAGCCCTCTCGCGTACCGCCGCTTTGTTAATTTTATTAATACCTGAAACATTTATAAAACGCGACCGCGCCAGCGATTTAATGAGTTTTATTGTTGCGCAGAGAGTAATGTTCCGAAATGAAGCGCCCTAAGCTTAGACGTCTAAATTCGTGCGAGGGAGCGCAGATTTCCACAAACATTTAATTTATGCAACTGATTTTATAACTGCTTTCTCTCATGCGATAGCTACCTACATCTGTTAGCTCCGATAAGATTTAGAACACCTGCTGCTTTTCCATTTCCATATAAAATTGGTAGAGATTTCGCTTAGAAATTTTCCTGTAAGATGAATGTTCGGGAAAAAACAGCGATGCAAATAATCCTCTTTATCCTTTCATCTACGCGAGTTCAAAAGACAAAACGGGTAGGAATATTTACGTTGATCCTGTTGAGTCGGACCGCACGTAAATAACTGGGCATTCCACGGATCAACAAAAGAATTTAATAACAGCTGGAATAGGGCGGGCAGGGCGCACTGCCCGCTGCCTTGGTAAGCTTATTATCGCACCAAGCCTTCCGCCAACACAGTATTTGCTCACAAACGTCAACCGGCCACTGCCGCAGTCTATGATATAGCAGTAAAACAAATTCATAAAACCGTTGGAAAATGATGCGTGTCAGATTAATAATCTCGCGGGGATTCGAGGAGAGCTATCGGGTTTACACGCTCGTCGAGAGCTGAGACGTGCGCGTGCATTTGCGTAAGACTGTCCCAAAAGCCTTAGGTGAAACACTGCCTCAGCTAATACATTTACTGTGACGCTACGTTGCCTCGGCGCAGAGTCAATACCGGCACGAAGCAAATTAAAATAGGCTTTATACAAAATCTAATTTACGAAGTAGCAGGGTGGGCCGTTTGATGAGCCATCTGCCTCCAGGTAAGTATGTGTTTAACTAATTGAATCAAATCTGTCTTTAAATCTTACCCAAATGTTGCAGAATTTACGTTTAAACTGAAAATCCATTTAATTAAGGAACATACAAATGTGTGCTTACATTTTTCCACCACATAAACTTCGTTAGTTTACTAATATGCAAAAATAGTATAATATAACTTAAATAGGTAATAAATATAGGTAAAAAAATAATTAAGGCAATCAATACTCCCACGTGAAAGGTCGGCAACTCACTTGTAACTTCTCTGGTGCAAAGTGCAACTTGCAAAGTGTCTATGGACGACGGTGATCGCTTACCATCAGGCGATCCGTCTGCTCGTTAACCCACCCCCTAGCAAGAGCATAAAATAGTCCTTCTTGTATGTAGTAGTAACGTGTTAAAGACAATTTAATATTCCATATTAGAAAAAAGACAAAAAGTGCTATGTCAATTTGTACACTACTAGGCAATGCAAGTAGGGCATCTGTTAAGATTTTTAGCTGATTATAAGTTCTAATATATAAATGCAAAAATATTTTGCGCCGTATGAATATTACTTTTATTAATTAAAATCCCTAGCACAAGTTTATCCTACGGTAACTTCGTTACTCCTATGACAAAACTCCGCAAGTTTTCAAACATGGCATCATGGCCCCTAATTTTTGGTCAACTACAAGCTGAGCGTTCCAAAACAAACCTTGGTCGCATATATTTTACATTAAATGAAACTATATTAAAGATTCAAAGAGGGTTCGTTAAGTTACACCTAACCGCAGGTGGAGCGGAGCCTTGCCGGGATCTAAATAAGTCAGCAGTTGAAGATCTTGATGCCTGGATAGGGTAGTGAAAGGACTCCTGCCTCTTTCGCTCATCGATCACAGGTATAAAACAAGTAGAATCCGTCATTATTGTTTTTTAACTCTTTACTTGAACGTAGGGGATTAGTATTTTTAATTAGACAGATCCTCCGTAGCCATCACTTGTTGATTTGAGTACAGATACATAATACATAGTTCATACTAACACACTAAGATTCAAAGTCATAGAAAAAAAAAAAACTCTTGAAATGATCTTAATTAGTCCGCCAGAATAGAATAGAAAATATTTAATTCGAGTAACAGAGGACTCATACAAAAATCGTTAGTACCGTTAAATTATTTTTCATGTTAGTACTTAATAAAAACATTATACCAGATATGCACTTTGTAAAGCATGCATTTCACAACAGTGTCCCATGTAAGGACAGTCCAGCCTGTCCGCTATCCAGCCCAGAATGGGGTTGGGGCTGGCCCGCACCCGGCGCACCGGGGATGTACATCGCTTGCGCATAGTCGTATAAAAACACTCTATACGCGGTACCCTGTGAATGCAATACACTGTATCTGCAGTTACGGTATTGTGAATTAACAACGCAACGCTCCTCGCACACCGCGCGAAGAAGCGGTGCGTAATTATATAGACTTAGTGTTTAACAGAAACTGAGGGTCATAGATAAGTTGTAAGTAAGTAGGCTCCCGAGGATTTGAATGAGTGTCGCAGTACTGACCCCAATTTATTTTTGTAACTAAGGTATATAAATTAACTTATCTTAGTGTTTTTGCATCCAAAATATATAGATTGCATGCAAGTGCTTATTTTATGAACGTCCTCATTTGTATCTACAGTTTTAGTTCCGTGTTACGTCGTGTTCGTACATACCGCCAGTGAGAGCAACACGGGAAATTTTGATGGATAACAATTTTATTCGAAACATTTTAGTGCTAGTACGTCGTAAATAGACCACGTTATTTGCCGGTAGTCAAATAAAATTGTATGTTACACTATACTAAAGTTGAGTGAAATGTTGAGTACGATAACATGTAGTGGCAGGTTTATTGGAATTGTAGAAGGGTGTAATAAATAAGTTAGTTACACAAAAAACAAATATATATATTTTTTTATTCTTAGCAGCCAAGTCGTAATAACAAATTTAGGTATAGTATAGGTAACGTGCCAATGCAGGTAGTTTCGAAATCAGTGTAGATAGATAACTTCTGAGTTGCACTGCAGTGCTTTCCTTATTTGATTTGTCGTAAGAATGTCATTTTCATTATATATATGTCGTCACAGTGAGTATTACAAGACTATGAAGGTGGGAAGTGTCTACTATCTAATATATACATGACATGAAGGTCTAAAGGTATTTTTCCATAAACACTGATGTATCTACGTTTCAAAAAGACGTGATTTCCCTTAATAATAAATATCGCATTGACAAAATTGTGGCATTGACAACACAATTAAGTATTCTGCCATAGCTAATATTTAAAGGAAACTAAAATATTTTATAAGGGGTTGAGACATTCCTCTTAACATTCGAATTCCATACGAACGAAGACACGGGGTCGAGGTAGTGTAATAAAATGACAGTTTCTTTGAGGTGACGCAATCGGGTTATCTGACCGCGACCACGGGCTCAAAGGCGGTCGCAAAAAGCCACCCTTTGACTACATCTTCAAATATTTGCCCTGACCGCAACCAAGCATTATTTTCAGTATAAACATTCATAATCCGCCCCTGGGTTGTGGGGTCAAGCGAACTTTTCAACAACGCTGTAGAACTTCCAAAAGGTATTTACGTAAGCAGGTATTTGATTTTGTCAACGTGCTCATAGTGTGGGGCATTCAATTTATACAGAAGCTTATTATATCAGGCTGATCGGGTATCATAAATAAATATAGAGGGCGTCTCAAGAAGTAACGAATTAGATCCAATAGATCCTACTTGAGTTTTCGGCTTGGAGTATTGTTTAATGGGTTACATTACATTCCTTTGCTACTTATTCTGCAAAACAGTGTCTTAGTCAGATGTGACAATACGTTGTGCTTACATGCGCATATTTCCATGCAGTTTGCACAGACAAATACGCAAGCAAATACAACAGACGTGCAACAAACTACCAAAAAACAGTATAATCCTCAACACGTGTTTCGCCTCTCTACGAGACATCATCTGGAGATGCAGGAGAGGAGAGAGAGAAGTTTGTATGTGTAAAGTAACATCTGGGCGCTGTTTAATAAACATTACAATCGTATAATTTTGTGTAAGAGTGACTTATTTGTTAAGTTTTACTACATATGCGGTATAATAAACCCTAGAAATATGTAACAAACTAAGTAAATAACTTACAATTGGGAACATTAAGTTTCTTAGATGTGTTTACATTGTATACTTCTGGAAAATATACGTTAATTGGACTTAAAAAGGCACCAATTAAAAATAAACTATTTTTACATTCGCCGAAGGCCAAATAACGTGCATTATGCCGAAAACATATGAATACCTCTGGGCCCCATGCAATAATACTTACAATCCGACATGTTTGTAAAATAGTGTCGATTTTGTAGAATTCTACAGTAAAACTTGTTTAATAAAGCTACAGAATTGTAATTGTGACGCTGGTAAATAATTGTGAATAGGGGTGATGGCAAAATTTTAATAATCAGTCCGTCATGTTAGACTAATAAAAATATTGGATTTGATTTTTTTCTTATTTTACATAATCGAAAAATAAAGACAGATACATTGAGTCAAAATGTCGCGTTACGTCACTACTGGACGACAATAATATTGCATACGATTTTCATTATTGTCTAAAACCGCTGCATTTTTATCCGTATCCGCAACGGCTTATCGTTTTCTTTACAAAAATACTGGCAGTTCTAATTGTTAAAAAAAAGTGGCATAGCGAAAATCTTTTTTACGTGCCTGCTGAGGGCTTTCTTATAAATCCATACTAATATTATAAATGTGAAAATGTGTCTGTCTGTCTGTCTGTCTGTTACCTCTTCACGTTAAAACCGCTGAACCGATTTGGATGAAATTTGGTATGGAGATAGTTTGAGTCCCGGGAAAGGACATAGGCTACTTTTTATCCCGGAAAAATATCCTTATCCGCGAGCAACGAATTTAAGGTGGACGAATTCGCGGACAGAAGCTAGTAGTAAAATAAGTTCAAGTGATGATGATATGGAATGTATCAAACACTTACATAAACCGACATTCAGCATACTAATGTGAGTTTTCCTGGTGTACATTTAACATTTATCAACTGCACTGTGTCGCAAAATACGTTCAATATGAAATAATTTGTATATATTTGTTTAATCAAATTGTTTATAGTCTATTTTATTTTTCTTTGTCATTTTTGAGAAATGCACTATACAGTATACATACAGGGTGATCAATCCAAATGGGTCAGTAAGGAGAACTAAGAAATGATGAGAGATAGCGAAATCTGTTCTTAGGAACCAGGGTGTCGATTTGAAATTTAATAATAATGACATATTTTTGTAACTCTAGAGAGAATTAATCTTTGCATCCAGGAAAATGGCTACATTTTGAACATTTACTTATATAAATAATTATCTTATTTTTGATTTTTTCTTTCAATTGTTTAAATAAGATTCCATTAAGATGTGTTCATTGTGACTTATTGGGTGAATATCAGATTTCGTCTGAAATTTTATAATTTCTATGGCACATTTTTTTTAATTATTTTAAATAAATGAGATAAGATACCTTGTAACATCAGGAGTTTTTATGTTTTAGAATTTTGAAAATTACATTGCCAAAGAAATTAGGACATGTCCAGAGAAGTTTGATAATACGCGAAAGAAATTAGAAAAATGCAAATATCGCGCCAAAGATATTAGAAGTGCGCATGTATAATAGTTTAATTAGATTTTGTTTATTTATTTCATTTAAATCAGTTATGATTAAAGAAAACAGCGCGTATTTCGATCAAAGTGTTTATTAAAAATGAGGCACGACTATCTTTCTTTATCTAAGATCTGATTCCACAGAATAGGTAATAGTACAAGTACAGAAGGCTCACTACTTTGATCTTTACCAAAGCCGCTTTTTTCTCAGCAAAAACATTATGATTTATGGCCCTCTGACGTCGTGGACTCCAGCGCAAGCCAAAGCGAACGTTAAGGCTGTGTACGAGCGGTGAATATGATTTGGCTCACTCGCCGCTTCACCGACAGTGAGGGCTGTCAACGACTAAAAATAAAATAATAATGTATCGCCCATTTATTTCTTGCATTCAATATAGAGAGCAATAAATATATAGGTACACGATTTGAAGCTCATTTTCGAAAAGCACATAGACAATATTATTGGTGGTGCCTTCAAAGCACTAGGTTTTATAATGCGTAATTCAACTTATTTTACTCAAGCGAAAACATTAAAAGTACTTTATTGTTCATTTGTCAGAAGTAAACTTGAATATGCTTCCCAAATTTGGAACCCTTGTTACAGTAAGTACATTGACAGGATTGAACGTGTCCAGCAAAAATTCGTAAAGTTTTTATGTTTTAAACTGAAATGCAACTATAGTACTTCTAACTATATTAACATATGTAAGAAATACCACCTTATTCCATTACAAAACGTCGTGAAATAGCCAATATCACCTATATTCTAACCATCACCAGTGGCGTTACTAATTCTCCCGAGTTACTTGGGAGCATATCTTTCAATACACCCACTCGTTCTAAAAGGCATTATCCCCCCTTATCTCTTAAATCTGCATCATCCAATTACAGACAAAATAGCTTCCTGTTGCGTGCAAGGCGTAGTGTGAATAACGTGACGAAAGAACTAGATATTGACATATTTAACTGTAAGATCCCTTCCGTGAGGCGAGGTCTGACAGCGAGGTGTTTTATTTGAGTGTGATACTTTATTACTGTACACAGGGCACTTACTGTTATGTCTTATGTCTTGTCTACACGGGCTGTTGTGTCGAGTGTAGCACTTAGTTTAAGTTTAGTTATACTGCTTCTGTCCGTGAGTTCCTGTAATTGGATTTTCTTTTTCTATCGTAATTCTATTTAAGTTATGTAAAGCTGTTGGTTCTCCAAATAAATATAAAGAAATATAAATATTCGTCATACATTATATACATTATTTCATTATTTGTCTCTAAAATAATAAAAAGACAACAGACAGACAGACAGATGCGACAGGAGACGTCGTTTTGTAATATTTAGTGATTTGAACGGTTGTTAATACATAGATATAAAATACATACTAAAGCCTTCCTGAAGAATCAAGCTGCACGTTAGTGAAAACCGCATCAAAATCGGCCGTGTAGTTTCCGAGTTTGTCACGAACATACATACAGACAGATGCGACGGGAGACTTAGTTTTATAACATTTAGTGATTTGAGCTTTTCGAGCAAGCAACATATTATGAATACTTTGAATATACTATGAATAAGTCGTCAATAGGTGACTATAGTGTGCATTAAAAATAACATTGAGTTTGTTTGAAAAAATCAAAAACAAAAAAATATTTACATAAATCTTGAAAGTTGTTGAATAAATGTTAATTCTCTTATAGAGTAGACTCGACTCCTGGGAGTTAAAGTTTATGGTCAGAGGCAACCGGGAAATAAGTGAAAACTCTATTAAAAACCTGATTAGTAGTTTAGAAGAAGAACACACATACCTACTGGATATGCGAAAAGTAATTTGTATTTAGAGAAAATCGAATACCATTTACTGATTTTTTAACACGATAATTTATTATTGTGAACATGATATTTTTTTTATAAACATTGATAGAAACGTGAAGGAAATATATTATTAGAGGAAAATAACTAAATAAATGTGGAACGCTGCTATTATACCATGTTGCCAGCTTGCTTGAGCAGCTTATTTTAACAGTGCTGGTAGGACCTACCTGCATACGAATTGTTGTATTAGTAAGTAGGTATGTATACCCTGTATACCTACCTACTTAATACACTAGAATCTAAATACCCAAATGTCAGCAAATAATCGATTCTAAATTACATAAAACCAGATTAAATTGTTCTGAGTATTACCTACTTGATTAATCCAGTGTTAAATATGGAAGTGGGTACCTACAATATTTTTTATTATTATTATACAGTTACTACCTAGTATCTATTATGTTCATTTACATTTCTCCTGACTCCCGACACATCACAAGAAAGAAAAACGAGTGATATGAATTTTTGTCATTGTTCCTGCAACCCGCTGCGATACAATATTTATTAGCCTTATCTATATTTAATAATTTAAGCACAAGTTATCTCATAATCTTCCTAAATAGTCCGTCTTTACACATTAAATACACGAATGCAGTACGATCACTTGCGACTTACATCCAGAAAGCGAGAGCGTCTAGCGTGTGCGAGCGTTCCGAGGCAGACCGTGGCAGCCACTGAATAGGCCCCTCTGGAAGGGGCCGCCGGCATGTACTTGTAGCGACAAACGTAAATCGCGGAGTGAGCCCCGCCTGCTGATTGTCACTTTTTGTATTTAATTATTCAACAATTTCTCTACTACATACTAAATGCCAGTTTCTTTTACATTATATGATGAAACAAAGATATTTATCCTACTGTAAATCCTTACCTACGGATTAACCGATGGATGAACAACAAGATGCTATCGATTTAGGTGACATTATACATGGTCGGTATGCCACTGAAGTCCTTGCTCGCGGGCTTTTACGATTTGGTTAAGAAGGACCAGCTAAACTTAGGTTTCGGTTTTTGATTACTGGAGCCGGATCCATATCATCTGCGTCTGAGTCCGGAGGACTATTTTCTTGAAGTATCACTTCTAGCCGTGCCCGCTCTTTTTTTTAAATAGTATTTTTATAAGCTGGTCTTTCATTTCCTGGTACGTTTTCGGTCTCTTCATGACATCTCACTAACGGGTAATTTTTATCCGCTTTTATTTTGTGGTAGCCTTTGTTTTTCCTTAAATTCTGCATAACTTACCTGATCATTTCAGATTTTTCTAAGCGCTTTTGTTCTGTATTTTTCCATTTTTCTAGTCTTTCATCTTTGGTCTGCTTTGCGTTCTTTTAATTAATGTGTGCGGCGGTTGACCACTACTACTACTGCAAACCGTATTATTTTTTGGATTTGGTTTCATTTTAATAGCCGTGTTTTTCTTCTTTCCATTTTGATTTCAAATCTATAAAAAGTGGTGAAATGTAAAAATATTTTCCCAAAAATGAATGAATTACTTAAAGAACATGTGCAATACTACTTTTTATAAACTCTCGGGTTCATTACTAGTAGAAAATTATTTAACAATTTTATTTAATAAACACTTACGATTTATGACTTAAACAGCGAAAGACCTTTATTTTTTCTATTGTAGATCATATAGAAACCAATAAAGGAAATATTACGAACAATGAATTGCAATAAAATGATATGGTATGATATGATATGATATATTTTTATTTATTTATTTTATTTATTCGGAGAACCAACTGCTAAAAGTAATACATTTGCGGCATAGAATAAGTATCAGAAAGCCAATTACAGGTTCCCACCGGTAGTAACATGATACAAAATAGAGACGCTCACATAATGCACAAAATCGCAGAGCCTTCTAGTGATTACTAAGCTATGACTAAGTGGTATAAACTGCAACAAGTTTAAACTACAACCAAATAAATTAAATTAAATTCAACAAACAATGATCTGGTCAAGGCACGCTCATTCAAAGAAACCGTCCGTTATCCTACGCCGCACAGTTGGGATTGAAAATATCGATATCCAGCTCTCTAAGCTATTCTTCCTATAATTACGCGAGGCAAAGGGAATTGAGAGGGGAGGGAAATGTCTTTTTAGCCTGGATGGAGGATTGAAGGAAAGTCCAGAGAGTTATTTCGGGCAGTCTACATTGTTGTTCGTTATATTAAGGATGTAAACAATATCTGCAATTTCCCGGCGCTTATATAAAATATAAACAATGTGCATCCTAAAATACACAATAAAGTTAATAACAGCTCACTAAAGCAAGAAATTTCAAGCCCTGTAGCAGAATTTTCAACCATATCCTAATTTCTTTGGAGAAAACCTAATTTCTTTGGAACTCAATGCCAAAGAAATCAGAAGAAATTAGCGCCTTAGAAATTAGAATAGCACCTAAATTGTATTTTTTTTATCTGTGAGTGTTGATCGAATTGTTTTATTTTACAATTACGGAAGCGAGCAATCACAGTGTGCATACATTAAAAAAATAAAAAATTACAACTCGTATTTAAGTATAAAATCGAGTACCGAAGAAATTAGGCACTCGCCCGCGCACACCGATAAAAAAAAATCTTTCGAAGCACGTTGAATTTTGCTCCGGTCTGCACTGGTCGGGCGATAGATCTCAACTTAACGGAGCGCGGGGGCGGGAGGTATGGATTGTCCACCTAACATGAGGCATTATTCGAGACTGCACAAATACGCCAAGGAAATTACGTGTTTTTGGGGTGGACAAAATTGAATTGACAATAACTTTTGATTAGATGATAAAAAAATGGTGTTAAAGCTACATATAGTTCCATATTCCTGGATATAGGAAAACCTGATCAATAGGAGAATTTCGGAAAAAAATATTAAAAACAGGCGTTTCAAATACAGAAGACAGTGAAGGACACGCCAAAGAGCTTCGATTTTGACCTTTGATATTTTTATAAATATCTTCTATTCAAAAAACTGACATTTTTATTCATGGAAATACTGGTTCTTAAAATGAACTTCAATCAAAAAAGAACTTGACTGCAATGGTTTATCATATACGAAGTTAACACCTGATATTCACCCTATTATGATTCGCACCATTAACAATAACAACGAAGAAACTTGCAGAATTTATAGCATTGTTTATAAGATTTTGACCAGGTTCGATTCCCGGTTTGATATATGAGTTAAAAAAAATAATGGCATTATTATAAAATCTAAAATCGCCGCCATGGTTCCTAAGAAAAGATTTTGCTATTTCTTATAGTTTCTGACTTCTCCATACTGACCCATTTGGATTGATCACTCTGTAGGTATATGCCTCGGCGGGACAGGATTAGCTGACTCGTATATAGCAAGGCTTTGCTATCGCTCGTCCTAGTCGACCTTGCAAACTTATACTCGTCCGGCAATCTCTCACTTCCCAGCCTCGCCAATAATGTACTATTATTAAACATTTCACTTATAAGTTTACATATCTTGTAAATTGTAGTACAATTCCGACAGATAACCTAATGTTGTGTGAGGACATGATGAATATACCTAAAATAGCAGGCATTGCGGATGGTTCGCTAATTCCAATGGATGCTCCTCGTCAAAACGAGGCCGCGTTTGTGGACAGAAACGGGAATCATTCAATAAATATCATAGTAGTAAATATGTAGACCAAATTTGTTTTTTTCTTTACGCAACTGCAAGCTGGCCAGGCTGTAAGCTGTGTTCATGATGCTGGGGTACTTAGGTGCTCTACATTAGCACGTGAATAGAGAAATAAATTGAGATCATTTCCAAATGCCATAATAATAGGTTCCATCGGTTATGTCTTAACAAAGTGGCCAATGACGCCGAATATTCCAATACAAATACTTAACTCCGGGATTAGAAAGATAATTTACGTGCTTTTAAGTCAACAAGGAGAATTATTAAAAATGTATTGGGAATAGTGAAACAAAAAAATCCTTGTCTCGATTATTTAAGAGTGCAGCCAATTATTTAAGTAAGTAATATTATATCATCTAGCATAGTCCTGCATAATATTAAAAAAACGGCTGAGATCGCAGCATTACACTCCGTGCTTAGCACAAACTTATGCGCATGTTGACGAGTTCCCTAATAATAGTGACGAGGAAGAAGTATTCGATTAGAACAGGAAGTTATTCAAGTATTTCGGCCTTTAATACAATTGTTTGAATAATACACTTTTGCATGATTTAAAAAGATGATATAATAATAAAATAAAAGTATTGTTTATCGCTGACGCCAAAATATCTGCCCCGTTTGTTTGCATGTCTCAGAAGCGACAACAATTGGAAAAGTAGGTTAGATGACAAAATTTTGTAAATAAAATGGTAACGTAGAATTAGTTGGTGTATATTCAACTGCCTTACCAGTTTTAGTATTTCCAAATATAGCTTTAGCGATATATCGTTTACGCTTTGCAATTTCAAGTTCTTCATTGGCCAATTTCAGTTCCAATACCATTTTCTTTGTCTTAAGTTCATTGTTATATTATATTATATATTGTTATCTTAGGTTCATTGTTATAAAACAAACCTAACCTAACCTAACCTAATCTATGCGACGATGTTTTAAAAAATCCTGAAAAATTTACGGTTTCTGAAAAAAATGCGTTATAGCAAATGATACATTAGGACAAACGATACATTAGGACAAACGACATTAGGAATTCCGAAGGAGACCCTCAAAATTACTGTAATACTGTACTGTGAATCCATCTGTAATCCATTCCTTTGGAATCGGTATTGTAAACCATTACTGTAATCTTGATTCCTCGGTAATCAAGTACTTCAGTAATCTTAATTACTTAATTGCAGTTCCAGACTAGATTGCTTCAATGGCAAACCTTAGTTTATAATATTGTTAACGTCACTAAAAAAAGTGTTTTTTTGGTTAAGTCATTCTAGCATTTCACTTTTACAGAATTTTATGTGAAATGCTATCGCGTTGAATAGCTATGGTGTTGAATCGATTGATATGGGTTCCATTCACTTTATTTTATACTTAGAAAAAGAAGATTTATTCTAAGGAATCTGGAAGTAATCAAGTCAACAATTCCAGTAATTTGGTATCGGCATTGATTCCCAATTACTAGTAATTATAATATTTGTATAGATGATTACTGATTCGTTAATAATGGTAATTCACCATTTTGTTTAATTACATTACATAAGTAATCTAACATCTAGTAGTAGATTACAAAGTAAAACCAGATAATCGTGTAATCAGGAATCGATTATGAAATGCCCTTGTCTGATTATATGCTTGAGACTCGTTTGCTTCGTTTAGACCCATTCCACGTGAATTCAACAAATTCTAATTAAAAAGTGTGCCGCATGTTTTATTATTTGGATAAAAAAAAATGAGGATATAGTTTATGGTGGCAAAAGTGCTAAACCACCATCATTTATTTAATTTTTTTTTTTATCTGAGATTTTCCCATTCGAAGCAAATAGTGGGGTCAAATTCCTGCTTGTGCATAATTAGGTGTAACTTTTTTTTGAAATGGTAAGGAGATATTTATTACTATGTTTGATTAAGTAAGAAATATGGATATAATAAAAGATGATAAAAGTAATCTGAATTAACTAAAAACAAAATTGTTCCACCTGAAATGAAGGCTTAACTGGTAAATTTTGGCATTGTTTTTGCGTCAACTCTGACGTTTATTAAGGATAACTTTTTTCTGAAGTATAAAGTACTTGTTTTGTTTATTCTGTAAAATAAATGTAATCGTTTTAGAATAATAAGTTCTAACCGAAAAACAGCCGTGAAAATTGAGAATTTCGAAAAATGCTCATGTTTGTCACCCCTAAAAACCCATGAGGAACAGAATCCAGATTATATGTTCAAGATTTTTGTTGATTAGATTTAGTTACAAAAGTTTTGTTACTTTTGCTTGTTTAAGACATATATTTTTTCTAAACTACTACTTTTCACAAAAATCGATACAAAATATTTTGTGTTATAAATGAATAAAAATGGGATTCCAAAAAGTTTTCCTTACATGTCTTAAACAAGAAAACGATAAATTGAAAATGATACATTATTTAAGTGATGGTGCAGCTGCACAATATAAGAACAAAAAGAATTTTGTAAACTTGTGTCATCATTATGATGACTTCGGGTTAAAAGCAGAGTGGAACGTTTTTGCAACCTCTCACGGCAAATCACCCTGTGATGGTGCTGGCGGCACGAAAAAGCGGTTAGTAAGAAAACCTAGTCTGCAACGCAATACAGGTAGTGATACCATTTTATCCCCTGAAGTTATGTACGAGTTCTGTATAAACAAAATTCTTGGAATCAAGTTCTTTTTCGTCTCAAAGTCAGATCTCGATGTAACTGAGCTGCACCTATCAGAGCGATTTAAAAGTATGAGAACCATAAAAAATACACGTTCCGATCATAGTTTCGTTCCCATTTCTCTAAATGAATTAAAAGTGCGACGTTATTCTACTTCAGAAAATTTCGAAGTAGCCAAAGTTTGCAAGTAATGTTTATTTTTCTTTTTTATATAAGTATAATTTAAATTATATATAGTGCATTTGAACCGTCTGGCTTTTATTCATTGAATTAAACTGAATCTAATTAAAAAAGGCATCGACTTTCTTCTCCATGGATTTTTATGTGCATTTTTTGAAATTCTTAATTTTCACATATATTTTTCTGTTAGAAGTTATTATTCTAACAAAATAATATTTATTTTACATAATGAACAGAGCAAAAACTTATATTTCAGAAAAAATATTCTTGATATGCAACAGAGTTGGCACACAAAATATTAAAATTGCAAAAAATTACCAATTGACCTGAACATTTTGGATGGACACCATTTTGTTTGTAGTTGACATAGATTTATTTTTGTCATAAAGACTGTATTGATAAGTATAAGGACAACTTAAGTCAACTGTTATTATAACTTTTTTTTCATTATTACGGCTGTTTTTTCCTTCCGTCTTTCTGACAGAATAGTGTTATTTGCATTGTTAAACGATTGAAGTCCCATTTGTCAAAATCCTTGAAAATGAAAGGACTTTCCGCCGAACAGAGAAATAGAATTGTGGAAAATATATTCGCGAAAGGGGTATTACGATAAGAATATTGGCAAAACTTGAAAATTTAAGCCGTTCAGCAAATATGTTCGCGAAAGAGGTATTACGGAGAGGTATTACGTAAACCTCAGTACTTTCTAAAATAATTATTATTACTGGGCCAGTTAAAAAACAAATAAAGTTGGGCCAGTTAATAAACAAACGTTATATATCGGCAATCTATTTATAAATTTTCAAGTAGCGTATTTTAAACAAAGTTATTTTTCATGAGATTTTTTCTTTTGATCTACTTGTTTTTTCATTTATATCAAGTGTTGTCTTCTCAACGATTAAAGTTTACGTGAATTAAGCGACATTAACATCCTATAAGTTGGAAAAATTTCGACTGGCCATCTTAAACTTATTGCCATCTACCCCGGAATTACCCTATATCCATAGGATTGTGTTAGTAATACATCAAATAGCAATTATTCTAAAGTTGGTTACAGATTACTATTATAGTTTATTGTTTTTATCAAAAGCGACGCCGTGGGATGACGACAGGCGCGTGGAGTCGCACCCAGCGTGCCAAAAGCGGCGAGTCCCAGCGCGCCGCCAGCACGTTTAGATATGGAATGATGTTGAGAGCTACTGCGGGGGCGCTGTAGCAACGAGGCGCATCTCTTTCTAATTATACAATCAAAGTTATCAGTATGTGCCTCGGCGAACATTTTAGAAGCACTACAGTGGCGCCCAAACAGTACATAATCTAAAAAGCGGCCAAGTGCGAGTCGGACTCGCCCATGAAGGGTTCCGCAGCCGTTTATACAAAAAATGCGCTACAAATGAAAAAAAATACGATATGAAAAAAAACACTAACAAAAGAGCGTATCTCGCCGGCACTTACGTCCTTTTGCTGAGAAGGTCAGTTTTTAGGCAATAACTTCAAAACGGTATGTCCCATCATGTTGAAAACAATTTTCGTTGGAAGTATTAATAAGTTTTATATATGTAATTTTTTTCATATTTTTTAAACATACCGTTTAGAAAATACAGGGGTGGGGGGACACAATTTTTGCTTCTTTTGGAGCGAATATTTCGGAAAATATTCACTATATCAAATTTTTTTGTAGAATTCTCAGTGTTTTTACAAGTACTGTCGAAATATGTGCCACACCTTGATATTTTGCATAATTTTTTTTTTAAGTTTCGGTGATCGCCCTAGAAATATATATATTTTTTATTTAACTATCAAACTAAGTAGCGGTTTACACCCTACACCTATGCTCCAAATTTCATCAATGTACATCTTATAGTTTTTGAGTAAAATGCCTGTGACATACGGACGGACAGACAGACAGACAGACATGACGAATCTATAAGGGTTCCGTTTTTGCCATTTTGGCTACGGAACCCTAAAAAGCGTCGTTGTACGCGCAGAGCTCTGTATGCCCGCTGCGTAAAGCTGACCCACAGAATGCAGATGCACCAGTAGAATGTTTGGCAATACGCTTTGAATAGAGTTAGTTTAATTTCATTGGTACAGCGCACACACAGCGCCCTACGCTCCCTCTCGATATCATAATTATCTGACATATTTTCAGTCCGAGAGCATGTCGGACCATGCTCAGTGTAGGGTTCCGCAGCCGCTTATACAATAAAATGCACTACAGATGATAAAAATACGATATGAAAAAGTACTCTAGCAAAAGAGTGTATCTCCACAGCACTTACGTCTTTTTTTGCGCAGTTTTGGTGTGGCAATAATTCAAAACGGTATTTCCGACCATGATGAAAACAATTTTCGTTGAAAGTATTTATTAAGTTTTATATTTGTAATTTTTTTCATATCTTTGGACATACCGTTTAAGAAATAGAGGGGGAGGGGACACAATTTATGCTTCCTTCGGAGCAATTATCTCCGCAAATATCCACTAAAACATTTTTTTTCTAGAAACCGAAAGAGCTTTCTAAATATGTGCCACACATTGATATTTGCCGGGTTTTTTTCAGTTTCGGTTACATATATGAAGTGCCCCCCCTAATATTTTTAATTTTTATTATTTAACCATCAGACTAAGTAGCGGTTTACACAAGACATCTATACTCCAAATTTTATCAATGTACATCCTGTAGTTTTTGAGTAAATGCCTGTGACATACGGACGGACGGTACGGACATGACAAAACTATAAGTGTTCCGTTTTTACTATTTTGGCTACGGAACCCCAAAAAGAGGGATAAAACTCTAGGAAGATGTATTCCAGCACATTTAAGGTGCTCAACACTGACGCCGTCGTGTCCAGGAGACTACATCTGACCATGTCTTTAATTTCTAAGGCAATTTGCTTGGCTGAAAATCTGACGGAGGGAGTTTCGGGCTCATTTGCAGTATCGAGCGGCCCCGTTGACTGGGGTTGTCAAGTTGCAACTATAAAGTGTTGTTTGAAGGCATTATCAACGCTGGTTGGCTCGTGATTGCCAGCGACGCTTACAGGTACCTCCGCACCTACTTTTAAAACAAAAATAATACTGCAATACATGTCGATCAAAGCCTGTTTGTGCTTAGGATTAGTATACATCTTATCGGCACAGTCATATAACTCAGGGGTAAAATGCACATTTCATATTTAGAGTTACAATAATTGCAAAATAATTATATTTGGTCAGAGTCCCTTTCACCCCAAATCACTTTATATACGGTTAATTGAGGAATAGTAAAATGAGGTCTTACTAAGTTCAAATTGCATTCAATTAACAATGGGTAATGACTGGACCAGTAAACATTATGTAACACCGATACGCTAAGTACCGTGGAGCGCGCCGCATGAGTCACCACACAATGGTCTAGCTAGCGTCTACACGTGTGAGCGTCACTGCCGTACATGTATGTGTCCGTAAGTAACATCTCCATGTCGACTCCGTGAAGGACTCGCCCGGATGTGCATTAAAATCCCCGTACACTACTTTCAATAACTGAGTTAATTTCACTCATAAATTCTGTGAATTGGATTAAAATTTCTGCCGTATCCGTTGGCATATACACTGACATACCCGTAAGAATCATAAAACGATCATTAAGTAACATTTTAATAACCGTTTAACGCGCACTATTACACTTAATCACAGAAACACAGGGAAAAGAAGTTTTCTTCCATAGTAGGGCAACGCCGCCGATATAATTAGATAGATAGAGATTATGAGTATAATTCACATCACTTAAAAGAGTCCTTTTTATAAAGTTTTGCCACGTGGTGTCACGTAGGTATTTCTAGGTTTTGTTGTAAATACTCAACGATTTTAGTTGTTCGGCAATCTCTTTCCACTGTTTGATTTTCATACAATTCAATATACAATTTAATACAGACGATAGAGAAGAAATCAGTGTTTATTTCAGTGTACCTACTTTATCACTCCTTGTTTGCTAAATGTATAGCAAGAACAAATGAGTTTGTCTTTACACATTAAAATAAAGAAAGTTTTACAATAAATGCTGGATATTCGTATTGACTGTTTTCACTATAGATGACGTCGTGAGCTCTATATTTACAGAAAATTATATCATACCATTATTAACTTTGTATATCATACAATAATTAGTTTTGACAAACGATGAAGTCACCTCTCGGGATTATCATACACTTCTACAATTATGTAAACTTGTACTTATTGCTTGTTGGGTGAAAATTTTTATTTTACAGAAATACGTCAAAATGTAATTCTAGTTTTAATGCATTGAGGGTCACGTACAAAATATACGGTAAAATGGTCGTATCTACGAAAATCTAGTGTTAGCAGATCTCTCCTCCTAAACAAAATGTACGCAGTGCGGCCATTTAGTCAGTCATTTTATATTGGTTACTAGCATAAACAGATAGACATAAAATATCTAGATTTTCAAACTTTTGTTGGTTGGTCGCGCGATAAGAGCTATCTTCATACCAAATTTCAAGAGTCTATTCTATGACATAAATAGAAGGACCGTATAAATTTTAAATCTTCGGCAATTTGTACGGAAACATTTAGATTGCATACTAACATAGTCTGGCAGACATAAAAATTAAAGGTTTTCAGACCATTCTCATTGGTTGTGGTATAAGAGCTACCTTCATACCAAATGTCAAGTCTCTATAGGTGCGTCCACACTTGTATCATTTGCTCGTATCCGATCACCGTGCCGTGGCATGACTGCGTTATGCCCTGCTTGGACGCTTACTGTCGGCGCGCCGATCATGCCACTGTAATATTGTAGATGCCACGACAAGGTTTTTAAAGTTTAGTCAAATTATAGCAGAGAGCAAAGAGATCAGGGTTCGCGAGTAATTTCGGCCAACGCAGAATGATATATCAAAAATTTATGAACACAGGCGCCAGATATATCACTCCGTCAAACGTATGATGTTCTTAAATCAAAGGCAGGTATACAGTTACAAAATATTTATTTACACTAAATGCACACCCAGGGCAGTCCGGTAAGTTTAGTACACCTAGGTCCGAAACATGACCTTTATATTTCTATTGAGTCCAGTTTTATAATCTTTTACACTGTTACACTAAGCACTACCCATAGTCCTAAGACTGAGTTAGAAAATCACATAAGAAAATAAGAGTACGACCTGATATGGTGGTTTTCCGAGGCGGTGCCTTAGCACGGAACGGGTTACAGCACACGTGGAGAAGGCAGATTAGGTTCTTTCTGGTGCGTCACCGAGACCTCCTGGTGCTCCCTATCACCTCACCGCACCCAAGCAACCGAACTCTTCATCACAGTTATTTGCACAGTAAAAAAAAAACGTACTAGTCCGATATAACTGTGTGATACGCGTAGCAAAATGGATTTCGAGCGATCCCATCGGCGCAACGGCCAATCGCGTGATCGTGACACGCGAGCATGCCACGCGACGATGATCTGATACGGGTAAATGATACAAATGTGGAAGCACCTTTAGGCTACTAAAAGTTTTGTTTTTCACGGCTTCAAGGCATTGCAGATTTGAGAATTGGTATTAATTTTCAGAGCCCCATCACGAAAAACACGCTCGCGCGGTGGGTCTTCCCCCTTCCCCGCGGTCTGTGCCCGCGCGTGTAGCCGAATATTTATGCAAATTTTAAATAAATGAAACATTTTCTTCCGTTCAATAAGTATCGATTTTTTTACTTAATTGCCTTGTTACATATAGTACTTTATTGTAATGTACAATGCATAATATTAATAATTCAACGATAACGACAAAATCCTTGTGTTTTTAGAGAGATTTCGTTGTGGAATATGGATATTAATGGAACAATGGACATATGGATAGGTACATACAAAATATTTAAACAACTAGATGTTCACATTACATCATAAAGTTTCAAGGGCTCTGACTTATGACTTCGCGCGCTCTTCAGAAAACTACTGTCGATAATGGGGTATATATTTAGTTAAAACATTCAGTGCTTCTTAAGTTTGAGGCCGCTATTTCCAAAATAAGGATCAGTATGGAAAGAACTACTCAGACCTTTAAATATCTTTCCTATTTCTAATAAATATACCGTCAAAAATTCGTTTCAGACGCTTATTTTAGACCAAAAATATGAATGGGCTCATAAGAAAAGTTCAGACGGACAAGAAAGTGTTTTGCTTTTTCGTTTTGTGGTACGGAACCCTAAAAATGACACATTTCCAGAGAACCGGTTTGAGAGTTTGTACCTGTGGTAGCGTAGATTTAATGAGATCGAGTTTTACGAAATTCCTACGAAAGCTCAGATTCAGGCAAGAGCTATATATAAATTAAGTTACTTACTCGGCACAAACAGTAAATAAGTAATCCGAGCACTACGGTGATTGCATTAGCGGGACTTACCCGCGGCGTCATTAAATTCCGGAGTTTGCCGTCGACGGATATTTGCCTGTAGCTCCAATATTGATGAATTGACGGCGAAGCTGTGTCAACTTGCAACTAGTGGTATGAATGTATTCCTCCTGAAACTGATCTTAAACAAGCTTGTTATCACACCACAACAAACGGGGCTTAATCACTTATAAATAAATGAAATTCGTGTAAGTTTAAATCACTGATTTGACCAGCTTATCTAATAGGTACACACGATTTAGGTGCTGGTTTAGTTATTCATATACATTAAAAGAGTATTACATAAGTCCGACACTTGTGGTACGCTTAACTCCGTTTTGATTAAAGATTGTTATGTTAATTTAATTACAATAGTAAGGGACATATACATAAAATAAATAACAAAATAAGTAACAACTAAGTTCTAGCCCTTTTTGATGTTATGAAAATAATATATATATATATATATATAAAACTAACATAATCCATACTTTCGAATGCTTTAGACAGGCATTCTCATCGGATTATCAAGTGTTCTATAACTAAGTATTTATTCCCCGTGGCTTATCCCGCGTGACGAAGTTGTTTATCCTTCGGGCCTAAGTCATTACCTATCTGATTCATGTTGTTGAATTAACGATTTTTTTTTCATATTCTCACTCCACTAAGTACTTATCTCAACAACAGTAACCAAAAAACCGGGCAAGAGCATGTCTGGCCATGCTCAGTGTAAGGTTCCACAGCCGTTCATACAAGAAAATGCACTATTGACATTGCACTATTGAAATATGATATGAAAAAGTGCATTGTAGCAAAAGAGCGTATCTCCACGGCACTTACGTCCTTTTGGTGAGAAGCACAGTTTTTCGACAATAACTCAAAAATAATATATCCGATCATGTTGAAAACAATTTTCGTTCAAAGTATTTATTAAGTTTTATCTTTGTGATATTTTTCATATTTTTATACATCAGTTTTAGAAAATAGAGGGGGAAATAATCACTAAATCAAAATTTCATCAATATACTTGCAGTAGTTTTTGAGTAAAATCCCTGTGACATACGGACGGACGGACGGACGGACTGACATGACGAAACTATATGGGTTCCGTTTTTGCCATTTTGGCTACGGGAATTGAAAAGATGTTTCAGCCGCAACTGCAAATAATTAAGCGAAATTCAAATAATGTTTTAAACAGCTTGAGGAAAGTGGGATAAATACGAACACCTAAGGGGAAACTTAAATAAAACAAAGAAATTATGTCATAGAGTTTCTTTTAATAATTCCTAATTAAGGTTAACTATCCAGCTAACGAATCAAAAAATGAACAATGAGAATATTCTTGCAAAATGTAACGTTAAGAATAAAATACAAAACCCTTGCTATTCGGATTTACCCAATTGGGTAGTTACGAACACTAAATAGGGTAATTACGACTATAGATTTGTCGTCTATAAATCAGTCCTAGCTACTACCGAGATCCCAATTATAGCCTGTCGATGATGACTGTCCATAGTGTCTAAAGCCGGTGGGTGGCGGATTGTCCATTTACCTTCATTAAAAGTCCAGCAATACGTTTCACAACACCGGTTTTTTGTACGAAAGTACATACACAAAAATAGAAGGAGAAAGTTTATAATTTTGCCAGATAGAAGTCCAAAAGCAAGAAAGTCAAGCAAGCACAAGCAAAATAACAAATCTTTAGCATAAGCGCGCGGTGAATAAACAGTACAGCTTTTGCGCACGATCGACATGCATTTAGGGTCGGGACGTTATTAGCACAGGCGCGGCGCGGGCGCACGGCAATTCGCCGCTCGCCTTGCAACAGGCGGCCGCCGTGACGTAGTCGCCCGTCACACCGAGATACATTTAATTGCTAAAACTTATTTGTTAAATTAAGTTAGTGTTATTTATACGCTACATCACCGCCCTCCAGAGACCGTCAAGGGCAATAATAATCGGGAAACCGAATTTGACGTCCCGACCGCGTTCTTTTACCTGTGGCGTCCCTGGCACTTGGTAATGTCTGGTGATTTACGACAGGTGTTTGAGTGTTGGTGGTGTAAGGTGGTGTATGATGTGTGGTGTCTGAGTCACGCAGCATGAAGGCCGGCTTAAGGCGGTCTATCGATACTGTTACCTGTTTACCGTTTAACAGTATTTTATACACCTTGTCACCTCTGGAAAATACCTTGTAAGGTCCTGTATATGCAGGGTTTAGGGACCCTCCTATTGTGTCAGCCCGAAGAAAAACTTGAGTTGATGTGGATAGGTCTTTAAAAACGAAGGTATTGCGCTTACCACTGTGCCGCAAAGCTGGTGATGGATGTAAGTCCCTCACAAAACCACGAAGTCGTGACAAATAATCAGTCATGTCGATGGTTTCGTGTTCTCGAGGGTTGAAAAATTCACCTGGAAAGCGCAAAGGTTGGCCAAAAAGAAGTTCAGCCGTAGAAGCCTGAATATCTTCTTTATAGGGACCCCATATCCCTAGTAAAACTAGTGGAAGTGCTTCCACCCAATTGATATCCCCGTGGCAGGTTATGGCGGCCTTAAGCTGTCGATGGAACCTCTCCACGAGACCATTGCATGTTGGATGGTACGCAGTCGTTCTACGATGTTGGAAACCAGCAATGGCGGATAACTGCGGGGATAGGGCCGACTCGAACTGACGTCCTCTATCAGTAACTATATCAGCTGGACAACCAAAACGAGATATCCAGCCGCTCAGCAACGCTCGTGCTACCGTCTCTGCTGTCATGTCTGCCAATGGTATTGCCTCTGCCCATCGCGTGAACCTATCAACGGCTGTGAGGCAGTAGCGGAATCCTTGGCATAAAAGTAAGGGTCCCACCAGGTCTATGTGGACGAATGCCAACCTCGCCTTGGGTAACTTGAATCTACCTAAAGGGGCAGAGACGTGGCGTGTGACTTTAGAGCGCTGGCATGCTAGGCAGGTACGTACCCTTTCTCAACAGCCTTTTTTGACGCCAGGCCAGACGTTACGCTCTGCATCCAATTTAGCGGTGGCGTTAGCTCCGGGGTGGCTCAAAGAGTGGAGGCTGTCAAACACTGACTTCCGTAGCTCTTTGGGGATAAATGGTCTCTGAGTAGTACCACAAACATCGCAGTACAGAGTACTCTGAGAACCGGAAATGTTTACCTTATCCAGTCGCAGTGACGATCCAGCTTCAAGTAGTTGTGCTAGGTGTTGGTCGGCCTGCTGAGCAGAAGCTATCCTCTCCGCTGTGACAGGCTGTAAGATCTCCTCTATGCGAGAAAGTGTATCAGCCACGACGTTATTTTTACCTGATATATGCCTGATATCCGTCGTAAATTGGGCTATCAGGTCTAAGTGTCTAAACTGTCGCGGCGAACACTTTTTTTTACGAGAGTGGAAGGCGAAAGTGAAAGGCTTGTGATCTGTGAAGATCGTAAAGTCCCGGGCCTCCACCATGTGCCGAAAGTATTTCACGCTCTCGTAAATCGCCAGGAGTTCGCGATCATAAGGTGAGTACTATACCTGCGCTGGACTGAGCTTTCGAAAAGAATCCTAACGGCTGCCAACCATTCTGCTTTAACTGCTGGAGTACTGCGCCGGTAGCCTTGTCTGATGCGTCCGTCACTAGAGCGAGCTTTGCGTGACAGTCTGGGTGAGCTAGCATAGCAGCTTGGCAAAGACTATCCTTGCACGCCTGGAACGCGTCCATCTCCCGTGTGGAAAAATTTACGGGACGGGAGCCCTTCACTGAGCCAGTTAGTAGGGCGTTCAGGGGTGCCTGATGCT
This sequence comes from Hedya salicella, assembly GCA_905404275.2. Lineage (NCBI taxonomy): Eukaryota > Metazoa > Arthropoda > Insecta > Lepidoptera > Tortricidae > Hedya > Hedya salicella. The sequence continues at coordinate 106,154,305 of FR990096.1, read as the reverse complement.
GGGCTGCACCAGGAATGAACCTTCGGTAGAAGTTTATCATCCCTAGAAAATGACGCAATTCTTTAACCATTTTCGGAGTGGGGAACCTCTGTATAGCCTCGACTTGGGATGTTAGTGGTGTGGTTCCTTCAGCTGTTATGCGGTACCCAAGGAAGGTAACCTCGGATATACCGAAGACACACTTTGCTGGATTCACCACCATGCCGAATTCTTTGAGCCTGCGTAACAAGAGATGTAAGTGTTGCTCATGTGTCTTCCGATCCTGTGAAAAGACCAAAAAGTCGTCGAGATAGGCATATACAAAATCGAGCCCCCGGAGCATCTCATCAACGAAGCGCTGGAACGTCTGCCTAGCATTCCGCAAGCCATAATTCATAAAATTGTACTCGAAGAGACCGAATGGAGTAGTAATGGCGGTCTTCGCGATGTCATCAGGGGGATCTGGTTGTATGCCTTGACCAGGTCAATGGTGGAAAAGATCGTACATCCAGAGAGGCTGTGGGCAAAATCCTGGATATGACGGATTGGATACATATCCGGAATGGTACGGGCATTGAGCATCCGGTAATCTCCACACGGACGCCATCCGTTATTTTTTTTTCGGCGCCAGGTGTAATGGAGAAGACCAGGGGGACCATGACGGCCGGCAGATGCCGTTTTTTAACATTGCGTCAAATTCTGCCTTGGCAATCTTTAATTTGTCCGGTGCAAGGCGACGAGGTGTACTTGATACAGGCGGTCCAGGTGTAGTACGTATATGATGTACTGTACTATGTGTGGGTGTGCGGTGTTATCCAGGTGGACGTGTTATTTCAGGGTACTGATCGAGTATGGTGTGGTATATAGAATCACCAGACATTACCTTTACCGAAGTGACGTCCTCTGATTTCCGCGCAAGCAACGCCGGGGCCGCAAGCGATGTCACGGCGTCGATGAGGCGTTGATTCCTCACGTCGACGACAAGACCATAATGCGATAAAAAATCTACCCCTATTAATGCCCTCGTTACATCTGCAACAATAAATCTCCAAGCATAGTCACGGCACAAGCCTAGGTTTAAAATAAAATTAACATAGCCATAAGTGTTTATAGCAGTACCGTTCGCTACACTTAAAACTAAACCAATTTTAGTGTACTTTTTGTTTTACAAATATCATGATAATAATCACAATTTTTGCAATTTATTAGTGGATCACTCCACTAGTGTTATTATTATAAACAAAGATCAGAAACAAATGAAAAATTTTTTCGACGATACTGGACTTGAACCAGTGCCTTGAGCCAGACCGGGGCAGCACGCTCTACCATCTGAGCTAATCGTCCACACCAGTAGTCGACGAATTTTGTCATCTGTTCTTGCTTATGGATCTCTGTATGGTGCATCCGACTCTTTAGCCGTTAGCGCCGCCTAGTGAAGTCTGGCTCAAGGCACTGGTTCAAGTCCAGTATCATCGAAAAAATTTTTCATTTGTTTCTGATCTTTGTTTATAACAATTTTAGTGTGTTTACTTTTTAATTTTGACCGGGGAAAAACACAAAGATCACTACCGGTGTCCACTAAAAATTGTATTTTTGTTCGCTGGTCTGTTAAAAACAGGCGACCGGTACTCGGGCAGTCGTTGCCTGCCGGTGGGTGGCAGGTTGTCCATTTACCTTGATTAAAAGTCCAGCAATACGTTTCACAACACCGGTTTATTGTACGAAAGTAAAAATAGACGGAGAAAGTTTATAATTTTGCCAGATAGAAGTCCAAAAGCACAAAGCAGAAAGTTAAGCAAGCACAAGCACAATAACAAATCTTTAGCATAAGCGCGCGGTGAAAAAACAGTACAGTTTTTGCGCACGATCGACATGCATTTAGCGTCGGGACGTTATAAGCACTGGCGCGGGCGCACGGCAATTCGCCGCTCGCCTCGCGACAGGCGGCCGCCGTGACGTAGTCGCGCGTCACACCGAGATAAGGAGCGCACGCTCTCTACTAACAAAATCGGGTGCGCTTGTCCGCTTAATTTACATACAAAATATTAAACTTATATAAAAATCGTTATTTTAAGTATTATTGATGTTCCACTTTTTTATACATGCTGTAAATATATATATAGGGTTTTATTTACATAATACTATTTTTAGAATTAGGCTTAGTTTAAGTTTTAAATTAAGTAAGTTACATTTAATTGCTAAAACTTATTTGTTAAATTAAGTTAGTGTTATTTATACACTAGATATCCATCTGTACTTTTTTCATGGGCTCATTGTTCAAATACAAAGTACATAATCCAGTCTCATCAGGAGGACTTATATATTTATCATTTATTTTTCCTCTTTTTTGCCTTGACCAGAAACATGAAAGTTTTTAATATTGTTGAAATTTCCCACTACCCGTTCAGTTTCATTGTTTCTCGATTTGCTGAGGAATATTATTTCGTATAGTTTCTTTGTTTCTAGATTTCTTCTTTTATTATTTCTATTGGTCTACTTGGTAATGTTTTTGACTTGTTTTTGTCTTTTTCTCCTTTTGCTCGGTTTTTATTCTATTGAACGATGTATTAACAAAAGAGAGGGGAAATGACGAACGTTCGAGATTTCCTGAGATGGCCTGTTCGCCTTTGGCCCGCAGGACTCAAACAATAAGTGCGGCACAAATATTTTAGGTTATATGACTTGGGCCGTGGGCGCTATTGCCATTTGAACTATTAATATATGAGTATTCCACCATATAAATGTTATATTATACCATTGATAGAAATAAAACTACAAAAAATAAATTCATGAAAAAATTACATGAAAAACACAAAATATTGAAATATCCATACCTTGACCTATGTGTGCGTCCGTAGCACTCTTGGAGGTTAACTTTAAGATGTCGGTTAGCAATATACTGTCATCTCTTTTTAATATAGTAGAACTATCGCGGTCGGCACTACCCGGCGTTCGCAATTTCCCTACTTATGACGTTTTTAGCTGCTGAATGAAAACTGTTTTAAAATATGAAAATTTAAGGTATATTCTCAATGATTGAACTTTGCCTTAATATTTATGGAAAAAATGAAATATTTCTACATTGAAAAAACAAATAGAATACAGAAATAAATATAACGGGACAATTTTTACATAAATAAAATAAACAACATGTATGCCTGTTTAATAACATAAAAAAGACGTAGGAAGTCTTGACACCCACTTCACAGGTTTGACAGTCTCTATAGCATTTTTTAATGAATCAGCGCTAATTTGATATATTCAACTGCCTAACATAATTGATGTTATTATCATGACCTATAACTACCGGAGATATATTCTGAACGTCGGTACGAGTACGGTCGACATTTTGTCGGGCATGCCACCGTCCCGGAGAATCTCCGCTCCGGTTGTTCTCATCCTAGATTAGGTTTTTTATAATGTGTTTATATTTTATTATATATATATATACATATATAATAATATAATAAACCTATTTTGGCGACACGGTTGGCTCAGTGGGTTGCACAACGGCCCACGAAGCCGGCGGTCCCGGTTTCGAATCAAGGCCAGGGCAAGTGTATGTGTGATGGGCATGAATGTTTGTTCCTGGGTCTTGGATGTTTTCTATGTAAGTATTTAAGCATTATAATTTATCTATATTATTATATATATCGTCGCTTAGTACCCATAGTAGAAGCTTTGCTTAGTTTGAGACTAGGTCGATTTGTGTAAGGTTGTTCCTTATATTTAATTATTATTTTATTATTATTTATTTATCGTAAAAAACCATACGACTGAAAATAAATAAGCAGTGATCGTTATCAACGTGAATTGGTAGCAAAGTAAGGTTGACAAAAAAAAACAAATACGCAAGTATTTTAAATATTATTATATTTCACAAATTATAACATTTATATTTATATACACATATTTACTATCACTTCTGCAATTATGCTGAATAAAATACTTAAATTGGTTCAACTGATTTTGTCGTCAGTCGTTCACGACGATTGGAAAAACCATTCGACGTTGACAGAAGTCACGGGAAGGTAATTTAAGCTGTTAAAATATTCCACGCGACTTTTATTCACGCCGTACGTACATTTTGACGTATATTGTTTTAAAAATATTTAGGGCGGAAAAGGTTTTGTGCAGTGTAGATTTATTATCTAGAGATGTAATCCTATGTAGGCAAGTATTTGTTTTCTAATGATTGTGTAAAACTAGAAAATAAATAAGTGAATATTCGCTTTTTCTGTCAACCATACACTTTACCACGAAAATTGCACGTTGATAACGATCACTGTAAATAACTGATTTATAACTGACAAAAAAAATTACATAAATCAAGGCCCACCAACACCTTTTCATCTCTTTATTTTTTTCTAAGCCACAGAAAAATCTGTATTTTTTCTGACGATAAGGAGACTTATTCCTAATTATAAACAAAATTTGAAGATTTTTGAAAATTTTCATTCAGTCCCAATTTGCAGATGGTAATTACAAGTTTGTTATCCAACGGCTGTTAAAACTTGAAGTTATGTTTTGTTTCTGAATAAGGATGTTAAGCTGCTGCCACTACCTATAGTCTACTCGTGTAACTCTATGTCTCTATGTACGTAGTTACTAACTCTAACTCGATCTCAGCCGTGTTTGTCGCTTTAGTTCAATTATTTATGAGCGACTCGAATCGTACCCGAGTCTTTGAGACGAAATCAATGTGCCAATATTGCATCAAGTTTATATGTCGTAGCATGCAAGAGGCAAAACCGAGCTTACAAATCACTGGAATATAGGTTATTTTACGGGTTATTATTTATTACATATTATTTTAATACATAGCCCAAGTAAAAGTGGGTATTTGGGACTTTTAATTATAAACAAGAATTGAAGTATTGTGGTAGTGGATGATCTTGTACCGGTCAGACCTGCGCGGCTACTATACAGAGTGTCCCAAGAAGTAGTGATATACTGAAGCTGGGAGGTAGAGGACCTAGAGGGCTATCTAAATCACCCCCATGTATAATCCGCGATTTTTCGTATTTTCGGAGTTATGACTTTTATTTTAATTTTTCACCTATCGCTTATTTATATGGGGATACTACAAAGACCTCATCTACTCAAGAGAATGCCGCAATTTGGACGAGTTAACCCGGAAATTGAGAGTAGCAGAAGAAACCATTAAAAATAATAGAAGTGCATTCAGACGTTTAAAAGACAACTTTTTTCGGCGATGTCGCACTTGCATTGAGCAACAGGGGGGCCCCCCTGTTTTGAAAATTTCTTGTAATTAAGCACCTTGTAATTGGTTTTACTTTGTTTGTATTAATCATCATGTAAATTAAAATTTTGCACTTACCACATTTAGATTTAAATTTTTTGATTGAAGCCTTATGAATAATAAAATGAAATTTTCAGGGTAGCTAGCTGATAGATAGAGCAAGTTTTTAAAAGCCAAACAGTAATTTTTTTATGTGATTTTATCTTTTTAAAACCCCTTGAAGTTGTGAACATATTGGGTAATTTTATCATTCTTGGCATTTAATTTTTTTTTATTCCATTCAAAGATCTAACGATAGTAAATGTTACCATACTGAATTGGCCTATCTATCAGCTTAGCACACAAAAAAAAATCAAGCATCTACCGCAATAATTCACGTCGCCATAAATAAAAATCTCATCGTACTCGGCGATAGGTGAAGAATTAAAAAAAAGTCATAACTCCGAAAATACGAAAAATCGCGGAACATACATGGGGGTGATTTAGATAGCCCTCTAGGTCCTCTACGTCCCAGCTTCAGTGTATCACTACTTCTTGGGACACCCTGTATACCGTAGTGCTTTGCATTCATGTTTCGGTATAAAGAATTTGAAAATGGAAAGACACATTTTATTTGTACAACTTCACAATACACAACAACTTTACAGTACTTAGTAGGTATAGCTGAAACTTTAAAATGTCTTCGATTTTTTTAACAATTACTTTTTTTTACAATAATAACATGTTTGTTTGGTGTACAGGAATTGTGGGCTCACGCCTGCATGTAGGCAGGTGATGCAATATTAATATACAAAAATACAAACCTTATTATCTGAGGGTGTTTCGCTGGTGCGAGAAGGATTTCCAAGGAGAATCACGTAAATTATGTAACGGACACAATTTCCAAATGTAACATCATGTTTCCTTGCCCTTCAAGATTTTTTCAACAGAGCAATAAAATGATTTCTCACATTTCCAAAACCCTTCAGTCAAACTTCCATAAATATCTGAGCAGGCGGAAACAATTTCGCGCGTCGCGGCTAACACAATTTTATTCGGGCATAAAAAAGGGGCTCATCATGCAAACGCCAAGTCCTGGGACGTGGCTTCGCGGTAAAACAATTTATCTGCATCGACGGCGTTTGGCGCTGGGACGTGAATAAAATATGTCGCCGGCTGTCACTCCGTACCTGGATGCTGTAGGGGTGCGTCTTGCGCGGCGTAATATTAGCAACACAGTCTAGAAATGTTTCGTGACAAATGGTGGTCGGTGTACAAAGCAAATATGGATATAAAACCGCAAGTGGATTTACAGGATAGCTCCATTTGGCACATAGGTAGTTTAGGGAACCAAGGTACTTTTATTCATTTATTTGGGTAAATAAACAGTCATCATTATCTTTTTATACCTAAATACGATTTTTCAATTTATATGTGACCAAACACAGCGAAACACGTTTCACTGACATACTCGTATTAAAGAGCAGGTCTAATGATGGATTTCAGATCGCTTGAGCGGCGTCTAACAGGAACTGCGTGTCACAGAAATTTATGCTGCGTGGTATGATTTGAAAGTATGTCTTAGATTTTTAGAAACCAGGTAGCCGAAATGAACTAAGATTAAGGTAAAGGGCAAAGAATCTTCCTTCCGTTGTGGTTAAAAATTAGCAGTGGTGGCGCATACTGCTAGAGTTCAAGCGATGAAGTTGTATGCCAGGGTGCCTATCGAGTTCAAAACAATAAAATGCCACAAAGCTTTTAAGAGAACACACTAAAATTGTATCTATTGGAAAAATTCTGCTACACTATTGACGAATTTTAAGAATACGCACACTAAATATTGTTAAGTATAAAATTAAATATTATTGTTAATTGTATGTGATTATGTTTAATGATTTCTTATTATTATTGAATGTTAATTGAAATTAGGACTGTTATTGTAATATTAAAACACAACACAATGTTCGTATTGTTATGGAATAAATGATATGATATTGAATGTAACGATGCAGCATATTTTTAGAAACGGCTCATTGGGCGCTCTAACTTGATAACACACAGAATAGGTTTCTGAAAAAAGAAAAAACTCAAATCCCATCCAATAAAATTATTGTAATTTGCAATGTACCTATGAATGAAACGGTTATCCTGTACTCGTACATTGATTTGCGTATTTGTTTCGTAGACCGACCACTAACAATAAGTACAAGATAGTGAATAATGCGGTTCAGACGGTCAGAAGAGTTTGTAAAGAAGAGCCACATTTTCGGCCAAGTTGTGAATGATTGGTGTCATTTGTGATACTTGAAACATTTGTTTGTGATTGTGTTTGGTGGTTGTCAATGTTATTTGACTATCCTTTGGGAACCATGCATTTTCTGGGATAAATTGATGTAATTCTCAAGCTCGTAAAACATAGCGAAAATTAGTTCCTCCTATGGTACATTTGTGCCGATGTATATGTATGTACGTTCCTCTTAGTTAAAAAAAAAACTAACTGATCTCAACGAAACTTTCCAGCAATGTTTTTTAGACATCAGTATAACATATTAGCTATAAATTGCATCTCTACGTGGAAGTCGCGGACAGCAGCTAGTAAAATAATAATTCCACACAAAATCTAAATTTTCCAAATAATAAAAAAAATCCTTGCCACGCTAGGTAAGAATATTAAGAAAGATACTCAAGCCTCCAAGGCAGTGACAACCCTGATCGCAAAATTTGACGGACAGAGAGCGGCAGCTTCAGAAATTAAGTCCCAGCTCCCGACAGATATATTCTAGTCGTATTTGCTCCAACTTATTCCCGACAATGATGGGCGGCGGACGACACGACGTGACGTACGGGTAAACCGATAAGAAGCCCACGGGAGCTTGGCTTTATGAAAATTAGGGCATGCAATATTCAAGGGTTTTTGTGAATTGGTCGTAGTTTATTCAGTTAAATTTGAATTGAACATGTACATTTTGGGACCCGTTAGTGGCTGGACGTGTTATTAGGTAAAAGGAATTAGAGCGCGTGGACTGTATAGATTGATGAGGCAAACGGTTACTTGTAAGTAAGTTGGAAAAATTGAATTATGCAGTTATTTTTTTAGTATTATTTTTTTTTTGGAGTTTGTGTTATTTTTTGTTAAAAAGTTATTTTATCGTCCGCTTAACTTAGCTTATGTTTGTAAATACTTTATTACACATTAGAATTGGTCAATAGTTCAAAATGATTACAAAATGCATATACGTGTAAAAAGATGGACTTAGTCCTGTAAGGCATTATATAGGCTACTCATAGAAAGTAACTAATAATTTACTGTAGAAATTTAATCCTTATCAAAATTAGTTCCAAACCTGATCAACTAGTAAGTAGTAATTTACGAATTATTTGCCTACAATTCTTACCTACTTACCAATATTATAAGTAATATATTTTAATGTGTATGTGGTTACTTAATTTGTTTGTCGTTGGCGACTTACTTCGCGTGCGAAGTTGCGGAAAAAATCTTCTATCACGATGCATTTCTACAAAATGTTTGCAGCACGATTTTTTGTTGACACATCATATTTTTTCCCATTGTTATGTTAATTACGCGTTCACACTTGTCGTCATATTTGCCTATGTCGCTCACGCACGTCTCAATCAACACCCCTCCCCCACGACACTTGCCGTGCACCAAGTGTACCCTTAATCAACGGCACTTTTAACCCACGGAAGTGTATTTTCCGAACAATCGCCGGCAGCATTGGCATTCCGCGGCAGCGGAGCCAACTCGATTTGCAAGCGCCTTGTTAAGGCATTAGTGGGAAAATCGGCAGATAGGGCTGTAAGATCTTTTTTTTAAGTTTTGAAACCGTCTTCAAAAATACAAGGTAGTCAATTCATCAACGAATAAAAGGAAACACATCAAACCTAGGTTTATTACCTAGTAAAGTAAAAGAAAAATGTTGGCATCAAAAATACGCCAATGAAAATGTTGCGAGCAATATTGCGGCAATGGCGAATCGATTTTGTAGATGTCAAACACATGAATTCCCTTAATCAATGGCACTTTTAACCTTCGGAAGTGTATTTTCTAGACGATTGCCGACGGCATTGGCATTCTGCGCCCGCGGAACCAGCTCGATTTGCAAAATTAGTTATAAAGCGTTGGTGGGAAAATCGGTAGGCAGGGCTGTGTTCTTTACGTTTTTTATCATACCATTTATAATTCAGCTTCTTGATTCAGCAACCGATTAAAAAATATTTTGATCAGGTTACAACCTGATAGTTTTTTACGTTTTAAATTAAACTTCTTTCACCTAAATGCACTTTTTGGAACATGGGTAAATTTTGCGATATCTGAGTTTGCAACAAGCAATAGAGTATTTTAGAAAATGAGCTTTGTTATAACACCTGGTCGGGCTATCTGAATTAAAAGTTAAATATTGGCATATATTGGTAAATCACCGATATAAAAAAAGTTTTCAGATAAAAAGAAGCAGTTAAATAAACGATAAACCCAGAAATCGGAATTGGCCCCATCACATTGAAAAAAGCTTTCACAAGAGCCAGTGAAATTATTTTCTGTTATCCGTGTCACTAGGGTCTGTGCAGGAAGAGAAGAGTCGTAGGATTTGAGGGCGTGCTAGTGCTATTATATGTTTTTTGCTATGCTGACAACACTGTCACGTAATTATAGTTAGTCAGTTATTTTAAGATCATGAATGACCTGTATATTTATGTAAATAAATATATTTCGAATGAATATATTTACCGATTTTGTGTCGGAGACGAAGGGGTACTATTAAATAGGTAATAATTTTAGTTCCCGTTTCTGCCACAACTCTTCTCTTTCCGCACAGACTCTATAGGTACTATTATATATAAACTTGTTAAAATAAAATGTATGTCCATTAAATATATTTTCATAAATATAAATGAAACTACTTGAAGGATACTGTATCGAAAAATATTATTTGTTGATTTTTTTGTATATATGGCTATACGTAGATTGTTAGGTATTTATGTTACTTTATGGATTCATCGCATCAAAACTACTGGACGGATTTCAATCATTTTAGTACTAGGATAGCTGGGCATCAGAGGATTGTTAATATTTTTACCCGATTAAGCTGAAGCAAAACAAAAGGTTTACGATTATTTCTCAATCGGGAACGATATTTCTTTTATGTACTCTATGAATCCGGCATGAGCTTTCCGCGATTGCGGACATATAGATGGGGCTGTAAATCTTTTTTTAACGTTTTTCTAACCGTCCTCCAAAATAAAAGATTCTTAACTCAGTAACAGAGAACAAAAAAGCTCGCACTGTTTAAATATGAAATGTGTCAAGCAAGAGCCGTGTCTCCTGAAACAAGCAAAATTATTTCCTGAATAGGAGGCTCAAACCTTGACTATATTGTTAAATGTCTAATAACCGCAAATAAACTTTTAAATGTTAATTTTTATTTTTATTTTTATTTTAAAGACGAATTTGTTAGCACTTTGTTAAGATATTTGTGGGAACAAGTATAAACAGGACTGAACCTAAGGTCTTCTTGACTTTTTTTAGATGTCCAGGAAAGAGGGGATCCTCAATTTGTCTATTTCCGTTTTCTTACGTTAAGAGTCGCCCCCAAGCTCGGTTCTCCATGCAAACGTAGTTACGCTCTCATTTTAAAACGACTAGCTAGTTCGCTCTGAAATTATGTACTTAGAATAACTTAAGGTATATGCAGGCATGTAATTAGTTTATATAGCTTCAGATACCATAGTAAAAAAAATACAGTGAAATTAAGTTTTTCATACAAAACTTGTTTTTGCCGTATTACGTTTGTTTTATAAACTGGAGCCATATAAACTAATTTCAGGCCTATATATACCTCATGTCATTGTATATGCAAAGTTTCAATACAATCCAACACGTAGTTTTAAAACGAGGACGAAGGCAGAAAAAAAAAATAGGTACGCATTTTAATCTCTGTAGTTCTCCATAATTCATGAATGGTAAGTTATTATGTGGTGTCTGTTGTTAGAAATGTATTAGTTTTAATCACGTTTTAATATACAATTCCTGTAGCTTGAATTTGAATAATAGTTGCATTTAGTAACTTTAAATTGCTGTATTTTTCTTCAATGAAATGAAGATACGAGCGTTTCACTAGTTTCTACCCCGATTAAAAGGTAAATGACATGCCACGTTTGATACTTTACTATTGAATAAAATATGGGTGCGTGCATTCACTTTTTTTTTCTCCGCCAAAGACTAATGGACGCCATTGGAACCGATATTGCTGTAAAAAGTTAAAACTCGAACTGTTTTCACAGTTAACAATTGAAACCAAAATACCGTCCCATCAGAAGACAAAGGGTGTTCCAACCCTGTTGAAACAGAGAAAATGTCACTCGCGCTTAAAGCGGTTGAATATTGATAAAATAAATATTGGAATACGTGACCGACGGCGCTGCCTTTGTCTCCGTGTTTGCGTTGCCGACTCATTGGAATTGCGACTTCAATGGCAGGCTAATTTTATTGATAAAGTACCGTTCAAATTCTACTCATTCGTTTATGAAAATGAGGATAAATTACTATTAAATAATAGAACGATTAAAAGGGGTTTGTATATGAACGTAATCGTTTTATTGGCTTTGTAAATCGTATTTTCTTGGAGTTGGTGAGCGTTTTATAGTATCTGCAGATAGTCAGATTATTGCGATTGTTCGATTGTCAGTGATCCAGATGATTTTTACACAGTCCGCTTAGAGACGTAACCTATCGATGCGACGAAATATTTTTCTAGAGATTTCAAAATTTCGCTTATATAAGCCAAAAAGGATCTTTTTTAGAAATCATAAACTTTTTAGTAATTTGTCAGCACCTCAAGAATGACAAAGATATTTTCAATACATCATAATCATAACATAACAGAAAAAGTCGGTGTGTAGATCACTGTAAATTTAGGCAGCATCAGGCACAATTAGTTATGTTCATTATGATATTCCATATTGAATATAACAATTGAATTATAAGGCTACATCACTATTACGTCCAAATCCCTGCTTCAGCAAACTAGCTTCCAAATATCTTCAAGTAAATAAAGGCGAATGATTTGATTATCCCCGAGTAAACATCCAGCGCACAGCGGATCCTGGAATAGCGGACATAATCCGATGTCTCCCGCACAGCCCGCTAGTTCGGCGCCAATAAGTACCGTTACAGTTTGCTTTGCTGGACACCTCTCGCTTCAGTAAACACCCGTTCGCTTACAAATTTGGGATTTCTGAACGATTTTCAAATAATTCACTGCTGGAGAAAATCTCAGGTAGGGATGGGAAAAGGTTTTGTTAGTCTGTTTCTTGAGTACACTTCATTGTAACTATTCAGGGTAGAGGCTATAGAGTCGCATAGATGTACGCGAAATTCAAATAGTTTATGTAGTTATTATTTGAGCCTTTCAACCGTCTCAAACTTGTGATCAGATTTTTGTTTCCGTGGCTGCAGATCTTTGCTGCAAAATTTGACCCCACATGGCCCGAAACTTGAAAGAGAACATCGAGTGAGAGTGGATTACGTTACGCCCCGCCCGCAAACATGCACTATGGGGAGACGAAAAATGGGCAAGAGTAATGTGTTCTGGCGAATCCAGATTTATGGCCTATGCAGATGATGGGCAGCGAAAAGTTTACCGACAGCTAGGGGAACGTTTTATTCCAGCTTGTTTCGAGGAAAAAGTATCGTTCAGTGGAGGATCTGTTATGGTTTGTTCTGGAATCTCTTCAGAGAGTCGCACGGAGGTAGTGCCGATAAAAATGGTACTCTAGCTAGCGCAGATATATCGAAGATCATTAATGGGCATGTCTGCCCATACTTAGTTAAAATGTGGGCGAAAACGCCATACTATGCATGACAGCGCTAGGCCACATACAGTTCAAATGGTAAATGAGTATTTTCAGAGCGTTAGCAGCAATTGCATCGACAGACCCTCGAGAAGCTCGAACTTAAATCCGATTGAGCAGCTTGAGACGAGCTTGGGAGATATAAGATAGGCAGATGGATAAACAATGCGCAGTTTAAAACTATAATTGAGACACTTAAAACTAGAACAGCAATGGAAATAAAAATTTATAAATAGAAAAAGAACCGACTACAAAATAAACTAAAAAGCCATAAATAATATTTTATCTTTTGAAGTCGGTGCCAAACCATTCATTTATTACTATTAAGAACCGCGGCGGCGAGCCTTTAGTTATTATCTACCTACATATATATTTAGTCATAGTAATTCGTATTTTTATGAATGAATAAAGAACTTTATTTACTTCAGGTTTGGCACCGACTTCAAAAGGTGATTCAAATGTATCCGTACCGTACATAAAAGATTATTTATGGCTTTTTAGTTTATATTGAAGTCGGTTCTTTATTATTTATAATTTTTTATTTTTTGCTTTTTAGTGATGCATTTTAGTAGTGATATAAAGTAGCCTAGAATGGGAAGATTGAGGAGGCACTTTGCACGCATCTCGAGTCTTCGGAAGTAAGAAATGTAAAAGTTGGCTAGTTCATTGTACCTTCCATCATCAGCTCAGCATGAAATGATGACAACCAGAGGATAACAACTGATAACTTTAGAAAAATATATACAAAACATTGTTAGTGCCTATAATATTTGAGGGTTTCTCTCGATTTCCCTGGTATTCCATCATCTAATCCTGACTTGGTGATAAGGAGACTACTTCAGGGACACACTAAAAAGAATATGACTAACAGTATTATAGTATCTATATATAATAGATGATTTTTTTAAAAATTATCCTCTAACTCGTAACTATTAAGGAGTTGTAGCTTCCGTCATAAGCTCAGCATGATGAGATGATGACAACCATATGCAAATACTTAAATAGCTTAAGAAAATATATGAGAAACGTTATAAGTGCCTATACAATTTGAGGATTGCCCTCGATTTCCCTGAGATCCCATCATCAGATCCCAATTTGGTGGCAATGGGTTCACCTCAGGAGTATATCCGTTCAAATAAAAAAATATTTTTTAAGATTGGTCCACAATTAGCGGAGTAATCGGTGAACATACATAAAAAAAAAAACAAACTATCGAACATATAACCTCCTCCTTTTTTGGAAGTCGGTTAAAAAGAGAGAAACCATGTGTCGTGGCAGAGAGAAGGCACTGACTCAGCATAATGAAGTGGCAAGCCACTTCGCTGGTATTCTGTCAGGACCTTATAAAAGTAAAACTATTATTTAAACACACCGGGCCAATGCACCGCTTATTAGTATGAGGTAAAACATGTGACCCGCGTGTGTGTGTGAGGCAGAAAGTATGAGTTTGTTAGTTGGTGAGCGTGTGAGAAATTTGTGGCTTAACGTGAGTACAGAGGAGTTAGCCTTTTTCCGACACGTGTTTCACCTCTCTACGAGGCATCATCAGGAGATGCAGGAGTTGTTGACGGTCCGGCGTCCACCCGAGAAATGAGTTGTCCAAAACGGTTGGCCCTTGTTGGCGATTTATACCCTGACTAGGATGATTTCTAGAAAGAGATGGAAAAATTCGTTACAAAGGTGCTGACGTAACATTAAGTTGTTCATTAATAATCAAACCTCTATTGCTGTACCTGACTTTCTCCAACTGTTCAAGCACAATAAGACGTAAACCTTTTCCGCAAACATGTAAGGTGTTAAAATAATGATTGTCTGACAAGGAATGGCTGTTTTTCAATATTTTTTTTGCGAAAGAAGAAACATGTTATTTATACCTAGTGTTAAAACTACGACCCGTTTGTCCCACATACACCTTGTCACAACTGTCACATGTAAGGTTATAAATTCCTGACTTCTTCCACTTTTTCCTTACCATTGCAAAGTCTAGAGTGCAAAGTGTTATTAATATTATTATTATTTTTATTACATAGGAAACGAGCAGATGGGACGCCTGATGGTAAGCGATCACCGTCGCCCATAGACACTTGCATCACCGGAAGAGTCACATGTGCTTTGCGGCCTTTCAGGTGGGAGTACGGTCTTTTCTTGAAGGCTTGAAGGTCGCATCGGTCCGGAAATACCCCAGGCGATAATTTATTCACCAGTTTAGTCGTGCGAGGCAGAAAGATGCAGCTGGGATCAACCTGAACAATTCCTCGGAGCACTCCCCGTTATACAAGCGATAGAAAATGCAGAGCGAGGCCACTCTCTCTACGCAGTGCCAAAGAGTCAAGCTGATCTGAAAGGCTCTGGCAACCGACGATACGAGTCGCTCTCCGTTCAATTTGTTTTAAAGTCTACGTTAATATCATAAGATCTTAATACTTTATAAATTTTATCTGATAAAGGGCCAACATAAGTTATGCTTGCTTTACATTTCTTTATCCGATCAAAAGAACGTGCAGCATACAATAAATTGTTAACCGGCCGAATTTCTTTCCTTCTGATGATGCCATCCACAAAAGACTTACTATCTCCATTTGAAACTTCTAAATGATAAATTTTATTATTCCATTTGGAAATTGGCATCAGATTTGAGGTTGTTGATAGTCCCTCTTACTGTCAATAACCTATGCAAAAAAAAATGCGTAAAAGCAAAGGATAATAAATCATTAATATAGTGATAATTTAATTATCAGCTTGATTTTATGTAGCAACTAGAAGGTGCCCACAAACTCGTTTGCGGAAGAGAAAAAAGTCATAACCCTCGTTTTTACTCCGTAGCGTAGTCGCGTAAAAAGTTATGCTTTTATAAGCATCTGGAAATGCGCAGCTATCTGTGTACTAAAAATAGTTGAAATCCGTTAAGCCGATTTGGCGTGATGAAGCCACGACGACACACACAATCATACAAAAAAAATATATTTTTCGATTCCGATTTCAGTCTCCAAATAGTCCGTGACAATATATATTCTTTAAATACCTGCAATGTACAGACATTTATTTCATTTTTACAACTTTTCAATTTTCGCAAAAAAAAACAATGTAATAACTCTTTATTGCACAATACACACCTCACAAAAACAGAGTACTTACAGAAAACAATACATTCAAGGAGCTACCTCTAGAAGCAACAGGCGTTAAAAACCTTTTTTTCTTTGTTTAATACTTTACTAAGTAGTTACTCCTTCCTAACGACGAATACTATCAGCTCTAAACATATCGGTATCTCATCTTCAGGAACAACAGTATAGGTTAGGTGAGCAAGCACCTTGTGTATTTCACTAGCGTGAAGTTTGCAGGATAATATATCCAAGTCGCAAAATACTACATACAATCTGCGCCATTTTTTCATAAAGTTGATGTGTGTAGAGTGTAGACCTGATATGCACTGCGATCACTATATTGACGTTATCCGTCATATGTATCGCAATTCCGCTTCGATAGTTAGGGCTGCTGATGGTGACACATAACCCTTCCTCGTAGTAGTTGGAGTACACTAAGACTCGGTTCTCAGTACCTATCTGTTCAGCGTGATATTAGACGGTGTATCAAACAACACCCGAGACGCACATGAGTCACCATCGTGGCTTCTCATATCTGCTGATGCCGCGGATGCGGACAGAGGGAGACTGGTGTGACGTATGAATGCGGGTCGCTTGAGCACGGTAGTTTCAAACTCAACATGGCGAAAACTGTGTTCCTATATGGCCTGCAACCTGCAAATCTACGGATCCCTTACTCGTGCGCATTTGCAGTGAGTGCCTTGGTTGAGCAGTTGATCGTATTGACCAGTTTAAATACTTAGGATCCGAACTTCACTTGTTCATGAACATAGACTTCAACTTCAAGGCCCGTATTGGCGTGAGATGGCTAGTATCATTTTGTGACCCTAAAATGCCGGTTAGGTTAAAAGGGCAGGTCTATAAGCCTATCGTTAAGGCCTGTCTTTTTATATGGGAGTGAGGCGTGGCCTGTTCTTGAACGGTAGAAGAGGGAACTGCATGTAATGGACACAAATATATGAATGTGTGGAGTATCGCGGAAAGACCGTACCAGGAACTCCCGCATCTGGGGCAACATTCACGTCCGTGACAAAGCAAACCAACTGAAAGAGAGTCGCCTACATTGGTATGGTCACGTCTTGCGGAAACCAAGTTACATGAGAAACAAATGCCGCCATGCTGCCTTCGCTAGGTCCAGGTAGAAGGGGAAGAGCCAAGAAATAATGGTTAGACGTCGACATGATAGAATCCGTATTAGGGGCCTAACAGCTATGGATGCAGAAGATCGTTCGACGGGGAGAAGAAAATGCCGGAAAGCGGATACAGGGCTCCAAAGCAGCAGCTGAGGATGCAACCAGAAAAACGCTACGATGATGATAACTTACATCAATGCTCTTATCGTAAGGTCCGCACTACACCTCATAACGGACCATATTATATACCAGTGTAAGCGACTTTCTCTTAATTCTGTTCTCAATTATGGCAACATAAATACTTATTCGTACATACGAATAAGTATTTATGTTGCAACAATGATTAACTTACCTGCATAGGTTGTTATTTTTGAACCTGCAAATGTCATTTAGTATTAATGAAAATTAAGAGTGTGGCAACATGATAAAAGCCTAAATTTTATTAACAACCAGCTACTCAGCTGCTATACAAACCTCCCCCCCCCCCCCCGGAATCGCCACGATTGACCAGCCCAGCGGCTTCACGCAGGTCTCACGAATCCGCCACTGCATCATTACCAGCAAATAATGCTAACTACAGGATAGCTACACATTCAAGATTCAGAGTTGCTATAAGACAGATAACCTGGTTGTCAACAGCGGGTCGCCGAAGTTTTGTCGCGGCCAAATTTGCTAATCGTCGATGCATCGGCCAATTTGCACGTGAATGATCCGTCGGCAACGCTTTTGTGCCTTGTCCTCGATTCTAATTGAAATTTGAAACTATTTCGGGCATAGGACAATGCGGCATTGTCCGCGTGTCCGGCGATGTTTGCTGGCTTTATTAATTCAAGTAGGCGTGGTAGCGTGTGGGCGGGCTGTGGGCGTGGTTCGCGCCGTGAGAGCCGCCCATCGGCGCGGCGCAGGCGGCTAAGTTTACCGGCCGCTTCGCTCAGTCGGTCTGACGACGCGACGCGAATTACAACACTTATTCGCGACCGCTCTCAGTCGCAACTTTGTTACGTCGATTGCACTTCTTGAAACCGGGACTAACTAAAAAACTCTGACCATTTCACTAAATTTACTCTAACCTAGAGTAATATTCCAGTAGGATTACTGTATAGTGTTCAATTAGTCACGCTGGGCGTGTTTTGAAGGCCTCGTGGTTCTGACAGTTCGTGTGGTCGCACTACCCAAACCCAACGCACGCTACTGAAGGTGAGTGAACGAGTATGATTTCAGTTTTTTTTATTGATGTTTCCTGCAAACTATCCAAATAGGTATCTCGATAGCTTCACAGATGCTAGGAAAACATATTGAAATTGAATGACAAAGTTTGCTCTGCACCTGGAAAAGAGTTTTGTCGCTGAGCGACCAGGCCCTAAAAAACAATAACATAACTTCCAACAAATTGAACTTTCAAAGTTATTAGTTTAGTTAGTTATGTGTCTAATGTATTAACTTTTATGGGAAAATAATGAGTTTTTCTGATAATGAATACCCCCACAATACAATGACCTGACCTAAACACAAAAAGAATAAGTAGTTACGCGTGGTGGTCGACGAAAAGTTAATCTTTTTCAGAAATGACTAACTTTACGAAGATCTATTTTATTTGGGAACTGGGTAACAAGACTTGGAGCTTCGTACTCGTACTTGTTTTACCAGTTTTTCGAGAATTGTAGGTACCCACCTATGAATAAAACTTAACTAAATATTAAAAACCTTTATCTAATAAAATTAAGAATATCCTAAATACGTACTCGTGATAATATTCATTAATACGAGTATTATCACGAGTAAGTTGACTTCATTCGTTCTGAAAGTAATCATTAAAATACTTTTGCTTAATCACTGATAGCCTCCTATCAGTGATGAGTAGGTTGTTTGGCAGAGATCACTTTCGTAGCGATAAGACTTCCTGTTGTGTACCAAATCTCATAATGTTTTAGATTTATGTGTTTTTGTTATTGGGTTTTGATGTGCAGTAGAGTAAATATTATTGTATTGTATTTCTTCTTTCTAAAAGAAAAGATACGTGTCCAAATTTTTTGTAATCTGCATAACGAGATAATAAAAAAAATGCCATCATACTACTTGTTTTTTTCTTAAATTGAATACAGCAACTTACATCTTCGACCTCGTAGCCATAAGTGGCTACCGATTAAGATCCGAATATACAATGACATTCACCCATCCACGTAACCACGCGATGAAATATATTTTATATCATATTCAATCTGGTTTCAATATGTTAAAAAAAATATCGCAAGTAGGTTGCCTAAAAAAATCCTGTCAAATCTGTGAATAATTAAAAATTCAGTGTGAACAGAGCCCTGCTCCTAAGCAAGATGTACGCGATGTGAAGTCATTTTATATTGGTTACTGACATGTAAAAACGGACATTCAGATTTATTTCGTGGGTTATGCTAGACGAGCTACCTTCATACCTTGAATGTTTTCTATGTATTTAAGTATTATCATTTATCTACATATTATGTATATCGTCGCCTAGTACCCATATAGTACAAGCTTTGCTTAGTTTAGGACTAGGTCGATTTGTGTAAGATTGTCCCTGTGTTATTTATTAATTATACCAAGTTTCAAGTATCTAGGATAACTGGAACTACCCTATAGGTTTTCCATGGACGGCAATTTGTATGGAAACACCTTTTTTAATAACTGTATTTTTGGATTGCGTTGAATTAGAAGCTTGTTTTTTCGCCTATGTCAGCAGCCAATATCGAATGACCCCTCACTGCTTACATTTTGCTTGGGATCAGGGCTCTGCTAACATTGGATTTATAATTAATCACGGCCTTGACAGGATTTTTTAGGCTACCTACTGGCGATATGTTTATTAATATATTAAATATGGTAATGAAATATAATTCATAGCGTAAACAGATGGGTGAAGGTCGTTTTATATTCGTTATATTATGAAATCACTATCACTGATTAGGTTCTGAGTATAAGTACGGTGTGGTAATTTCCCAAAAGCCTCAAAGTTTCGTGAGTTATATTTTAGCGAGAATACGTTTGATTGACGTCAATTGTTACATTTTTTTTGGTGGTATAGTCACATCCATCGCTGTCCATATCAACGTCATTTATGCTTCGGTAAAATCAAGACAATGATCTAACCTAATTATTATAAAATAAAATTTACATATATTCAATTGAATTTTCATTACTCAAAAATAAATTAAAATAGTCGGCATTTGACTTAAAAATCTTCGACCCAGTTCATAATGTAGAAAGTCATAATAGTCTTAACACACAAACATTTGACTAATCACGGGAAAAATAAGTTATATTCGCGTAAGTTTTTCTGTACCTTTTAATTACATTTTCGATATGCAGCGTACCAACAAGTACTTGCAACTAAATGAAACACATAACTCGCTTTTATTGTAAGTAATCCTTGAGACAGGTAGATGTTTTAATTAGGCTACGAATTATATAAGTACAGTCAACTTCAAATATATCGCGACGCACTAGAATAACATGAATATGTAAAGTAGCTTTTATGCTGTACGTCAATAGACTCTAAGTCAGATAAATGTATCTTTGTCATTTTAGTCATATCTGATGACTATACCCCATAAACAGTTAATTGGACAATAAAAATATAAATCAAGTGCTATTAATTCAGTTGTTTCTTTATTACTTTAACGAGAGCGGTACAGTTGATCTCTATGGTTTAATCTCTGTTCTCAATTACATGTATAATGAAAATAAATGGTTGTAGGTAATTAACTTTATTTAATTGAATTAAGTCGAGTCAGTTATGATTCTTATGAGAGAATAATTAATTGATGGTCATACATGAAGAAATTGCTGGTTTGTACTTAGAACATTGCATTGAACTTAGTGAGTATAATAAAAATGTATTACCTTTTCAGTATGGACACTCTACAATAAATTTCACACATTAAATCAATATTTACAATTTTTAAAAGACGAAATAAAATCAAGGCAAATTTAAAATATGGAGAGGAGCTAAGTCAAGTATTTTCTCATTCGAAGCTAACTACAATGTAGGAAGGTATTACTTATGTTTTTAATGTAATTTTATTTTATTTATCTCAATTTATGTAAACGGTATTATTTCCAAAACAGCATGCGCATTGAATAGATTTCCCCTTAATTCACTGATCAAATTCAATTCCGCGAATAGTGAGTGGATCCGGGCAATTTAGGCGAACAAGTGAGTCGTCATGAGGTTTGTTGGCGTTTTTCGTCGCTGGAAAAATGCCGCCCAAACCGTGTTGCGCGCGGCGGGCCGCCCGCGCCCTCCGCCGTAGGGTTGCCAGGAGAACTTCACATCGGAATCGATAATCTGCTACTTGGATAAAAATTCATTTCATAGCATCGATAAAGTGCAGAGGTAAAGATTTTTTATGTTTTAATAGACTAATTAATTTATTGACGAATTAAGGGTTAATGACGATTTTCATAAGACAAATTTCAACGGACGAAAAAAATTTGTATCAATAACCTCGTTGGGTGGGAGTAACTATATATTTCGAATAAAAATCGTATTTGAGATATATTAAGAGTAACATAGTAACTCTACGACCGATTCTGAAATCATGCATGACATTTTTGATCAGCGTAGTCGGGTAAAAAGCATCCAATAACCATCTGCCCGCGGTGTACCAAAATATAGTTAAAATCCGTTTAGTTCGCCGATTTTGCGTGATGAAGCTACAACGACACATATAAACATACAAAAAAAAACGATTCAATGACCTCCAAATAGTCTGTTACATTATTTTTTTTATATATCTCCGATGTACAGACATTTCTTTTTACAACTTTACAAATATCATTCGTCTCTAGGCTGAGCAAGGTTCCACCAGTCCTTTACAAAATCCAGAACATCCCGCCAAACATAACCTTCTTGTAAATAGCAGCTCTTGAATAATTTTGTCCATCCTTTATCGTGCATTCGGAAGACGTGCCAGCCCAGTCCCATTTCAGTGTTGCGGTCTTCATGCCAACATCGACAATCTGGGTTTTGTATCGAAGCTCCGGACACTCAAAACATTAATATAATTAAAATAACGCATATTTAAGTTTTACATTATGATTTAAATTTATATCTATCCTATATATTAGAATATTAGATACGCCCTTCATACTCTTAAGTGTGTAATTTTAATTTCCGTAGAATTTACCTGAACTAGCAACCCTGTTCAAATCATCGCTGACAGTGTCGCCGGTTTATTGGCCGCGATCTTTTTATGGCAATTGGAGGATCGTTTCGCCATTCCTATTGAGAGGGTGCTTTGTACCGCGGTTTTTGTCTACGTTGACTTTTTACCCGTCGGGTTTTATTTGGAGGAAAACTGTGGCGGGTAATGAATTTCAATTGTTATCGAGGAAACTGCGAAGTTAAGAAAATATCTGGAAAACGAATGCGATGTACTAAGTATTATTATGGAGTGCAATCGTGTTTTGTACATTTTTTTTAAGATAAACATTAAGGGGTCATAGTGTCCTTAAAAAATAATACGTAAGTAGTTTATTCCGGCCATTTAACAGAAAATGAATGATTAGAGTATTTTTAGGTACTTTTAGGATCTAAATAAAAATAGTTAAAAAACTATTATTGTATAGTATTTTATATTAGTAAGGTGTTAAGGTACTAAAATGTATATATATTTATGATGCTGACTGTTCATAAATATTGTTAGACCAGCAACACAACCCACATTTTCTTCGGACATAATTAGTCTACTCGTTTGTCAAAAACACCTCAAAAAGTGATTTCCGTTTCCAATATTGGCTTGTGCAATAGCAACCTCATAATTAGGTATTAGTCAAACACAAACTTTGTGATATTGTCCAAATTGAGCTGTCAATTCCCTATATGTCTGATTCCCAGTATCTGTTTGTGTCACTCTAATGATAGCGCGACATACCGCATCATACCGCTTCGCGTTACAAAGGGTAATGAGAGTCCTGGTGCGCTAAAACACACCATATCAGTTATAAAAGACCTATGTCTAGTTTCATTCTAAAAGAGTTACACCCTTTTTACCCGCAGCTCGTCGGAAAACGTCCGTGCAACGCGGTTCAACACAAAGGATGAAACGCAACTTTCAGCTATGTAAACTATGTTATATATCGATGCCGCAAATGTTCTGGTATCAATTACATTTTCTATTAAGGCCTTTATAATGACTAAGCTCGTAGAAATAGAGCTGTATGTAATACTCTTGGCATTAAGTATGACAGTCGAGTTAACTAAACGGCGTAAGTACTCGTATATGCCGTTAAAGACTTAAATGTATCGCACCTTTAGAATTATAGTGACCTAACCGAAAATAACAAGTTTTAGGGAAAACGTTAAATAATGTTGGCGTTTTCGTAGATTTTGTAAAAGAAGAGAGATTGTAGAGGTATAAATAAGAATTGATTACCGATTCTTGCCTTTTATTATACTTGAGTTATCTAGGTATGAGTTTAGAAACATTATTACGGAAACCAAGCGTATTAACATTTTATTTTTATTTTTTGAAAAAAACGTGTACATTTTGAGTCTGTACACGACTGAAAATGTATTTTTTTTAAAAGACCTACTTTTACATAGGTCTTTATATTTCTGAACATTTAGGAAAATAAAACGTTCCATTTCAGTTCAGGACAATATAATAGTAAACTTACGGGTATTTTAAGGGTAATTTTTTGTACATAATAAAGAACGACGTAACAATAGTGGAACATGATTTATATTTTAATCACAAAAATGTCTCCATTTTAAACAACAAACGAGAAACTAAACAAAAATAAATATTCCTCTAATAATATTTAAAAACAAAACATACAAAATAATTATCTTTTAATTCTGATAAATGATAATTATAACAATGATGATAAGAATGACAGAAAGCTTAACTACTTAATAAATTGCTATAAAACTTTCTATATGCAGTTCCTACTAACGAGATGATACTTTTAAGTTTTTTTGTTAATTTTTTGGTTGATACAAGCATGAAACCTAATCTAATCTTAAACTTTGGAAAAAATATTTAATTATAGTATAGAACTATAATAATCTGCGTAATAACTATTAAGTTTTGATTAATGAGGTCGCGTAAGTCATTTTTCTTATGTCACTCAATTCTAGTCTGTGAACAAATGCTTTCGTGGGGATTATTTCGTCAGGCCCGAGCATTTTCTTTCGTTTGTTTTGTTATTGATTTTTGTAAACTCGTTTTCATTGTACGAAGTTTTATAGTAAATAACAAACGGTTCAGATTTACTAAACTTCTGAACCTTAACATCGTTCCACAATACAACGTTTTCGTAATATTTTCTTCTGTTTCCGTGATTATCACTCATTTAAATAAAACAATTTAAACGGATTATATCGAGTTTATTATCTTATTTAAATTCTCGACGTTTCGGAAGCTCTTCAGCTTTCTGTGTTTACGGGTTGACTGAGAAAATATATATTTTTCTCTGTCAAATTTACAATTTGTGCAAACTACCCACTTTGAGAAAACAAATAAAGGTGTACATGTACCTACATATATGCCAGATGGGCCTAATCTGTAAAGACAGTTACACATTATGCCAAAATGGGCTTACTTATTTTATTTCAATAATTTACCAGCAGCATTTTACAAAATGAGGCTTACTGAGGAAAAAAGAACCTCGTTACTAATTATATTCTTTTACAAACAAAGACTAAACTACTTTTGAACAGATAATATATTTTTACACCGTTCGGAAACTAAGGTTTTTGTTGGTTCCTTGATGAGAGGTATTAACGTATCCCAAGCTGATAGTAGCGACAACCCATCTTCTCTATTGAAATTAGGATGCAATTTTAATCTCAATTGCCTCGCGTAGCATTCTGGGAAAATATCTTTTCTCTTTGACAAGGATAGAAGGATTATCAAACTTAATTGAATGGTTTGGTTTGTCGATGAAATTATGTTCACAGACTGCAGATCTATTACATCGCCGGTGCTTGACATCCGCTATGTGCTCCTTCGACCGGGTTGATACACTGCGTTTCGTTTGACCAATGTATGAAAGACCACACTCGCAAGCTCGCAAGCAGCTGATACTGCTGCTAGACGATGTATCACGTTTTTTTTTCAACTGTTGAGATGTGGATAACGCTGATGGACTTGGTTCCTGACCTGAGAAATCTCCTCGATTTTAATTTGAATGTTGACCTGAAACACAGAAGGCAAGATTTAAACCCCGTCAGGGAATCGATTATAAAACATTATTCATTATTAACTAAGTAAAATTGTACCTACGATAAATTTAAAAACTCAACTAAGTATTATTGCATGCAAGAAACGTCTTTGGATCAATGTATAGATGGGATTTATCAGGCGAACAGTCTATTATTGAAGAGCTATGGGATGATTTATCTTCATTGTCAGGAAAATTCTGAAATATAAAGTGATGTCACTTAAAAAGTACGTAGAAAAAAGGCAAGATACCATAAAGCTTAAGTAAAGTAGCTTAGGTCAATGGGAATTCTCGGATTTCGTTCATTCTATTAATAATAGGTGAATAAATAATACTTACTCTCTTGTCGCGATTATCCACCAACGGTACTTCTAGATCTATATCACCAGCAGCAGTGTCTTGAAAAATAAATGGATAAAGAGTTGATAAAATTATACAAGATATTTATGTTTCTTAAACGAGATACTTCCAATTTCCGACTCTTTATTTTTCCCAGATGTTAACTGACCCTGTAGTGATGTGGGTCTTCGATTGATGTCAACATCGTTATCTTTATCCTAGAAACATCAACGATCACTAGTGTGTGTTGAAATCTCGTATACGTTATAAGCACCTTCTTTATGTATTTACTCAAAAAAAATTACAAACTCACCCTTCTTCCACTAGAGTTCAGTTTCTCCAAAATATAATCCGCTCTTTTCTTCATTTTACCGTATATCGTAGGCACCTAGACAGGAAAATAAAATATAAAATGATTCCTTTTCTCAATTAAGTTAGTGTGATAAAATGACCTTTTGAAAAATATAGTAAGAAATATCTACTTTTATTCAGACCCATGTTTTAAATGGTCATCACGTATACTCTCAGTTTCATTACAAAATAGGCGTTATCCTGAATAACTTTCTAGGTAAACGTTTTATTCGTTATGATATAGACCTAATCATATTTACGTTATTAAATCGAGCTAGTTTTTAGACAAATAATGACTTAATGCGAAATAAGCCATATGAGAGAAAATACATTTTGCTATAACATGAACTCAATATGAAATCGGTCTTCATTTTATTAAAAATGTAAACTTCTACGTACCTTATTTTTCTTTTTGAACAGACTCAATTTGTTTTACGTCGCCACAAAACCGAACACGTAGCGACCTGCTCAGAACACTCGCGACACAATACTGCTTGCGTCTCACTCACGCTGATAATAACGCTAAGTCAGGAGAAGGGCTAAAAGAGACCGAAATCTAAGTCTATCTCTTTTACGCTTCTATAGGCCGCTCTTATACTATAGTTCGATGAAGGTCGTCATTTAAGGTCTTTTTACAAATAAAACTCAAAAACATAAAATTTTGGATTAAGTCACTATAATTCTAAAGGTGCGGTATATGTATGCCCTTTTCGATTGTATTCGTAAATGTCTCTGTTAAGCGGTAATTAACAAGTATAATGAAGACTTTGTAATGATGATGTCCTTACTGTAATCATGTGTATTGATTTTTTAGAAACCTTATCGCTTGTAGGGTTCCGTACCTTAAATAATAAATAAAACCTTTATGGAATCACTTTGTTTTCTGTCTGTCAGTTAAAACGATTTTGCTCAGGAACGTAATAGAAAAAGTATGTTAAGGTAATCATATGAAAGTGTAATATAATTAAATTAGAAACACCATTAAGTATCGGTTGAAAATCATTTATTGGAATAAAGTAAAATAACAAATATTATCATCATCCATTATTATTCGGACATTACAACATGGTAATACTAAATAGTTTTAATATTAAATTTAGATTATTTATTATATCACTAGGTAAATTACATTTAAAAAGAATATTAAACAATCGATCATAGAAATACATCATACCTTTGACTTCTTCTGTTGACTTGCTCTGACCGAACTGAACTGGAACTGGGCTGCCGCCCCTTTTTATATCACAATCAAAACAAGTCTCGGAAGAGTCGGAAGTCAATATAGATTTACCTACCATTATTTAAATATAATTTCGAAAAAATAGTTAATAGCTGTTAGAAAGACATATTATAATTGATAGCCACTTTTAAGGTTGTATCGGATAATATAACATTTATTAATTATTTATTTCAAATCAAAAGGGACGAGTCAAAAACAATAGTGTAACAACTCAGTTCATTAATTAATAATGGCAACAATATTAAACTCTTTCATAAAAACAATTTAGCATTTTAAACATATATTATAAAGCTGCAATGTACTTTTAACATATTAAAATAAATCAATTCATAATAGTACAATATAATTAAAAAATATAACTACCTTCAATTGACATCCATTTATCTATTACAGTCATTCTGACAAGTACTTCGCTCTCGAAGTATCTTAATTAATTCATACAATAACAAGAAAAACTCTGTTAATATGAGATTGTTCTATTCACAATGACGCGTAGTTCAACTGTAATTTGATATAGACGACGTAAAAAAGAATTGACAGTTGCATCGTTGTGAATTGAAAAATCCCTAAGTGATATGGCACGGCCTTGTTACATATTTACATAAATAAACAAAATTATACATTACATTTACCAATCATCAGTGGAATCATACGACACCATTATGATCAAGTGCCTAGACATACTACCTCCGTACGCCCGCTGGCAGTGTGATAAGGTAGTACCAAGCAGTTAATCGACCAGCGGTACACACATACAAAATAAATACGTTTTCATTATGTTCAACAATCATTCTTACTAATAATAATCAATTCATGTTAGGGCATCCTCAACAGCTGCGTTTTCCTCGACTAGTTTGCCGGGCCAGTATCGCAACTTTTCTTTTGAAATAACAATATTTCGTAAATTACCCAGACCTCTAAGGGCATATCTATCATTCGGGAGTAAAGATGAAATTTCGTATGGTCCTTTGAACTTTGGTTTCAATTTGTCATTGCGTCTGTGTTCCTGATTAACTTAAACTAGGTCGCCTACTGCAAATGTCATGTTATTGCGTCTGGTAGAGTCAAAACGTATTTTGAATTTTTCAGCGGTTTCAATTAAACGTTGCTTAGCTAATTCTCGATCAGCTTCAATATTAATTGGGGGTCCCAAAGAGTCACGGTCAAGTACATAATCCAGCCGGGCTTCTATAGATGGTATATTGGCATCAACTGTGATAAGTAAGCGAAGTGGAGAGAAACCAGTAGATTTTTGAATAGTCGTATTTAATGACTGCTGAATTCTCCACAATTCGTTCGGCCAATCTGACGAATCTCTATTACACACCGTACTGAGCATATTGATTACTGTAAAAACGTAACGTTCTACTTGACCGTTGCTCCTTAGAGTGCCAGTAGCAATCAAATGGTGCTGTATATGTAATTCGCGAAACAGTGACTGAATTTGGTTGGAACTAAAATTGGTTCCTCGATCGGTAATTACGAAAGAGGGCGCTCCAAATAAAGTCACTGCTTCACGTATTATTGGCACTAGTTCGTCAGCACTCAATGTTTTTAAGGGTTTCAGCAAACAGAACTTTGTAAAAGCGTCAATTGTTAGTAATATATATCGGTATCCTTCATTTGATCTGGAAAAGGGGCCTGTACAATCTAGATGTATTGTATGAAAGGGAATGGCAGTTTTTTTATAGGATGTAATAATCCTTGTTTTGGACCATGGTGTCCTTTTCTTTCTATGCAAACTAAACAGTGCAATATATATATATTTACAAAAGCTGCCATTCCTAGAAACTAGAAATGTTCACGAATTTTGTTAATTGTCTTTTCATAACCTACGTGGCAGTTTTGGTCGTGGAATAGCCGTAAAATGCTTAAACGATAGCCTTTTGGATTGTATAACTTAGGTGTGCCATTGGGCTGTACTGTATAGTGTAATAAATTATTATTTATTGTGTATTGGTTGTGATCTAATTCTCCTGTCCATATCTTATCTATTAAAATTTGGGTTTCTCTGTCATTTTGCTGTGCTATCTCTAACCAAGATTCAGGATCATTAGTCACATTGACGGTACATTATAGGGTGGGGGTATCTGCAGGATTTCAGCTTAAAAAATCAACATGGCTAATGAATTTTCCTTTTCGATAGACGATTTCAAATTGAAAATGCAGGTACGTCCACCAACGGGCTACTCGGGGAGAAAGATCTTTTTTATTCATCGTAGCTTTAATAGCGTTACAATCGGTTATAAGTTTAAAGTTAATTCCGAGAAGGTAAACACGAAAATGTTTCATAGCATTAAAAATGGCCAGTGTTTCTAAATCGTATGAACTATACTTTGATTCAGCCGGTGAAGTTCTTTTGCTAAAGTAACCTATAATTTGGATTGGCCGTCAATTTTTCGTATCATAATGGCGCCATACCTTAAAGAACTAGCGTCAGTATGTAATTCTGTGTCGAGATCGGGATCGAATATGGAATGAGGTGGGGTAAAAGTGAGTTGATCAATGACGTATTTTCTTGCAGTATCCTGCTCTTCTCCCCATTCCCATTTTTGATTCTGTTTTGTTAGCATGGTAATACAAGCAGTACGGGTGGCAAAATTTGGAATAATTTTTCGAAAATAACTTGCAAGGCCCATGAATTGGCGTACTTGCTTAACGGTTCGTGGTATTGGTGAATTTACCAGTGCTAATACCTTATTTTCGCTTGGCCGCACCCCTTCGTGTGATATTTGGCGGCCCAAATATTCAATGGTGGTAACAAAGAATTATCATTTTTTAAGATTGACTGTAAAACCAGCACAGTTTAAAGCCGACACAGTTTGTTCTAGGTACTGTAACCCTTGTTCAATCGTTGTAAATGGTATCAAAATGTCATCTATGTATACTAGTAGGAAATCTAAGTGTTTTACTGGTTTTGATATTGCTCTCTGAAACACGGATGGACCATTACAAATTCCAAAAGGCATTTTCAAAAATTCGTAGTGTCCATTCGGTGTTACAAACGCAGTGTATTTAATTGAATTTGGTGAAACAGGAATCTGGTGAAAACCATTATATAATATTTAGCTTTTCCCAATCGGTCTATTTGATCCTCGATGAGTGGGAGAGGGTATCTATCTTTTTCGACAATTTTATTTAAAGATCTGTAATCAACGCATTATCTATCATTTCCATCTTTTTTTTGACAAGGAGGACTGGACTTCCAAAAGGAGAGTCGCTTTCTTGTATGATCTTATTACCCAAAAGAGTTTGTACGATTCTATAATTTTACCTTCTCTCTCTCATGCGGGGATAGACGATATGGTCGATAATGAACACAACTGTTATTTTTTAATTGTAATTTCAAATCACCTGTTGTAACAGAACCAACTTTTGACAAAACGTCTGGGTACTTTCGAAAAATACTCTTAATTTGATCTTGTAAATTACTGTCCAAATTGTCCAGCTTTGACATTAATTCATTCATTATTTCATCATCATTTATGATTGTACAATTAACATTAACATTCATGGCTGAATACTGCTTACGTACTAGCCTACTACCGTCGATATCCGTTACGATTTCAATATCAGAGTGTTGAATAGCATTTCTTCCAATTAAAAGATCATAATCAAAATATGGGTTTTTTTTACAACAAACACATCGATTTCAAGACATATGTCATCAAACCTGACGGGTAAGGTGGTTATGCCTAGCGTTTCCATAACACCGCTACCTATGCCATTCACATATGTTAAGGAAGGTAAAATATTACACTGAAGACGTTTAGCAATGGATTCTTTCATTATGCTGCAATTAGCTCCAGTATCAATAATTATATCGTGAATTGAAACTCGAGTGAGTTTCAATTCACGATATAATTAAACTCGAGTTAGTTTCAATTCAGTTTTTCTAAAAAAATTACTTTGTTACTGGTAGATGGCTTATCTGAACTAGCAGCGGTAGCACGTGCTTTATGGAAACATACGACCTCGGTGTGACCGTTTTTTTTACAGTATGTACAAAATCTGTCGAGTACCTTGTTGACAGGAATCGTTGGCTTACTCGTGAGGTCAACCTGCCGGAGGTTTGTATTCCTAAGACACTGCCTACTGACGTGCCCTAATTTACCACACGAAAAAGATATTTTTTCAGTAATATCAGAATAATTATCTAATTTTACTCGTTTGGGGCTTGTAGGGCTCTCAGAAACGTGTTGCTCGAGAGGTTGTTTTTTGGGTTTCATGTAGGACGTAAAAAGCAATATTAATTCAGACGACGTTTTTACATGGCTATTGAGTGATGCCATTCTAACATTTACATCGCTAATACTGCCACAAACAAGCTCGATCAGTTGATTTTCAGTAAATGCTATCTTAGTATTGCGTAACAGTCTAATTTTTTCCCTCGCGTATTCACAACAAGACTCTGCCGAGTCTGATGTAAAAGAAACTGCCTTTGAAAGCTTCTCAGAGAGATTTCTTTTTTCTGGGTATATGTCGGTCAAGTCATTACGGAAATTTTCCCAGGATCGCCCATTAGTCGGGTTCCAGGACTCGAACCATAATAAAGCAGAGCCCTTTAGGGCCTTACCGGCTTTAGCAAAGGATCCAATACTGCTCCATCCGAATTCCTTGGAAAGCGCCTCAATGTTGTCGCACCAGCTTCCGGCACCGTTGTCGCTCGTCGCGGGGTTTAAAACAGGTAGGGCCACGTCGTCATCTAGTCGGCGCTGTCCTGACACAGCATCACGTATCGCCTTAAGGAGGCCCTCCAGACTAGCAGGTTCCATGCTGAAACTTGTATAATGATATATTAGGAAAGACCTGGTTTATCCCTACTTCTGATAATAGAAAAATGTTAAGGTAATCATATGAAAGTTTATTATAATTAATTTAGAAACACCATTAAGTATCGGTTGGAAATCATTTATTGGAATAAAGTAAAATAACAAATATTATCATCATCCATTATTATTCGGACATTACAACATGGTAATACTAAATAGCTTTAATATTAAATTTAGATTATTTATTATATCACTAGGTAAATTACATTTAAAAAGAATATTAAACAATCGATCATAGAAATACATCATACCTTTGACTTCTTCTGTTGGCTTGCTCTGACAGAACTGAACTGGAACTGAGCTGCCGCCCCTTTTTATATCACAATCAAAACAAGTCTCGGAAGAGTCGGAAGTCAATATAGATTTACCTACCATTATTTAAATATAATTTCGACAAAATTGTTAATGGCTGTTAGAAAGACATATTATAATTGATAGATGAATCTATTTTTTTATTTTATGTCTTTATTGTTCTGTCTGTCTATATCAGTAACCAATATAAAATGACCCCAAACTGCGAACATTTTGCTTAGGAGTCTTCTTGTCAGTCACTATTTGCAGAGTGGTCGTGATCAACAACTTGTACCTACTGTCAAGTGCAGATGTCACCGTATCATGTCCCGCCATCTCTCCCGTTTTGCGGACATTCATGCAGATTTCCGCCCCCAGCCGATTTTTTTCTGGTCAGTCCATCGCACGGATGATCGCTCACGTGGTCTGGGTCCTTTGACTATACCCTGGACGATAAGTCGCTGTATGGAGTCATTGTGCCGCCTTGAGGCATGGCCGAAAAACTTGAGTACCTATTCGAGCCTGCACTAGAGCAGACAGATGCCGTTTGATGCGGAGTTCTTTAAGGATGGAGACATTAGTCCTACATTCTGTCTACGATGTCCCCAGCATTCTTCTCCAACACCACATTTCCAAGACATATTTTTTTTCCCTCTGAGCTTATCGAAGCGTCCACGTCTCTGCAGCGTATAAATTATACGAGGGTCCGCACGAGCCGGTGGCTCTTGGTAGTCTTGGTGGTCTATTCGTAGATACTTTCTTCAATTTGTCCATTGCCGTATTACAGTTCTAGTCATCCCCATACGTCGTTTGATTCCATCCACGCATCCGCCATTGTTTAATATTAAAGCTAGAAGGCTAATGTAGTACTGTACCACGTCGCAATTTGCATTTTTTGTCACTTCGGGCGAGTTGTTATTGACGCGGTCTATATACGATCTTTTTTTTTATGCGGTTTATCTTTAATCCAAACTCAAGCAAGGCTCAGACGCTCCATCAAGTAATTTTTCCATATGACAAGCACTGGTTGCAATCGCTCGATAACTCATCGTCCGTACGCACCGAAGCTGTACCTTTTTCATACAGTTGTCGAAGAAGATGGATAAGATGTTTTGGAATAGGTACCCGTTTTTAACAGTGTGTTCCATAGAGTAGGCATCGAAAAATCAACAAAGCAAACGTAAGTCACCTTGATAAATTCGCTAGCTTTCTCGATGATCTGGCGAACTATGAAAATAGTGTGCCCTTCTCTTCCATGAATCTGGCTTGCTCCGGCACAATCTCCTTGGACAGATATACGATTTTAATATCTCGTTGAGAATATCTAACAATATTTTGCTTGCATGTGATGCTGAGGAGTAGGGCTCTGCTAACACTGGATTATCATAGATTAGTTTAAGCGTATATATTAAACGGAACCCTCGATGCGCGAGTTCGACTCGAACTTGGTCGGTTATTGTGGGTTTAATAGAAAATGTACTACTTATGTGAAGTTAAGGTAAATGTGCCAGTGCCCGTCAGTGTCCCATTAGTTGGCACATTAAACTTTAACTCATAGCAATAGAAATGGAATGAACTTTATTTTGAAACATAAGGGTTTCACTAAAATCCACCGAATCTCGGCATGTAAACAATAATCTTAGCCCTCGTTACTTATTTTCTCAAAGTACTCTTGAATGCTATAAAAACACTTTTTAGTGAGCATTTTTTTAGGGACCGTTTAAGAAGGTATGGTGATAGAGGTAACAAACAGGGTGTCAATGACTAAGCTGTCGAGCATTGTGACGTTTGCAGCTGTAGGTAGCAGTGGAAGTTATGCCTCAAATGCCTTTAAATATTTTTTTTTAATTACTTATGGAGGAGAGGAGAGGTCCGGAAAAAAATTGCTACATGTGGCGTTTATTTCAGACTTGTTTAATATAAATGCTTCGTACCAAATAAGGTACAAAGCACCTGAGTTATACCGAGATCAATATTGAACCAACGGCCAATGTCATCTATGGTTAATAAGTTCAGGTCACTACGTAGATTTGAATCACGATTGGACCGTTTTCTTATGCTTGAATTATGTTTTTCCAACTCGGTTTTTATAATCCTGTACACATATTGTCAGTTACTATTTTTCGGGACCACTTCTTGATACGTTTAAATTTTTCGATTCATACAACGAAAATGTAACGCATACTAAACGTAAAGCTAAACAAGAAATAACGATATCGGCGGCGGTACGACGTACGTAACGAGTTGTCGTTAAAGCACCGCCTCTCATTAGACGCATCAGGGATGTGCACAGATCACACATTTATTCTCAACTAATATTTACCAGCGGCTTTGCCCGCGTTTCCGAGAAGTTATTATTCCACGAGTATGTTTTAATGATTTATCGTCCAATTTTCCACCATCTTCATCTCTTTAAAAGATGATTTTTGGCATAAATACCATGCCCTTGCTTTGGTCCCAAACTATCTCCATGCCTCACCTAAATCGGTTCAACTCTTTAAGCTTGAAAAGGTAACGCACAGACAGAGTTAGATGGAGGATAAAGTATAGATTTCATTATATTTAGTATACTTTAATCTATAATACTATACTCGTAGTATGGATAATGTAAAATATAATAAGAAATTTACGAGTAGTTATGTAAAAAAATATTAAATCATAACATGTAAATGTGGCTTGTATGAACGATACGTAAAGATAAAGTGGTTAGCGAATCAGCGTCTCCGGGCGTTTGCAATTTTTCTTTCAATTTCTTTATTTTATCTGTTGCTGAAAGAAACTATCTGGCCCAAGTAAGTGTACTCGTCGACTTAATGTATAGTCTGCCCATCTACCTCTTCCCTACATTTTGTGTTATTATACATAATTTGAGTCTTTTGGCGATTCATTTGCTTTGCTCGGATCTTGAAGCATCTACTGTAACTCTTGGGCTGTTGATGCAAAGAGATGAATGTCGTCAGCGGCGTGAAGTTATGATAACCTTATACCTCCCACGCCTATTGCTCATTCCCACCCGGCAACCGTCAGGGATCTGAGAAACCTCATCGGCAGTGCTATAATTTCGGGGACAACGGTTCGCCCTGTATGATGCCGCGCCTAATTTTTACCAGTAACATTTTTTTATGTATGCCTTTCATATAAAGGAAAATGAATGACTATACGGGCGCACCTATGTGAGAAAACACGATGACTCTCAGCTGTAAATAAACTACAGGATTTTTGCTAAAAATCTCACGCACTATAGTAGTCGCATTTCAGTTGTTTCACTTTCTATTAAATTCCCTTGTAATAATGAAAAACCAGATAAGCTTTTAAAAGTTACTCAGAATAATAAATATAAGCGCCCTGTGAGAGCCTTTCAAACATTAATATTATATGTCTAATGCACCATTAAATAAGTTTGTGTAACAGTACACTTTACGTGCATTAGTTACAAAATGCAAGAATGAACTCTATTCATGAACTTTATTTTCCCTAACTAATGGTAATGGACAACTAAAGTGCTCAAGTATAACAATAGCTAACAAAGTAAATGGATATTGACTTCAGTAAAGTTACCTTATGAGATGTAACTTTGGCACAGAAAAAAGTTTTCTCGATATACCTACTCACATCCCGCGAGGACAAATGTTGTAATTTTAAAAGCTTTCGGGAATAAAAATACTATTATGTATTTTAAATGAGTATTTTTTTATATTTACATAAACATTTATGTTTCTTGCAATCGGCTCTATCGATTTGGATAATATTTGGTAGGTAGACTAAGTTTGCTTTCAAATTATATAAAAATAGATTTCATCTTCTAAAAACAATGATCCCAAGTTTTGCTCTCCAACTCTAAGTATAATTTAATATCTTGTCACTGCTTTAGCAATTTTACTACCAACGAAGCCAATGGCATCATAATTGCTCCAATAGTCTAAATTCGTCCTTCAAAACTAAGGATCGAACTGGGCTGACGTAGCATAGCATAGCTTGCTAGTATTATTCTGATTGTTCCTATAAATATCACTTGATATTCAAAGGCGTAAATTACCAATTATCAGATTCATTATATCCGAGCTTGTATCATATATTTCCGGAGCGTAATTTGCTAACGACGCGTCATTAAAGCCGATAAAGTGACGCAAACGCGTCAGCGTTAGACGACCTAGCTGCGTCATCTACGTGTTCCTGCACACTAGAACTAACTATATTATAGCCAGTACTTTGAGCTAAAAAAAAACTTTGGCAATAAACAAGGTATCTGGTACCTATTTTGACTAAGCGTCCAAGCGGCAATCGTGTTTTACTTTGGGCTTTGATCGTTGTATCTACGTGTAAGTATATCACAATAGTTAAGAATGTGGTACTTAGTTAATTAAATTTGTATTTCATTAAAATATCGTTCAAAATATTAAAATACCTAGTTGAAGTACAATCAGCATCAAATAGTATGTAGCATCCAAAGCACCATATAAGTATGTTGTCACTTATGTTTATGTGTATAGAAAATAAAAACATAATGCAATAATATATTTGGTACTTTGGATGTTTTAGTCTATTTGATGCTGACTATATTATTTATCTGAAAACAATAAACCCTTCTATAAAGACTATTTTAGAATTTGAATATTTTTAATTCTACTGATCGCAACTTGGTTGCTAACGTAGTCAGGAGGTAATTGACTGGAAAATTTGAATATTAATATACGATTAATGTATACCTATGTACCACCGATTCAATATAGCGTATAGCGTATGTCGGTCGTATAGCGTATATTGTGCATATATTAACACTCAATAACTGTTCGCATAAGGTTGGAATTGCATCTTTGACATTACAATGCCATCGTGTGAGTGACTTTTATATTTGACAACAATTTAAGACTGTCACCATTAGCCACATTCCATTCACGTCGGATAATTTTTGCAATATCAATGTATATGTATTGTTCCGGGTGATACCACTACTCTTGTGGTTATGTAAGCCAATAGCAACACAACATTTCCTTCCGCACATGATTTTATTTAATTCAGAAATGTATCAGCAATAGGTAGCCCCAATATCACCGGAAGGAAATCTTCGGGGTCGAAGATGTAAATAGTTTGATCAGTGTTTTCCTTTTCGCTCTTACTTTGACTTGAAAACACCTACAGTTCGGTGCAAAAATTACTCAATACTAGTAGCTTATTAGAATGTGAATAAGTCGATAACAATCAAATTTACATTTCAATGCTGAATACATAATATTACTCCATGACAGCCGCTCCAAAACTGCCTAACAAATTATTTACTTGGCGTATTTGGTTTTTAGTTACTTTTATACAGAAAACTTTAAAATTTATCGTCATTTATTAAAAAAACGAATATTTCTCTAAGGCGTCCTCGATTAAGTTATGGGTATTAAATATAAGCAATTCCATTCTCTTAAAAATGTGTGTGCAATTACTTAAATCAGATAAATTTCTGACGTTAGTTATTGGCGATGTGTAGTGTGTTATAAAACTGAATCAAGGCAAATAGTCGAACTAATTGGTTGATAATTCAATTTGTAGCGGACTAAGTCTGTACTTAATTACTACAAAACTATGTTATTTTTTTAAGCAATTGATACCTTAGTTTAAAGATGGTGTAGTTTACTATTTTAGATGTTTTTTTAAATTCGGTTTGCCTAAAAAAAGTGTCGGCTAAAGCAAAAAGTTGTAGGTGAAATGAATAAATTTAAATTATACAATACAATTAATGAATTATGAACAAAAAAAAACGATACATACAATAAAAAAAACTATTCAAAAATAACTGCATAATTCAGTTCCTTCAATTTACTTACAAGTAACCGTTTTTCTACTCAATCTATACAATTAAACGTATTTTGACGTCGGTGCCATATAGAAAATGTGTAAAATATTGAAATTTTTTGATTTTAGTAAGTTGTGACACGATGGCACCGTCTCGACTACAGAATAACATTTATTATATATACTGTATAGATTGAGTAGAAAAACGGTTACTTGTAAGTAATTTGAAAAATACATCATTCGTTTCTTAAAATGTACAAATGGCTATATAGATGCCTTAGTATTTGAGGAGTTCCTCCGATTCCTCATGGGCCCTATGATCAGATTTTTACCTAAATTATATGAACTTGGAGATATGTATCTCCTAAATACAAAAAAAAAACAGTCTAATATTCTTCGAGTAATCGGTGACTCCGACGAATTGAGATCCTCCTACTCTTTTTGAGTGGGTTAAAAACGCACGAATGGATAAACAACAGGTATGAAGACAAACAAAGTTTAGCCAAAACTTTGTATTCTGCTATTAATTTTACTAATCTTTACTAAAATAAGTTGGTTCAAAATTGATTTACGCCAAAATATTATCTTACGGATAAGATGCATTAATAATTTAATCTGAAAATTCGTAATGGGAAGCAAGGATTATGTGTGTTAACAAGAAGTAAGTCAAAAATAGGGAATAAATATTACTAGGCCGAATTCCATTCCTTAGCGGTACGCATTATAAATGACGACACATTCGTATTGACTACTACATTGGCAACGTATAGAAGGGATGAAGTCGGCTGCCACACATGTATGTCTGATTTGATGTGCACTACCTAGTTAAAATGCTGTTTATCATGTTTAGACTTCGCCCGAGTCCTAATGAAACTATCCGTATGGTAATGGTGGCGGTAAATTAGAGCTAAAACTAAGCCACGTTATGACACGAGCCGCGTAACGAGCTGCCATAATTATTAGGTATTGTTTACATGTTGTTAGCGGCTACATTTAGCTACATTTTAAGATAATGACGTGGATAAACGCGTTAATTAATGTAATAGGTTTATGTGCACAGAAATTGCTCCAGGGGTTTTTATTTGAGATAATATGATTTTTTTTAATGATTGTGGAATAAACTTCTTATGTGTACTAATGTTTTTGAGTTTCCGTGCCCAAAGGGCACCTATGGAATAAAATAAAGATTTGTTTTCCATTAGTTGTGCTAGTAGCATAACTGGGTGCAACTTGGCATGCCAAACAAAACAGCTTCACCTGTCTTTCTCGCATTGCACTGAGTCGAAAGGGACAGCATATGTCGCGTAAGACAGTTTTGCTAAATCTACAGAGGCTTATATGCAGACATGGTAAT
Organism: Hedya salicella; assembly: GCA_905404275.2. Taxonomy (NCBI): domain Eukaryota; kingdom Metazoa; phylum Arthropoda; class Insecta; order Lepidoptera; family Tortricidae; genus Hedya; species Hedya salicella. The sequence continues at coordinate 106,114,588 of FR990096.1, read as the reverse complement.
TTTGGTAGCGTTATTGGTGCAGGCATCACGGTATTTATATAGTGGAAAAAAAAGATTAAACATATAATATTGTTGACAATAACCCTAATCGAAAATTTCGGTTGAAATTTGCCACCAAATTTACGCTGTTTTCTTAAAAACGAATTCTAGCAAATATAATTTTACTAGTCTCTAGGTTGAAAAACAGACTCCCAACGAAATTAATAAAAAATAGTATTTTCTTGTCTTTTTTAGGTACGTAATCAGTTGTTGTGTGCCTGTGTTGCAATACTTTAAAGTGCGAATTCATAGATAAATTACCTACAGCTTTATCGGTATATAAAGATAAATTACCTACAACTTTATCGGTATATAAAGATAAATTACCTACAGCTTTATCGGTATATAAAGATAAATTACCTACAGCTTTATCGGTATATAAAGATAAATTACCTACAGCTTTATCGGTATATAAAGATAAATTGCCTACAGCTTTATCGGTATATAAAAATAAATTACCTACAGCTTTATCGGTATATAAAGATAAATTACCTACAGCTTTATCGGTATATAAAGATAAATTACCTACAGCTTTATCGGTATCTAAAGATAAATTACCTACAGCTTTATCGGTATATAAAGATAAATTAATCAGTAATATTTTCCTTTTCCTAAGTAGCCTTAAATTTTCGTTTATGTCAGTATGTACCTACTAAATTACGTATTTAATTAAATATACTTGCTAATTTATCCACAGGTATCCATTACTACAAGATTTACGTCAGTAACGCTCTACAACTCCATCCATTGGTAAATAACAAACAAAGTATACTCTACAACATGTCGATATAATTATAAAAATAACTAGACGGTGCCCGCAATTTCGTCCGCGGAGGATTAAAAGTCATAACCCCTCTTTTATTCTTCAGCGTAGTCGGATAAAAAGTATCCTATAAACATCGGGAAATATCCATCCGCAGCTACCCATGTACCAAGAATAGTTGAAATCCGTCTAGCCGATTTGGCGTGATGAAGCCACACTACACATACAATCATACAAAAAATCCAAAAAAGATTTTTCCATTCAGTGACCGCCAAATAGTCCGTTACAATATTGTTTAAAATATCTTCAATGTACAGACATTTCATTGTTACAACTTTATAATTGTATAGATGTTTATTTTACAAACTAATTATCTATAATAAGGGATATAAAACACGATTCCCCGAGGGTAATGATAGTCGGAAACGTATTGATAAATATGAACCTATTCATTATGAGGTAGATCTCCGATGAGGCGCGGTAACGTACAATTACGGACATTGGAGGCGGTCATTTTGAGTAATTCATAATGTATGTTAATTATGGAGGCACCTTCGCCTCGGGTCTCGCGCTGACGAATCAATGTGGATATACCATATGCATATGCTTTTGCTGAATTTCGACGTTCCGTATCGGAATATTTACTTTCGTACTTATTTATAAAATGAGTTATTTTATTTATTTTCATACAGTGTTGTTTACGAGGCTTAGTTCGTCACATGTGTTTTATTTGTCATGTGTAAATATTATGACTTAAAAAAATAACCCAATCCCAACAAAAAATAAGAAAGTCTAAAAGAAGAATCTTAGTGCTATGTTCTATCATGTTCTATTAAAAACGAGTCTAGGGGAGGCACTAATATAAATACATATGTAACAGAAACAAAAAAAAATAGCGAATCTGAATTTGGTCTTTTAAGGTATTTGAAAATTATTAACCGTGGATTTGATTAAGTCAAGTCAGAAATATTTTTTCCAAAAATTGCATTAAATATGCCATGCCAAATTTTAACACGCATAGAACATTTTCGAACGAAACTGTCAATTTTAAAAATAAAGACCAATTCATAGATGGCCAAGTACACACAAAAGCACAGTCAAGTGAGGACCGGGGGATCCAGGAGGTTATACTCAACCATTTGTGGATGTCCAGCTTTTCCTGCACTAAAAAACGGGTACAATTCGTCCAGTCGCTTTGATGAAATGGTGTCAAAATTACACATACATACAAACATATGAAGCATTTTTGTTTATTTCGGTATCCTTCCAATAGTTCGTTAAATTTCTTTAACATCTTCAAAAAACAGACATTTAATTTTTAAAAATTTGTAATACCTAGTATACTTTTATCCTATATTAACCAAAATGTTAAATCACCGAATTCAAGATTTGTGAGCTAAACTAATCCCAAAACCAAAACGTACCCATGTATGCTTAAGAATCTCCGAATAAAAGTAAATAAAAACCGCTTAAATTTGACAAACGCATTAGATTCCCAAAAGCCACTTAAATGATAAAAAGTCAACATTCGCAATCCCTTAGAGCAATTAACGGTCGGCCATATTTGATTCGCGCACTACTCACAACACTTTTGTGTGTTTTTCGCGGCTTCAACGAGCGCGATACTGAAAAGCCTCAGGCTCCTAATTAGGCTGAAGCCGGACGTGCCAATTAATTCAAGTTTCACTCGCAAAGTTTGCTGCATCAATTAATTTCATACTTAATTAGCAAGCAGCCATTCCGGACAAAACCACGTCTACGAAAGAAAGGCTAACGATGCTCGCCCGCGGCCGGGCCCACTACGACGCACCAATTATAAGGCTTTGTTGCACACTCCCCCCTCCGCCCCGTATCGCGGATCATTCAAATGCGTAACGACTCGCACCGCGAACATTAATGACCGCACATCTTCGCTTTTCATTTTCTTTTCGCAATTTGACGCAATGTCTAATTCCTTATATTTGTGATTAGGATCAACTTACTCAAGGCTAGAGTACGAGTACAAACGAGCTACATTTACGCTCAATCGCTGGCAACTATATGAATAAAAAACTGCTTTGTACTGTTGCGATGTTCTCACGAAACTAAAAAAACGTACGTCTTATGTCATGTCATATATCTAAAGCCGGCACACACCTGCTGCAGAGGCTATATTGGAATTGGACCCTTAATTGCCTTCTTAATTGTGATGTGTATAGGCAAGCAGAGGCAATTTTTAAATTGGACCAGCGACAGGGCGGCAGGGGCGCAAGACCTTCCTAGCTCCCTAGGTTGTATCTACCACCCTGCTAGGTTGTCACATGTGTAGTACGATTGGGGCAATTCCAGTCAGTTCATTGGCGACAACCGAGCGGAGTGCACGTGTTACAATGGCGAAAGAGCTTGAAGTTTGGACACGGATAATAGATACATTGGTGTTACCATAGCCAAGAGCTCTTCAAACGAAGCAATATCCATTCGCAAAAGTTTTTAAGATCATTTTCTTCCAATTCTTTCACAATACTTATATGGCTCAATTCGCTTCGTTTCTGCAACCAATTCTTCACCCAGTATCTTTTCTTTCTTTTTTTTTCGGTAGCACCACAGAAGGTGCCAAGGCTATAAAACACCAATCCATTGGTGTTTCGACAATACAGGAGCCATTCTCATGGACGTGCGTTCAGCTGGACTATCACTTACAGACTGAACGGCAGGCTTGTGTGTAGAGAACAGCCGACATTGCTTTTTTTTGTTGATTGGTTCTTTTTCTCTTCTGGCCAGGAAATGACCATTCCTGAGTCGATGAATTGGCGCCTCGCTCCGAAGGAGCGACGCACAGTAAAATTAGACGGCTGGGCCTGACCGCCGGATGGCTGCCAGGACTTGGAGTTCGCCGGGTAAAAAGTTGCTGACGTTGGCCAGCTCTGATGAAGTTCAAGATTGAGATTGCTCCTGCTGGGCCTTTTCCTATATCTTCCTTTATTTGATGTGTTGAAGTCTTGAATACTATGTTACATGATGAGCTCGTGGAATGCAGCGAGACGGGCCACCCCCAGATTCACACCGCCACGCAAAGAGGAGCCTTGGCTCACTCTACGTGGACGACCCTGGTGGCCGCTGGTCGACGGGAGCCGGAGGTAGCACGGGTCACACACATTCAATTCAGCTCGCATATGGAGTTTGCTTGATGTTCAGCGTCGTAGTATTTGCCAGGTGTGTTGTATGTCACGTCCAGGATGTTGAGGTCTTGTTCATAATGAAGATGAAGGTATACGAGCCTCCCCCAGATTCGCCACATCGCGTAAAGGTGGGCCGCAGCTGTTTGCATATAGGCCCTCCTACTGAGATGACCCGGGGGCTGCTACGCGAAGGGAGCCGGAAGAAACGCGTATGATACGCGGCGTATCTCTGCAGTCTTTATTTGTTAATTTGTAGTAACAGTTTATCGCCGGGAGCTGAGCTCAACCGGCGGCTCGCGGATGGTGGTTGGTGGTGTGATCGCGCGTCCGTGCCTACAGAAACACGGGAGAGAATGAGCCGAAATTGTTTCGACCGCCGTGCGACCGGTATTGCCTCTGCGGCAGTTGTGTGAGTAGCCGACTTTAGGCTTTGTTGCACACTCCCTCTCCGTCCCGCGCGCGGGGCTATCGCGGATCATTCAAACACGTATCGAGTCGCAATACAAATATTAATAATCACACATCTTTGCATTTCGATTTTCGGAGTTCAAGCATTACACTGATTGTTACGATTTGCGAGCGTGAACGTAATAGAGTTATCAAATATATACCATCAATAGTAGCGCCATCTGTGCTTTGCCCAAGAGCACGTATTATTCTAAGTCAGTATCCATAAAACTTCCATACTTCTGATTACAACACTTTTTCTTTACGTCATTTCATGCAATGTCTAACTAGATATAAATAATAGCATGTTGATAAACTTTTCTGGAGGGGCTGTATTTAAATAAATAAAAGCACACACGTCTTTTATATAATATCGAAGTTAACTTGTAAAAAAAAACACCACTAGAATAGTATTTTATATTGTAAAGCACAAGTCAGTTTTCTACTCTGAAAAGTCGAAAATAAAGGAGTCGACTTAATTTTGTAAAAAGAAATTAAGTAAGGGTATCAAGAGTCGTGGTACAAACTGGAACTAACATTATGAATTGTATATGGCAATCGAACCTTGTCTTATAAAAAATAAACAAACTTCTGTCGTTCATATGTCATTGTGTATTTTAATATACGCCGTGACCGTTAACAACCCGAAAGATTTAAACCACATATTTTTGACGACTGTACAAGTAAATAATGTTATATCAACATGGGTCTAATTATGTGTCTTAATGAAATTACTATTTCAGTACAAATTAAATCTTATTAATTGCCCGCTTCTTTGTGAACAAGCCTTTAGGTGAGAATCTCAAGTTGAAGAACAGAGAGCGAGCATGACACATCACGCATCGCTCCGAAGCCATACGATGAAAGGCGAATGGCGTGACTTGTATTCCATGAATGACAAAAAGTGTCAAGTTATGTCTAGCACGATGTTTGTGTTGAAATTATTTTTATTTATTGGCAACACAAAATACCACAAATACTTATGTATCCAAACTTTATTAGGTGCTACGACATTAAAGTGCTCTTATATTATTATTGAAACTTTGTGTCTTAGGTATCTTTGTTTTGACTAACAATCACAACCATAAATTGTTAGGCATGATAATATTCGAAGGAAATCATACTACTTATTTTTTTACATCATACTTACCTCTTACCTCATACAGGAAAGGGACTTTGTTGTAACAGCGATCATGCTTACCTGTACCTACAGTAAAATAAACAACAACATGAAACAGTTACGCATTTTTATTACGAGTAATTTAATGAATTAGATTCTCAAAATGTGAACAGCCGTTTTCAGCACAAATATTCAATCTTGAACGGATTTCATGATTCAAGTTAACATAAGTGTTCTTGATTTCTTCTGAAACCGTTTGAATTCTTAGTAACAACTCTTCTCTGGAGTTCACAGGTGTTAAGTAAACCTTATCTTTCAGAGTTCCCCATAGAAAAAAATCTAGTGTAGTTAAATCCGGTGACCGGGCTGGCCATGCTAAAACTTCGCTCCCACGGCCGATCCATCTCTCGGGGTTTTGTTGGTTGAGCCAATTACGAACATCCAAGCCGAAGTGGGCCGGGCATCCGTCGTGCTGGAACTACATAGTTCGTCGGGTTTCTAAATCGACATCTTCTAGCAGGTCGCTTAATTCATTATTTAGAAATAATAAATAGTTGTGAGACTTAAGTCTATTTGGAAATATTACGGAACCTATTATTTTATTCCCAATAATGCCAGCCCACAAGTTTACGGAAAATTTGTGCTGGTATGAATTTTCCCTTTTCGCATGGGGATTTTCTTCTAACCACATATGCTGATTATGGGAATTAAAAACTCCCTCTCTCGTGAACAACGATTCATCTGTCCATAATATCTTATTTAGAAATCCAGGATCTTCCACTAATTTCTGATTCATTCTTTGGCAAAAGGCAACTCTAGCTAGCCCGTCATTGTTAATTAATCCGTGTACTTTCCTGTAGTGAAAAGGATGCAGGCTGTACCTTTTCCATAGCCTTAATACGAGCTTATTGTTAACATTGACCATTCTTGCTACAGCTCTTGATGACAAAGTTGGGTCTTCTGTTATGATGTTCATTATTCTGTTCTCTGCTTGTTCATCTAGATTTATAGCCCTTTCTCTGTGAACTTTTCCAAGCCCTTTTTCGCGAAACTGTCGATGGACATCCGCAAAAGTCGAATGGTGAGGTATACGACGGTTTGGGAATCGTCTTCGGGATTCGGCAACTGCCTGGAGCGAGTTCCCATCACAAAATCCGTACACAAAGTGGATATCTGCTAAATGAGCCGAAGGATAATGCGGCATAGCGAATATTATTTATTACAGTCAATAAAATGTTCAATGTTATTTTATCTTGCGTGACAATTAGTTATCATTTGTAATGTGTCATTTTAGTGACAATCAATTTCAAACTAGCCAGTTATAAGAAGAACCACTCTCGCGACTTAGAACAGAACAAACCTAATTATCTCTATTCTCAGTGATAACAAAAAAGCTACTTGAGATTGAAGTGTGTAAGATAAGATATTATAATTATTCGGATTAATACACTACACTGTATTTTAGTTGCATGTTATATCCTTTTATCTCGTGATGAAAATATTTTCGGTAGTAAAAACTTTTTGTAGATAGATACCAAACTTCTTTATGAAACTGGCTAACAGCCATACAGTTAGTGCATCTACGTGTAAAAGTAGTAGGTGGCTACGTCATGCTCACGCCCTTAAGGTGTGTTACACAGGAGATTTTTTAACTTTTGATTTGTTGTAAATAATTAATATCTCCTTAATTATGAGTTTTTGGACTATATGTTACATAACTTTATATACTCTAATTAGGCTCTAGTATCGTTAGCTTAAATCTTTCGGGTTATTAACGGTCACGGTGTATAAGTACAAATACCGCAAAGTTTATGTACAAAATAATGTTGAAACGTGGTAAAACCGTGCATTGATGAACAAAGAAATTGTATTTAATATTATTCGGATTTGTCAGCGGGAAAAAGCGGCACAGAACGAGTGCCTACTATGACGGGTATTTATGCTGTATTTAATATTAAGTTACTAGCGGCCGCCCGCGACTTCGAGGTAAAAACAGATATATAAATGAGGAAACCTTTTTTCTGTCAGTTGTCCGATACTGTTACTTAAAAAAATAATACTCAGAAGATATTCCACAACCAACGGATTTAAAGTGAGAAAATGGGGATATTGAACATTATTCCATAAGAAGGCAACACTGGCACTTTTAATTTTAATGCCTGCTAGACTATGAAAAGAAGGCGAAGTTCCCTACACTGGCCAAAATAAAATGTTCTAGAAGGTACCTCGGCGTTTCAAAACGCAAACAAAAAAAATGTCTGTAAAGTCGTTTTACGAACGACAATTTCACGTGTTACCGTGATAAGAAAACCGGCGTCATAATTTTACTACGACACCTATTTTTTGTCTCTCCCTCCATCCTTACCTCTCTCTCGCTCTCTCTCTCCCTCCCTCCCTTTCTTCCTCCCTCTCTTCTACTCTTTCTGTCTCTCCCTCTATCCCCCCCTCTCTCTCTCTATATCTCCCTCCCTCCCTCTCTCTCTCTCTCTCCCTCCCTCTTCGTGTTTTACTTTATAATTAATTAAAAATATATTTCCGGATAGCTTTACACATTATAAAAGAAACCTGCTGTCCTGCTTCTGCCCACAGTTTACTACTACCCCCATCTTAATTTAACCCCTTCAAGAGATGAATTGGAAAAGATGCCCTTATCAGTGTTTTTCACTGTACATTAGGAGGTTGTGATCGGTCACAACCAGTTATAAGCGTCTAACTTTAAAAACTGCATGTTCCCCATACAAACTTTCAACTCTTTTTGAACCTTTTTAGGGGATGAATATTTATAGCAACACTAAATCATTTGTTTTGTTTTTTAGTAAGAAATCTTTATACAAAGATTCAAGCCTAAGGCTTTATTAGATTAAAGCCTTAAGGGTTGAATTTCGAAAAATCCTTTTTATTACACGTCCACGTAGTATAAAGAATATACTTTCCCAATTTCATGCGTATATGTTTAGCAGTTTAAGCTGTGCGTTGTCTGTCAATATGTCAGTAACGCAAGGGTTTTATAATATGTATAGATTACCTATTTAATAGTACCCCTAAGTAATTAGTCCCTGACACAAGATCGGTAAGTATATTCATTCGTAATATATTTATTTACATAAATATACAGGTAATTCATGACCTTAATATCTGACAAACTATAATTACGTGGCAGTGTTTTCAGCATAGCAAAAAACATGTAAAAGCATTGACACGCCCTCAAATCCTAAGACTATTCTATTTCCGCACAGACTATGAAAAAATCAATTGATGGTGCTTATTTCGGCCATGGTTATAAAATTAAAGATATACATTTATACACCGATTCCACAAACCAGCTACTAAATGATCCGACATAATTAATTCATAATTATTAACAATAATGGGCCGATCACTAACTCAAAGTCATCCGAAACAGGTCAGAAGTATCTCACAAATTTCAGCTGAAATAACTACACCATAATTTACCCTAATTGGTCCTTTATATTTTCGAACACTTGAAAATAAAATCTTAAACATTATATTTGTAAAAAATGTTTTAATTTACTAGAAAATGTAGGTGAGTTACATCTTTTCATGCAAATAAGGCATAGTGAGTGGGGAAATCTAGCCGGATTTAATTTATTACAGTCATTTTAGTCTTTAAATGTCTCGCCGTATCGCGTATATTCCTGGGAATTTGTTGCAGTGGTTTCGTTAATTTTTATTGTGCTGTTTCACATTCCTTGATGTATTTCGGTATTACATCATCGGGTACTACATTACTAACTTTAGTACCGCATTTCCTTCGCGGATAATTTTCCGGCCTTATTTTTTTTGAAAACTTTGTCCTGGTTTACATTTCGTTTGGAAAATTTTGTTCCTTTTACAACCCATAAATTAGACGCAATGATGCTGCCTAGGTTCAGTTTATCTAATATTATATAGTCATTAATACACACCAAATCTAGACACACTGCAATGTGTCAGCCATCTTCGAAAAGAAAAAAAAATTACGCACCCGCCGTGGGTAATTAAGTCGCTCTATTGAATAGCAAATAATATAACAAATAATTTTAAGCAGTTAAAGAACGTTGTGCATGATAAGAGCTATGATTTAAGAAGCTTCGTAAGCACTTGGTTTTCTTTCTTTTATTAGCTAAACCATTGACGAACTTGGCTTTCTTTCAAATTTATGTTTTTGATGGGTATTATATATATAATGGGGATATAATGTGTAATTTGCATTACAAATCAGTATTATGACAGAATCACTATAATGTGTAATCCATATTTGAATGTTTTGGTGTTTCTTTTCTTTCCTGAAGAGCTAGGTCACCTGGCGGCAATTTCTCTAGTCGCCCATTCTCTGTTTCTCTGGTTCAAATAGTACGAGATGTTTGACACTAGTCGCGAGAAATGGAATAGCTCAGCCAGATGCGCTCTTAAGACTGTATCTACCGTGACAAAGAAACAGGTCCTATAATTCACTAAAGCAATAAATAGGTATATTTTGTTTTATTCCCCGTCATTGTGAAACATCGCTTTACAATGGCGTACCGAGGAGAATCCTGTTTGATACTAAAATAGACATAAGTGCATTGAAAGTGCTACAAAACGGTGCCCTTATACCTCAGAATCCATAGCATACGCTTGTATAGGGCTATAACTTGCGAATAAAATTGTAACCCTGCTTAATATCTCAACATTTCGACGAACTGAACCCACCAAATTGACAGACAGTAAAATATTTTATCCGCGCAATAATTTCATTTTCAAGAAAAACAAAGGCGCGCCCGCCACGTCTTCACCTGAATTAACTTATTAAACACTGAGTTTGGAAA